>OY728167.1:506313840-506941007 GCA_963277665.1 Viscum album | reverse complement strand
TATGGGAGTACTATACCTAAGGCCTGGGTTATAGGAAGAAGAGAAGGGATCAGAGTGAGGTTGGTTAAAGTTTCTAACAAAATGGCCATATAGTTGAGGGTTGGTGTTCCGCTGAGCATATGCTTGATGGATCTCCATTGGTCCAGATGAATCATATTGATCCTCTTGAAGTTGTGGACATGTGTCAGTTAGATGAGATGAAGAGTTTCAGATTCCATAGTTATTGACAGGTCTAGGAAACATTGATTGCAGAGAAGATGAGGTTGGGTATTTGGTAGTCATAGCTAGTTGTCGCACAAGACCTGTAAGTTCACTCATCCACTCGGTCATCTTGTTCGGCTTAATTGATTGATAATCTAGGGATTTTTTGACTTGATAATGTGCTCTAGTATGGAATTGTTGTGTGTTTTTAGCCATGTTACTTATGAGTTCTCTTGTAGCAGTGAGAGTTTTATCAACAAGAGCACCGCCACATGCGGCATCAATGAGGGTTATCTCCATTGCCAGTAACCCCTCATAGAAGTATTCAATCAAGATTTGGTCAGGGATTTGGTGGTGTGGGAAGGTTGCAATAACCATTTTGAACCTCTCCCAGTATTCATGGAGTGATTCACTTGGGAACTGATGGATACCACTTATTTCCTTTCGGATAGAAGTAGTATGAGAAGTAGGAAATAATTTCTCTAAGAAAAGTCGCTTCATGTCATTCCATGTGGTTATAGAACCATGAGGAAGGTAGTAGAGCCATGACATAGCAGTGTCATCTAGGGAGAAAGGGTATTCTTGGAGTTTTATTTGTTCCTCATAAATTCCTTGAGGCTTCATGGTAGAGCACACTACTTGGAACTCTTTAAGGTGGTGATGTGGATCCTCACCGGCTAGCCCTTGGAAATGAGGAAGAAGATGAATCAAACCTGATTTGAGTTCGAAGTCAGCTTCTATGTTTAGATATTGAATACCAAGAGGTTGGTAATTCATATCAGTGGTAGAAAGTTCTTTAAGTGTTTGTTCACTAGGATTGACCATATCTAGTTCAATTGGTTGGACAAGGACTGGTTCTTGAATTATTTGATTATCTCTTATGTTCATCTTATGTTGGTGAAGTGTTCGCTCAATTTCAGGGTCGAACAAATTCGAGGGATTTTTTGGGAGGCTACGAGGAATTCAGAAAGATTTGGAAGAGAGATTAAGACAATTTTTTTTGGTTTTTTTTTCAGTTTATGATTTTTATGAGAAGGCGGGTTTTTCTTTGTGTTTTTTTTCATTTTTTTTTTTTGAAATTTTGTTTTTTTTCTTTTTTTTTACAATAACTTGAAACTGATGACTACTTAAAGCACCATCCCTGGTATCGGAACTATTTAAAATGCATGGGAGATTGTCTCCTATCATCCTGTCAAAGTTCCAACGCTCTGCTAATGTGTATTGCAACACTCGGATCGAATCCTCGACGATGATACTTTTTAAATAGTCAATTGTTTTTAGTTGAATGTATTTTGATTAGGGGGTTTGATTACAGAGCATAATTGAAATAATTTATTGACTATAATTGATTTAACAAATTGATAAATGTTGGGGTGAGTTCATTATTAGAAAGTTAAGCTTGTGATATCCTTGAGCTTTTCTTTATATAGCATTTAAATTAACACCCACTTAACAAGATAACGTTGATTGGAATTCCTAAGTGTTAAGGCTTTAATATAAGCCTTAACTTAACCTAGGGTTCTAATAATTACCATTACTTGTTTATGGTAGTGTATTTATGGTTCCAATAATCCATGGAAACCACATGTTAAAAAATATATATCGTTAATCCATGACATGTTAAGTCCAACATACACAATGTTAAATTAACGAATACTCATCAAGAAAATACTCTCAATCACTTAACATCCCTAAATTTTGACCCACCCCATTTATAAATTTACTCAAAAATTTGGGTCTTTAGTAATCTGGTTATAAAGATTATGATGAAAAATTAAGAATAGAAGAAAAATAAAGGGATATGAAAAGAGTGGTGCATCAAACACACACACACAAATAGTGAAGGGAATTAAATACTGATTTTAAATTGAATGAGAATTAACAATAAGGGAAGGATATTCAACTGAATTTAAACTATTTTAAGACCACTAATATTATTTAATAGAAGTTGTAACATAATAATAGATGAAGAAGAAGAAACTTGCATTAAAATATAATTACAAAAACAAAGACTTACAAGATTACAACAAAGAAGAACACAAAAGTAAATGAAAACAAAGAGAGGAGGAAAGGTATCTCAAGTAAAAACGTGAGTATTTAAGGTCCTCCTAAGACATTTTCAAGTATTTTCTCGTGCCAATTGATTCTCCTCTCTTTTGAAATACCAACCCCTTTGAAGGATAGGAGGGGGATGCATTTATAGCCCAAGGAAGTGGATTGTTTTCATTCCCAATCTGTCCCTCCATTTGCATCACCATGTTGGATGTTCCTACAGTCGAATCTAGAGATATCTCCTTCTTAAAATTTGTATATAATAATGTTTTTTGACCTCTCTCAATATCTGGATTCATTTGGACCTATGGAGCCAATGTTACGGCCGGTTGATTAAACAAATTTAATTTGTCCATTTCAATCCAATCTTTTTGAAGTCCAAAATGTGAAAGGGTTTTTGAATAGGAATATGCCTTCAACGCCAACTGATTTATTCAACAAAGTCGTCCACCTATATCTCCTATTTCTCACTACAAAATCACAGCTATATTTTATGATTACATCATGAGATATATCATGAATAGTGAATGGATTTTAATTCTCGTCCAGAATGGTGGGCTACACATCAGAGCTTCATTTGGGCCCCTTGTTCTTATAGTGGGGCCATGATATTTTAATCCATGATTTTTTTGGATAATCAAGAACATATTTTATAGTTCCATAAAGTTTGGGCTTCGGGATTTAGACCAATAACTCAATCATCATGGTTGGTCCAGTTTCATCACAAATTCTTTGGGTCATCATGTGTGGTCCATGTGATCCTTAAAATGGTAGAATTAGCCCATGATCCCTTCTAAGGAAATATTATACATTTAATTAGTAATCCTAAAAAACAAGAACCACTCAATTTGAATCATTAGGGTGAGAGTTATAAATAAAATAGTAAACTACCTCAATTGGACTACTTCTAAAAATGCTCAAAAATTATACTTAGTTTTAGAACATTAATATTTCACACAAATTATGCATGTTTCATATAAAATAAATAATGGGGGTATATGATAAGTAATGAAAATATTAATAACATCATTCCCTTCAATTATTATCACTTTTGATGAGGTGAATGTGGATTAATATTGTAATGCCTCGACCTCAGTTACCCAGAGTCGGTGCATTATTTTAATACATTGGCATGATTACAATGAATCAAGTCCCGAAGGACCGATTGGTTTAGCAGTATTGGAAAATAGATTACATAAATGAATGTTACATTACACTTTATAACAAAACAACATAAATAATCCTTTATGAACGCCATTATTCCCTTGGTATAACCCTGCATATCAATCCCAATACACCTCTTGGAATCCTGGGAAAAATAAAACATAGAAAGGGGTGAGCTCAGATGCTCAGTAAGGATAACAATATAGCGAAAACTTTCATAAATAATCATAAACATTTCAGGCAATGTATAACTAAAACAAAATATTTTTAAACTTGAAATTCAGCATAATATGGAAAAAATAAAATGAAATAATTCCATTTACTTATTCACATAGATATTCTACTAGTAGAATAATCACATGCAATATCAATAACCACTTTCATAATGATGGAATGCGTAATGCTGAACTTTAATTTCTTTGTCAAGGCCTCGTGCCAAGACCTAGGGGCTAACTTTAACCAGAACCCAACCCGGAGTACCTCTAATAACCGGACACCAACCCAGAGTGCCCCTAATAATGGGACACCAACCTGGAGTGCCTCTAATAACCGGACACCAACCCGGAGTGCCTCTAATAACCGGACACCAACCTCGAGGGTCTGCTGTAACCAGACCCTAACCCAGAATATACTAGTCCAACACATTCATCTTAAGAAGAGGATGAAATATAACATAAACATTCGTATTAAAACTATCATACGAAATGTCAATACTTTACCCATAAACCATGAATGGTATAATAATAACACATCCATAGTCAAACATTTCAGAAAACCTTCAACACAATATGGAAGATTTGTATCATGATAAATCAACTTCAAAATAAGTTTAAAATCTATTAAACGATCTTGACAAGGTTGAAAATGATTTTTAAAACTCTTTGAGAGAAATACACCTTTTTCATGAAAACATTTAAAAGTCACACAATTTTGAAAAGAATTCATTTAAATACATTTTTGAAACAAAGTGCCCCATCCCACTTTGAAACTTTTGAAAGTAATTATCATTTTAGAAACATTCAATTCTATATAAATAAATCCTTAAAAACCATTTTGAATACATGGACATTAATGAGGAAGATTTAGAAGAATAAATATTTAAAACTTTTGAAATGTTGTTTTAGTAAAAATGTCCCTTAAAAGAATCCCTTTGAAAAATCATTCATAAAACATGGACATGGATAATAAATATGTCCCAGTAGATACTTACGTAAAAACAACCTCGGATAATAAAGAGATTGTTAAATTAACCCCTACAAATTTGGTAACTTACGAAACATACAACCCATGAAAGAGGTATCATACAATGAATATGTATATACACATAGATTAATTTTTATTACACAAAGAATACAATTATGGGAAGTACATACACCACACAAAATGTAATAGTGGCAATATGGCATGAATCTCATGAGATTATGGAGTGAGATGAAAACCCCTTACCAATTTGTTAACTTACGAAACATACCACCCATGAAAGAGGAATAATACAATGAATATGTAAATACACATAAATTAAAGTTTATTACACAAATAATACAATTATGGGAAGTACATACACCACAAAAAAGGTAATAGTGGAAATATGGCATGAATCTCACGAGAATAAGGACTGAGATGAAAACCCCTTACCTAGCACTTTCCTTTAGTAGAGGGTACATTTAGCCTCCTGTATGAAGACTATAGTATGCTATTAAATTATAACAGAACCATATTAATATTTATGATATCATAAATTATTCATTTATGACTTTATACTACCCATTTAATAATAATTTCCATGTTATATTAATATTTAGGTTAATAATCACTTTCTTTATCGTACGTGTTTTAACTTGTAACACTTGATTGTATCACATAGATCATTATTTAAATACTTCCAAAATATAAAACATGATTTATTTATCATAAATATTTACAATATAAAAATTTATAATAGACTTGTATATGAAATGGAAAACACCGTTTATGGAGACGGTAGTCCGTACGTACGCATAAACGTTGTTTTCGTTTTTATATAGTATTGAACAGAAGTAAGTGAATAAGATATATGTAAGTACATAAATACTTATATATATAAATACATATATCTCCATTAGAATTATTATTTCATATATTACATACTTATTAGTAATATATATTTTTATAATCGTCGATGAATGGTGAACTTGGAAATGAATCTCATCGCGTCGTGGAGACGGTAATCCGTACGTACGCACAAGCAAAAATATCATTCTTTTGATATTAATATAATATATAATTGGATGGTATATAATATATACAGAATCCTTATCATGTTATATTTATCAAATACTCATCATTATTATACCTATCAAAATAATAATGTATTGAATAACAGTTACACCACGACGTGGAGACGGCAAGCCGTACGTACACACGTATGGTAACATGTCATTCAAAAGGTGGATAGAATATTGAATTTGGTTGTACCATAATTATAATAACATCACAGTATGTATAATATACTGTATTTATTATTTTATAATGGAAACAAAAAAGAAAAAGGAAGTAGAAGAAGAAAGGATCCTGAAAGAGGGTGGTGAAATCATTACCTCTTCTTCGAGTTCTTCCTTTTTATTTGATCAAAAGGGCTCCTTAGGTTGGATTTCTGATCAAACTAATTCCTCTAGGTTTAAGGGAGGATAGTTGAGAGGGTATTTGGGAAGTGGATGTTCAAGACAAATGGCTTAGAAGGTGTGAAGTAGAGAGAAGGGGGGGTGCCCTTTTATAAGAGGGGTGAGCGGCACCTTAGGAAAAACATAATATATTATTTTATAATAAATTCATATTCGGTTTCTAATGGCTAAAAAGTTGATTGTTTAAATTATAAGGTGGGGATAGCTAGAAAACCAGTCATCCAATATGTTTTAGACAAGTTCAGGTTACCATTTTGACCTTATCATTTAGATTTAACTCTAAGTTAAATAATTTAACTTTTAACGTGTCTTCTTGTGTTCTTACATTATATGGTTAATAAACATACTATATACTGCCAATTGAACCCCAATTGGTTCATTATTGTCATATATATTATTATATAAGTCCTTTTTTCCTAACCATAGATTTTTAGGACCATTATATCAATTAATAATATAATATTTGTTTTAAAAACTATTTCATGTCAATTTTGACACTATTTGGTTATTGTTTTTTGTTAAAATACTAAAAACATGATTACTTAAAACAAAATATATTTACTCTATCCTAACATGTCATATTCTCCTAGAAAATTCGTGTATGTCATAAAAACTTTGAAATTATATTTATTTTAATATTTATAATATCATTAATTTGATTATTTCATGAATAAGGTAATTACTGCATCATCATTGTGTCATAAATAAATTTATTTATTTAATGTCTAAATTTTTTAAATAAAATACCATAATGTAGGAAATATTTTTATATTTCTAATGAATATTTATAATCGAATTTATATTATGTAAACCCCTATATTAAAAATGTTTTAGTTATTAAACTTTGATTTTAACTCTTTTAACTCTTCTTTGAATTAAATAATAATAAATGTCCAAATCTAATCCAAGTGGACCTAAATGATTATATTTTATTACTAAGGATTTTTTTGGTCGAGATAAACTTTTCCAATAGAATTAGGACATGTATGAGGGAAATATGATTATCATTTTTACCCTTAATTACCCTATTTACTTTTAACCGTGGTAAATAAATGTAAAAAGTTACTATTCACCAAAAAATATTTTCATCTCATTGAACCAAATTTTACTCCATGATATTAACCGTGTCTCTCGGAGTTTTGAAATTCAACTCACAGAAGCGTTAAAAGTAAGTTTTATGGGAATTTTCAAATTCTCCTATAAGGTCGGTAAAAGACGGTGAAAAGTTCAATAAAATTTTTATATATCTAAAATTATTATAAACTGACTCTAATGAATTACAATGATCTAATATAATTATTTTGTGTCTATTTTGACATAAATTAATTTATATAAAATAAATAATTATTTAAATAAAAAAATCGGTTTTAACCAATAACTTAGTGTTTTTCACTATTCATCAAAAATTGATGTTTCTCAGAAAAATACCAAATATTCTGCCTAAGCTATATTTGATATTATGAATTAAAAAATAATTTCTATTTTACCACATTAAAAACATATAAGTTTCATTAATTAATTTAAATTAAATACCGTTGTGAAAACAAATAGCGTGTTTTTAAGAAATAATAACTATCAAAAGATCGACACTTACTTATGTCCTCTTTAAATGTGAAATTATGTCCAATGACCAACATTGTGTTAAATTGTAAAAATATATTAAAAATATACTTTAAATCCACTCAAATTCATAATTTATCTCTATTAATTATTTCTATTAAAAAGTTGTTTTTAATTAAAATTTAGTAATTTTCACTATTCATCAAAATATGAAAGTTATCCAAAAAGTACCAAAATGTCACCCTAAGCTAATTTAGATATTCAGAATCCAAACATGAAGTCCATTTTGAATGATAAAATTTATAAAATTTCAAAAAGTGGGTATTACTATTCATAACGGCTAGTTTGATTGGTTGTGGTGTGTGTTAGAACTCGAAGTTGTGTACAACACACGCTACTGTATTATTCAAAGAGAAGCGTACCTTGAAAGCTTGGGGTATCAAATTCTCCCCAACTTCAATAAATTGCGTCCTCGCAATTTAATCTTGGTATTGGAAACTCGGGTTTGACATTTGAAAATATCTTAGTTGAAATCCCACATCGAAAAATGGATTAATGAGGCCTCTATTTAAAATAAAGAGTGGTAAGTATGAAGGTTACCGAAAATAACATATAATAGGGTTCCATGTAGGAAAATATGGATATGGAAGAGAAATATATCCATCAATATCTGATGGAGAGTGGTAGAGAACCTGGCTATGAAAAGGCCAACAATCCCATAGCCATAAATTTGTGATGATCTAAGGTACCATCTAGGACAACATTTTTGTTCTAAGTTCCTTTTATTAAAGTTGAGGAATTTATTTATGACATTGGCTAAGATCATAAGGAGATATAATTAATTTATAATTATAGTTTTATCCATTAATAAATTTATACCACAAACACATCTTTCACCCAAAAACATAATACAACTCAAAAATACTCTATTTATCTTAATCGTATAGGGTTCCAAATATAATGAATTTATAATTCACAAATTAGACCCTTTAAAAAACTAAATTATATCATCCTGGAACTTCACGTAGTCCAGTGGTAGGCGATAAATCCCAATTGCACTATGGTCGTGGGTTCGATTCCGGCAGCTTTGTCCGACGCGACGGGTCGCCACACGGTCTGCGTGTTGTCCTTTTATAAAAATACAAAAATAACCTTTCAAACTTAATCCATCCAACCTTTAGACATATCCAAAATAATTCTGTAACCTCTCAGTCCAAAATTTATATTAAAGGTAAACATAATGTAGATCCTTTTTACCCGGTAATATCATGTCAATACCTTCATCATGTATTCTTTTAAAACACTAAAACATCCTGAATTACCATAAAACCTTTTTGATTACATTCATGCTCCCTTATTCTTTATAGAATACTAGATTTACTTCATCCATCCAAAAATGTTGTAAACTCCAACAATGATAGAATATACAAATCTTTAATCAGTTTGAAGGCAATCAAGAATATCCAATATAATTTACCCAAATCAACCATATCTTATTCCAAAATTAGTACCTCAATAATAGGACCATATTAAGGATTATCTTTCCTTAAACCATGTAATTTCCTAAAAGTTTAACTTATTGTAGAGTCAATTTTCTTAGTACCATAAAATCTCAAATCCTCAATGAAATAGTACTACAGTACAATCCTTATTTATTTCCAGTACATCATTGAAACAACACTTCAATGAAATAATTCCAAAATAACAACATAAGAACACTAGTCATTCCTCTTCATCTGTGGAAATATCATAACTTGATTATTATCCAATAGCATCATTTGGGGAATACTCTTATGATTTGAACACTGGTTTGCGTAGTGTCCCAACTTCTTATAGATGAATCATTGTACATTTGAAACCTTTTTCTTACCCTTGTAGTCATGTACATGGTGTCATTTTTCTCCACACTTACAAAAAACTCCCATTCCCTTCAGGCAAGTTACAGGGTGTTTCTTCCCATAGTTATCACATATGGGAAAATTCTTCTTTTCCCTCTACCCTTTATCCATCTTTCTCTCTTCCATCCTTTTCTTCTCTTGCTTCCCTTCAAAGCCATAGGACTCAGAGAATTATTTACAGATCTTATTAACACATGATACTATTTCTTCATATGTTGAGAAAACATGAGAGACTATTTCCCTTCTAAATGTTGGCTTAATACTGTGGAAGATATGATCCTTCTTACTCTTTGAATCATATGTATTGATGGAGTTCACATTCCTTCTACTGGGTACCATTTCTATAAAATGGAATACACTAGGTCAGTTTATGAATTGCAATGAATAATTCCAAACTTTTAAAACAACTAATGTAAATTGAATAGTTTATAGATATAATCCATAATCCTAAAAATGTTTTCTTTGAGTAAGTATATACTTATAAGACCATCATAATGGTTTGTAAAGAAAATGAGAATTATCCTAAGCATATCCCCCAGTATTTTTGTAACCAAGAGTGCAGCAAGGCCCATTGTCGTAAACCAGTTCTCGTTCGAGTCTAGCTCAAAGCGGTGTTTTCGGGTTTTACCCCTAGGTACATTTGTGTCAGAGCCGCCTCTACCTGCTCGTATCCAGACAGGTATGTATTGCTCGGAAAACTCACAAAATATCTACAATAACAAAATTCTATGAAGTTCTTCTATACTAATCCTCAAAGTATCTCTTAGGGCTATGTACTCTAATCAAAGTTTATCTTAATCTAGTTTCCAAGGTTATTACTAATCTTCCTCCTATACCAATTGTAACGCCTCGTCCCCAGTTACCCAGAGTCGGTGCATTATTTTAATACATTGGAATGATTACAAGGAATCAAGTCCCGAAGGACCAATCAGTTTAGTATTCTTGGAAAATAGATTACATACAGGAATGTTACATTACATATTATAACAAAACAACATAAATAATCCTTTATGAACGCCATTATTCCCTTGGCATAACCCTACATATCAATCACAATACACTTCTTGTAATCCTAGGAAAAATAAAACATAGAAAGGGATGAGCTCAGATTCTCGGTAAGGATAAAAATATAGAGGAAACTTTCATAAATAAGAATAAACATTTAAAGAAATGTATAACTAAAACAAAATCCTTTTAAACTTGAACTTCAGCATAATATGGAAAAAATAAAATGAAATAATGCAATTTACTTATTCACATGTATATTCTACTAGTTTAATACTCACATGCAATATCAATAACCACTTTCATAATGATAGAACACATAACGCTGAACTTTAATTTCTTTTTCAAGGCCTCGTGCCAAGACTTAGGGGATAACTGTAACCAAAACCCATCCCGGAGTTCCTATAATAACCGGACACCAACTCGGAGTGCCTCTAATAACCGGAAACCAACTCGGAGTGCCTATAATAATTAGACACCAACCCGAAGTGCCTCTAATAACCGGAAACCAACCCAGGGTGCCTCGAATAACCAGACACCAACCCGGAGTACCTCTAATAACCAGACACCAACCCGGAGTGCCTCTAATAACCGGACTCCAACCCGGAGCGTCTGTTGTAACCAAACCCCAACCCGGAACATACTAGTCCAACACATTCATCTTAATAAGAGGATGAAATATAACATTAACATTCGTATTTAAACTAGCATACGAAATGTCAATACTTTACCCATAAACCGTGAATGGTATAAGAATAACACATCCATAGTCAAACATATCACAAAACCTTCAACACAATATGGAATATTTGTATCATGATAAATCAACTTCAAAACAGGTTTAAAATCTATGAAAGGATCTTGACATGGAAGAAAATGATTTGTAAAACTCTTTGAGATAAATACACCTTTTTCATGAAAACATTTAAAAGTCACACAATTTAGAAAAGAAGTCATTTAAATACATTTTTGAATCAAAGTGCCCATACCACTTTGAATCTTTTGAAAGGAATTATCATTTTAAAAACATTCAATTCCATATAAATAAATACTTAAAAACCATTTTGAATACATAGAAATTAATCAGGAAGATTTAGAAGAATAAATATTTAAATATTTCGAAATGATGTTTTAGTTAAAAAGTCCCTTAAAATAATCCCTTTGAAAAATCTTTCATAAAACATGGACATGGATAATAAATATGTCCCAGTAGATACTTAGGTAAAAACAACCTCGGATAATAAAGAGATTGTGAAATTAACCCCTACCAATTTGGTAACTTACGAAACATACAACCCATGAAAGAGGTATCGTACAATGAATTTGTAAATACACATAAATTAAAGTGTATTACACAAAAAATACAATTATGGGCAGTATATAGAATAATGAATTTGGTTGTACCATAATTATAATAACATCATAGTATATAGAATATACTGGATTTATTATTTTATAATGGAAACAACAAAGAAAAAGGAAGTGGAAGAAGAAAGGAACCTGAAAAAGGGTGGTGAAATCATTTCCTATTCTTCAGGTTCTTCCTTTTGATTTGATAAAAAGGGATCCTTGGGTTGGCTTTATGATCAAACTAAGGCCTCTAGGTCAAAGGGAGGATAGTTGATAGGGTATTTGGGTAGGGTTTGGCCGAGCCAAATTTCTTAGAAGGTGTGAATTAGAGAGAATGGGGAGTGCTCTTTTATAAGAGGGTGAGGGGCACCTTAGGAAAAACATAAATATTATTTTATAATAAATTAATATTTGGTTTCTAATGGCTCAAAGTTAATTATTTAAATTATAAGCGGGGATAGGTCGAAACAAAACTCAACCAATAAGTTTAACACAGGTTTTGGTTACCATTTTAACCTTATCATTTAGATTTAACTCTATGTTAAATAATTTAACTTTTAACGTGTCTTCTTGTATTCTTACATTATATGGTTAATAAACTTACTATATACTGCCAATAGAACCCAAATTGGTTCATTAATGTCATATATATTATTATATAAGTCTTTTTGATGAAACATATATTTTTTGGACCATTATATCAATTAATAATATAATATTTGTTTTAAAAACTATTTTATGTCAATTTTGACACTATTTGGAATTTGTTTTTTTTTGAAATAATAACAACATGATTACTTCAAAAACAATACATTGAATCTATCATAACATGTCATATTCACCTAAAAAATTCGTGGATGTCATAAAAACATTTAAATTATATTTATTTTAATATTTATAATATCATTTATTTGATTATTTCATGAATAAGGTAATTACTGCATTATCATTGTGTCAAAAATAAATTTATTTATTTAATGTATAAAATTTATAAATAAAATACCATGATGTAGGAAATACTTTTATCTTTATAATGAATATTTATAACCGAATTTATCTTATTTAACCCCTATATAAAAAATGTTTTCATTATTAAACATTGATTTTAACTCTTTTAACTCTTCTTTGAATTAAATAATAATAAATGTCCTAATCTAATCCAAGTGGACCTAAATGATAATATTTTATTCCTAAGGTTGTTTTTGGTCGATATAAACTTGTCCAATAGAATTAGTACATGTGTGAGGGTAATATGAATATCATTTTTACCCTTAATTACCCTATTTACTTTTAACCGTGGTAAATAAAAGTAAAAAAGTTACTATTCACCAAAAATTATTTTCATCTAATTGAACCACATTTTACATCTTGATATTAACAATGTCTCCCAGATTTTTGAAATTCAACTCAAAAACGAGGTAAAATTAAGTTTTACGGGAATTTTCAAATTCTCCTAGGAGGTGGGTAAAAGACGGTGAAAAGTTCAATAAAATTTTCATATATCTAAAATTATTATAAACTGACTCCAATGATTTACAACGATCTTATATAAATATTATGTGTCTATTCTGACATAAATTAATTTAAATAAAAGAAATAATTATTCAAATAAAAAATCCGCTTTAACCAATAACACAGTGTTTTTCACTATTCATCAAAAATTGATGTTTCTTAGAAAAATACCAAAAATTCGGCCTAAGATATATTAGATATTATGAATTCAAAAATAATGCCTATTTTACCAAATTAAAAACATATAAGTTGAATTTATTAATTTAAATTAATTCTCGTTGTCAAAACAAATAGCGTGTTTTTAAGAAATAATAATTATCAAAAGATCGACACTTACTTATGTCAGGTTTAAAGGTGAAATTATGTCCAATGACCAACATTGTGTTAAATGGTAAAAATATATTCTAAATATACTTTAAAGTAACTCAAATTCATAATTTATCACTCTTAATTATTTCGATTAAAAAAGTTGTTTTTAATTAAAATTTAGTAATTTTCACTATTCATCAAAATATGAAAGTTATCTGAAAAGTACCAGAATTTCACCCTAAGCTAATTTCAATATTCTGAATCCAAAAATGAATTCCATTTTGAATGATAAAATTTTATAAATTTCAAAAAGTGGGTATTACTATTCATAACGGCTAGTTTGATTGGTTGTGGTGTGTGTTAGAACTCGAAGTTGCGTACAACACACGCTACTGTATTATTCAAAGAGAAGCGTACCGTGAAAGCTTGGGGTGTTACACATATTCCTTGTTTGAGGATAAACCCTTGTGTATCATATATTATAATGAGAAGGCCATTTGATGGAAG
The DNA here is from genome assembly GCA_963277665.1 of Viscum album. Lineage (NCBI taxonomy): Eukaryota > Viridiplantae > Streptophyta > Magnoliopsida > Santalales > Viscaceae > Viscum > Viscum album. The sequence continues at coordinate 506,926,789 of OY728167.1, read as the reverse complement.
ATAACTCCTATGGTTCAAGTGTGATTTTAGACTGACTATATTTAGGAGGTTATGTGGCAGGATTAGGTGGATATAAGACATTAATGGATAAACCTATTCACTAGAGATGATTGATGATACTCACAAAAAAGACACACACTATAGTTTGGTTCTTTTAATAAACCTATTTTTTTTGTAAAAATTTATTTTTGGATATTTGATATTTAATTATGAGTACTTTTGTCTATATTTTTGGAGATTTGGAGGTTGTATATGATGTTTCTCTATTTAATTAAGGAAATTATTATTTTTATAGTGTATTAGATAAAACCAAGTACTTTGTGGTATATATTTTGTACCTAGAGTGGCTAGAATAAGAAATTATAATCCATCGATTTCCCAATGGGTGATCAGTCTCTCGATACTAGGTATTCGGTGGCTACTAGATATCTAGTAAAATATATTTAGTTCCTAGTGGACTAGGGGTTTGAAAACCATTAATGGGTTTTTAATAATTTTTTTGGATTTATTATCTATTTCTTTTTCTTTTTCTTTAATTAGACAAAAACATCACACTTGGGGGGTCTTGGTCTCCCTTTCCCCTCTTATTTTCCCTTAATTCACACTTATCACATTATATCAAATAAAAGAACTATCAATTGTGTTAGTTTTCATTCACTAAAGCTAAGATGTAGCACCAATCAACAGTTATTGTTTATAATCATTGAGTTGCGATTTTCTCTAAATCCATATTTTCAAGACTTTTTTATTAGAATTTCAGTATATATTTAGTGAGAATGAATTCAAAGAATATTTTAAAAATTATCTTCCCAGTGGATAAGGTTTGTGGTCCCTAACATATTTTATGATTTATTTTCCATTTCATGTGACGTGTAGTACGCAGGCATGAGTAGTCGAGAACAGGGGGCCAAAAAGAGAATTGAGAGGGTTTAGAATTGAGTGATAAAATAGATAAAGCCTATTTAGATAGTAAAGAAGGACCTTTATAAGATGTATATATTTTAGGGTTTCTCCAACACTATAGTGATTTATGATTCATAGGATAGAAATTTATAAGGGGACTAGAATAGGTGTCTGAGAATGGGATGTGTTATAAGAGGCCATTTGAGGTATATATGATGAATATAAATTATCTAATATGGTTTTAAAAAGTTGATTTATGTTTTAGTGATGGGTTCTCTTTGGTACACTAGTTATGGGAATGGTGAGGTATCACTTAAGGGCACTTTAATCATCTAAGATATAATTACTGAGCATGGTGAACTAAGCCTGGGATGAACAATCTATTAACATGGTCTTTTAGGATATATGACACATGATATGTTATGATTTTTATCTAAGGGACAAGACTTGGCTTTATATGGTTCCATGTGATTGTTATTTCTTATCTTAACCTATGATATTATGGGGTATAGATATTAATCATGCAAGGAGAGGTATAAGTTATAGATCCCCTATGGTATGGATTAATACTATGATTATGGGGTGACTAAATGATGATTCACCTTTTAGTATGGATGTTTCTTTGGCTAGGGGAATGGTTTTTTTTGAACTCCCATGGTTTGAATTTTATTATGACTGGGAGGAAACTTTATGTATATGTACCATGTGTTGTGGATGTTACTTAGGATATTGATTAACTTATGTTTCATGGAACGACAAGATGTTGATGTTATTCAATCCAAGTGGATGAAATTTGTTTCAAGAAATCCCATAGTGTAGATTGTGATCGATTATGTTATGATAGTTTCGCTTCATTGGTAATGTACAAAGAAAATGGTACTGAGATGTTTTTTATGTGATGAGTGTTATTTCATTCCATATTATACTCTTGTAGACTCACTCACTCAAAATTCCTTATTTATTCCTAAAAATTAAAGGAAATAGAGGGTTAGGGGATCCTTAATGGTGAATCCCCAGAGCATCACCCCAGAAAATAATGTTACACTCATGAGGGAGGTCACATGTATTATGATAAATAATAATATTATCCCGATGACTTGAAATACGAGCCAAGATTTTGAATAAAGATTTCCCTTTCCTAAGGGTGTGTGAGATCTCCAACTCATTATTCATAGTAGACTGGAATTTCATAATTAAAGAGATAATATACCATGGGATGATAGAATTTTCTGGAATAAATCCCACCACAAGTTTCGAATCGGTATCTAAACCGTAATTCTAATGTTACAGAGATTGAATTATGAGATACCACTGAGAATAGATCTTTCCTCCACCCCAATTAAATTTCCTAGACCATAGAAATCACTGAACCCATTGACCATTTACCCCCTAGCATCTCAAACCAGGACTCCTCCTCCCATCATGCCTTAACGGTAAGAACCGTCCACAATTATTTTAAAACCATAAAGAGGAGGAATATATTTAATAAAACTTCCAAGATAGAAATAACTACTATATTTGACACTTTTATCACTAAAAATACCTTGACTAATTACTTATTTCTCATCATGATTCAATTATACAAGTTCAGACACTAGGGAGAAGGCCTGCACCATGAGATGTTGAAGAGAGAAATGTTTGACTTCTCAAATTTTATTTCTCATATCCCAGACTTCCTAGAAAAGTGATGAAAACACCATTTCATGCCATTTAACATCGACCACTCGAACATCATACCCCTGGAACCATATGCTGAGGAAATCTTGAATGATATCTACCCACACCGAAAATCCCATCCTTCTGCCAACTTGATCCCAGATAAAGTGTGCCCACTCCCCCTTAAAGAAGATTTTCCATATAGACTCATATTTTTAATTGGGTTTCTCACAACATGTACACATTGAAACCATATTTATTTCCTTATTTTGAACATTATCATCTGTAAGGATAGTGTTTTTTCATAAATTACAACCCAAAAAGTCCATCTTACCTTGAGTGTATTTGCACCAAAGCTTGGTGTTCCACATTTCAGTATGATGGGAGGGCTGGAAAGATCGTAGAATGTCCTAATATTTGCAGAAATCTGATGTAGACTCCATAAAAACACATCTATATGGTTTATCCACAAAAAATATACACTCATGCAGTGATTTCTTTCCCTTGTCGAGCATGGCTAAGATACTACTCAGAAATATTCTCTCCTGCTTCAACATAATCTCTAGAACCGGATATTTGAAGAAGAAAATAATCTTCCCAACCCAATTGTCTTCACATAATCTTTTATTGGTGGATTACTAAGTTTTATACTCACCCCTTTCATGTAAACCCTAGAGTATATATATAATTCTTGGTTTATGATGAAGTAAAAGGAAAATACAAGATGATATGTGGTTGAAATTTAGTAGATTAATAAGGTTGTGGAGATGGTACTAATGTGTGGACAATGACCATTTTGATGATTAAGACTCTATTATTTATATTAATTATTTATCATAATTCCATGTATATGATATTTTAGTGAAACATAGTGATCACCAATGAAAAAAAACCAAAATAAGAGTAAGCAGAAGAAAAAGAAATAATAACAAGATCAAGAATAAAAGGATATATGTGGTTTAGGAGGAATACCTACATCCAAAATGAGGAAGAATGATTTCACTACTTTTGGGAGAAAATTATAGGGAACACACATAGTCAATAAATCTTATCTTGAAAATGGGATCATTAAGTATTTTGGTGCTATAATAACCCGCATTGTTATAACACCTAGATCCACATAGTAATCTATGGTGTTATAGTACACATGTATGTAAGGTCCATGCTACTATAGTACCCATTTTCAATTTCTTCTAAAACCCACAATGATATCACCATAGATGTATAACCATGAGATTTAATACACTAGTGTTTAATATGGGCCACAAGTACTTTTCTGAATATAAATAAATAATGTAGACTCAACAATTCAAACAATATCTCACATAGAGACTAACCCGACCTCCTCTCATACTCCCATATTAAAGAACTTATTCAATATGATCTTCCCCTCTTATTAACTAAATAATAAAAACTTTCCCTTTAAAGATTCAATTGTAATCTCATTATTCATGAAAGAACAATTTCTTTTCCTTCTATATGCTTAAATTCATATTAAATAATTTTTCATATAACCTACATTAATTATTTAAGAGAAACATACGTACAACAAATTATCAACCTATCAATCACCATTTAACTCATCAATATGTTTTTGAAATTATTTTTTCCTTAAATATTTTATAGTTCCAACAACCCTTCATGTATTAATTGTGGTAAATTGGAACTTCAAATGAATATGCTTCATCTTGGTATGAAACATAGGGTTGTTTACAAGATGTATAACACTTTTAATATAACAATCTAATACATTTTCCTCTCTCTTTTTATCCAAATCCTAAAACATGTTATTTAGGTAAACCATATCCTTTCTGGCTTATGTTACAACAATTTACTTTACCTTTGCGGGGGATAACACTAATAATCTCTTCAACAAAGATATATAACTTATTATAGTTCCTCCACCTGTAAACACATAACCTATGGTACTTATTATACAATAGAAATCACCTCTATGGTTAACATCCTTGTTCTCTTAAATGAATTTCCCTTAGTAAATTACATAAATAAATCCTTTATTCCATTCAAATATCTTAGTTTCTTCTCATAGCATCCTGTTATTGATTTAAAATGTTATCCATATATATTCTTTCAAAACCCACTGCATGAGACTTATATATTCGGGTATAAAACACGAAATAAATCAATATTCCAATATATGATTCATAAAGAAACTTCACCATGTACTCAACTACTTCTTCTATCTTTGGGTATTTCTCCTTAGATAACTTTAAATTACCATCTAAGGGAATATAAACTATCTTCTATTATAGAATAATATACCTGTTAGTTTTTTTCAATATAGTAAAACTATTATAACATCAAGGTTATAGCTGCATGATCTCTCTTAATTTAAATCACAAGAATCTTTCTAGATTCTCTAGGATCATTCATCTCAAACATTTAAGGATTTTAATCATTAATCCTTTGTATAAATGATCCTGCAATGAGCATGTCATCCTTGTATATAGGTAATATAATTTATCCTTTAAAAAACAATTAAAATAATAATATTAGTCCATTTTATACCATTAATATACATTTTTAATCATGAATTCATAAAACCTTTTGTTTCACTACCCAAGTGTCTCCTTCAACCCATATCAACTTTTCTAGAGTTTTCACAGTTGGTATTTCTTTCTTGACTCAAAAAATCCATCTGGATTCACTATTTTTCTTCTACAGATCTCTATGAAAGAAATATGTATTCACATAAAGCTACTCAAGATACGAACCCTTCAATGAAACAATACTATAAACCAACTGGATAGTGTTAGATTCACTACTAGTGATAAATGTTAGTGAAATATGAACATCCCTTCTAGTGAAATCCTTTCACCACCAGCCTTGACTTATATATCCTCATACCATTATGATCTTTATTGACCTAGTATACCCATTTGTTCTGTATTGATTTTCCCTTTATAGAAATCTAGTCAGCTCCCTATTATTATTATCATGTAATGAATAAATCTCTTCCTTCATAGCCAACTTCCACTTGATCGACTACTTCAAATACATTTCTTCTTCAAAGAATCTTATATATCTGACATTATTTAATAAAAAAATGAAAGGATGATGAATATCTCTACACTGGTCTTCTCACCCTACTTTATCTCCTCAACTACACTTGAGGAGTACTATGACATCCCAGGTAAATGAAGAATAATATATTTTCATATTTATTAATATTTGTTAATTAAAAATTAATTTTACTTTAAAGGGGGTTCTATGATCGATAGCGTACCCGATACGCAACAACGGGTTTCTTTGGAATCTTACGTTGCACACTAATAATATAATATTATTATTTTAAATGGTATTTAACTCCTAGTCGTTGTATTGGCGGTAATGAACAGAACTAACTACAATATGATTATACATGTTTTTTAAATTTATTTTCATTTATCCCATAAAATTTAGAGGCTTAAAATGTGAATGAATCTAATTTTAAGCATAATTTACATTAAAAGGTCGATTTACCGCCTTTTAATGGATAACCCTATTTAAATATAGTTTTGGTCACTTTAATATATTCTATTTGACCAAATAAAATCATTCTTTAGAATGGGGAAATAAAAATTAACTTTTTGTAAATTTTTGGAATTTTTCCGATAAAGTTCATTTTTAATGAATAGTGAAAAAAATATTGTATTTTAATTCAAAAGTGTCTTTTAATATAATTTATTTATATGGTTAGATTATCTTTTTAATTGGTTTTAAAGTGAAATTAAAATATATTTTTACCATTTAATTAAATTTTGGTCATTGGAATTAATTACACTTTGAAATTAGACTTAAACAACTATCAATCTTTTGATATTTATTGTTTCTTAAAAACACGCTATTTGTTTTGATAACGGGAATTAATTTTAAAATTAATTAATGCCACTTCTATGTTTTGAATTTTGTAAAATATACATCCTTCTTTAATTCAGAAAATCAAATATATCTTAGGCTGAATTTTTGGTATTTTTCTGAAAAACTACAATTTTTGATGAATAGTGAAACCACTAAGTGGTAGTTAAAAAAACTCAATTTTTCATTTAAATGAAATTTTACCACTTCTGTGAGTTGAATTTCAAAAATCTGACATACATGGTTGTTATTAATAAGTAAAATTTCGTTCAATGAGATGAAAATAATTTTTGGTGAATAGTAATTTTTAACTTTTATTTACCGCGGTTAAAGGTAAATAGGGTAATTCAAGGTTAAAAGAATATTATAATAATTCACAATTACCTTAACACTTTTCCATACCTTATTGGTAGAGTCATTTACGACCATGGGCATATTTGGGTCGATTTTGGGACCCCATTGAGCCACTTGGGAGTGATAATGACAATTTAGATTAATTAACTTAATGTAAAGGCAAAAATAACAAAAGAAAATATCTTTTAGTAACTAAATTTTTAGAAGGGGTTATATAAATTATCTTTTAGACTATAAATATTCATTATAAATCTAAAACTATTTCCTATTTCGTGGTTTTTTTTAATAATTTTTAGACATCAAATAATATAAATTATTTATGACACAATAATAATGTAGTATTTACCTCATTAATAAGTGATTTAAATAAATAAGATTATAGTGATTAAAATATTATCCAAAAAATGTCCAATTCTGATTGGATACATTTTTTTCGAATTGAGTCAACTTATCTTAATCTTTAATGTGTTTTGGATCTTTTGAAACTGAAGATAAGTTTATAATAAAATAATGTTCTCACACTTTCCTAAAGAGCCCATTCTCTTCCTTATAAAAGAAGACCACTTCTACCAATTCCTCACACATCTCAAGCCATTTGGATCGTCAAAACTCTGGCCAATTAAGCAACCCACATCCCCCTCCTCCTAGAAGCCATACCTTAGTCAGAAGGCACTTCAAGAGTCCTTTTGGTTCAAACCAAAGGGAGTTACCCAAATTAAAGGTAATGATTTCTCTTAAATTGTTTTCTTTTATTTTACTTCTCCAACCCCTAAACTCTTTTTATTCATTTATTTTGTAACAAAACCAGTATCCTTAATATACTAGGATGTTTTTATGAGAAGGATTCAAACTACACTTACAGACACCTGCATCTAATGGGTGAAGAACATAATGTTTCTGTGGATGGAAACCAAACGCCTCACGAAACGATGATTGTTCAATTATCTCCTACCTCCTCTCATGGTGTCCATTATGATGGAACTGTATTTATATATGATATATATTATTTTTAAGTTTTCTTTATGCTTCTTTATTATACATTTATAGCATACCTTTATGGTTTACATAGTGGGTAAATACGATAATCTTATTAGAGGAACTGCGGACTATCGCCCCCTCAAAGTGATATGACTCGTTAATTCCTTATCTGAGACGTATAAAGGATGGAGTTAATAATATTATATATTATATAATACTGGAATTATAATATAACTATGTATCATTATGTTTTAATTACATTAAATTAAGAAATATAAACGGAAGTAGCGTTCATGTGTACGTACGGCTTACCGTCTCCATGAACGGTGCATTTCATTTCTCACATCTAAATGTTATGTACTATTATAAATACATTTATATGCTGATATATATGATATATATGATATCCAAATAATTAATATAATTCTGGATATAATGAACCCTTGACCACATGAACAACATGTTATTATAAAAAGTCCATTAATACTCAAGTACCAAATATCGACAAAATGAACATTATTAGCTTAAATGATTACATAATGTTTATAACATGGTAATAAGTGATATAAAAGGAATAATAAAATTTAAAAAGGTCCTGAAGCAAGTAGAAAATCAACTTTAGTTTATTATTCAGGACGTTAAAGAATGAACAGGTTAAGTCGGACACAAGGTAAGGGATTTCTTATCTAACTTTTAATTCCATGAGATTTTCCATTGTACGCCACTTATTTATTGCATGTGGTGTATTATGTACTACCATTTGATATATTTTCTCATTATTCCTTGTATATTCTTGGTATTATGTTATTAATTTTGTGGTTTTTAACTTTTTTCTTATAAATTGATTGATTACAACATGGTAAGGGGTTTTATCTCACTTTTTATTCCCATGAGATTCATGCTATATTTGTCACTATCTCCTTTGAGTGGTGTATGTACTGACCATGATTCTACACTTTTGGTAATATAATCTCATTTATGGGTATTTATGTCTTCATTATATGATTCTTCTTTCGTGGGGTGTATGTTTTAAAAGTTACCCAAGTCGGTAAGGGAACCTTTCACCCTCCTCTTCTTAAAAGACTTATTTTTGTTATGTCTTTTAATTTACATATTATTATGGTCGGATATGTTCTTATATATCCTTATTGATGTAAATTTTATGTACATGTGATGAGATACCCTTTTTATCTCATCAAAACATTTTCTAAATTTAAAGTAATGTCGTTAGGCTGTCGAATTCTTGCAAGAGAACTTATTAACCAAATTTCATTTCTTTGGGTTAAACTTCACTTCTTGAATATGTGGACCTATGAATATGTGTGAATGACATATTATTGTATTACAAATAATATCCACTTATATTGGGTGTATTTATATTTTTCACACATAATTATTTAATTGATTTATCCTTAATTTAAGGATACCATCTTTATATGGGATTTCATCTCAATTTACATTTCCATTGATACTTCATTGTTGTTATGCACTAATTAACTCTTATATTATGTATATATTATCCTTTGTCATATTATATCATGAATCCCTTTATTCTCGTGATATTATAATGTTTTGATTAAATGTAAATCCTTTAAAATCTTCAATGTGGTATGGGACACTTTGATTCAAAAATATCTTTATTAAATGGTTTTTGAAAATAGTTTGATAAATCACTGATTTTGTCGATATCTTGAAATGATAAATTGTGTGCTATGATTTTTTAATGGTACTTGGACATTTTAAGGTTGGTTACATGATAAACCAAATGACGGGTGGTGCAGAGAATACAATGATGGGTGGTTGCGTTATAACCTCCAATGCATTGGGTATGGATGTCGGCCTTATGGATATTCCATTTAGTGATATGTGTGAAAGTCGACCGTATAGTAATTTCATTTATGTATTTTTATGTACCAAGTTACCTTTATATGTTATGCATTATTTATATGTGTTTTATGGTAATATTTTGGTTACAAAAGGGTAACAAATGATCTTTTATTCAGTGAATAGTATTTACTACTTCATAAAGGGGAAAAGTTTTACTTATGTTAAAATATTCATGGTTTACTTGTTATTTTGAAAAACTAAGATTTTTACTTCATTGTGTATCCCTTACTAAGCTTTTTATGCTCATCCCATGTTTTTGAAATGTTTTTCTCAGGACAAAATGTGGAATAGGGTCAAGGATGGGATCAAGGAAAAATCATACTGTCTTAAACAAGGAACTAGACATGACTCTTTTTTTCAAGAGTTCATGTTTTGTAAACAAAAAAATGGATACTAGGTAAAAGATCCTACTTTCTAATCTTTTGAGATGTAATAGTTATGTCCTAATTCTCTAAAACTCTAAACTTGAAAATATTCTCAATGTGAATTATTCATTTAATTCATTATTATGTAAGGTTAAAGGATAGGTCCTTATAGTTGGTAACATAGGTCGGTTTAAATAACATTTTAGGTTAGGGTATTCTTTAATCATAAATGACAAAACCATAATGGTTAGGATTTCAGAAAGAGTCATAGTTTTTTGATAAAGTGAATGAGTTCAAGATCACATGAATAATTATATCTCAGTATTTACCCTCCTTATAAGATATTATATTATGATTTTACTGATGTACTCACAATGAACTTTTGGGTTTTAGTAAATGGGTGGATCTACACCAAAGTAACAGTGGATGTGAAGAAAACTGTAACAGTTTTCTGATTGAGCAGCTGAATGATATGGGAGCTACAATGAGAAATCTTGTGGTTATTTTCAACCAACTATCTGGAGTCATGATTGACCAGCTGAACCTTAGTTATTTTTTATAAGGACTCATATATGCGAGAAAAAAATCCCTACGGAAGTTCAGGAAATAATCATAAAGGTAAGTATGTTCAAAAACCTATGTGTCAAATATGTGGAAAGAAACAACTAGGAAAATATTTCAAAGGGACAGAAAGATTCTATAGATGTGGAAATGAAGGTCATAAAGCAAGAACATGACATGGAAAAAGGAAGCATCTAGTTGACTCTAGGAAAGGGAAAGAATTTCTTTCTGAGGCATCAATTGACTGTTTTAAATGTGGTGTGCATGGTCATTATGCAAACACATGTCCTATGAAAATGTTTTGGGAATGGGATCACCATGATCGTACAAATATTTGTTTACCAATACCTAATTCCATTCCAATTGAGGATGAAGAAACTGACAATGTCCAATGAAAGGTGTGGATTATTTCTTAACATATGTTTTCCTATTATTGAAATCTTAGGATATGATTATTGATTTTGTTTGTAGGAAAGAAGTATTTCAGAATAAGTTTTAAAATAATGGTTAATGGATCATGAAGAATGTTGAATGAGTAAGAAGTAAACATATAAGGGATTCAAAAGATATGGTAGATTTTAGGATGGTGAAGTGATTAAAAGTATTAAGGCTCTTTTGATGATGGGATTACATTAGAATACTTTTTATAGTATGTGTAACCCTGAAGTTTGATATATATAAAAATTTTATCCAAGGAATAATTATCTTTTATTTTCTGGATATAGTTATAAAGAACCATTTGGGTTTATATAATCCTTGAATTTGAGGCAATTACATGTTAATACATTTTGGGATGCAAAATGAAAGTTATTAGATAACCTCCATGGTTAAAATATGTTATGGTTATTTTTAATGAATTTATCTTTTTTTGGGGAATGTTATAAAATTATATTGTTTTTGAAAAGGGACAACACATAGACCGTGTGACAAACCGTCGCGTCAGACTAAGCTACGGTAATCGAACCCACAACTAAAGTGTGACTGGTATTTATCACCTAACACTGGACTATGTGAAGTCCCTGGTTAGTTTGACTAATTATTTTTAGCTAAATGATTTTATAAATCAGGAATAAGTTGATTTTGGGTTATCTAGGGAAATGATTAACCTATCAGGGAGGATATGTGATTAGGTTAATTAATTTTCAATACGATACTTTAAGTGCAGCTGATGTTATTTGGAGATAAATGATAAGATTTATCTTGGAAGACTATGTGATTAAATCCTTTAGAGATTTGGGTTTCACTCATAGTATTGATTACTTTGAATAATTGTATGGATAGTTGTTTTTTTAATGGTATTTGATGAACATTGGGTTTTGTTGGACAAATTTTGGAGATTAAGAGTAGTTTTTCTTTTTGTAAAAGATTATCCTTTTTGGGTATTATCTGATCTTGTAATAACCATTTTGGTTTTGGTTAATGTATAAAGACAAGGGAAACATATAGTTCATTTTTTAGATTATGTGATTCTCTCGAAGTTGATTATAGCGCTTTTAATGTGAATAAGTCATCCTTAATACTCATCATTTGGAGAAAATATGAGTTCGTGTTATAAATCTAGTAAAGGGTGAAAGTCTAAATAACATTTAGTTATGTTTCCTTATGTTTTTAGTTAAGATAATATATAAATTCCTCAATAAAAAGTAACTTAAAAACGTTTTTTGTTATCTTTTCCAACTGGGGAATCAAACACTGTTTAACCCATCACAAGTTTGTGATTTTCTGGGGGTTAACTTTCTCGTAATCATGTTTTCTATCACTCTCCATCAAAACTTGATGGTTTTTTTCTCCTCCATATCCATGTTTTCATGGAATCCTAGTATCTGTTGTTTCGAGTGACCTTTGTACTTCTCTTTATTTCTTTTAAAGTGATTTTTTTTCTGATTATTTTCTGATGTGGTACTTTTAATGAAGTTTCCAAGCCCAATTTTAAAATTGTGAGGACGCAATTTCCAAAAGGGGGGAAGGATGTAACATCCCAGGTAAATGAAGAACAAGAGATTTTCATATTTATTAATATTTGTGAATTAAATATTAATTTTACTTTAAAGGTGTTTCTATGTTCGATAGCGTACCCGATACGCAACAATGGGTTTCTTTGGAATCTTACGTTGCACACTAATAATATATTCTTATTATTTTAAATGGTAGTTAACTCCGATAAATTTTATTGAAGGGAGTGAACAGAACTAACTTCAATATGATTATACATTTTTGTTAAATGTATTTACATTTATCCAATAAAAGTTAGATGCTTAAAATGTGAATGAATCTAATTTTAAGCATAATTTACATTAAAAGGTCGATTTACCTCCTTTTAATAGAGAACCATCTTTAAATATATTTTTTTCACTTTAATAAATTCTATTTGACCAAATAAAATCATTCATTATAATGGGAACATCAAAATTAACTTTGTGTAAATTTTTGAAATTTTTCCGATAATGTTCATTTTTAATGAATAGTGAAAAAAATATTGTATTTTAATTCAAAAGTCCCTTTTAATATAATTTATATATATGGTTAGATTATATTTTTAATTGGTTTTAGACTGAAATTAACATATATTTTTACCATTTAATCCAATTTTGGTCATTGGAATTAATTACACTTCGAAATTGGATGTAAACACGTATCAATCTTTTGATAGTTATTGTTTCTCAAAAACACGCTATTTGTTTTGATAACGGGAATTAATTTTAAAATTAATTAATGCAACTTCTATGTTTTGAATTTGGTAAAATATACATCATTTTTGAATTCGGAATATCAAATATAGCTTAGGCTAAATTTTTTGTATTTTTTTGAAAAACTTCAATTTTTTATGAATAGTGAAACTACTAAGTGGTAGTTAAAAAAAATGAATTTTTCATATAAATGAAAATTTACCACTTCTGTGAATTGAATTTAAAAAATCCAGCATACATGGTTATTATTAATAACTAAAATTTTGTTCAATGAGATGAAAATAATTTTGGTGAATAGTAACTTTTGACTTTTATTTGCCACGGTTAAAGGTAAATAGGGTAATTCAAGGTTAAAAAAATATTATAATAATTCAAAATTAACTTAACACTTTTCCAAAACTTATTTATTGAGTCATTTACGACCATGGTCATCTTTGGGTAGATTTTGGAACCTCATTGAGACACTTTGGAGTGATAATGACAATTTAGATTAATTAACTTAAAGTAAAGGCAAAAATGACAAAACAAATATCTTTTAGTAAATTAATTTTTAGAAGGGGTAATATAAATTATCTTTTCTACTATAAATATTCATTAGAAATCTAAAAATATTTCCTATACCGTGGTATTTTTTTTAATTTTTAGACATCAAATAATTTAAATAATTTATGACACAATAATGATGCAGTATTTACCTCATTAATAAATGATTTAAATAAATAAGATTATAATTATTAAAATATCATCCAAAACATGTCCAATTCTGATTGGATGATTTTATTTCAAATATTAGACATCTTATCTTCTTCTTTAATGTGTTTTGGACCTTTTGAAACTGAAAATAAGTTTATAATAAAATAATGTTTTCACACTTTCCTAAAGAGCCCCTCCTCTCCCTTATAAATGGAGACCACTTATAACAAATTATTTACACCTCTCAAGCCATTTGTCTCGTCCAAAATCTTCCAAATTAAGCTCCCAAAATCTCCCTCCTCCTCCTAGAATCCTTACTTTAGGCAGAAGGCACTTCAAGAGTCCTTTTGGTTCAAACCAAAGAGAGTTACCCAAATTAAATGTAACAGTTTCTCTTAAATTGTTTTCTTTTATTTTACTTCTCCATCCCCTAAACTGTTTTTATTAGTTTATTTTGTAAAAACACCCATATACTCAATATAATATGATGTTTTTATGAGAATAATTATAACAACACTTACACACACCTCCATCTAATGGGTGAAGAACATAATGTTTATATGGATGGAAACCAAACGCCTCATTAAACAATGATTGTTCAATTATCTCCTACCACCTCTCATGGTGGCCATTATAATGGAACTGTATTTATATATGATATATATTATGTTTTTGTTTTATTTATTCTTCTGTATTTTTCATTTATATCATACCTTTATGGTTTCCATAGTGGGTAAATACGATAATCTCATTAGAGGAAGTGCGGACTACCGCCCCCTCAAAGTGATATGACACGTTAATGCCTTATGTGGGGTGTATAAAGGATGGAGAAAATAATATAATATATGATATTATACAAAAATTATATTATAACTATGTATCATTATGTTTTATTTACATTAAATTTATAAATATAAATGGAAGTAGCGTTCATGCGTATGTACGGCTTACCGTCTCCATGAACGGTGCATTTCATTTCTTACCTCTAAATGTTATGTACTATTATAAATACATGTATATGATGGATATATATATGATATATATGATATACAAATAATTAATATCATTCTGTATATAATGAACCTTTGACCACATGAACAACATGTAATTATAAGATGTCCATTTTTTACTCAAGTACCAAATATCGACAAAACGAACATTATTTGCATAAATGATTACATAATGTTTATAACATGGTAATAAGTGATATAAAAGGAATAATAAAATTGAAAAAGGTTCTTGATCAAGTAGAAAATTAACCTTATTTTATTATTTAGGATGTTAAATAACGAACGGGTCAAGTCGGACACGAGGTAGGGGATTTCTTATCTCACTTTTAATTTCGTGAGATTTTCCATTGTACGCCACTTATTTATTGCATTGGTGTATTTTGTACTGCCATTTGATATATATTATCATGATTCCTTGTATATTCAAGTTATTCTGTGATTCATTTGTTGGTTATTAACTTTTTTCTTATAAATTGATTGATTACAATGTGGTAAGGGGTTTTTATCTCACTTTTTATTCCCATGAGATTCATGCTATATTTGTCACTATCTTCATTGAGTGGTTTATGTACTAACCATGATTATAAACTTTGTTTAATATACTCTCATTTATGGGTATTTACATCTTCATTGTATTATTCTTCTTTCATGGGGTGTATGTTTCAAAAGTTACCCAAATCTGTAAGGGAACCTTTCACCCTCCTCTTTTTAAAAGACTTGTTTTTGTTATGTCTTTTAATTTACATCTTATTATGTTGGGATATGTTCTTATATATCCTTATTGCTGTAAATTTTATGTACAAGTGATGAGATACCCTTTTTTATCTCATCAAATCATTTTCTGAATTTTAAAGTGACGTCGTTAGGCTGTTGAATTCTTGTAAGTGAACTAATTAACCCAATTTTAGTTCTTTGGGTTAAACTTGCACTTCTTGAATATGTGGACCTATGAATATGTGTGAATGAAATATGATTGTATTAAACTTAATATCCACTTATATTGGGTGTATTTATATTTTTCACGCATAATTATGTTATTTATTTATCCTTAATTTAAGGATATCATCTTTATAAGGGATTTCTTCTCAATTTACATTTCTATTGAGACTTCATTGTTGTTATGCACCAATTCACTCTTATATGGTGCATATACCGTCCTTTGTCGTATTATATCATGAATCCATTTATTATTGTTATATTATAATGTTTTTATTAAATTTTATTCCTTTCAAAGCTTAAAATTTTTATGGGACACTTTGATTCAAAAATCACTTTATTAAATGGTTTTGAAAGTAGTTTGGTAAATCATTGATTTTGTCAATATCTTGAAATGATATATTATGTGCTTTGATTTTTTAATGGTACTTGGATATTTGATGGGTGGTTATGTGATAAACCAAATGATGGGTGGTGCCATGAAAACTAGGACGGGTGGTTACGTTATAACCTCCATTGCATTTGGTATGGAAGTCGGCCATATGGCTATTCCATTTAGTGATATGTGTGGAATTAGACCATATAGTTATTCCATTTAAGTATGTTTATGTCCAATGTTACCTTTATATGTTATGCATTCTTTATATGGTTTTTATGGTAATATTTTGATTACAAAAGGGTATGTAATGATCTTTTATTCCGTGATGAGTATTTACTACTTCATAATGGTGAAAAGTATTACTTATGTTAGAATATTAATGGTTTACTTGTTGTTTTGAAAAACTAATGTTTTACTTCTTTGTGTATCCCTTAATGAGCTTTTTATGCTCATCCCAAGTTTTTGAAACGTTTTTCTCAGGACATAATGTGAAATAGGGTCAAGGATGGGATTTAGGAAAATCCATGCTGTCTAAAACATGGAACCATACATGACTCTCTTTTTTCAAGAGTTCATGTTTTGTAAACAAAAAAATGGATACTAGGTAAAAGTGTCTACTTTTTAATCTTTTGAGATGTAATAGTTTTGTCAAAATTCTCTAAAACACTAAACATGAAAAGATCCTCAATGTGAATTATTCATTTAATTCAATATTATATAAGGTTAAAGGTCAGGTCCTTAAAGTATGATCCATTAGTAATAGTGTCACATGTTCAAGTACACCTTAGATATCAACCTTATTTTGAGGCCCTAATTCTTTATTCCCACATTCAATTTTGAATGTATGATGGTCTTAATACATAACTCCTTCATTAATTAAAAAATTTAAAATTTTATGATATTCCTTTTCTCTTTATCTCAGAAGAGATATCCAAAGTTTTTGATACAATAACCAATAAATAAACATAATTTAGACATATAAAAAAATTTACCCGTTCATTAATATCTATATGTACATATTCCAAACAAGAAAATACTAATAAATAAAAGAGTCTTACCTCTTTTATAGACAAAATATTCTTGGGTAGATGTTCTCCCATCGGTATAGATAGACTTTTATAGATAAATTATGATGGAATATTCACTACCTCTATTAAGAATGTCTTAGGTAACCCTGAATGAAACCTCTTACACTTGGAGAAGTTGTTATATATCTTAATCATCTAATAAACCATTCTATTTTTTCTATGGTGTAACTAAAATACTTTTCTCCCAATGAATTATATTATTATTACAAAATTCCTTAAACTTTATACCATTATAATTACCTCCTTTATCAAATATATAGCATTTCGACTTTGATCCTGACTCATTATCCACAAGTTTACTCAAATTCTAAACCATATTAAACACACCAATTGTTTTTATAATGTAAGTACATACATTCCCTGTTGATTTGTTGATAAATATCACATAATATATTGACCCTCTAGTGGGATGTTTTGGAAAAGGTTCCAAAACATAAGTGGGAACCAAGTATAGCTTTCCAACCATTTTTATTTTACCCCCTTTCATAAAATACATATTATTTTTTATTTACAATGGTATGATCTTTACATTTGATAACTTCCACCAACATCATGTTTAGTAACATTCACTTTGTTTCCAATACCTTCATCCTATTATCACTCATGTATCATAACCTTCAATTCCACAACTGGGAATTCCTAATAAAATTTGTTATGTCAACCACATAAATGAACTTTTATATCATATTTTATAAGGTTACATTCTTTATTCCATTGTCTATAACCATACCCCCTTGGTAATTTTCAAAGAAACATTAAAGAAAGTTGACCTAAAGCCTGTATCACCAAGCTACCTACAAAAAATAAGATTCCTTATCAAACCATAAATATGTCACTCATTCTTTAGAACTACAAAATTACCACTATTGGTTTTGAATTTTTAATTTACATTTCCCACAATCAATAATGGATCATCATCATCAACATGTATCTTTTCTAAATTTATAAAAAAATAATTTCTTAAGAAATCATTATTAAATATGGAATGGAATGATTATATTGAGTCTAAAATCAAAGACTCAATGATAATATCCACACTCGAAAAAAATGAATAGTTCATTTAACTATTGTTTTTTTAATTAGTTTCAGGTGCCTTTCATTTATCCTTATACTCCTTGTTGATGTTTCCTCTCCTGCCATTACTTCAATAGGTATGACTACACCACTTCAACATATCTAATCTATTTCCTCTTGACTTAGTTCTTCCTTTTTTATTATCCCATTGAATAAATATACCTATTCTGTAATTTTATAAAGAAATTTTAAAGAATGTGCATGATTCTCTCCTCTGAATATCCCCATTGATGATTAAATTTGACACATTATTCAAATTCAATTTTATATTCCCTAAATAATTCATCAAAAATATGACATTATCTTCTTAAATATTAGGTAATAAAGACAAACAATCTAGTTTACTTACCTCATCATCTAGAATAAATCCCTACTAATTTCAACTTACTTATGATGGTGTTGAATTCATTGATGCGATCAATAAAAATATTTCCTTCAATAATCTTCAAATTCAATAATTGTTACATGATGTAAATTTTATTCAACATAGATGTCTTATCATACATATTTATAAGGACTTTTATCAACCCATCCATCATAGTATTCACTCTTATCTCAAAATTCATGTTCTTTTACAACATAATACGAAAAACTCCTAGATACTACTGATCTGGTAACTCACACTCATTCTTGTCTACATATATTAGTTTAACACACAAAAGTGATAAGTGAAATTTTTTAAAATAAAGATATACCTCAATCTGTATCATCTAAAATGTATTTCAAATCCTTTGAATCAATTTATATTTACCATTTCATATTGTTTAACCATCGTTCAACTCAATAATTATTTCCATGATCTATTAAACTCGATACTTGATACGAATTGTTATATAAATTCAAGGATTAATAATAACAAATTATTCCATAATAAGGGTAAATGGGAGAAAAAAATAGTAATAATAAAAAACATTAGTATTTATACAGTTTAGGAAAAATACCTATATCTCTAGAGAGAAATAAATATTTCACTATTTTCAAGAGAAAACTACAAGGCACACACACTATCAATAAAAACTAGCTTTAAAATGAGATCACAAACCAAAAAAGTGATATAGTAACCTGTATTTTTACATTACCCAGATCCACAATGTAGTCTATGGTTGTACAATACCTATATCAATAAGGCCCACATTTCAATAATACTCATTTTCAGTGTCCCCTAAAACCCTTAATGACTTCACTATAGAGGTAAAACTATGATATTTTTTAGACTAATGTTCAGTATGATTCACACATATCCCAACTTAATCCAATGAATTTTACTCCACCATTCTAACACTATCAATCCTATAGGGTTATAAAAATAATTTTTGACGTTTATGACATGAAAAGGGGTGTGTGTGATATTTTATAGTGATATATGATTGTTTATTTTTTTTCTTTATACTATGATTCTATATACATACTTCATTGTTGATGTATTCTAGATGTTTTTTTGTTTCAGTTATTCATGATATATGATTACGTGAATAGACTCCCAAATTATTATAGTAGGCCATCATTGTTAGTTAGAAGTTTATGTCATATAAAAAATATAATGAACCTCAAAGGTTTACCCTAAACTTGAACCAGACCACTAATGAACTTCAATGTGTTCCCTTGACTTATGAGAGGCTTTTAAGAAGTAACAAGAAATTACTCTATGCCATTGGAGAATGATTTCTCTCAAATAGTAAAATTTATAATAAATAATTATTTAACATACAAGTATGGTATACATGACATATATGAAATAAATGGACAATATAATCCCTCACATAATAAAAATACATTATTTATATAATTTTAAATTTAAAAAATATAAATGAAAAATAAGAAAAGTGGCATAAATGGCTAATATGACACCAAATAATACCAATGTACAAGGCCCTCTCCAAACATCTATAGATAAATTTAGTCAAAAATCTATCTCACATGCAACAAAAAATGGAAACTCAACTATATGTGAACCAGAATAAACATGTAGGGGGTCAGTATATCCACAGACTTAATAGGAATTCCCTGAAGGACTCCCTAAAATTCTCATTCTATAGTAAACTCCGCTTCTCATAAAAATAAATCTTAAATAATTTATACATAAAAATGAAAAAAATAGATAATAGAAAATTTTATGAGATCAAAACACACATATACCAAATCCATTATTTATAGTAAAAAATATAAAAAAATTATAAAAGATTCATAAAATTTAAAAAATTTCCTTACAAGCCAAACATGTCACAAGAAAAAGGGGAACCCAATTAACCAAAATGGACATGGTATTACAAAGGGGTAAAACCTCATCCCAGCAATGGAATAAAAAATATTCCATTATGGGAATCACTAAGGATAAAAGGCATGGGTTATGAACCTTGTGAGTATACACTACACCCACAATGACTCAATTCCTCACTCAACAATACACAGTTCGACCAAAGAGCTTGGACATGATCCCAAACAATGAATTTCCCTCCCCAATTTAGACATAGTGTAACTTATGTAAAGGGGGTATCATTTCTCAATCCAAATCAATTCCTATAATAAAAAAACAAATACCAGAACCAACCTATTTTTTCAAACCCGTCAAAATAATACAAATATTAATTATATTATAAAATCATAATTTCATGTTACATGAACACGCGTAATCAAAATAATCCACCACACTTTTATTTTGAAAACCAATTGTAATGGAATTTATAATGGAAATAATCACTTTTAAACACTTTACCAAACCAAACTCATAAAAAATTAAAAGGTAAATTTTTTTTGTAAACTTCTTAAAGAACCACCATAACATTTAATCCATGATTATTTTAAAATAAAAAAAACATTTCATTAATCACCAATGATTACATAAACCAATTTTTATAAAAATATAATCAATATTATAAATTTTCTACCAAATGAATAGGAATATTAAGGATCCTCTTACCTTTTTGAATTATCATAAAATTTATCAATTGGATTCTTGAGCATAGTATCATTCACCGATCCCTATTGAATCATAAAAATGATTTTTGTAATCTAAATAAATCAAATAAAGGGTTTATAGGATGAAAAAACCAATAAACAGTAACCCAAATATAAAAAAAATACTAAACATTCTAATGACATGCATTTGGAATGTCCTGATATCCCCAAACCTCTTATAACGAAAACCCTATCAGGATTATTGATTTTTAGAGGTGTTTGGAGGGTAAAAACTGATCTAGAAACAATGAAAAAATATAAAAGAAAAACAAATTTTAAATATTTTTAATGCATTCATTTATAATAAATAAAATTAATTAATAGAGAATATATTTTTTGTTTATATGGTTTGTTTATTCCCTTCCACATGAGTTGATAAAGATCACTAAGAAGAAAAAAATAAAATTCTTACTCCTAGGGTATCCATGAGGTATGTGAATATTCTATCACCTAGTAATCAATTCCTCACAGTCAACTAGAATAAAAACTAAAGAGAAAGAGAGAAATAGAGTGATAGATTTAGATTCACATTGAATTCAAATGAAAAAACATAAATTTGATTTGAACCCATTTATAAATCCATTAAAGTATGTTCCATAGAACTCAAATGTTCAACTATCATTGATAAAGTATTTCATAAATATTACCAACATTATAACTCATTATAAATCATAATTCAATCTTCATAACGATTGTTTAGCTTTATATAATCAATATGGATGTTTAGAGTCCTTAAATAATCATCAGATGATGATAAAACTAAATATGATAACTTATGTAGAAAAATACAAAAATGGTTGATAATTATCTCATAATGATTGCATTATCTTGTAATAAAACACATTTTATTAACCCTCGCTACACCATGGTTTATACTAGCTTAAAAAATAGTGTGGTTTATACCACCATGTCATGGTTTAATATTTAGTGTACATTTCAATCAATCTCTTGGTTTCACTAAATCCTTATAGACTTATCAAAAATTCTCATTATATCATATCATTTGTAATAACTTTTCAAAGCATATCCAAAATTCCTTTTAGATATCTCTCAAACCTAATTCTGAAAAAACTATCATTCATTTTAACCACGTATTATATCATATGTAATAGTTTGTGAAAATTCACCCAAAACAACATTTGGATATCCTTTAAAACACTTTCGAATTATCTATTAAGTATTTTTTCAAAAAAAATCATAACAAAACTTAATACTCATTTTCTTAACCACAAAATGTTAACCCCAAGGGCCTTTGTAGCATTGAAAAAAAATGAATTCTATAATCCAAAATTGTAATCAAAGAGTGGTCTCTAGTATAGCATTAATTCCACACAAGCTACAAATGTATTCAACATGACCTCTATCAAATAAAAGTATCTCCACACTTATGTACACCAAATATATCATATACAAGTTTTCATAATAATACAGCCCCTTTGTCCAAAACATTGAGTGTCTAGAAGACATGGAGTGTGTCAATCCTATATATCTAACTTATATATTAATGATTATATGACTATAGTCTAACAATATTAATGTACACATCACATTTCCTTCACCACGATAAATGAACACATAACAGGCCTCTCGTTTAAATAGATAATAAAATTATGTTCACCTTATCTAGGTATGGTCCTAAATTTACTTAGTAGTTCTCAAGTGAGATCCCATATTTCATACTTGTCATATGAGAGTATAAATCCCATATTGGTTAAACCTAAACCAATGATATGATAATAAAAGTACCCAACCATTATTTGGTTATCTTAATCTTTATGATGGCATAATAATGATATCAAAGTATAAAGGTTCTCATGCTAGATATATTATCACAATTAGGTACTAGGATTAAATATGAAATATTCAACCCTAGTATACTAAAGCTATAATATATGACAATTTTAGTTCCTAAAAAAGTCATAAACATTTTTAAATGAAGGCCATAAGATGAACAAATAAAATATTAACTTTAGAATAAAGAGGATACTCCAACATAAACAAAGCAAATGAACCAAAAAAATAACATTGAGTGTGAATAATCCATTTAGGGAGGAACTAATTATTTACAGATCACTGGAGTTAGTTCCATGAAACCTCTTGATTCATTTTCTGACCAATGTTTCTTCCGGATTCCAACTCCCTTCATGGAACTCATATTTTTTATGATGTGTAGGTTGATCACCTTGGAAACTATGAGACTCTCTTACAATGGATCATTTTTTGATGAAAAAGTATAAAATTTATGCAATATTACATTATTCTTATGAATTAAGAATTACATAACTCTCTGGATGGATGGTTACTAACTTTTCCTATAAATACAACCTCAATAAGAATTTTTAGGGACGAATGAATTTTACAAGGAACAAAGTTTTAGAAATGACATTTTTTATGAGAATATACTTTGTGAGAAAGTGTGTAGAGATGAATTCCCTTAGGTAGACTTTAAATTTATGATTAATAGGATAGGGTTGGACTCCTATATAAAATATGTAATTCCATTTCTCTATCGTATAAGTTTATTATAGGATGGCCTAGGTAAAACCATCACAATACCATCTTATTTACCTAACATGAATTCTTTATAGAGGTATTCCTCTGTAATTTATGTGGTTACCAAAATTAATACTCCATATAATTTATGAACCCCACTTATCAATATAGGGTCTTAAATTTTATATGGTATAGGTATTTCTCAGAGTATATAGATCCTTCTTACCTATAAACCACATCCATATAAAATTTGACCAAAGGATATCCCTTAATCAAACGATTCCTTTTATCAGTATAGGAACACTCCCATATACCAAAAATACCTTATTTCCCTCCCATCACTAAGGCTAAAACAATGAAATTTTTTTTACATCATGGAATTCTCTAAATACAGTGGACTTACATGACTAAGTAACCATTCATGTATGTGTTCTCCCCTTTGATAAGGTATACCTTTGATAATGGGTATCAATAATCTTGTGAGAGATCTCCCTTAATTTTCTACCCTAACTAATTTGCTCCTTAGAGTATATATAATCATGTATTCCATTAATAATGAGGGTCCTTATCCTTAGGTGATTAATGGTGATATTCCTAGCTAAATACACACATCCTATATATTCTACCAAATTCATCAAGGATCAAAAGAATATAATTATCCCTCTTCTATCTATTTAATGAACTACGGATATAAATAGGCTTCTAATTTGATTTATGAACTAAATATTATTATCTAGATTACATAATCTATTAGTCTTTTCATCCTTCCATCTCCATTTTTGAATGGATAATAGAAAACCTGTAAATTCTTCTCATGTTTAAGTAACAAAACCAACCATTACAAGATCCCTTTCAACTAGTAGTCCATTCTGCATGACTATAAACTACTCAGATCAATTCCAAGTCATACGACCTTAAAAAAGTCATGATATTTCATAACACATCAATTTAAAAGGCACTTATTTGGTTAGGGTCATTTGAACTTAAAATTCACAACATTGGTCTCATGCACAAAACCTTAAAAGGTTCTTCTTTAGTCATAGATGAATGAAATTAAAATAAA
Source organism: Viscum album (assembly GCA_963277665.1). NCBI lineage: Eukaryota > Viridiplantae > Streptophyta > Magnoliopsida > Santalales > Viscaceae > Viscum > Viscum album. Next base: position 506,901,849 of record OY728167.1, on the reverse strand, counting down.
AAAAAATTCCTTATAAATTAACATAAAAAATATGATGTTTTTAATTAAATGGAACTAAAATATTTATTTTTTTATTCACCTAATAGGGATATTTAGGTATCAATTTTCATAGGTAAAATCCCAAAATAAACACATCTACCATATCTCTGGTTAGTGATAAATTATACAACACCCATATATATGGAATAAAATTAGAGCGTAATTGACCAATAAAGGGAAAATAGAGAAAAAATCATAAATATAGATAGAGAACCTCTAATAAATATATAATTTCAAATTAATTCATGGTGTATATAGATCTCTTTTATAACAAGTGTAACTATTTTTTTTACTTGGAAGGATTTCATGAATATGTATTAAATCTGTAAGAGTCATGGCCTAGGTAATAAGAAGTTTTAGGGGATGATCCAAATTCCCATCCTATTGACCTTGATATGTAATTAAAAGTGTTGTTAGTTCATTCTAATGAACATCTACCTTTTTAAAGTGGGTATATAAAAAATGAAAATGTGCATGTGAATATATAGAGAACGAAAAATAGTGAACCCAATATTAAACCCTTTACTTGTGAAATGATTGATTGATTACACGCTCTTGATTGTGATGTTTCACTGATGGTTTTCTTATTTTTAGTTTTTACCTTAGAAATATATAATAAAATCCAAATGGTTCCATCATTAAATGCATCATAAAGAATCAAATTAACAATCTATGATGAAGGGAAATGACATATCAACTGAAGAGACTATACATCACTAGAAGGTGGATCCCTGAACATATGCCTCAATCACAATGACTAAAAGGGTTCCCCAACCTTGATTTTTTTAAACCACTCAGTGTATCTAATGACTGATGGTGAACACCCTCATTTAGGGATACAATATCAATGGTTCTATCCCAACTATGGAGACAAGACGTGAAATCCTTAAGGAGGTGAATCACCAAAGGTTTTCTCATCAACGATATGCCAACATGAGACAAGTAGACCCTATTGGAACATCCAATATCTTTGGAAGTTTATTTCTATATCAAAGAAAATTTTACCTCTATTATTATAGGGAGGTAGATGAGTATTTTTACAATATCTTTATGGAAAACCAAGATCCACCTAGGAAGGATCCTAAAAACCATAGTCACCATAATCACCACTTGAACTTTACTCCTTGACATGTCATAGATAAAGTTTATACCACTTTAGTCATCCATGCCAGGGAACCAAGGAGGAGGGGCCACTAAGGACCATACACTATCAAGGCCCCAGAGTAGGAACTTGCTCTGGAAGCCACTAACATACTTATCACCTGTTGTCATATCTCGATGATGACTTAGGGATGATTCTGAATCTCCATCGATAAGAATCCTTAGATCATACCATGGAAGGAAAAAAATATTTGGTTCACCAATATCCCCACTAAAAAGGGAAGAAAATGACCATTATAGTGTTCCTCTACATAGTGATACAACCAATAATATCTCCATAGGTCCTCTCCAAACAACTCTTCATGAATTTACTCATCACAATAGTAAAACTTATAAACATATAGTTCCTCCCTGTTGAAATAATTTCTTAGTCACTTATCAAAGAGGTCTTTATCTTAGTTACTCATAAGAAAGAATCCCAAGAGGTACTCCCTAGAGTTATCATTATAAAGGTTATCCTCAAAACTATATAAAGATCAGTCATGAAGGCCCTCCCCATGCTGAAACATCCACTAATAATCATAGAGGTCCTCCCCATGATTCTATTTCTTGAGTTCCTCCCCATTATATAAATCTAATGGGGAAGGGAGGTCCTACCCTATTCAATAAATAAGTATTCATCAGCCATGGATTTCCACCCTATGGTGTTCAATAAATACATATCTAGAAGGAAGGTCCTCCCCATGTTGACAATAAACAAACAAGTAAGCATGGAGGTCCTCCCCCTGGAGATCAAGGAAATATCTCTTTAGGTCCTCCCCATGGATTATTCTGTAGATATCCTCCCTATAATAAAACATATGTGTGCTTTGGATGTCCTTTCCATGATAAAAAACAATAAAATCATAATAATTAAGGATCTACTTATGGTGATTAAATAAATAGCCAGATTGGAGGTTCTTCTTATGATAATAAAAAAATCAACAACCTTGGAAGTCCTCCCTATGAAATGCATTCCAAAAGTCATCCCTATAATGACATATCTCCCCAGAACGAAGTTCCTACCCGTGTTTTAATGATTCTAATACTAAGATTCATCAACATATTCCAAATTAGTTACACCCAGTAATTCATCATCAACCAATAGTGTTTTTCTCCAATTGATAGAAAAATCACGGTAAAGATCATCATCAATGCCTTCTAAAAATGTATAATCCTAGATACAGATAGGGATATAGAGAAAAATCCATCTCATATTGATGACATTGAGGTAAAATAACCTTTATAGTCAGAGTTGGTAAAGAAATCACTTAATGAAGATGAAGAAAATTATAACATCATGAAGAGGTAGCCAGATGATGATAAGATAATAGTCATATTCTAGACCAATACAACATTTTGGAATGGTGTTCCCATGATTCTGAAAGTGGAATGTGTTGAGTGTCTGCTTTACAATTCTCTTTGTATATTTTTTAATGGTTACAATCCATATCTATATTTTTTATTTTTTATTTTTATTATGTTATATGTTATTAATTATTTTTATTTATTATAGTTATTTATTTATTATTATTATTCATTATTATTATACTATTTATTTATTATTTTGAATATTTTTTTCTCACATCATGTGCTGAAGTATTTCTCAATGTAGAGAAATCTTATTCATGCAAAAATATATATGAAATCAAAAAGATATTATTGTAATATTATATATACAGTGAGAGTTTTAAGAAACATATTACAAATGATATGATTCTTATATATCATATAAAGTTAAGAATTTCATACATACTTAAATTTTTTAAAAGGTGAATATATAATGTGTCACGACCCGACCTCGGGGCTCGTGCCGTGACTACCCCAAGCCCGCCTTCCATAGGCCAGGGGCTGGCGACTAGCACCAAGGTGTAAAATCCCAGTAAACAGGGAAGGCATTGCCTTTATAAGTAACAACCACACAGAGTCAGCAAGCGGAAAGTAAAGTGCAGAAAAGTAAAGGGGCCGGAATACAAGCCCAACTGTAAAGTACAACTGAAAAAGTAAAGAACAGCAACTGAAGAAAAGACGGCGGCCTCGTGTCGTCCACTGGCAATCCCACCTGAAGGGTGGGTACAGATAGCCTCCAGGCTCCTCGGGTCCCACGTCCGCTCCGAGCACGTCCCGCCCAGTGGTCCACCTCCAGGTACTGTCCTGCTCCACGCCCCAACCGTGATCAGCGCTGTCCGTCGTCTGCAACCAACACAACAAGGTGCGGGCATAGCCCGTGCAGGGGTGAGTACAAGCTACTCAGTAAGGACCCCGAGACCCCCGAAGGTCTCCCGAAATCCACAAAGGATATAGCACAAAAGAAAGATGCAATCACGAAGTAACATCTGACTCGACTTAGGTATATGCCCATACATATACCTAAGTCCCCAATTCTAGCTCTGCTCACGAGCTCAAGAACAACTCAATCCACAAAGGAAAGCAAGACTCAAATCCACAAGGAGAGTAAACAGTAAATCCACATAGGATAGTTCAACACAATCCACAAAGGAGAGTAACATAAGATTCAGCTCAACCAGGTATACTTTTTCAGATGACGTCAAAGATGATCATTGATCCATCTAAGTCGTCGGACCCACGAAGGATCGATAGGTACTAACCCCTGCATAAGACCCACACAGGATCGGGCTCACACAGAACCTGTAGGCAGTGGCTCACACAGAACCGGTAGTAAGGACCCACATAGGATCGGGCTCACACAGAACCTGTGGCACTGATCCACGTGGGATCGCTGAGTGCAGTAGTCGACGCAGTCTACTGAGGATCTCTGCACGGTCGTCGCCGCAGTCCACGAAGGATCTCTGCTCTGCCGTCGTCGCAGTCCACTGAGGATCTCTGCTCTGCCGTCGTCGCAGTCCACGGAGGATCTCTGCTCTGTCGTCGAAGTCACAGCCAGCGCTAGGGTTCCCGCACATAGCGAGCTCGTTTAGGAGGGTCCGCTCCACGAGCCGAGAGGCTGATACATCAACTGACACGTAGTCCGAAGTTGATGTATCCAAAAGTTCCGTATCGACAACAGGATCTCAACGCAACAGACGGCGCGTCAATCGGACGCCCGGTCTGAGAGTTATTGGCATTTTCGTCCCAGGGGCCCGGTTGGTTTTTAGGACAAAACCAACCCAACCGTACTCCGCCTGTATCCGATCCTCGGGCGGAGTATGCCAAAAGTTCCGTCTCACTTAGAGGAAACTACCACAGCTGACGGTACGTCGATCGGACGTCCGTAGCTCAAGTTATGAGCGTTTCCGCTCCGAGGGCCCGGTTGGTTTCGTGTACGAACAAACCCGGCCGAACCCAAAGTTTTCCGAAACCTTGAGTATAATATACCGAAACGACCGTCTCGATCCAAGGATCGCGTAGCCGCTGACGGTTCGTCAATCGGAGGTCCCAGGCCCAAGATATGGGCGAAAGACCGAAGAGGGCCCGAAACGGGGGGTCTGGGCCCGGGGCGACCCGGCCCGAACCCCCCCCCCCCCCCCTGGGTCGGTCGAACTGGGTCGGCCCGAACCGGTTCGGCCCGACCCGGCTGGGCCGGGTCCGGTCCGGCCTGGGCGCAGGCCGGCCGACCGGACCGGCCGGCTCGGCTTCGGCCGACCGGACCGGCCGGCTCGGCTTCGGCCGAGCGGCCGATTGAGCCGCCGCGGGTCAAACCCGCGGCTTTGGAGAAACGCGGCCTGCGCGGGCCGCGTGCTGGGTGGCCGGACCGTGGACGCGGTCCGGCGGTTCGCCGCCGCCGCGCCGGCGACCCGCGCCGCCGCCCCCTTCCGCGGGCCGCCGGAGTTGCTCCGGTGGCCCGTTTTGCCTCCCGTCTACGCCATTGTTCCTCCCGGGACGCGTCCTTCACTGCGGAATCAACAAATGGCCCTTGCGTCGTGCGTTTTCCGTCGCCCGCCAAATCCGCACAAAAAGGAAGATCGGCGGAGGGTTGCCGGGTCTTGTTCGTTAGACCCACACCCTCCGCGTTAGTCATAAACAACGGGAGAAACAAGAAACGACCAATCAACAATTTTAAATAAATTTAAAATTGTTCCGTGATCGGTTCTTTATTTTAAAAGAAATAAAATCACGGGAAAGGAAAATATTTCAAATCAACCCTTACCTTGTCGTCGTCGTCGGACGAGAGGTCGTCGCGGAATCGCTCGTCGCGGATGAAGGAGATCGTCGTGTCGTCGCGGTATCCGGCGTCGCGTCGCCAATCTCCGGATCAAGATCAAACGGATTAATTTAAATCCGTTGATATTGAATTATAAAATGGAGAGAATTAGAAGATTCGATTCTCACCTTTGTTGCCGAACGAGGATCGGCCGCGGAAGAAGAGGCGTCGCCGAAGAACGTCGCGGGTATGGCTCGTCGACGTCGCAGATCTCAGTGTGCGTCGTCGAATTCCGGTCGCCGGCGTTCTTCGCGTTCTTCGCGTTCTTCATGTTCTTCGCGTTCTTCGCGGGGAGATGAAGAAACAAGATCCTCTCAAATCCTTTCAAAGGATTTTTAGGTTGGTCTTATTTTATAAACATGCCAACAAACGCAAAAGCGTAAGTAACGACCCATCAGTTCGTTGAATTAATTCAACGAGCGAAACAGCCCATTTAATTCACAAAATAAACCGCCCAATTAAATGGTCTGTTAAGAATTAAAGAAAACGCGTCGGTTGACTTTTCAATTACTTTGACGGGTTTTCGCGGGTGCGTTACTTAACGAAAGAAACGGCGGGGCTCGTGCGGGCCCTACCGCACAAATATCCTACCAAGGGGTAGGATATTTCTGGATAGCATCCTATCCAGTTCAACTCAGCTCAAGCCGCCTTTAAGTGACTTCAAGTGGCTTCCAAGCAGCTTAAGTGAAATAAAATAAAGTTGTCGCACAAACTTTATTTTATTTCTGACTTAAAGCCGCAAAATTTAAAAACCACGTCTGAGCAAACGCAACTCTGGAAGAGGCGTTTCTAAGCAAATACTGGCGCTGCGATTTCATCGGTGCCCTCAGAATTCGATTCTGGGCACCGGTTCAAAAGATAGAAAAACCCGCTCATCCGTTCACTGAACGTACCCGAGCCAAACTTCGGAAATTGATTCCGGGCACACCGGGCCTCGGAATCAGGTGCCGTCTGAAGCTGCGCTCTTGTAAAATTCCAAAGAAAATTAAGAAAAAAATTTCCTTGAAATTTTCGGGTCTTTACATTACTCCCACCTCAGGGCTTTACGTCCCCGTAAAGATACATCAAAAACTAGGGGAACAAATGGGGGTACTGAGCACGCATCTGAGCCTCCCGCTCCCAAGTGCTCTCCTGGAGGTTCCCGTGCTGCCATCTGATGCGCACAAGAGGAATCGACCGCCCACGTAGGACCCGCTCCTGTCGATCCTCGATCTCCACTGGGACCTCCGCAAAAGTCGCCCCATCGTCCACGTCCAGCTCCCCAAAGTCGATGATGTGCGTCGGGTCGTGCACGTATCTCCTCAGCTGAGACACGTGGAAGACGTCGTGCACCCGGTGCAACTGAGGTGGTAGAGCCAGGCGATAAGCCACCTCTCCTATCCTGCTGAGGACCTGGAAAGGCCCGATGAAGCGTGGAGACAACTTTCCGCCTCGGCCAAATCTCCGTAAACCACGTCGAGGTGAGACACGCAAAAAGACGTGGTCGCCATCCTCGAACTCTAGTGGCCTCCGCCTCCTGTCAGCATATGACTTCTGCCGGCTCTGAGCTGTCCTCATCCTCTCCTGGATGATCTGGACCTTCTCTGTCGTGGCTCGGACCATCTCTGGCCCCACGAGTGCTGACTCCCCAGGGTCTGTCCAGCACAATGGTGATCTGCAGGGTCTGCCGTACAACGCCTCGTATGGTGCCATCCCGATGGTGGAGTGGTAGCTGTTGTTGTACGCGAACTCCACCAAGGGTAGGTGGTCCTCCCAGCTGCGACCAAAGTCGAGAACACATGCACGGAGCATGTCCTCGAGTGTCTGTATGGTCCTCTCAGTCTGACCATCCGTCTGAGGGTGGAAGGCTGTGCTCAGATGGAGCCGCGTCCCGAACGCCTCCTGCAACCCCTTCCAAAGCCGGGAAGTGAAACGAGCATCTCGATCGGAGACGATAGACGATGGCACACCGTGAAGCCGTACGATCTCCTGGACGTAAAGACGTCCCAAGCTCTCCACTGAGCCCTGCTCTCTGATGGGTAAGAAGTGTGCCGACTTGGTGAGTCGGTCGACAATCACCCAAATGGAGTTGTGACCTCTGGAAGTGCGTGGAAGTCCAGTCACGAAGTCCATAGATATGTCGTCCCACTTCCACTCCAGGACCTCCAAGGGCTGTACCAAGCCTGCTGGTACCTGATGCTTTTCCTTCACCTGTTGGCAGGTGAGGCATCGTGAAACGAACTCTGCCACAGCTTTCTTCATGCCCGGCCACCAGTGCTGTCGTCTGAGATCCTGGTACATCTTCGCCACTCCGGGATGTACCGCCAAGGGAGAAGTGTGAAACTCTCTCAGCACCTCCTCTCATAAAGCGACTGGTACGAAGGTACGTCCTCTAAAAAGGATGTCGTGCTCTGCTCCAAGGGAGAAACCATCAGGCGCCTGACCTGAGGATATCAGTGCACGCCGGGTCTCACAGTCAGCGTCCCCACGCTGAGCCTCTCTGACCCGCTGTAGAAGTGGAGGAGAGACTGTGAGAGACTGAAGAAAGGTTGCTCCGTCTCTATCCACAAAGGATATCTGCAAGGAGGATAGCTGCTCTGTCACCTCCTCAAGCAGCTGAATGCCCGTCCTCCTGCTGAGGGCATCGGCTACCACGTTCCCCTTCCCAGGAGTATAGACTATATCAAAGTCATAGTCCTGGAGGAACTCAAGCCATCTCCGCTGTCTCAGGTTCAGGTCCTTCTGAGAGAAGATATACCTGAGACTCTGGTGGTCAGAAAAGACTATGAAGCGCTCGCCCATCAGATAGTGCCGCCAAGTCTTCAGAGCGAAGACCACTGCTGCTAACTCCAGGTCATGAGTGGCGTAGTTCTGCTCATGCGGCCTCAACTGACGTGATCCGTAGGCGATCACGGCCCGCTCCTGCATCAGGACGCACCCGAGTCCAGTCCCTGATGCATCGCAGTAAACTACGTATCCAACTCCCTCCTCAGGCAACCTCAAGATAGGTGCGCTGGTCAATCTCTGTCTCAGCTCCTGGAAGCTCTGCTGACATCTGTCTGACCACACGAAGGGTTTCCCCTTCTTCGTCAACGCCGAGAGTGGTGCCGCAACTCTGGAGAAGTCTGGCACAAATCTCCGATAGTATCCGGCTAGGCCCAAGAAGCTCTGCACCTCTGTCACGCTCTTGGGTGGCTCCCAAGCTAGCACTGCCTCGATCTTCGCGGGATCCACTACAACTCCCGCCTCAGAGATGACGTGCCCCAAGAAATGGACCTCACGTAACCAGAACTGGAATTTTGATAGCTTTCCATAAAGCTGGTGCTCTCGGAGTGTGTCTAGCACAACTCGCAGGTGGTAGGCATGCTCCTCCTCAGTCGTCGAGTATACCAAAATGTCGTCAATGAAGACAACGAAAAATCGGTCGAGGTATGGCTGGAAGATCCTGTTCATGAGGCTCATGAACACTGCTGGAGCATTGGTTACGCCGAACGGCATAACCAAGAACTCATAATGGCCATACCGACACCTGAAGGCCGTCTTCTGCACGTCCTCGTCTCGAACTCTGAGCTGATGATAGCCTGACCGGAGGTCTATCTTCGAGAACCACCGCGCTCCCTTGAGCTGATCGAAGAGGTCATCAATCCGTGGCAGCGGATACTTGTTCCTTACTGTCACCTGGTTCAGGCGACGATAGTCGACACACAGTCGCAAGCTTCCGTCCGCCTTCTTGGCGAACAATATCGGGGAAGCCCAGGGTGAAACACTGGGTCGGATAAACCCCTTGCTCTGCAAGTCCTCCAACTGTACCCGCAGCTCTCGAAGCTCAGCGGGGGCCATCCGATATGCTGGAGTAGATATCGGGGCTGTCCCGGGGTACAAGTCAATGTAAAAGTCTACCTCTCTACGAGGAGGTAGCCCTGGAACGTCGTCGGGAAAGACGTCCACGTACTGGTCCACCACTGCAGGAAAAGCTGGACTCCGCACGTCCACTGCTCCTAGGATGAGGCTAGCCAACTGATGAGATATGGGATGCACTCTCCTCCGCGGAAGTCTATCTTGTGCTGCAAAGGTTCCCTTCTCGCCGGTGAAGGTAAACCTGCTCCCGTCGGTGCGAACACATCGCACCTTGCGCCTAAAACAGTCGATCTGGGCATGAACCGTGGATAGCCAATCCATGCCCAAGATGACGTCGTAAGGCCTCGACGCCGCTACAAGGAGATCCCAGCCGAAGCTCTCGCCTCCTAGAGTAAGCTCACACTGCCGGCACCAGTGCGTAATCGTCGAGTCCGCTCCCGTAGGAGTCTCTAGCCGTAAGGATCGAGCCAACGGCTCAGTCGGAATCTCCGAGCTCCGAACAAGGGCAGAGGCTATGAAAGAGTGACTCGCTCCTGTGTCTATAAGTACTGCAGCAAGGGTGGAATAGACACAGATCGTACCTCGAATCATCTCTGGCATGTCGGGGTCGTAGGCCTCCACTGCCTGGAGCTGGGCCTGTCCCTGCCCGCCAGCTCCCTGTGGTCGAGGTGGCCCTCCTGGTGGTGGTGGGGGTAGAGCCTGGAAGCGTCGCCCACCACCCGCTGCTCGGCCAGCTCCTCTGCCTCGTCCGCCTCCTCCCTGCGGACCGCCACGGTCGACCCTCTCCCTCTGCCTGGGTGGCCCCTCCACCGTCTGCTGCTCCTCTGATCGGCGAGTCGGGCAGTCACGAGCCATGTGACCCTGCCCGCCGCAGGAGTAGCACAGCCTGCCTCTCGGAAGGCTGGCACTCCGCTGTGTGCCCCGCACCGCTGAGCCGGTGTCCTGAGGCCGTCTGCGTGGGGGTCTGGTCTGCCTGGACCCGAGAGTCATCCATCGGCTACCTGCTGCCGAAGACTCAGCTACCTGCCGCCCTGCGCTAGGTCCCGCCGCTGAAGAAGGCTCTGCCAGGAAGCTCTCGATCAGGAGGGCTCGCTCCAGCACTCCCGCCTGGGTCGGAATGCTGAGGGAGATCAGCGACGCCCGAATCTCCTGTCGCAAGCCCTGCTCGAAGGTCCGGGCCCGGAAGAAGGGGTCCCGTACCATGTCGGTCGAGTAGCGAGATAGGTCAGTGAACCTCGCCGCGTACTGAGCGACCGTCATGCTGCCCTGGCGCAGCTGGAGAAGCTCCTGGATGCGCACCGCTCGGAGGGTGGCCGGGACGAACTCAGAGCGGAAGAGGCTCTCGAAGTCCGTCCAGAGAAAGGATGCCTCATCGTGAACCTGGAGCATCAGGCTCCACCATCGTCCTACCGCCGCCTGCAGGAGGCTCGCTGCGAGAATCACCATGAGATCCGCTGGTGTCCTCACTAGCCTAAAGATCCGTACCACCGCCTCTAGCCAGTCCTCGGCGGCCTGGGGGTCCGCCTCACCGCGAAACCTGGGCGGTCGCTGGCTCTAAAACTCATGCAGTGCCCTGAGGCGACGTGCATCGTCAGCGTCTGGTACTGGTAGCATCGGTGGCTCGGTGGGTAAAGCTACCGCCGGTGCCACTGCTGGCAAAGGGCCCTGCACCGAGGCCTCGTCGCTCAGTGGGCTGCCGTCGCGCCCTACACTCGGAACCCTAGCTGGCTGTCGTCGCGGGGCCATCCTGAAAAGGAGAACAAGAGCACCACAGTCAGAACAGTATACCTGGTGAGCTGGCACAAGTAATCACAAGGAAAACTTGAAACTTTCATGAAGCAGATCAGTATACCCGGTGAGCTGACACAAGTAATCACAAAGAAGACTTGAAACACACACGCAATCAATGTTTTCATGCATTAAGTCGGAAATCAGGAGTCAGGGTCCTGGTGTATGGATACGTCGGCCGCCGCACCAACACTGGGCTCCCTGAACTGATAACCACACTCAATACACTAAACACTATTGCTTCATATAGAAAGGAAAGACGATCAGAGTCTGCGGTAGAACCGACCACCTCTGATACCAATTTGTCACGACCCGACCTCGGGGCCCGTGCCGTGACTACCCCAAGCCCGCCTTCCATAGGCCAGGGGCTGGCGACTAGCACCAAGGCGTAAAATCCTAGTAAACAGGGAAGGCATTGCCTTTATAAGTAACAACCACACAGAGTCAGAAAGCGGAAAGTAAAGTGCAGAAAAGTAAAGGGGCCGGAATACAAGCCCAACTGTAAAGTACAACTGAAAAAGTAAAGAACAGCAACTGAAGAAAAGACGGCGGCCTCGTGTCGTCCACTGGCAATCCCACCTGAAGGGTGGGTACAGATAGCCTCCAGGCTCCTCGGGTCCCACGTCCGCTCCGAGCACGTCCCGCCCAGTGGTCCACCTCCAGGTACCGTCCTGCTCCACGCCCCAACCGTGATCAGCGCTGTCCGTCGTCTGCAACCAACACAACAAGGTGCGGGCATAGCCCGTGCAGGGGTGAGTACAAGCTACTCAGTAAGGACCCCGAGACCCCCGAAGGTCTCCCGAAATCCACAAAGGATATAGCACAAAAGAAAGATGCAATCACGAAGTAACATCTGACTCGACTTAGGTATATGCCCATACATATACCTAAGTCCCCAATTCTAGCTATGCTCACGAGCTCAAGAACAACTCAATCCACAAAGGAAAGCAAGACTCAAATCCACAAGGAGAGTAAACAGTAAATCCACATAGGATAGTTCAACACAATCCACAAAGGAGAGTAACATAAGATTCAGCTCAACCAGGTATACTTTTTCAGATGACGTCAAAGATGATCACTGATCCATCTAAGTCGTCGGACCCACGAAGGATCGATATGTACTAACCCCCGCAGAAGACCCACACAGGATCGGGCTCACACAGAACCTGTAGGCAGTGGCTCACACAGAACCGGTAGTAAGGACCCACATAGGATCGGGCTCACACAGAACCTGTGGCACTGATCCACGTGGGATCGCTGAGTGCAGTAGTCGACGCAGTCTACTGAGGATCTCTGCACAGTCGTCGCCGTAGTCCACGAAGGATCTCTGCTCTACCGTCGTCGCAGTCCACTGAGGATCTCTGCTCTGCCGTCGTCGCAGTCCACGGAGGATCTCTGCTCTGTCGTCGAAGTCACAGCCAGCGCTAGGGTTCCCGCACATAGCGAGCTCGTTTAGGAGGGTCCGCTCCATGAGCCGAGAGGCTGATACATCAACTGACACGTAGTCCGAAGTTGATGTATCCAAAAGTTCCGTATCGACAACAGGATCTCAACGCAACAGACGGCGCGTCAATCGGACGCCCGGTCTGAGAGTTATTGGCATTTTCGTCCCAGGGGCCCGGTTGGTTTTTAGGGCAAAACCAACCCGACCGTACTCCGCCTGTATCCGATCCTCGGGCGGAGTATGCCAAAAGTTCTGTCTCACTTAGAGGAAACTACCACAGCTGACGGTACGTCGATCGGACGTCCGTAGCTCAAGTTATGAGCGTTTCCGCTCCAAGGGCCCGGTTGGTTTCGTGTACGAACCAACCCGGCCGAACCCAAAGTTTTCCTAAACCTTGAGTATAATATACCGAAACGACCGTCTCGATCCAAGGATCGCGTAGCCGCAGAAGGTTCGTCAATCGGAGGTCCCAGGCCCAAGATATGGGCGAAAGACCGAAGAGGGCCCGAAACGGGGGTTCTGGGCCCAGGGCGACCCGGCCCGAACCCCCCCCTTGGGTCGGCCCGAACCGGGTCGGCCCGACCCGGCCCGACCCGGCTAGGCCGGGTCCGGTCCGGCCTGGGCGCGGCCCGGCCGACCGGACCGGCCGGCTCGGCTTCGGCCGCGCGGCCGATTGAGCCGCCGCGGGTCAAACCCGCGGCTTTAGAGAAACGCGGCCCGCGCGGGCCGCGTGCTGGGGGGCCGGACCGCGGACGCGGTCCGGCGGTTCGCCGCCGCCGTGGCTCGGCCGCGGCGGACTCCTCCGTCGGCGCGCCGGGCGCCGCCGCCACCTTCCGCGGGCCGCCGGAGTTGCTCTGGTGGCCCGTTTTGCCTCCCGTCTGCGCCATTGTTCCTCCCGGGACGCGTCCTTCACTGCGGAATCAACAAATGGCCCTTGCGTCGTGCTTTTTCCGTCGCCCGCCAAATCCGCACAAAAAGGAAGATCGGCGGAGGGTTGCCGGGTCTTGTTCGTTAGACCCGCACCCTCCGCGTTAGTCATAAACAACGGGAGAAACAAGAAACGACCAATCAACAATTTTAAATAAATTTAAAATTGTTCTGTGATCGGTTCTTTATTTTAAAAGAAATAAAATCACGAGAAAGGAAAATATTTCAAATCAACCCTTACCTTGTCGTCGTCGTCGGACGAGAGGTCGTCGCGGAATCGCTCGTCGCGGATGAAGGAGATCGTCGCGTCGTCGCGGTATCCGGCGTCGCGTCGCCAATCTCCGGATCAAGATCAAACGGATTAATTTAAATCCGTTGATATTGAATTATAAAAAGGAGAGAATTAGAAGATTCAATTCTCACCTTTGTTGCCGAACGAGGATCGGCCGCGGAAGAAGAGGCGTCGCCGAAGAACGTCGCGGGTAGGGCTCGTCGACGTCGCAGATCTCGGTGTGCGTCGTCGAATTCCGGTCGCCAGCGTTCTTCGCGTTCTTCGCGTTCTTCACGTTCTTCGCGTTCTTCGCGGGGAGATGAAGAAACAAGATCCTCTCAAATCCTTTCAAAGGATTTTTAGGTTGGTCTTATTTTATAAACATGCCAACAAACGCAAAAGCGTAAGTAACGACCCATCAGTTCGTTGAATTAATTCAACGAGCGAAACAGCCCATTTAATTCACGAAATAAACCGCCCAATTAAATGGTCTGTTAAGAATTAAAGAAAACGCGTCGGTTGACTTTTCAGTTACTTTGACGGGTTTTCGCGGGTGCGTTACTTAGCGAAAGAAACGGTGGGGCTCGTGCGGGCCCTACCGCACAAATATCCTACCAAGGGGTAGGATATTTCTGGATAGCATCCTATCCAGTTCAACTCAGCTCAAGCCGCCTTTAAGTGACTTCAAGTGGCTTCCAAGCAGCTTAAGTGAAATAAAATAAAGTTGTCGCACAAACATTATTTTATTTCTGACTTAAAGCCGCAAAATTTAAAAACCACGTCTGAGCAAACGCAACTCCGGAAGAGGCGTTTCTAAGCAAATATCGGCACTGCGATTTCATCGGTGCCCTCAGAATTCGATTCCGGGCACCGGTTCAAAAGATAGAAAAACCCGCTCGTCCGTTCACTGAACGTACCCGAGCCAAACTTCGGAAATTGATTCCGGGCACACCGGGCCTCAGAATCAGGTGCCGTCTGAATCTGCGCTCTTGTAAAATTCCAAAGAAAATTAAGAAAAAAATTTCCTTGAAATTTGCGGGTCTTTACATAATGAATGGAATAAATCTTACACATTTAGTGTTTCCTGGAATTTACTCATATATTTTATGAAGTTAGAAATATTTATAACTATGAAACCCAATAGTGAAGTTCAAATTTACTTTTACATATTGATATTTTACAAAGGAATTTACTTTAATGTATACATCACACTAAAATGACTTACTTTTTTGTATTGTTCAAAAGAAAAGGAAATAAATCTTACATTTTATGAATCATGAAATCAGAAAAGTCAAATACATTTATGATTTAAGGATATAATTCTTATGAATTGTTTAGTAGTTATGGTTTTTAGAAGATAAACCATTACGTATTTAGAATAATTACTTTTATTTATTATTAGACCTTTGATATTACCTATGTGAATAATTTTTCAGTTATAATTATGCTAAAGAATTCCATTGTATTATGAGACAAAGTTAGATTTTATTGATTCTGTTATTTTGGTGTTGTCCATTCTGTGAAAAACTAGGCACACCATGTTTAGAGGAACCTTACCACAATTTCCAAACTGTGAAAAAGATTACCATTTCGTGATTATAAATAATTGTTCAAGATAAAGAATATAGTTACACCATGAATAGGATTTTCATACATTTAAAAATTATTTATCACTACATGGAATATAATTTATGATGGTATTATCAATCATTTTCTAAGACTCATATTCAAGAATTCAATATTAAAATTTCAAATGGTTGGGTTTATTAAAGTTTATTTTAGATGTGATTTTAGGGAGAATTTTTTAGTGTTTAAATAATAATTTTATGGGAGTATTAAATGATGACTTAAATATTTATTTGAATTATTCTACACATTTTCATTAAATATTGATGCTTAAATTTTGTTGACATACATGTGAATATTATCATTGAATATTAGAGAATGATTGGGGAGTTTGAATTGATGTATTCTATCTGTTTTTTTATTTAAAATTAATCTTAAGAAAACAAAAATATACATACATGATGTGACACATATACTAAAGTGATATAAGTTTAAGAATGTCATTATTTTCACATTGCATTGCAGAATTCTTGGGCTACATCATTACACTTACTTGAAAGGATAAAGTTAATTATTATACACCAACAATTTTATCTATAATATTTCATAGGTTTTAATTATTTTATTCTTTCATTTGGATTCATCATTTTCAATATAAATTTTTTTTGGGGCATGCTCATTAGTTATAACTCATTTAAAAGGAATTTTTTGGTTATTCTAAGATGAAAAAAATTCACTAGTTGTGCCTTAGGTCTAGTAAAAGGAAAGTAATTACATTTTTTCCTTGGTTGAGTTAAAGGAAAGGTTGGTTGAGGTTCCCTTGACCCATACACATGTATCTAGTGATAAAAAACATTCGTTAAACATTTTCTTCGATAAAAAGTGTGAAAACCCTATCATTATTTCACAAAAATACCATAAGTAAAACATTACATATCACATTAGTCACACCATCCCATGAAAGAAATGCTTGGTTTCTTTGAGTATCAGGTATATACGAATCTTATTTTATGATACATGTAAAAATTTATCTATAATTGAACCAAAATGGACTCCCTTATAAACTTCATATAAGTTATACTCATATTATTATTTTGGGGAGGGGAACAAAATAATAGGATTTGAAATTCTCAGTATGTTCAATCTCAGAAGTGATAATAATAAAATATCATAAGTGAGCATAATATGAGCATAAGTGTACAATCAGGATACAAAAGAAAGTTATATCAATTAAATAATAAATAATAAATCATGTCATAAGACATGGAATATAATAATAAATCATTCCACATATCATAAAAATAGAAATATTTATTGAATTATTGTATAACCATAATCATAGAGAAATTATTTCATTTTGAACAAAAAAATGTCCATGATTCATGTTGTGAACAAGAAAAATATTCATTCTTCATGTTATGAATAAATAAAATTCCCATTATCTATGTTGTGAATAAAAAAAAATTCCATGATATATGTTGTGACCAAACCAAATGATTACACTTCATGTTTTCAAAAAAAATGTCTATACTTCATGTTGTGAACAAACAAAATGCCCATGCTTCATGTAGTCAAAAAAATGTCCATGATTAACATCCTTTCCCCATGAGAAATAAATCCATAACAAATGAATTTGTGGGAAATATAGGAACCCACTTGTCATATAATAAGCATCCATACATATACATTCCATTAGAAAATGAAAACATTCAAACATTAAAAATTTCTTAATTCACCCATGGAAGAGACGAAGGATTAATGAAAAACATTCCTAGAACATTCCATAATACAAACATAAAAATAAATTAGATGGTGGATTAAAAAATAACCTTAGTGTTCCATAAGAAGTATTAAGGATTTTATCATAAATGAATAATATATTTTAAGATCTTTGGATAGATCACTTGAAAAATAAGTCGGTATACATCTTTTTGGAAAGACATGAAAAATAATTAAAAAATAATATAAAATTAAATAAGTTAGATTGATACAAAATTTAAAAATCATCATTTAAAAAAATATAGTTTTCCAAAAAAGAAATTTTAAGAGAAATATTCTTTGAAAACATTCCTTGAAAATTTAGTTCTTAAAATGAAATCCTTTAAAATCCCTTTAAAAATAAAAAATTCATTTTAACAGTCAAACTATTACTTTTTAGAAGTATAAGAAAAAAATTTCTTTTTAAAACTATTAATAGTTAAAAATAAATCGGAAAACATTATAAATCATTGAAATAAAGATAAGTGGATTTCTTGAGAAGGATTGGAATTGTTATTAATAATGTTATAATTTTAAGGGGATGTAATTCATCTTAGAAGAAGACATAAAAAAAGTCCCATTTCACTCACATAGAAAAATAAATTTTTCATGAAATAAAAAATTAGGGTGGAAGAAACCAATCTTGGAAGAAATAATTTCTAGAATACACATTATAACTCAACGAAGGGAGTTGAGTTAAGAAAAACACTTACAACTTTGGTATATATTGAATTGAAATAAAATTAAATAATGAAAAATATAGGGCTATTCAAACCCCCTAAATTATATGAATATGGAACTAGGTATTAATTATAATATATAAAATATATTATGGTTCAAAATATGAAACATGTCTTAAGAAATTAAATTTGAGACAAAGAAACCCTTACCTTAAATCCCTCTTAATCGAACCTACTCTAACCTTATGTATAATAAATATAAATATATTAATAAATTATTCAATAACCTCATTCTTATATATTTCCTTTTATATAATTCATTTATAATAATCTACTATATATTAATTCCCCAATTTTACTTTATTTTTCATCACTGGGTGTTAGAATTTTTTTATTTCATGTCTTCATACAAGTCATGTAATGGTGATGAGAATAATTATATATTGATAGAAAGTTTTAATCCAAGATTACTAAATATAAAAAAATAATTATTTTTCAATGATTCCTCATATCTCATTTTCATTTGGTGAAGGATAATGGTCTGGTTTGTGAAAATGGAAATCAGGAAGAACTTATTTTGGCAGTTCAACAAAAGAATGGTTATATATTAAAAAATATATTAAATGTTAATATACCCTCAAACAAATAATTATAAAATATTTCATAAATTATTATTACATTATATTACCATTATATATCATTCCTTATTCATTCAAGATGTAAAAATTATAACATCATGCACATAGGTGGTAAAATCAACCAAAATGAGAGCATGTTATAATGATTTAATGAGTAAGGACATGTTTTTATATAATGTTAATATAAGTTTTTATAATGATTAAATATGTCATTAATATCATTTAAATTCACTAAATTAATTCTTATAACAATCCAAGTATGGTGGTGATGAAAAATGAAATTCATTATTTGTGGAGGCGATAGTCTGTACATACGCCAAATTAATGATTCCATTTCTCAATAAATTGGATGGACTGAACGTATTTGAAAAATAATAATTTCATAATTATAATTTTTAAATAGTAAAAATATTAATTCATTAAATCCATCCTTGTTACAAACCATGAAATTTAGTGATGAAAAACAAACCAAATCATTCTTTGGTGTCCATAGTCCGCAAATACACATGAGAAATATTGTTTTGATTTATAATAGATAGAAATGATTTAATAATGGTTGTCACATTAATATAATAATATTATGGTATTTTAATAATAATAGTGTCGTTATATTTTGGTTCCCCTAAGAATTTTTGAAGAGAAATATTTAGAAGAAAATGCCAAAGAGTTAGAAATTATCTTGTTTAGAACTGAAGATTTCTCTCGGAAATTTCCATGGAAATGAGGAATTTATTCTATCTAATTGAGACCATGGGATTATGAAATTGGGATAATTTTATATGAGGAGATAAATGGATTAGTTATAGAATGAAATAATATATTTTTGGTGTGCCATGATTGTATGGAATTTTTCTTCTTTTATAACAGAGGAGAAGGGTAATTTCGGGAGTACCCATTACTTTTCAATAATAGAATGTTACTATTTATGGTTTAAAGGATCAAAAAGTGAAAAATATGAAGTTTATATAGTTATTAGGTTTATTATACTCTCCACCATCCATTCCTACATAGTGGTGGTGCAGTTATGAAGGTGAGGAGCATACCAACATTGTTCTTTGGGAGGTTCAATTTTCAATTCCATGGATTCATCTCTTGGGAAAATTTCTCCTTCCCACGGGATAAACTCATCATGTAGGGTCACATAGTACCAGATTGTGTGGGAGAAATGTGGAAAAACCCACCTATTCTAACAGATTTATTTTCTTGCTGATCACCGCTTGAGTTTTCACCCTCTAGGACGCTCTTCCATCTCGGCTGGCAATGACTCTTTTCTGGACGGGGCTCTCTCTGATGTGATATCTTCATTGGTAGGGGGGTTCCCTTGTGTGGAGGGTTCAGAAAATCCACACGTGGGGATTCCTTTTTAAACAAATACTCTCCACCATCTATTTTTGAGACAACTTGGATTCATTTAAGAACTTTTCTTTTTTACTTATTTTAACCTTTTCTCTAATGTAGTTTTACCTTGGTAATAAATTCCTAACCTTGGTAATTAATTTTTATGAAGAAAATAATAATAATATTATTAAATAATTTGAAAATTCTAATTTAAAATTTTAAAATCATTTTATTAAATAAAATTTATAATTTTTATATAAGTTAATTTTAGAATAAACGCATATAATGTGAAAAATTATTTTTTAGAAAAAGTTTTTTTTAACCATAAAATTTATCTGTTGGTTAAAATAATCAATGTTATTAAATTACATGACGTAAATTGATTTATTATAAAAAAAATAAAAAATTTTACCTTCAAAATAAATCCAAAATAGAATTTTACCATAAAAATGTTTAATTAAAAGAAGGGTCTACAAATAGCTTTTAAATTGGAATAAAATGTTATTTAAGTTCAATAATTAAAAATATGTTTCATAAGTTAAAAAATATATTCTAGAACACATATTTTTACTCATTAAATAAGTATTTATTTAAACAAAATGTTATACAAAATTCTAGTTTGTTATCATATATTGATAATGTCATGACATTTATAATTTTTGTAAAAATTGAATTTTTCACTATTCACATAAAAATAAATTATTCCAATAAAATAACAAAAATTCTCCCTAATATAATATTTAACTGATTAATCAAAAAATTGAGTTAATTATTTTAAACTTAAATTATAAAATTTATAAATTTATCTTTTAAATAAAAATACGACATATAAAAGAAAACTGCTTTTATTGAAAAAATCTCATTTACAATATTTTTATATTCTATAAGTTTAATTATTATTAATTTTTATAATAATATCCATCTAATATGTCATGGTTCATTTTAATTTTATGTTTCATTTGTAGAAATCAATCAAACATAGTATTAATTTAGATATATATGCATATATATATATATTTCAAAATATTAGGGCATAACATTCTATCTCCCTTAAATAAATTCCATCCAACAAATTTTAATTATTAATCATTAATAGAATAGTTAATGGAGTTAATAATATAGACATGAATTAGGATTTAACACATAGAAAGGTATCAATTTTACAATGTAGAAAAAATATTTTCCCCTTACAATAGGAATTTCCTAATATTGAGTTGTTATTCATCCACATTATCCAAGAGTCTATCATTATTTGATATCAATATCTCACAATATATATTTATATTCTATGTTTATACATAATACTTATTTAATTGATATAATACCTTATGTTTTTATTAAATTAAATCTCCTTATTCCATATTTATTTTGTTGTATTTATTTATTGATATTTTTTAACTAAGTATAAAGAACCAGTAAATTTCTAAAAATAAAATAAAATAAATCTAAATGAATGATAATGAAATTTTTGAAAAGCATGTTCTCATAAAATTCAACTTGGTAAACAATAAAAAATTATGTTTTTCTTTGATAATCTAATATAAAATCATTTTTGTGTTGATTTCATTCTCTTAAAAAACATCCTAGATATTCTAGAGTGGCCAGAACCAAAATCTGATTCGACACCCACAATTTTAGAGTTTATTATACGCATATTTTAATTATCATAATCAAATTTCATAGTAGTGATCTCAAATGGTGTTCCTTTTTCCCTAATATTAGTAGTTTATTAGTATATATTTTATTTTTTAACTATAGGGTTAGGGTATTGATTTTCATAATGCCCAAACTCCTTAAATTTTAAGCATTGAAGTGTGGGTGAAAAATATTTGAGACCTTATTTTTTTATTTTTTACATTGAATATCCTATTCATCCCCTTTTAAGAATATTTATCTTCATTTCTAGTCCTCCCATAATTGAAACTATTCCTTTTTCCTTGGAGGAAATTACCTGGGTATTTCCTCTCACATATCTTACATTAAGGTAGTTAGACATTATTTCACCCATGTGACCTATCATTAGAGTTGTCAGGATACTGAAATTTTATTTTCTTCTCTCTATAATGATTATAGTACCTAGTTTATATCTCCACATTTAGTACACATCAAACCATTTCATTATAGATTACTAATTCTAATTTGTTTAATTTATCTTGAAGACTAATCTTTAAGACAGTTAAGAAATGATTGATTTTACTCTTAGGTTCATAATTAAAACTAGAGGTTTACCTTAAGATCCTCATGAATATTTCTTCATAAGTTCCAATGGAATCATATACCTTAATTACAACTCCATGAATTATCTCTATATATTCATGTGAAGAGTTCAATTAAAATACATGGTGAAGAATACTTCCCAAAATTACTCCCATAATATATTTTCCAATTCCTTCATGTCACTGTATTTTTAATGAGATTCCACAATTTTTTTAAATGTTTGGGGCCGAAGACTCAGTTATTATTAAATCAAATAAAAGACCTCTTTTAACTAGGTAGAGGGATAACCATTACATATCCCGAAGTACCAGTGGGAATTTAGCCCATTACATGGCCTGTTGGACCAAATTTTTAGCCCAAGGCCCTTTCTGTGAATAGTACTGCTACAGTACTCGCCTGCTACAGTGTTGCACAATACCTGCCGCTACTATAGTATCATTCTACCACAATAGTGACCTACTACCGCTATAGTGCCCATTTTTGCTACAATGTCACAGCTTCTATAGAAATAACAACCTTTTTTGTTTTGAGAAATGAATAATGGAAAATATATTTCCATCAAATTGATCAATTACTCAACAATAAGTGTATTTTAGAAACCACTGAAGGAGGGTGGATGTTATCTCCCAAAAGACAATATTTATGGTTACTCCTTCCTTGCTGAATTTGGTAACAAAACAAGTTTTGTATTATTATTAAATACTTGTTATAGTTGGGTGAGAATTTTCACAAGGTTATATTCTTATACTCATATCCCATTTGGGTGTTCATTGAGATAATTTACATATTGTTTTTTCAACAATTTTTAACTCAGTTTCTCCTAGATCCAATAATTTATTTTTAAAAAATAAATTTGAGTTATGAGAATATTCATACATGAATAAAAATGAAATTATAAACTTATAAGAAGTCAGTCATAAATGGAATGAATACCCTAAATTGTGAATCTCCATATTTTAATCTAGGTTATTCATTATCTATTTCCTAATAGTTTATGTAATATAAATAAATTCAAATACCTAATAATTGTTCATAAGGAACATATTAATCACTAAATAGTATCCCATGGGTGTGTTTATCTCGGTGTGAAGTCTTAGGATGACTCATCATGCACCTGAGTGGATATTGAGTTAAAATCAATGATCCATTTTCAAGGTGATGACCCATAGGTGCATCTGTTCTATAGTCACATCCACTTGTATGTATCCATACATGGATTTAATTTCTATGAAACCTCACAATATTTATATTAAAAAAACATTAGGATTTTATTATTTATTTAGGACCATCCATATGGTTTTAAATAAAGATATCATATCATAATCCCAAAAATAGCTATACTGGTACTTAAAAATAATTAAAACCTTACTCTGATACAAATTAAGTCACCCCAAACCCACATTCCCCAATCTGGTGCAAATAATACATTATATAAACACTATATTTGATGAAAAGGGAGAGAAAACTATCTTTATTTTAAAAAATTACAATAATTTAAACATTAAATCTCACAATAGTCACACAATCCCAAGAACCTAAGGTTTAGTTTCTTTGAGGATATACAACATAAGAAGATTATTTTACAATACCTATGAAAATTTATTCATAATCAAACCACACTAGACTCTCTTATAGATATTTTATAAGTTGTAATCTTTTTTATAACTCGGGGAGGGGAAACATAATAAAGGGATGATATTAGATTCTCAGTAAGGGTAATCAAAATGATAAAAATTAAAGATCATAAATGAGAATAAGGGTATAATAATGATATATTAGAATGTTATACCAAAAAAATAATAGATAAATAATAATGTAATATAGAATTGTATATAATAATAAATAATGACGTATATCATAGAAACTAGTAAAACATAGTTAATTTTTGAATAACCATAATCATATATACATTATAACATTGTGAATAAGAAAATTTATATGCTTCATGTTGGGAAAAAAATGTTCACGCTTTTTTTATGAAAAAAACATATTAACATGCTATATGTTGTGGAAAAAAAATTCATATACTATATGTTGTGAATAAAAAAATTCCTATTCTTTATGTTTTGAAAAATTAAAATTCCAATGATATATGTTGTGATAAAAAAAATACTCATTATTTATGTTGTGAACAAAACAAATGCCCATTTTTCATGTTGTGAAAAAATAAAATGTCCATGCTTAATATCTTTACCACAAGAGATAGAAATCCTTAACCAATGAATTAGAGGGAGACAAAGGACCTGAACCATCACATAATTATCACCCATACATATAAATATCATTAAAACATGAAAAAATTCACACTTCAAACATCACTTAATTAACCCCCGGAAAAGATGTGGGTTTCATGAAAAAATTCATAGACTATTCCATAATAAAAACATAGAAATAATATGGATCGTGGATTAAAAAATATCCCTAATGTAACATAAGAAGAATTATAGATTTTTTCATGTATGAAAAATAACTTTTTATCATATTGCAATTAATCACCTAAAAAATAAGATGGAATGCCCCTTTTTTGAAAGGATTGGAAACTCCATAAAATGGTTTATTTAAAATTAAATATTTTACATTGATAAAATATTTAAAACTCATAATTTTAAACAAAAAATTGGTTTTTATTAAAATAAATTTTATAAGATAAATATGCATTCAAAAAATTATTTGAAAAATTCTTTCTTAAAACACTATCCATTAAAATACCATTAAAAAATAATTCCTTTTAAAAATAAAAAATTTATTTTTGAAAAATATAAAAATATTTATTTTTTATAAAAATAATTAAGAGTTAAAAACATTTATAAACCTGTTTTATATCATATAAAGAAAGATAAAGATATTTCTTGATAAGGATGAGAGTTATTCTTAAGAATGTCATAATTTTGGGGAATGAAATTCATCGAGTAGAAATATTTGAATAAAAAAATTCATTTTACATAGAGAGAAAAATAAATTACCATGAAATAAAATTTTAGTGCAGAAGCAACAAATATTAGAAGAAATGTGTTCAAAACGATTCATTATAACTCAATGAAAGGAGTTGAGTTAACAAAAAATGTTACAATTTTTGTATCTTTTGATTCAAAATCCATTTAAATAAAGAAAATGATATGGTCATTCAAACCCCATGAATTTCATTAATATGGATAAATAAATAAAATAGGTAGTAATGACACTATATCAAATATATTATGGTCCATAAAATAAAATATGTCTCAAGAAATTAAATTTGAGACAAATAACCCTTTACCTTAAATCATGCTTAGTTGAACATTCTCTAACCTCCTATATAATAAACATAACTATCATGATAAATTATTTCATAACCTCATTAACATATATTAACTTTTATATACTTTATTTAAAATCATCTACTTCAAATATATTCAATAGTTTAGTTTATTTTCCATCATGAGGTGTTGGAAATTCTGATTTCGTATTTTTGTAAAAGTTATATAATGGTGATGATGATTCTTATTTATTGATATAAATTTCTTCATTAATATATTAATCAAGATAATATGATTTTTTTCAATAATTCATGATATCTCATTTGAATTTTGTGAATGATAAAGGTTTGGTTTGTGAAAATATAGATCGTAAAGAACTTTATTCACCAGTTTAACGAACAAAATGTGATATATTAATAAATATATTATATATTAATAAATTATTTCTGGAATAAAAAATAATAATAAATACATTATTATTACATGATATTAATATTATATAATATTTCTTAATCATTCATGATTTAAAAATTCTGACATTGTTTATGTAGGTATTAAAATTGACTCAAACGCGAGTGTGTTATACTAATTTAATGAGTAAGGTTATGTTTTTATATAATTTTAATATAAATTTTTTAGAATCTTAAAAAGACCATAAATATCATTTTCATTCAATAAATTAACTCTTATAACCTTCAATTCATATTGGTGATGATAAAGAAAATTCATCGTTCAGGGATTCATTAGTCCACACATACGCATGATTAACGATTCCATTTCTCAACAAATAGAATGGAATAAATATATATGTTAAATTATAATTTCAAAACTATAATTTTTACTTAGGTAATATATTATTTCATAAAATCCATACTTGTTACTAACCATGAAATGAAGTGATGAAAAAAACCACATCGTTTCATGGTGGAAATAGTATACATATACAGATGATCAATGTAGTTTTGTTTTTATTGGTTCTTGGGAAAGACTGAATAATTCGTTATCTATTAATATTGTAACTTTAAATTATATTAATAAAACCTTTGTCTTTATATTATGGTGTCTATAATAATTTTGGAAGAGAAATATTAAGAATAGAAGGCTAAGAAGTATGAATTACTCATGTTGAGAACTTAAGATTTCTCTTGGAAGTCATTTTGAAAATATAGACTTTGGGAAATATAAATAAAATAGAGGATTATGAGAATGATAAATGATTTTATTATGGGAAAAATATAATATTTTTAGGATGAAATTCTAATTGATAGGTGCAGCATGAAGGGGTGGAATTGTTCCCCTTTTATTAGTGAAGAGAAGGATGATTTTTGGAATACCCATTACTTTTCAATAATAGAATGTTATAATTCAAGGGAAAAAGGTTCCAAAATAGGAAAATATGAAGTGAATAGTTATTTTTCCTATTATCCTATACAATACTAATTTTTAAGATAACTTGGATTGATTTAAGGATTTTTCTTTTTTGCTTATTTAACTTTTTCCCTAACATACATTTACATTAGAAATAACTTTTTTATCTTGATAATAAAATTTAATGAATAAATTAAAAATGTAATTATTAAATAATTTTAACAATATGATTTAAAATTTTAAAATAATTTTATCAATTATGTTTCTATGGTTTGGAAAAGTTAATTTTAGAATAAACACACATAACCTATATAACCAGTTTTTAAAAATGTGTGTTTTTAAACATAAAATTTATGTATAAGATAAAATTATAAATTTTATTAACTTACCTATCAAAATTTGGATAGTTATAAAATAAATAAAAAAAATTAATTAAAATCAATCAAAAACTGAATTTTACTATATAAATATTTAATGAAAAGAAAAGACTAAAATGTGTTTTTAAATTGGAATAAAATGTTAGTTGAGTTCTAAAAAACAATAATAGGTTTTATAAACCTAAATTAATATTTTAAAATATATAGTTTTACTACTTAAATAAAAATTTAATAAATTAAAAGGTTTTATAAAATTTTATGTCCTAATAATATATTGATTAAGTCATAAAATTTATTATTTTAGAAAAACTGTATTTTCATTATTCACTTAAAAATAGTTATTTCAGAAAAATCCCAAAAATTCACATTAAAATAACATTGAAATTATTAGTCAAAAAATTAAGTTAATTTTTTCAAATATAATTTCTAAAATTTATAAATTTATCTTTTAAATAAAAATATAGTATATAAAGGAAAAATGATTTTATTGAAAAAATACCTTAAAAAAGTTTTAGTGTTTTTAATTATATTTTGTATAAATTTATAATTTATTACAATAACTTTATTTACAATAAGATTTATTATTAATAAAACTTCTTAATAATATTCAACTATTATGTCAGGACTCATTTTCATTCTATGTTTCATGTTGAGAAAGACCTTAACCATGATATATATATATATATATATATTACAAAATCTTGAGGATTTATATTGGTTCTTACTTAACATCAAAAGAAGGTTTTGGGTTCTCAAATCTAGGCATAGAAATGGTGATATTTTGGGTTTGTACCTCTAAGGTGAAAAGGGTATATTGTAAATATTTTTTTCTCTCCGTAAAAAGTGAAGTATTTATAGTGTATACCATATCGATCAAGAAGTAAAGGGGTGTGAAGATTAGATGTAGGTACATTTGGTTATAAAACACTATAAAAATCACTATGTTATCTAGTTCTTTATTATTCTTCATACACTATTCACACTAATGAAGCTTTTTTTTATACTTTACTTCTTTAATCTTTATATTCACAACTTTCTAAAAGATTATTTATGTTACTCTGATTTTTTTAAGATTTAAAATTTACCTTTATTGTCCATTGACCATCAATATCTGAGACAAACATTGATATCATTGAAGGTCTTTGTAAGTAAATTTGTGATCTTATGTTGTAATATGATTATATTTGTAACTTTATCCTTGTTTTAATAGTCTAATGGTAAGATCACTCCAGATGGTATGTTAAAGAAAAAGTGATGGATGAATTCCTCAAAGATCACCATTATTTTATGGTAATGAATATTGATATTGTAGATCTTGGTCAGAATATTAACTCATGTAGCTTGTTATGTATAATTGGACATTAATGTTAAAACCCAATAAATTTATTAATACTAACACTAACTCTCTCACCAACTATGATGATACTATATATTTTTTAAATTATAAAATTTTGAATAATTTGAACTGTGCTATTAGTAAAAAAAATCATGTCTGTATATAAAAATGATCATGAAGTCTGAAATATTTTAAAATTTACTCAATGTGATACATAAATGATGACTATGTCTAAGTTAAGAATGTTGCAGGATAAGTACCAATACTTTAATATGGCATAAAATTAGACTATATGCCAAATGTTCCATGAAATCATAAGAATTTTGAATTGAATGAGTGCACTTGGAGAATAATTGGACAATAATTATATGGTTAAAAGATTTCTCAAGTCTCTACCAAAGAATTTCCATGCCAATAAAACTAATAGTTATAAAAGTAATAACTTCAAGGATTTCACTTTGGATGAGCTTATTGGTACACTCTTACAATTTGTGCTTGAATATACAAAAATTGATAATAAATTTGATTTGTAGAATAAATGTATAGATTTTAAAGACATTTTTACTTATTCTAGTTTCTATGATGATTTAGGTTCTTCATCAGACAAAAAAGAAAGGATAGTTAAGGTTGTGAAATGAATATATAAAAAGATTATGAAGAGATGGTCTAGAAGAGACAAGAAGAAGCTCAATAAGGATGATAGAAGGGATAAAAAGAAATGAAGTTCTAATATGAATAATTAAAGTCATACTTTTTATCAGTGAAAGAAGAAAGTACATATCAAACCAGATTATCCAAGATTGAATAATAAAATAAAAGAAAATAAGTTCAACAATAAATAGAAGAAACATATGGATGCATAGAGTAGTAGTAAAGATTTATATTCAAGTGATAAATGTGGATGTGAGAAGGAAATTGATAATTTGTGTTTTATGGATAAATATAATAAGATATCATTTTATTCTTCCCACTCATATTCTTCATGTGTCTTGGGTGAGTCTATTTGAAAATATGGAAATATTTTTTTATTTAAATCATTGATTAAGTGATTAATTCAAGTAATAACTATGATTTATATTCTAACCTTGATTATGTATGTAATAAACCAAATCTTACAGATTTATAAAAGGATATTCATGAGTTACAATATAGTGTATTCTCCATTTAAAATTCTTACATGAAATTGAATAAGGGTCATAATGTTTTGAAAAAAATATAAAAATGGTATTCATTTTAATGTTTTGATACTTAAAGAATAAAATGATAAGTTGAAGAAAGATAATTTAAAAAATGAATAACACCACTTCAATATTTAATGGAATGTTTTTTAATGATTTATAATTTGTTAAGAAATTAAATTATAATATGTAGATCAGGATAGAGATTTTAATGGAATATTTATCTAAATTCACTATTAGAAGATATAGTTTTGATTAGCTTATAATAATAAAATGGATAACTCAAATGAACGTGAAGAAAAAGTGTCTTAGCTATGATAGACTACTACCTCAAATGTACAACAACAAATTTATAAATGATGAAAGAGAAGTTATTCATTTTGTTAATTTTTTTAAATATGGTATATTTGGTTATTATGAATATGATTTTTCTTTAATTTTTTTTCAATCTCAAGGTAATAAAAAAGTTATTCTCTGTCAATCTTCTTTCAATATTAAATTTTCTAACCCTTTTACAACATTATTTCCTAAGGGACCATATTCAAACCCAATTGGTCTATACAAGTTTATATTCCCAAGTAATGTGTTTTTTTATGGACAATATTCATACCCTTATTGTTTTATTATTTGGTATGTTGGAATATGATCTATTACATTAGTTTTCAATTATGGATATTAAGCATTATTATTTTATTTTTTATTATGGTTTATGGGAATAGGATTAACTATTGGTTAATTTTTTAATTCATTACATATATATACTTATTAATTCATTGAATATAATTAATGTGTTTTTTTGGATAATTTTAATTTTTTTATATCGATGAGTTTTCATGATTTTCATATCCTACTAACAGTATTCAAGAGAGACAATCTAGGATTAAGGGGGGTTATTTTTCTCTTTTACTATTCATTCCTTTATTATTTGGTTTTACATTTTATAATAAATGAGTTCAGGGGAAGTTACTTCTTTAAATATTGATCATTCTATATAATCTATTCATATTTCAGTTCAATATGTTACATTTATAATGATTTATTTTTTAAGCATGTTGTATATTATATTTTAAGTATTATTAATATCGAAGCATTCTATTTTAATCCTTGAGTTATTATTATTTAATATAATTATCATTTAAATATAGGGGGAGATGATTATTATTTTATTTCATGCATTAATAGGGTATAAATGATAGATATTTATTATTTTATTTATTTTCCATTATATGATTATTGTTAGACTTATTTTTACATTAATTGATCTATAAATTTCTTGTTATTATGACTCTTACAAAAAGGGGGAGAAATTCTCTAGTTTGATATGTTTGTTTTTGTAATTATCAAAAATGGGGAGAATGTCGAGTGACTCATTAAGAAATCTCTTTATTTTTGTTTTGATAATTACAATCCCTTTATTATTTTTTATTCTTCATTTTAATTATATTATATTCTATTCAATATTATTATTTTTCCTAACTATTTATTTATTATTATTTTTCATTATTATTTTATTATTTATTTAGTTTCTGAATTTACATTTTATTCTCACATTTCGTGTAAATTAATTTCTCATAGTACATACATATTATGCTTAGATAAATATATTATGCATCCAGAAGTGGTTTTAATAATCTAACCTATACAAGGGGAGTTTTAAGAAATATATTATGCATAATGAATTTTGGTTAAGTATAGATTCTTACATATAATTGGAAGTTAATTTATTATTATATAATAAAATTTTATCAAAGGGAAATATTCTATGCATGGAAGGAATCCTACATAATCAGTGTTGGATTGAATATGTTCTTATGTTTATTGATGTTATAAATCTTAATATGTAAAATACCATATAGAGAACTTCATATTTACTTTTACATGTAGACATTTGATAATGGTATTTACTTTTTCATATTCTTTACACTAAGAAGATTGAATCATATGTATTCTTTATGACAAAAGCAAATGAATATTATGTTTAATGAATAAAAAATTCAAAAAATTCAATGACTTTTATGTTTTAGGGATATTACTCTTATTCATTATTCAGTAATTATAGTTTTCAGAATAGAGATGTTTCGATTTTCAGAATTATTAACTTTATATATTTTTAGACTTGTGAGATTTCCTAGATGAATAATTATGCCTTCATAAATGTGGTTAAGTATACAGCATAGTTATGAGAAAAAGATGGATTTTAGTGGATTTGTTATTTGGGAGTTGGTAATGTCGTTGAAGAATGGCCGCATTAGGCTTAAAGGAACGACACCCTGATGTTGAAGATATAAATATGAATACTATGTTATTATTATATAGACCTATTCAATATGAATAAAAAGATTCATGTCATGAAGAGGAATGTCATGTCAGGGAGAATTTTTTAGCGATTTACTGAATATTATTTATGAAAGGATTGTATATCATTTTTTACAACTGGTATTCTATATTCAAATATTCAAATTTCAAATAGTTGGAATTACAAATATTTTTATTCTATATAATTTCATGTTGTGTTTCAATGTTTTTAAATACATATTATAATGGGAGTATATTATGATGATTTAAATGTTTTTTTGAATTACTCTAACCCTGGTCATTAGATACTATTGTGTTAATTTAGGAAACATCCATGTGAAGATTATTGTCGAATATTAAAGAATGATTGCGGATTTTGAATTGAATAATTATATCTACTACTATATTTTCAATTTAAAATAAATCCAAAGTCAATGTAAGTATATATACCTAAAAACACATATAATAAAGTGCTTCAAGTTCAAGATATTCAATCTTTACACATTTACATTTCTAGAATGCTTGAGATAAATCATTACACTTAATTGAAATTATTAAGTTCATTATTTTACACCACAAACACCATATTTAGTATTTAATTGGTTTTAATTATTTTATTATTTCATTAGGAGATCATTTTCACTATATAATTTTATTTTAGGTCACACTCATAGGTTTTACCTCCCTTAAAATCTATTTCATGGTAATGATAACCTGAAAAAAAAAGGAATACATAGTGGTTTTCATTGAGTAAATTAAAAGAAAAGGAGTTTCAGTTATGAATTGGAATGGTTAAAGAAAAGTTTATTTATTCTTCTACTTTAAAAGGTAGGTTCTCGGTTTACACCTCCAAGTGTGGAAACGGAAGGATTTTGGGATTGTACCTATATGGTGAAAAACCCCATTTTCTAAAGAGGTTTCACTATTAGTTAAAACTATGGTGATTATTTTTTATACCATACCTCTCGAGGAGTAGTGGAGTCTAAAGAGTATATTTAGTATCATTTAGATCCAAAATACTATAAAAATACTTGTGTTATCGTCCTATTTATTATTTTAAATACACTATTTACACTAGATACAACTTTTGTTTATTCTTGAATTGTCTAATATTTGTCTTCATTATTTTCATTATGATTTTTTGAGTTAATTTAATTTCCTTAATATTGAAAATTCCCACCCTTATTGTCTCTTGAAAATATCCATATGGGGCCAATAAAATGTATACCTAATCTACATTGTAATCTTTAGGTGACTCTATAAAATCCCAAATCTAGGCACACACCCTATAAAGGATACATTGATCACTTGAAGGTGTTGGGTGAATAGTGCCTCCATGTTGATTTGGAAGCCCTTTTAGTGTGCCAAAATCTTATATTGGGAAAACTAAATGAGTGACTCAAGCAATCCTCCCTCATTAGTTTGAAGACACTATAATAGATGATCAAAGATGGTTCATATAACATATATATTATAGAGAGGGGTGAATGTGTAATTAACTCCACTTGTTGGCCAACATAATTCTTTAGGAAATGAGGCTTGCAACATAATTTCCTTAGTTTGGGTCTCATGTCTTGGGTTTGTATATTCTAGTTGATAAATCTAATAAAATTTTACTATACATAATGATTATAAATGAAAAACTCTATGGAAATAAGATATTGTAAAAATATTTCATCAATCCCCCAGAAAGGTGAAACAATAGGATAATTTTTATAAAGAGAAGACCACAACAACTGAAACATGTTTAATTTACAACACCCCTCACCTGAAGTGTCCAAATTGCACACTTCACCAAGCTCATGTAAGAGTGTGAGATCAAAAGGTGAATAAATATGAAACAAAAACTCTAGAAAAAATACATCATCATCCTTATTTGGTGGGGTTGGAAGAATTTTTACCTATACCACCACACCTATAACTATCAAATATACAATAGGGTGAAACAAAATGTTAACTAAAAAAGTTACATCCCAACCCATGGGGATACGATGATGTTCACCTCCTTATCCTATAATAAATTTGATCTTTTCTTGAACATGGGAAGCTCTATAAGAAGCACCGTTGTGGTTTTATGCATTGAAATTTTATGATTCATACCCTCAATAGGGATCATTTTTTATGAAAACTATGGGTGGTTTTCTCAGGATTATTGTTCATAAAAATTTTAGTACTTATTTTCAAAATAAGCATCGAGGGAGGGAATTGACGCCTTTATGGGGATATAAACCCAAGAAATATTTAACCAAGTCATGGTCAATTAAATATTATGATTTATACTCTAATTGATACTTGTACATTAAGGAGGATCTTTATGGATTTGACATAGATGAGGATTTGATTTCTCACACATGATTCATGTTAATGAATACTATTAATATAAACATGATAGATAATGTGGAATAAGATATAAATGTTGAAGAACACTATAAATATGAATCTTTTGAAAATATGGTTCATACCAAGGTGTGATAATATTGTGTTTTGACTTGAAATCAAAATAAAATATATGATTTGGGAGCTACACCAAAAATCCCATTTTCACCCACTCATCAATATTATCCTAATAAAAAAGGAAAATATATAGCTGAATCCATAGACCACCCACCACCCAAATAAACTAAGACTATATCTATCATGAAAAGAATTCAAATTATGAATCTAGGTGAGAGAAGTTGAGAAGACATAACATATAATTACTATAGGCAACATACACACAGTAAAAATATTAGACTGAAGCCATCATGCCTCTCGTAACTGACTATATATTTTTAAGAGAAAATAACTCAAACAACAAGGTTAGAGATAGGATATACATTAAACCTATGGTCAAAGAAATTAGTTTAATTAACACCAACACTAGGTGATTATATGAAATTTTTACCACTGGGAAAACAACCATATCATGTTCTAGAGAGTTACCATAATCCATCATAGGCTAATTATCAGTCACAGGCACAGATTGGTCAACCATATCAAGATCCAAAATTTATTCCCACCTAGTAATTTTCTCTGATATTAATTCCAATTTATCTCATTAAATTCATGAAAATATTTCTATTTGAATGTAAATCATAGAAGTTTGATAATAACTGGTGCAGCCAGAAAGAATCCCATATCCCAAGTGGATAAATTTGAATTCTCCTCCACCGAAATTTGGGAATCACATATTCTAAAAAATAAATGGAATGGGAGATCTGTAACAATATCATATGAATTTTAAATATTTATGTGTCCTATGTTGGGAATGTCAGATAAGTAAGAAGTGGTAAATCTTAGATGTTTCATCCAATCTTTGGAAGGACCTTCTTTTTTCTAATATAATAATGTGAAAGATGGATTCATTAATGGTTGATAAGATCTGAGATGATATTTACATTATCATTTCACCTCAATGATGCAGAGGAATCCCATGTTATACTTATAAAATTGAAAATAATGTTAAAATTATAGAATTTCAGACTTTATCCTTAGGTAGAAAGGATTAAAATATTCCCTAAACATGAAACTCTCAAAATAGAATTTTTTAGAGATATATATATATAATCTATAAGATTATTTGAAATAATTTCTCATATCACTAAATTATCCTAGTGGATATCATGAAATTTCCCTAGTATCCCAATGATTAGAATATTGCCTTCAGAGTTCCAAAGTTATATCCTATTTAGAATCCTTAACACAAAGAAAGAAATATAGTATGATAGAAACTATTAATGTAAAACACAAATCTATACCACTATTGTCTCCCATCCCTGAGACTACCAATTATAACACAGTTTCTCCTCCAGGGTAGCAAAAAAAACTCTTTTCAAGATGAGAATGGAGAATAAAATTGATGAAATTTAATGGACATGATGAATATAGTTTATTCCTTTTGGAATGAATAGGTCTTAGTGTATTCTATTACCATATTGGAAAAGAATATAGTAACACTAGAAAAAATCAAAAGAACAAATGATTTTAATAGTAATAATCAAGTTGGTCACTTCCCTTATCATTGGATATTAGGTTACAACATTTAGGATTGATTTTTCATTAAATACATACTATGTAAAATAATAATAAAAATAGGCATGTGACATAATGTCGTCTACTAGATCAAGTGAATCATGTGTTAATTTCCCGACCAAAAGAAGAATGAGTGAGGTATAATTTCCCCTGTAGAAACAAACAAAAATTTGGGGATTGGATAACTAGAAAATCAATCAATCATACACATTTCATCATCAATGCTTGAATAAATTGGTTATTTATGAGTCGATCCCCCCCCCCACAATACCTAATGTGTAATCATCATCTTCACATTCTTAAAAAAGTTGAATTAACTAATGTTGATAAAGAAAATCATAGATTAAAGAGGAGCCCCCATGCACACCTAATCTACTATATACCCCACTATATTTCTTTCCGCAATCTTTAGGATGATGAGAACCACCCCACACCAATCAAAATTTTCATCCAACAAGGATGTGAATTATCCTTTTATAAATTTCATCCACCTACAATAACTTTATTAACTAAATAGACTCTTATGAAGCAAAATTATCCACCAAAAATCATTGAGGAGGATATAGAGGCTGAGGAAGGTGAGACCCAATAGGACCTGGTGCTCAGGCATCATTCCCACCAATATTATACATGTGACCAAGACATGAAGAAAGGTGATCTAAAAATCCCAATTAGAGCATCAATTTATTCCACAGTCTTTTAGGAATCATTTTGATGAAATCATATTAGTAGACTGACTGGTAGAAAAATAGTTAGATTTTCATCCTCATGACACAAAAAGGAAAACTCGACCTGACTATTCCAAAACAATACCCCCAAATTCTGACCAAGGGAGGGGTTCATCAATGTAGTCAGCTTAAAAACCTAATACCGGACTCATGAAAAACCATGTGTCGTGAATCAATGGCCCTTAGCATAAACATACAATGTTTTGAAACACCTCCCCATCTTCCCTACCTAACATTCAATTTTGGATGTGCTTCATGTCTTCAAATAACTCAATAATGACCTTATTGAGTCCATTTAAAGTCCTCAAAAGCTTGAGAAACAATTAATTGTGAATTAAACATATCACATATAAATGGGCTCCACTGAGTGTCATAAAATCATTTTTTCACTAAATAAGACCTTAAAATTTCCATACTGCGGCACACTTAACCATTATATGTTTCTATTAATATGGATAATGTTAACATTTGTATATAATTAATTGAAAATAGCTCTATAATCAATATAATACTAAACATGACCATTCTCCATTTAGGTTATAGTGTAACCAATTAGTCTTATTTCAATATGACTACACCGGGATACAAAAGGAGTGAGCATAGTAAACTAAGGAGGACCAAGATGGAGACAAAATTTAGATATTTCATTTCCAAATTTCAATTCATAGTGGTCCACCAAACCATAGCTTTCAATGCCCGGATGGGAAGGCTGTGTATATATATGCACACAATAGTTCCCTTATCATGTTATCAATGTGTAAAATAATATATTGATAAGAAAATTGTAGAACTATATGATGATATCTCCCATTTTTAGTTCGATTAATCCTAATACATTGATACATGATATTATAAAAGGTGTTGTAAAGATATGATGGTGAATGATACCACCCAAATCACTACCCCTAAGAGCTTTCAAGATGATCCAATCAATCCATAGAGTGGACTTAAAAAAGATTTTTTTGTTTCTCATTAATCAAATTGAGTAAACTGATGAAGGTTTAGTAAAGCATTGGGCCATATTGGAAAATTATTTGAACTCTTAGAAGACATTACTCTCCTATGATCATTGAGACAATTATTTTGTTAATAATCACTAGTAATATAGGAAAAGATTCCTATTAATCCTATATAAATAAATCATTCCCCTGAGTATCTCTATTGGAACATGAGTTTGACTGAAATGAAATAAATATATCCATAGACCTTTTATTGGTTGGATATGAACCCTTTAAGGAGAATACAGGGTTGAGGATCCTTCACTTCCCATTATATGGTGTTAGTAACACCTCATGAACCTTGGAACTTCTTTAATAGGTATGATATTGATGGAAGTGATGTCACTCCTACATCACCTCTCAGATCTCAAGAGATAAATCCATCTTCAACTCCTAATAATGAATAGTATAAAGAGAATAAAAACTCTCCACCAATACGTAAAGAAGGTGTCTCAACCACTATCAATTAACTCTAAAAAGTGAATTTAGGTACTGAAGAAGGCCCTCAAAAAATAATAATCAATCCAGACATAATCCATAGAGAAAATTAATAATAAATATCTTTCAATAAGTAAAATTTGAATTTATTCTAGTATAATTAAAAAAAATTTCCGAGGTTATATCAATAATTATCTACTCATCATTTGGGTTTAATTGGA
Organism: Viscum album; assembly: GCA_963277665.1. Classification (NCBI taxonomy): domain Eukaryota; kingdom Viridiplantae; phylum Streptophyta; class Magnoliopsida; order Santalales; family Viscaceae; genus Viscum; species Viscum album. The sequence goes on along the minus strand of OY728167.1, from coordinate 506,863,858 downwards.
AATTACTACGATTATAAACCTGAAGCATGGAAAATGCATTCGAATCATTCCACCATGGTGGAAGTTGAAGTCAAGAAGTTGATCAATGTTATCTTCATTTGATAGGTTCATATCCTAAATGGATTTATAAAATATTCTCCATTAATAAAAAAGGTATAATCAGTTTCTTTATTATTTTCTTAAATCTAAATCAACATTTCCAAAGGATGGTTTTTTGACCAATTATGGAGCTGTTGATTAATTAAATAACCAGTTTTCAAAACTAATCATTTATGGGTGAGTATTATATTTTCAATTAGTTCTAAATAACCCCTGAGGATATACAATCCACTGCCTTCAGGATACCCCAAGGGCTATATTGCTACCATGTGACACACTTTGTCTTAAAGAATGAAATAGATACTTAACAAAGTTCAACAAAAACATATATTGAATTTTTTTATAAGGAATATAGTATAATGTTATGAAAATGATCTGGTATTAAAATAAAATAAATATTATTATTTTACTTCAAACCTTTAGTTAGTGTAAAATAAATTACACAAACATATCATGAAAATGTGTCCATTGAAATAACCCTTCAGGGTAACATTAGAAAAATTACTAAGATTTATAATATTTCATCAAGACATCGAATCAAACCTTGAGAAATCTAGGGCCATACTAGATATACAGCCTCCTAAAAAACTCAAAAATTTGAGAGGACTCCAAGGGATCTTTGCTTATATCAAGTGTTTCATTGCAAACATTGCTGGTACATGCTTACCCTTCGTGAAGATGATGAAGAAAGGGGTAACTTATTATTAGGTTGATTAATACTAGAAACCATTAATGGCCTCAATAAGTATTTTCTACATCCTATACTATTGATGATACCGATAAAAGGGAAACCACTCATCCTCTATATATATAAGGGAAACCCCTCATCCTCTATATAAAAACTATACAGTTATCACTTGGTGATTTCCTTTCATAGATTAATGATTTAGGTATGGAGAATAATCTTTAATACCTCTATAGAACAATGTTAGAAGATGAGACTTGATATAATAGTATTCAGAACAAATTCTTTGTATTAATCTTTATATTGTATAAAATTATACATTATCTATAATATCATTATGTTAATATGATTTCTAATGTAAAATCATTAAAATACATTATCAATCAAACCTTGTTAATATGATTGTTTGTTATCCTACAATAGTTTGAAATTCAATCTAGGTCTTAGAAGGTGATCAAGGGACAAGTGATTTTGGATTTTCATATAGAATACCCTACCATTGGACATATAACTCAATGATGAAGAAGTTTTCTCCATTAAAAAATATTACCAAATGTAGGAAGATTGTTTTAATGGTTCTTATCAAAGTCTGATAAGGAGAGGGATGAAATACTAGAAACTCAACCTAGTTCACCTGAATATTGGGTTTGTTTCCCTAAAAAGGTTGTTTTGTCCTATTCATTCCTCTTATTTGAAGGATTTACTAATAATGAGTATGATTACTAGGGACTCATTGTAGTCTTAAAATTTTATCTAAATGTACTGATTTCTTAGTTCAATATCAAAGAAATTTAGAGTTGGTCATCAGGTAAAAAAATGAATACTATTACATTAATAAAGATGATCAAATACCCCTTCATGACTTTGTTTGGGAGTTTATGTCATAGTTTTTTCTAGATCCAGTACTATCCCTTATTTCGTGATTATATAATGATCAAGATGATGTTTTTTAAAATGAACCTACCACCTCGGAAGACCCAAGTTAAGATAAAATAGTGATTCACATTTCACATAATTTTGACATTTCTCTATTTATAAGCAATGAAATGTAGGAAATCAATGAAATTCATGCCACTATAGGTCAAAGTGATTCCACACCATTATAAACTGACACACTAGTTGGTTTTATGTCTCCCACAATGAAGTATCTCTAGAATGGGGCTCTTTTAAAGGATCAATCTATAAAGGAACAAATATGTTTATGGCTATCCAATTTCATCCATTATGAAAATTTTAATCATTATAAATTATTACACAAACAAGGATTTGATGGGGTTCCACTAAGGTGAAATTAGAGAGGATATTCAATCACTATTATATAAGAATTCGACATTTGTGCTTATTGTTTTAATTGGAAAAAGGTCAAAATCATCCATATGATAAAAAAATGGATATTTCATTCCTTAAATGATGAAAATTATCTGAAATTCATAAAGAAGTGTCATTAATTTTAGATCAAGGTGAAATTAATTCATTAAACCCTAAAGTAATTGTACACTACTAAGTAATCATGAAATATTTTTTTGAGATTGATGTCATGGGTAAATACCCTTTAAACATAGTCAAAAAGTTCAAGTTCATCCTTACTAGTACTAAATTATTATACAAATGGGTCATTATTGTACTCCTAAAGGAGGTTGAGAAAAAAGATTTAATCAACATCATGAAATGTAATAAAATTTCTAGATCGATACTCCCTTATAAAATTATTATGTAAAATGGAACCAACTTATGTTCCTCTGAGATGAAGAAACTATACCAGGAGTACACAAAGTAGTTAAATCATTCATCCCTCTATAATGAAGCTAAAAAATATAAATAATGTCCTTTAACAAGTTTTTATATAATATCCTTTAAAATACTGTGGAAAATGGAAAGAAGTATTGTCCATAGAAACTTCTTCTTACTTTATGAGCCCATCACTCCATGACCCATGCTGCCACACATGCAACCCCATACCATTGGTATATAGGAAACAAGAAGTATTTCCCATTAAATTTTAGTTTACTTTACCTTACATTTCTATTTTTAATTAACTATAAACATGAATAATCTCATATCTGACTTGATGAAAAAATGTTATTCACTCTAGGTAACCTTAAAGTCCATCGGAATCATGTCGCATGGGCATTCAATAAAAAAGTCCACCTTCACTTTTTCTTCCACGGGGAATTGTTATTAGCCTTGATAAATCCAATGATACTCATAAAGAATCCCATGAAGAAGGAACACAAATTGTAAGTAACTTATAATATACATAAGTTCTTCTCCATTGAATCTTATTCCCAGATCATAATGGGAGGAGATCATATCAAACCTACCACCAATATAAGTTTTCTGAGGAATTACTATTAATAAATTCATGTTGGGTTCCATAAGTCAATCCAGTATGAATTCAAAATTCATGGAATAGGTCATCTTCATATAAACATAAAATATATGGAACCCAAGTCATTATTACATGATTGTAAACTACATGTAATATCTTCTATATCATATGAAATTAATATGTATGGTTTTAGTTCCACCCTATTTGACCTTTCAACTAAATTGGTTGTTCTATCTTATATGACATAGTTTCCTTTCATTATATTTTGATATATGTAAGAGGAATATAATAAAGTTTTGGTTAAGTTCATAATGTTCTTGAGTGAAAGATAACCTAATAGGGATGGTGGGGGAATCACAGAATGTAAATCTTTCCAATTAAACTAAATAATCGCCAAATTATCACCACCCTAAATGATCTTGAACTCAATGTTAATAGGGTCAAACTTAAGTTCTCCTTTTAATTATTATATGATCATTAAAATTATTATACTAACTTAAAACCAATTTTATCAATGATTTATAATCCCATACACACTAGTTTATATCTTTTAGAAAATAAGTAAATAATTCACATAAGACACAAAAATTCTACTTGTTTTACCCATACTAGGATAATATAAAGGGAATGTAAGGGAAATTAATAGATATAAAAAATCCACTAAATACACTATTTGGTGTTAGGTTTAGGTATGTTCATCCAAATCATGTGTTCACTCCCCTTCCAATTATTTTAGGATAGGGTACTACCGACCAAGGGTAACTCACTCACTCCTCTCTCTTTTATCACTGCACAAGAGATGAAAAAACAATTTCATGAAACCTAATACAGAATAATTTCATCCTATTCATTGTTTCACCATGTGTAGATATGATCTCATTTATCTCTATGTTGTTTTTTTTCTTTATAAGAGAGTTAGGAATACCACCCTCAACACAAACCTACTTTTCTTGATGATAATCAATGAGTCTTCAAGGAACTAAATGTTCTTATTCCCTCTTGGAAATAACATTGATGAGTGATAATGATTTATTATATATTCTCTTTATATCTATAGAATCCCCCTCATGTTTTATTATTTAAATTTATTTCATTCATCTACTCTTTTACACATTAGAAAATTTCTCATATTTATAGAGAAATATATCATTATAAATTATTTATCTAGAATTTACTTTTCTAAAATAAGAGGGAAATTATTCATTTTATCCTAGATTAAATTCTTAATGTTTCCTAAAATATATTATGAAAATTTAACCATCAATACTATTAAAATTTTAGTTTAATTTATCCAACTAATTCTATAATCCGCCTCATTAAGGATAGGAAATTTAAATATTGAAATCTTTTTAACTCAACCTTATTGCAATCTGAGCATTAGTATCTCAATGAAACTTATTTCAGTTTTGAAGGCCCAATTACATGTTTCTTCTAATTAATCCGTATTCATGGAGAAAATAGTTCTTTATGGTGAAATACACATTTCATAAATCATCTTAAATTTATATCAAAATCATCTTTTCCTTCTTCGTTTTATTGTGATTTAAATATCTACAGATATATAGAAATAATATCTCCATAAAATCATGCTAGATAAAAAAAACTAATGCTTTAAATATTCAGATATAGAAATTATTCAATTAATTGATTTCTTCGGAAATAAAAATTCAACATCCCTTGAAATCTCTATGATTTTATCTATTTAATTTTACTCAATTATTAGTCTTGGATAATTGAATTAGCTTCCATGATATTACCTTCACGTGTTACAACACCACCAAATTTATTTTTTACCATTTAGAGAAAAAATTTGATTGTTTTATACCTTCATAAATCATTATACTATTTCATATGTATGAGTTTCAAGTTAAATTTGAATATCAAGTATATTCATAATTTACTAAAAAACATGTTAATAATAAATTCTTACACATTTTTAGAATTCACAATATGTATCCCCTTATTCTTAAAATATAATATTACATATTTACAGGTTCAATCTTATAAATTCCTTGAAAAATAATATTTAATATTATGTACTTACAAAAATGATTCTTATGTATTCCCAATTTAATCTTATATATACAATAATCTTTATTCATTTTCCATTTTCCTGTGAACTCCAGGATACATGGTGGACATTATTTCTTATCAGAAAGGTCTATCTTATGTATACATGGATGTTCATACCATTCCCAATTTTATTTCCTTTGAGTCCATAATTATCAATATATAAAATTAACAAAGATAGTAATCAAACTTATTATAAAATACATGACATTTTTAGCTATAAAAATGTATCACATGATCCATTTCATAATTCCTCATTGATGTAATAAACTTACATACTTAAAATTTCCATAAATAACTTAATTATTGGAAAATATAATCATAATTTATTGTTTTCTCAATGAAAACGTTACCATATCAACTTTATATTCATTCAGGTTTTGCAATGTGAGTGAGAGTAACTCCATGGTTGATATAAAATGCATGTAAGGCAATAAATTCAACATATAATTCATCTTTTTTTTTGAAAAAAAAACCAACACAACATCATTAATTCCCAATTGGATTCCAATAACTTCCCTTTTAATTTGTTGAAAACACTTATCATGAATATAACACTGTTATATTTCATACTTTTATACCAATGAGACTTTTATAATTCTATTATATTTACGATGTTTTCACTTCTCTCGTATTGACATCAAATGTATAGCTAAACATCCACCAAAATTAAATAATTTATAATAGTTGGAAAACATTTACCTTGAGAAACAAGAGAATGCCATTCAGTTATGAAATAATTCTCCCCCTGTCACCCTGATGTCAGAAACCTCATGTTTCAATCCATTGATACCTCCTGTTAGGTTTTTAGATGTTAAATCTTGTTATTATAGGAGTGTCTATAAAAGTTTTATACTGAGGTTTTCATGTAAAATATTTACTTTATCTTTAAATAAAATATGGTTTTCTTTAATAGTTATTCTCTCAATTTATTAGTACAATACTTGCATCAAAATTAGAGAGGCTGGGATCCCCCTTTGAAAATACTTCAAGGATCCATCAATTTCAATCTCAATATTAACTCTCTCATTGTAATTATAATGTAAATCCCAGGCTCATAAACATATTCTAATTATACATATATTTTAAAATATATTTAGTGAGTGAACTTACCACATAAAAAAGGATTATCAATATAACCTCTAAGATTATAGAGTCTAAAGTCAGTATAGGAAACATAACTTTAACTTAATAACATTAATATTTTCCATTTCACCCATGTACTTATATAAATGCATTAAAAAAATTCAATTTACTTTCTTCAAGAATATCCATATAAACTCAATCACACTTCTATAAAACCATTATTGAACAAAAAAAAATGACTTAGTGTGTGAGTCATATCAATTTTTTTTCAAATGTCATATTTATACATTGACTTGATAAAAAAATTCTTCCTTCCTCAATATGGTGGATTTCCTTGGTTTATAGGGATAACAACTATTATATATTCCTATCAAAAATCTACATAGATATATCAACTCTTTTTATTATTCATTACCCATAACATTTATCTCTTATATCTTTAAGTTCTGATTGTAGATGCTTAATATATGCTATTGACACCAAAATATAAATTATAACTTGATTCTAACTGAGATTTCTCCAATTACACTTATTTCACTAATGTAATTACAATTCCAAATTAAGTAAGACACCACATGAACTATAAAAAACCAATTATAATTCTAGATCATGACTTGATTCCATTTTCATTTTTAATGCATTAACTCTATGGATTTTATCGCTCACTAAGACCTACAACAGTAAAAAAGATAAAGAATTTAAATTCATATGGAGAGGGTATCTTCTAATTTCCTCAATTTGAGGAATATCATATGTCATTATAGGCCACTGATTTTCCTTTATCCTTCAATATAGAATCCATATTGAGATATGAAATGGTTTTTATAGAATCTAACTTCTCCCCAATTTACATGGGATTGTTATTTTCTACATAGAAAAATCAAAAGAAATTCTTCATTGGGTTCTCCATCCTTCAATGGGCTCTTAACATACCACTGGTTGGAATTTTATTTTCCAAACTATCTTTCTACATTTATTATCTCTCTAAGAATTATTATATTTTACAACACATACCTTTATTTGAGATACTTAATTTTCTCCATATGAACTTCGTTCATTTTTATAAATATTCTTCTTATATTTCAATGACAGTTTTTTTAATTTTTTTGAACAACTTTCAATATAACGATCTTCTTCAACCATCCTATGAAATATATTTCTCAAAATAATAGTTTTTCTATGAATTCATGTCGGTTTTCTCTATTCATTCCAAATTAACTCATCCTAAAATATTTTCAAGATACATGATTAGTGTGGTATGAGTGATTGGAATAAAATACATACCTCATTTATTGTGGTTGGTTACATCATTTTTTAAAACATCTATTGATTTTATAGAAATTAATATATTCCAATGATTTATAAAAAATTATATAAATTTATAATGCATTCCACAATAAAATTACATATCTCAATACCATCTCTTGAAACTCATCATGTTTTCCTTTCCTATTGTTGGTAAATTATTGAGTGTATTTTCATTACATTATCATTAGTATATCCAAAAACATATTATAAATTAGGTTCTTCATTTCATCATACAACATCACTGAATGAATCAATATAGAAAAATTCAATTTCATTCACAAATTCCATTTCTTATGAATCTCACTATCATTAAACACTTTTCTATTATATGTAATCCCATTTTATTTTAGCTTCTTCTTAAGATTATTTCCCTTAGTTATTTCACCAAAACATTTTAAGGATAAAATATCAAAAAATCATAACTCAAATAAAAAATCATATCATTTCATAATAAAACAAATCAAAAAATAATGACTATACTATGATAACAATTTCTACGTCCCAAAGGGTGTTTATTGAGAGATACCATAAGGGGATGGGTGAATCCGGGCATGAAACTCATTCCAATTAAACCACTTAATCCTCAAACTCTCACCACCATAAATGATATTAACCTCATTGTTAGTAGGGTCACACTTAAGTTCTCCTTATGATGATGAAATGATTGATTCTTTTCTTATATTTACTTTAATCCAATTTGATCAAGGATTAATAATCCCACATACATTTATTTATGTCTTGTATAAAGTAAGTAAATAATGCACACAATTAATAATAATTTTACATAGTTCACCCACACTGGGATAATCCAATTAACATACAATTCAAGTGTGTTAGTGTGAAAAACTATACTAAATGTTCTATTTGATGGTAGGTTTAATAAAAGGTTACTACAACCCTAGGTTCAATCCCATTACGTTGATTTTGGGATATTTCATAACCTCCCAACAGTAACAGCCTCAATCCTCTATCTTTTTTAACTAATCAATAATGTAAAACACTTTCGAATGCAATAAAATACAATACAATATCACCATTTTCATTATTTCACCGTGAATAGATAGGTTTTCGTTTATCTCTGCATTACTTATTATCTTTATAGAATGTTATGAATTCCTCCATTAACAAAAATCTAATTTCCTTGATAATATTAATGATTCTTCTAAGAACAAATACATCTTATTCTCTCTTGGAAATATCATTAATGAGTTTCAATACTATATTTTTTCTACTCTTTCTATCGCTATAATTCCCCTTTTGTTCATACCTCTCAATTTGGTTCATTGTTCTATTCTTTTATGAAACACCAAAAATTATCATATTTATAAATAAATAAATCTCTAAAAATTCTTCCTCTAGAATTTAATTTTATCTAATTAATGAGTAATTATCCATTTTCCAAAAAATAAAAATCTTAAATTTTTGTTGAAAATCTTTGGAAAATTTGACCAACCATATTATTTAAATTTGAGTCTGAGTTATCCATATAATTCACAAATATCCCTCTTTTAATATTGGAAATTTAAATATGGATATTTGATTGAGTCAACCTTATTATCATGTGACCTTTAGTATCACAACACAATTATTTTTCCCCTTTTAAGGATTAATTTCAAGATACTTCAACTTAATACATATCCATGATGCGTACCATTCTTCATGGTGAAAAATAAATTCATAAATCATCAAGAGTTATTATCTTATACTTCTTCTTCCTTCATTATTTTACTATAATTTGAACATCGCTATAGATTTTGAAATGAAATCTTTATAAAATCCTATTAAATACATAAAAAACATACTTTGAATGTTTAGATTTAATAATTCATTTCATTTATTCCCTCATAAATCACAAGTCAACATCCCTTTTAATATCTATGATTCAAATTTTTTAATTCTCATCAATTATTGTCTTGGGATACATGAATTATCTTCCATGATATTACCTTCATGTTCCAAAACACCTCAAAATTTCTGTTTTTACCATTTAGATAAAAATATTGAATCTCCCATACTTTTGTAAATCATCAGACTGATTTTTATTTATCATTTGAAAGTTTCGGATGAATATTAGGGATCACTATACTTTTCTAGAGAAAAAACGGTGCCACATGAAATTCTTATTTATTAGTAAAATAAATCATATGTATCTAATTGTTCTTAAAAGTTAATATTACATATTCAAAATCCAAATTTTACAAATTCCTTAAAAATAGAGTTAGTATTATGTACTTCCAAAAAATATTCTTATATATTCCCAATACAATATTACCTATATAGTAAGATTCATCCCTTTTCCATTTTTTGTGAACTCCAATATAAAAGGTTTAAATTATTACATATTTCAAAGGTGTTTCTTATATATAAATGGAGGTTCATGCATTTGAAAATTTCATGCCCTTTGATTCTACAACTATTATTATATACCATAAACTAAGATATAACTCAAAATTTATACACAATCTAGGACACTTCCAACTATCCCCAAAGAATCTCGTGCTTTATGTGATAATTCCTCCTTGATATAATGATAGAGTTTACATGTTTCCCTTGATTATAACTTCTTTGTAGAGAAATATATCTCTATAACTTCTAATTCTAGAATTTATTTTTCACTAATAAAAGATAAATTCTCCATGTTTCTATAGATTAAAATCTGCATGCTGATTCAATAATCTTGGAAAAATTCAACCACCCATCCTCTTTAAATTTAAGTCAAATCCATCCATATAATTCTCAAATCTCCCACATTAAAGATAAAAAATTTAAATATGAAAATATGTTTCACTCAACCATATTGAAACATGATCATTAGTATCACAATATAATCTCTTTTCCCCCCTTTGAAGAATTAATCTCATGCTTTTTCCACTTAATCTATCTTTATGGTGCACACCATTACACATGTTATAAAATCACCTTCCAGGAACCATATGGAATTATTATCTAACACTTCTTCTTCCTTCATCATTTTTATATTCTTTTAATATCAAAAAATATAAAAGAAAACTTATATCCATAAAATCATTCTAGATACATAATGTGAGTATCTTCAATAAAACATACACTTTTGATCTTCATATATGGAATCAAGTCATTTTATTAGTTCCATTATAAATCATGAGTCAACATCACTTTAAATCTCTATGATTTTATTTAATTATTTTCATTAATTTATTATTTTAGATATTTTAATTAATTTATGTGGTATTCTATTCACACACTTAAACACCACAAAATTTTTCTTTTTATTATTCAGAGAAAACTATTGAATCTCTCATACCAAAAATATATTTTCAAATTGATTCTTATGTGTCAGTTGAGTGTTCTATATGAATATTAGTTATCTCCACACATATCCAAAAACATATATATGACAATAATCTAATATTTTTTATCATAAAAAACATCTTATATATCAACTTGTTTTCAAAGATAATATTATATATTAGAAATCCAAATATTTTTTATTCCTTGAAAAACTGGAGTTAATATTACATAATTCTAGAATGATTCTTATGTATTCCCAATTAAATATTATGAATATAATAATATTTGTTCCATTTCCATTTTTATACATACTTGAAGATATAAGGAATAAATTCTAATATATTGGTACGTTTTATCATATGTATACATAGAGCCTCATTCCTTTTCCAATTTTTCCCCCAAGTCTGTAATTATTCTTACATACCATCAACAAAGATAAAACTCAAACTCTATACACAATAAAACATCCTTATAACTATCTCAAATATATCCCATGCTCCATGTGATAGTTCCTTATTGATGTAATTATCTTTCAAAAATTAAAAACATTGGGTGAACTTTATAGTCATTAGAGGCTAGTGTAATCACTAAAGGTATATTAAAAAAATTGAAATATAAGTTTCCCATTGGAATGAAAAGATAAACCAAACATGCACTTTTCCAAAAATTCAGAATGACCCTAGAGTTAAAAATATAAATTCACCAAAACACTTCCATAAACCATTAGAGTACCTTTTAACTATATCTCAATAACAACACATGATGAAACAACACATGATGAAACAACCATATAGAACATGCATAGATATCAAACCTTTCCAAACACTCACATAAAGTCTTCATAATGAGAGAAACATACCATTGTACATTATACATAAATAGGGGAAACTAAACATGTCCTAATAGAATAGAAATAGAAGGATCCATGTTTGTAACCCTCGTAGAAACAAAATGGTCATCCCCCATGTATCCTCACCACACGTCCATATAGAATCTGAAAATAATTCACCTAGGCCCCGAACTCAACGAGACTCTGAGTCATACAATACCCAAAACTAGTAGAACCAAAAACATTATTAATAATGAGGTAGCTAAAAACAAAATATGAAGAGCTTAATTTCCACCAAAGTTTCCATGAAGGGTGTGATCACTTTAATACTCAATAGGGTACAACCAATATGCCTCAACTTAATAATAAATAACCAAGGTGTATACAAGAAAAATCCCACTCATTTATGTACATATATAGTTAAACAATGTTATTATTAGTCATTAATCAAGTTATTAAAATACAAATGAGTATTAAATTAAAATATATGATAAATAAATTCCTATAATATTAGGGTACATATTTTCACTAACTTCTCATGTCAATACTCAGTGTTTGAATATTATGCTTCAGGTGAATACCCATTATCTAAATTTGGTAGGGAATGGTGTCTCATTAGCATATTCCCTACAGTTTTATCCCATGTAACATAGTCCATTTCACTCAATAGGAGACCCCCATCCCATGGAAAAAAGGTAGGTTTATTATAGATTTTGGAAACTAAGGTCCCATCACATTTGTGGTGAGAGGAACAGTTATAATAGAGTCGAGGTGCATCACCCATACCATTCAACCCTTTAGGTTATTGGATTGAAAACATGATTTAATATATTATATAGAAATAATACATGTTCATACAAATAACCCAACTAGTAAGCTGATATACTCTCAAAAGAAGTATTCATGGTCAATAATAATTCAATCATAATAACAATCATGCTCATTAAATTCAAAGTTGGAAGATTTTCTCCAAATTAACACCCACTATTGTAATAACATAATGGTTTTGAAATTATTCACATGAATGGAATAAATAATATATGAGTTCATGGTGAAAAAACTATGATAACACTAAAGTTCTAGATTCAATCTCAAACAAGTCACAGTTCATGGTATGAAATGTTTTTATGGTACTCTATGGAATATCACACATATCCAAGATAATATAGTTAATGACATATCAGAGTTCATCAATGGTCCCAGAAACAAAGTTATAATCACTATATAGGAAACATATAGTGTTAAAATGTGTATGATATTAAGTATAAATCTATTCATAAAAAATAATTTATATAAATTAATAAAAAATTCATGAGGAAAATATTTACTTTTAAAATTAGTTTCTTTATATTGGAAGAAGATTCAATTGTCTAAAACATTTTTAAGAAAATATTTTATTTGAAAATATGACTCCATTATTTGAGGGAATGTCTTACACTTATTTTCTATGACTTAAAAATTATTATAATCTTAAATACATTTGAAACTTTGACTTTGAAATATAATTTATTAAAAATAATGAGGTTTAAGTTCCATTAAGGATGATTGTTTTTTATAAAATGAAATTATAGGTTTATGTATTAAAACAACAAATAAAAACGCTACACCTAATATTAAGAAAATAAGTTACTGCCCAAAATAATTATATTTAATTTAAAAAACATTTTTCTATTATATTAAACCATGTAAAAGAGCCATCATTTCATTCCACCTAACCCCACAATCAAAATTCAACCATTGCACCTTTTAACTAATGTTATGTTTGGATCATTTAATTATAAATCATTCAAGTTATTATGGGATGAAATTATTTCCCTTAGTGTCACATAGTAATTATCAAATAAAATGTGTGCTTAAAAATTCATGGTTACATAAGTTGAACATTAATTTGTAGGTTTCATCATATTTTTGTAAAAAACTTGAGAAAATCACTAGGATATCTCACACAATAAAAATAATAATGTTTTTTATATATTACTTGTTAATAATGAACAATAAAACATTTAAAGATCTAAATCCTATACATTAACATGAGAAGTTGTAATATCTAGCAATGAAAGCAACCTACTTAAGACATACTTGATTTTATCTGCTCAAATGGTACACTAACTTAAACAAGAAAACACATTTCTAAAATGTTTGATAAAAAAATTTTAAGGATAAATAATTATAAATCAAATCATCACAAAGACTTTCATATAACTCTCTTTAAGGTTATTTTAATTTATTATAAGATTAGTTTAATTTATTATATGAAAATAATATTTGAAAAAATTATAATTCTAGAAAAAATTTAACACTATTTATTATTATTTTTGGAAAATAAAAACATTCATATTCTGAAAATATCCTAAAGATTCATTAAAATATTTGATACCCCCTAACTTAACCATTAAAAACATTATCCATCCCAAAAGATCCTTGATTTCCCCTATAATCCATTAGATAAGTGTCCATAAGAAAATAACTCCCATAAATCAACCTCTATAATCAATGGTATCCAATATCTAATAAAATAATAGGATGATTACTCCAAAAATTACCCCAAATATATCACAACCTAAATCCCCAAATAATGAGAACAAAATATTTTTAAAGAAAAATCAAAAATAAATAAAACCTTAATAAAAACTGATCATGATTAACTATATAAAATTGAGATCAAAAGGTTAGAAATCACACAGTTAGGTATTATTTAACCTAAACATGGAATACTTAAAGTATTAGAATGGATTTTATCATGAATTTGATGAGATCATAAGCCTAAAAACCCCTGGAAATCAAGAAAAAAATGAAGAGACTTAAAAAGAAGAGTCAAGAGTGCAAGAGATGTTACCCATACTTATCCATGACTAAATACAACCAAATCATTCCAAAAAATGAAGAGGTGTGAAAGTTTCATGAAGAGAGAAAGGAGATATTCCATAGAGGGAATTTAATAAAGGAAAAATTCATGGATATGTGAAGACGGTATAGGATATAAAGTTGAAAAGGAAAAATGACAAGATTTACCTTATTTAAATTTAAAATTTAATTCCTCACAAGTGGTCACTAGAGTTCTAGTGGTTTCCCAATAGCTACACAATCATTGGTTTTCCATTAAAAATCTAGTAGACTCTCACTTTATTTTTTGTGATTCCTAATACATAATCCCACTTCTCATCCCCCCCCCCCTCCAAACACACTGTAACCTCAAACTGAGTCTTTAAAACTACTATGAAACCTCAAAACATCAATAAAATTTACTAAAACTCATTCTTAAACCTAAAAACCCAAGAAATATACAAAAATGAAAAGAAAAATCTAATTATAAAAAATCAAAATATCTTGTTCTTTAATGACCCAAAATTCTCACTTAAGGCCCTATTAACATCTTAATCACTGTAATCAGGACACGGTAAAATGAAACCTACCCACCATATGGCTTATAATCCATGATAAGTATGAGAATATTTTCAAACAAATACATAATACCACATATAAACCTTGTTTCATCACTAAATCATCAACATGTCTACCAAAGAATCATTTAAATTCATGATATTCCATTATTAAATTTAACATATATTGAAAAATACCATAAGGTTCTATAATCAATGAAGAAAAATAATAGTTAACACACTGTAACTTATCCCAAATGAATAATCATATCATCAATAACTATTTCTCAAAAATAATATTACCTTTAAAATTGCCAAATAAATTTCTCATTCCAAAAATCCAATTTATCCTCAAGTGATGGATTCCTAATTTAATATACTACTACACATCCCAAATAACCCACTATGATTCAAATAAATAACTTTAAAAATAATTACAGTTATATAATAAAAAAATATCCAAATCCCCAAGAGGCACTCAACTATTTCCTAAATCCTCAAATATAACTATCCATATTCCCTCTCTCTTATGGTACTCCACACAATAACAGTGGCCTAGGGTCTCCAATTCATGTACTTACACTTAATTTACATTATTAAAAACATTTTATTATTAAAATGATTTTATAAAAAATAAATTACTATTTTCAATCCTTAGGTAAAGTCCACTCTCAAAAAATATACCATTTTTTGAATTGACTCATTTAAGAGATCAATTTTGAGAAGGTAGTTTCCATATTTTACATTATAAAAGATGTTTATACCCCACCCTAACCACCACATTTAACAAAATTTCCCATTTAAAACATTATTTTCTAAAACCATTTCTTTTTTAAACCTTTTGGTTGATTGTTTTTTCAATTTTTAAAAACATATTAAAACCCCTTACACGAACATTTATATATTAAAAAATCATGACATAGAGATCATATATAACTTGTTGAAAACAATAATTTTTACAACATAGTTATCAGTACAACACCAGAAGAGAACTTTAATCATGATTGGGCATATAAGTTACAAAACAACTCAAAAATAGGGATAATTCATAGGTATCAAATCTATATAATAATTTTACAACCATTAATATTAAAAATTAGTTACAATGATGAGATTATAAAAAATATATAAAATAAATAACATAACAAAGAATAAATAACATGTTCAAAATAATATAGATAAATATATATATAAATATAAAGTAATTAACATGCTGAAAAAATCGGTGTGTAGTCAGATTTAATTAATTATATAACACCTAATAAGCTATACTGAAATGAAATATTTACTTTATTAGATACTATTTAATTAATTAAGGATATTCACATATATTAATTAAAATATAAAAAAAATACATATACACTATGGTGACACTAGAATCTATGATGTGTAATTCCATAATGACTCCAACTTCTGGTCAATCCATATACACTTCTCAAGTCTCACCCTATCATACTCAATACATTCAATTAAGAACCTTACTCAAACCTATGGTTTTACCCACTACCCCAATATCCATAATTAACTTTAGATTCCACCATAAAAAGGTTTTTTAGGAATGTTTATGAGTTACTTATCAAGTACCAGTACTTATAGCTTCTATATAGGAGAATAAAAATTCCAATAACCCAGCATCACTCTAACAACACATTGTAACATCTGTGTATCAAATACCAAAACCATAACCATATCAAATCATCAAAACACATTAGGAACACCTCAAAGTCATCCAAGGATAGAGTAAATGTTAGGGGTTTAATAAACACAAGTGGGAGGTAGTTTCCGTTCTTGGAAAACAAAAGATAAACCAAACTTGTGGTTTATCAAAAATTCATCATAAACCTATGGGTCATTTGAAAAAATGGAAAAAAACATTATTTTCATCCATTCATGTACCTGTTAACTATACCACACATTAAACACGTGATTCAACAACTATATGGTATATGCACACATATAAAACCAATCCAAACACTCACACAAGTTATAAAAAATGAGAGAATCATACCATAATACACTACACATAAATAATCCAACCAAAAATGGATTTATAGACTATAAATAAGAGGTTTTATGTATTGAAACCTCTTGGAAACAAAATTGGTCATCCACCATGCATCCTCACCAAATGTTTATTTGGAATCCCAAAAGACTCTACTCGAGCCTTGGACTGAACGAGGGTCTGAATCCTATGATACCCGAGAAAAGTAGAGACAAGAACACTCTATTTGTAATAAGGTACATAAAAAACATCACATTAAGAGCTTCATTTCAATTAGAGTTTCTGTGAATGGTTTGATACCTTTCATAATCGCTAGGGCACCACCAACATGCATCAACTCCTTAACAAATAATCTAGGTGTATGGAAGAACATGTCCAATCATTTACATACAGATATAGTAAAATAGTGTTACTAGAAATAATTATTCAATTAATATAAATAATAACGAGTATCCAATTAAAACAATAACAAATAACCCCTATATCGAGAGGTTCTATACTTGTATTACCTACTTCAGGTCTACACCTGGTGTTCGGATATTGCTTGTTTGAATTCAATAACTGGTATTTGAATTTGGATGGGTAAGGTATTAAATTGGCCTATTCCCTATAGGTTTATCCCATATCACTCAAACCATGGAAGTTAGGGGTATATCCATGTCTTATTGAAAAGCGAAGGTGTATAACAGAGGTAAGGAACCAGGGGCCCATCCCATTCAGAGAGAGGGTAAGGTGTATAATAGAGTCATGTTGAATCAATTTTCCTATTCAAAACTATGCATCATTATCCCAAATAATTACTTTTACAGCTTATATATAAATAATGAATATACATACACATAACCCAACTAGTATGTTGATTAACTATCAAAACTAGTATCCATGCTCAATAACAATCCAATCATAATAATTATCAGGATCATTAACATAAAAGTAGAAAAACTTTCTCTAACACCAACATTCACTATTATAATAGCATAATGGGGTTCAAATTACACAAAAATGTGGCTTAAAGCATATGTGAGTACATAATGTCAAAACTATGATAACATTGAAGTTATAGATTTAATTCCAAACAAGTCACAAGTTATGGTATGAAAGGATATTTACAGTACTCTATGACCTTTCACATTATGTCAAACAAAATAGAGTATGTGAAAACCCAGTCATAGTGTGTCAAGGAAATGAATTTCCAATCACTATATAGGTAAAATATAATATTAAATAAGGTACTATATTAATTATAGAACTATTCATAACCAATAATTACTTTTTATAAAATAATAATAAAGAATTATGGAAAATAGTCCCTTTTAAAATGAGATTCCTTTCATTGGAAGAATTTTTTACAATCTAAAACATATTTCAGAAAACCTTTTTTTGAAATGATGATACCATGATTTAAGGAAAAAAAAATATAAACTAGTTTCTATTATGTAAAAATTATTTCAATCGTAAATACAATTTAATATTTTACTTTTATAGTTCCCATGAATGAGAGAACTACTAAGAGGGGTGAATCAGTGATGATCTCTTACAATTTATTTTTTATATAAATTAACCCATGAATATTATTATAGTTTCAATAATTTTAAAGTTTATATATATCTCAACAACACTTTTTATGAAATTATATAAAAGTAAATCAGATCACATAAGATTTATAAGGTTCTCTCCTAGTGTGGGTGCTTACATCCCTATCACAGTGACTCCCGTCAGTACATGGAAACTCATTATGATATGAATTGAATACAATATATTCATCTATATTTAAACTATTTCTATCTCCAAAAACGAAATTATACATGATCCCATCAGTTACAATGTTTTATTTTCTTCTGAGGTAAAACAAGAATAAGAAAATTTGGTCAAATCTCAAAATAGATTCATCCAGAAATTATTTGTTTGATATACACCTTCTGAGGTGACTTCACATAGTGTTCCTTTCACTTAAAATAGTATAACTTCATCCAGTGCACATCATAATTTTTTTGTCTTAACTCTATTTTTTATGCCTTAAATTATTTTTATTACCTCTGTTTGGTACACCTTTTGTCTTGTACCTCTGTTTGGAACACCTTCATCTAGCACCTTTATCTAATAAATCTTTTTCAGCCAAGGGAAAACTTGATTGTAAACTCATTATAATCCTATTATATAACTTAAAAACATCATATAACTCACTTTTATATAAAATTTATATATATACTATACTTGAATCGATTTATATAGGTATGAATTCATGAGAAAGTTCAAGAACTAAAATATTCTTCCCACTAAATGATAGCTTGAATTTCAAAACTTCTCACTCCATACACTTTCAATAGGATGATTCTAAAACCTTATAGAACATTTTTAATGTTTCTTAAATTATCTTACGTTATTCAAACTTCCTTAATGTATCTAGATAAACAAATGTTAAAAGATCATCTCAACATCATCATTTTTAAGAGATTTATAAATTTTATTTAAATCTCTTTATAACTCTCCCCAGTAACTGTTTTTATGGATATTTCATTAAGAAATTATACTTCTTGTGAAATATTCCATTAAAATCTAATATATCTAATCTTAATCATCTAATTGAATTGGTATGGTAAAAAAATAATACCTTTATCTAACATTCATTTCATTGTCTTTTAGACCAATGTAGTCACATATATTCTTCTGCATGACTTTTTACTCATCTCTCTATATGTTACAAATACAATTTATATAGATATTGGTTCAAAAACTAATTCTAGTACATATTCAAAGAATCTTACAACCTACGAAATCATATTTATTTGTTCGATAATTTTATTTTTGATGGATCCTTAACTAATAAACTTGACTTCTTAAACTCATAATGGTGTCCTGATTAATCAATCACTCCTCTCTATTCATTAAAAAATATTTACCCATAATCTCTCCCAAAAAACTACTCAGAACTGTAGAAAATTGTTCGTTTTCTATTCCATACACTTCCCATACTTCTTTAACTTTACCACTTAAAAAATATCATTTGACCATTGATACTCTATTGATCACCTACCATATTTATCCAATGGAACTCTTTATTTTTAAGATTTAGTCTGGTGGATTCCTGAAACATCACTATGATCAGCAGAAAGAATTCATCTTTATTCAGTGTAACCTTTAACCCATCTGTTTGGTGAATGTTATATAGCACTATTTGGTCCATATTGAATCTATTTATTTAATTATCTTCATAAATACTATAGAATGAACTGATGCAATTATCTTCTACTAGAGTATTATAAAGTCAGTCATAAAAAACATAGTTCGATAGAACTTTTCTGATGGACTCAAATAGAAAGCCTTTTCATATAGAAACATCCTCTTAGGCATCATAACTTCATAAGTTAAACTACATGTAGATTCAACTTTGTAATCCCAAAATTTTTATTGTTTGAAAAATCAAATTTGTACACCGAATCTATCCAGAAACATCATGAGACACTATTTGGTAGACTTGTTCTATTGTAATTTATACTACATGTCTGATCATCAGTTTTAACTTCATCACCTTATTACTTGAACATTGTACTACTGTAAAAAAAACTTTATAGGATGAAGTTTTTAAAAAATTTCAAGAAAACTCATATAGGATTATGATAATTTTCATGATATTAATAACTTTAAGACCAATATATCATCATCTGAATTTGACAGGAAAATTTCTTAACTCAATAAGAAATTATTAAACAACTTTAGATACATCACATAAAGAAATTTTCTTAAGTATCTTTAACAATTATTTCTTACCTACGGTACAAAAACAGTAAAAAAACTATGTTGAAAAAAAGAAGTAAAATAACCCAAAGGATCTTCAATCTCCCAATTTGGATTTGCTGGTAACATTTAAAACATTCATAACAAGTCTTTTCTAAATTTTTTATCAAACAAAATCTTTTCTCATAGAGAATTTACTAACACAACATTTCTATTTAATGAAAATTTACAGAAGTAATTCCATTCCTCAGTGATAAGAAATTTCTTTGACCATGATAGTATAAAATCCCCAACAATCATTTATTATCCCCATTTTTATAAAAACACAAGTTTCATATTCACAAAATATAGAGATAAGAGTTTATAATTATTATAAAAAATATATAGTGATTCTTCCCCCTGTGAAAATAAAATCCAAAGGATTTTTGGGCTATGATATTTCCTTACAAACTTGTGTATGCCATTGGTGTAGGTTCAACATTTAGTTTCAAACACAATTTATCAAATCTTTCCCTAGGAATTTTTAAAGTGAAAACATAAGTATTATAATATCTTGTTTAAATATACTCAAGAATCACATCTTTACCATAAATTATGTCCTTAATAAAATGATATTTTATATCAATGTGAATAGATTTATAATTTTGTATAAGATTTTTAGAAATGTCATTGACACTTTGACTACCATAAAGATTTATTACAGGTTTGTTAACATTTATCCTCAAATATTCTAACTAAACTTTTATCCACATCATTTGTATACAATCCTCGGTAGCATAAATATATTATTATTCTACTATACTCAAAGTAATAGAAATTTTTTCATACTATGATAGATCACACAACATTCTCATAATAATAAAGGATTTCTAGATGTTTATTTGTTATTACTAAAATCTCTATCCCAATCAGTGTAGGTGAACTCAAGAAAGGTAATCTCATTTCTTCTTTTATACATCAAGCCATAATTTTATGGTCCCTTAATATACCTGAGTATTCTATTATCATTGATCATGTGTGATTCCTTTGGATAACTTTGATATCTTAAACATAAAATTATATCATATTAATTGTTTGTTTTTAAATCTGTAAGATATATTAAGCTTCTAATTAACCCCCAGAAGCCCTTCTGGATATCAATTTTCTCTACTTCATATTTATTCATATTTATACCAATAATGATATGATTACAAACCTCCTTTGAATATTCCATACTAAACTTCTTTAACAACTCCTTGACATAAATTTATTGTGAGAGAAAGATGTATAATCCTTTATATTGAACTTATAAGACTATAAAGAAGTTAAACTCTCTAAGAATAATCATCTCAAAGTTTCTTTTACTTTTTTCATTAATTTATTCATAATATTTTTCCCTGTTAATTATAAAAATTATATCATCATTGTAAAAAAATGAAAATTTGGGTACCTATATTCATTTCCTTCACTACATGTTTCTATAAAATTTTCCTTTATAAAAGTTAAACTACGTCAAGAAAATATAATGTTTTTAATACCTAGTAGGTGGGGACTATTTCAACCCATGAAAATATTTCTTCAATTTATACACCATGGTTTAATATTTATCAATTAATAACCCACAAGGTTTCTAAATATAAACTTCTTTTTTAGTTTCTCCATTTAATAAAGATTACTTAACATCCATTATATAGACATTATAATTATGATTTGAAAAAAATTATAATAACATTATTATAGACAAATGTCTCACAATAGGGGAAAAGTATCATCAAAATAAACACTTTCTACTTATGAGTAACCTTGATAAACAATTAGTACTTTATTTGTTGAGGTTTTTCCATCTTCATTGAGCTTATTTATAAACACACAATTTTTAATATAACATTCTTTCCTACAAGTCATGGAACAAGATCCCTAGTTTCATTAATCTCAATTTAATCGTACTCATCATTCACATATTTTAACCACTCTTTTTGTTCAGCTACCTCTAAAAATGACTGTTGTTCCAACTGTGTGATAAGTGATTTTTGGTTCTCTAATATCAATTTCTATCAATTTTAATCAATATATTTATGATTTTTGATGTTTCTATCAGATTCAACCAATTTTTTTAAAGTTTGAAACTTTATTTATTTTGTAAGAATATTACTTTCTTCATCACTGGAAAGATCTAAATCATCTTGTACAACATTATTCATGCATTCATATTTCATTTCATTATCTTCTTTATAATTAAACACTCAATGTTTCATAAAATCATATTTGTCATCTTCAATAACTTTTATTAATAAAATATGATTTTTTATAACCTTAACATTATAGAATTAAACCAACTTATGATGTAATTTATTCCAAAAAAAATTATCTTATCTGTTTTCATAAGAATACCATCGAAATTACTTCATATTTTTCATCAAACATTCCTAAATATGCAATTTTGATCATTATTAGCAATGAGATCCTAAAATTTTTCAGTATTTCACTACTATATTTTACTAATGCCACATTATATGGGGATTACTTTTAGATTTTGATCATAATAAGAATTTTTTTTGAGAATGAACAGTTGCATTTACATCTTCTCTCCAAAATAATTTATAAATTTTGTATTCAGTGACCATGTTTCTTCCCATTTGAAGTAAACTTATTTCTTTCATTTCCACTAATCCATTTTTTAAGGATTTTAGGGACCACTTAATTGGTTTTTGATTCCACATTTCTTCAAATGAAACTCGAAATATTTTATTGTGTACTCTTTTCAATAGTTTGTTCTTAGATTTAATAAATAAACACCAAGTTCCTTATCAACATCCCTTTTGAAACTTCTAAACATTTATGCATCCTCTAACTTATGTTTCATGAAAATTATGTTGTTTATTAGAGTGAATTCATCAATGAATTTAATGAAGTAAAAATATTCTTTTATTGATTGATGTCTCATTGGCCCCCAAAGATCATACTGTATGATCTTAAGAGGTATGTTGATTGGATCTTAACTTTATTATGTCAATCACTAACTATTATTAATTTTAGGAAATTTTGAATAACATAATCATATTTAATTTTTAATTGTGGTATGTTTCTTACATTGTTTTTTCTTACATTTTTTCCTTGTAAAGTGTACTAATAATTTTCTGGACAAGATTCTGAAGTTCTCAGTGAAACAACTTATTTTCATCCTCCGAACTTAACTTGCATGAGTTACAAGGATCCTCAATCTAAAATAGATTATTTCTTGTTGTTTATACATTTTTAAAAACTCATATACCTATTTGAAATAATATGATATATGAATATTTTATAAATATAACTTCCTTACCATCATTACAAAGTGATCTTATTCTTAGTATTTTTTTCTTTATCCCATAAACATATATAAATTCCATAGAATTTAGTTTTGGAGATTCAATATCATCCATTTTAATTACTCTGATTTTTAAGGAACTATAATTTTCAAAAGTAACTTCTCCTCCTTTATGTTCTTTAACATTTTTAGTATTTTATTATCACATTTTATATGTGAGGAAAACTCGTTGTCAAGAACTCATGGTCTATTTATTATTCTAGATTTTATATTAGTCTCCATAACAAAAAAAATACTCCTTTAATTTTCTTATTCCCAACCTTCTTTTATTTTCTTGTATAATAAACCTTTCACAAAATATTTTTCATATATTCTTCATCTTAGTGACTGTATTAGTCACATCTTCCAAAAAATTCCTCCATGACTTCAAATAAATTTTTCATTCATTACTTTCTAACTTCTGGTTCCATTTCTATTCCTTTTTGCTATAACTTAAGAATGTTACATTCTTTTCATCCACTATTATCTCCCTTATTTCATTTAAATTACTAAGTATAGACATATTATTCCAAAAATTATATGCCTTGTGCCCATATATAGAACAATAAAAATAATATCTCTTGAACCATGATCTTCTATAGAAAAATACATTTTCCCTTTGATGATTTTATTGATCTCTAACACATATTTTTGTATTTGAATCACATTAGCATGGGAAAAATTTATTATAAAGGATATTTTAAACTTTTTTGGATGTGCTGTTTTTATGATATCATTTATCAACCCAAAATTTTCTGATTTTGTTTCTTACACCTGTATGGGTAAAATAATCAAATGAACTTCTATGTTTAGTGGGTGTAGATGTCACCTAATTCCTATGATGATTTCTTTCAGTTTATTAAGATTTTTCAACCTTTAATTATTATTCCTTATTGATATTATCACTCATATTATTTAATGTACTTTTAACCTCAAGGAATATCGATTGAGTTATACAAATCTCATCTTCCTTAACTGTGAGTTTCTTTCCAAGATCATCCATCTTATTTCCTTATTTAGAAACATTCAACTTGTGATTTTTAATCTCCTCAATATTACCACAATCCTTTTTAAGGAATTATTCATTTCCAATATTATTATTCTCACTTTATTTCATCAAAATTATGACTTATTAATGGAGTTTTATGTATTTCTCAATATATTATACAAGTTCTGATCTCAACTGATATTTCCTATAGGTTTCCTCACCTTTTTCTTATTCATTATTTGAAGCATCTTCCTTTATTTTAACATTAGTACATAAGGTTATGAACATATTTATATTTTTATCTTTTGATGGTCTATTGTTAGTAGAGTTATACTTAAATTTATTACTCAACATATTTATTTTATTTTTTTAGTGAAATTTTTATTACTTAAATTGGATTTTTTATATTTCTTGGAAGTTTTGTTCCAATTTTTACATTGACACTTTTCTTTAGAATCATAATCATATTATCAAATATAATTTTTCAAACAATTCATAGAAAATTTTCAAATCCCTACACACTCAAAACATTTATGGGGACTTTGAATTTGTACTTTCCCCTACCTGTTTGATATTTTTTAATGATAAGAGATTTAATTATATCATTTTTCAAAATTAACTTCCTTATCTTATGATTCATTGGGTCCCTCCATATCATGTTTAGGTTCATGAATTTGCAACCATTTCATAACATCAAAATCCATTTCTTCTCTAATATTATTTTCTAACTCTATAGTTTTCCTCATCTCACATGCAATAAAAAAAGTTATGAAATACATCAATGGATAAATCATATTTATATTATAAAGAAAGTAATTTAGGATTAAACACGTTTGGAAAGTTTCTAATCATTTTCTTAACATTGGTAGAATTTTTCATAACATATCTAAATAATATTTTGTTGTTGAGAAATTCCTTAACACTGGTGAAGTAGTCATCAATAGTTCCATAATCTTCTATTTTAATATATTAAAACTTTGTTTGATAGATTTTTATATTTTCTTCATTCACAATGATATTTCCCTAGAAGATACTTTAGAGTTTTCCCCGATTTTCATTAGCTTTCTTTATACCCATCTCATTCTTGTAAATATTTTTTAAAAAGGATATAAGATTAACATTTTTATTTTTTCAATAAATATCTATATGTTTTTTTTTAAATTTTACAAGGTAATATATTTTATTGGATGGAAACCCAATAGTAGTTTCATTGATCATCTCTAGTCCAAGTGATAAAAGAGAGGGTATTGTTATATTTTTCTATCCATGAATTTCTTTTCCATAAATGGTAAGAATAACTCTTCTATTCACGGAGTTGATATTATCTATGATAATAAAAGTAATGATCTTATAAAATGGATCTAAATTATATTCTACCAATTAATTTTCTGAATAACGATAGAACCGATGAGAAGGGGGTGAATTGGTGGTGATCTTTTAGAATTTATTTTTTCTTGAAATTAATCTCTATAAGTTGTTTGAGTTTCAATTTATTTCAACTTTATATATATCTCAAACACCCCTTATATGAAATAACAGGAAATTAAAGTATAGCATAAAATATTTACAAGGTTCTCCCCTAGTGTGGGTGACTATGTCATTTCCATAGAGACTCATTCTAGTCCATCTGAATTCATTATGATATGAAGTGAATAAAATAAACTCAACTCTCTATATAATCTTTATGTCTCCCATTAGGTAATTATATTTACTCCCATCAGTTAAAAATCATTCTAATATTTTGAGCAAAAAGAAGAAAAATAATCTTTGGTAAAATCTCATAATAATATTGTCAAAAAAAGTCCCCATTTGATATACTTTGTCTGATGTGACTCCATCCAGTTATCATATGCCATAAAATATTATAAATATTTCTAATGAGCCTCAAAATATATCTAATATACCTCTATCTAGAACACCTCAAATTTCTTCCAATACCTCTATCTAAAAAACCTTATATCTGGTACCACTATTTGGTATGTCTTTATCTGGTACCTCTATCTAATACATCATCCTCAAATAGAGGAAAACATGGTTGGAAACTCATACTACTATTCTTACAGAACTCCAGTACTTTAACTCTCTCACTTGTATGAATAGTTTATATATATTACTATACTTACATAATTTTATATAGTCATATATCCCTGAGAAATCATGAGAAATAAAATATTTTTCATTACAAAATCAAACATGAGTTTAGAAACATTCGGATCAATAAAACTTCAATGGGAAGCCTATCAAATCTTCTCTAACATTATTAAAGTTTCTTTAAATATCACCCTTTCTTCAAAAAATTTAAAATTTTCAAGATAAATAAACATTTAAGGACCATATCAACATCATCATTCTTAATGGATTTAAAAAGATTATGTAACACTCCTCAGACCTCCATCTAGTAACTTTTCTCTAATGAATTCATTAACAACTTATCGGTCTACTAAACTATTTTGTTCAGATCTCCTATGTCTGATTTGCATTGTATGATTGACTCAGTCTAGTAAATGAAAAATATCTCTATATGGTGTAATTTCCATGCGTTCTTATATCAATGGACTCACATACTATCATCCAACTAACTCTTAACCCTTATCTCCATCGGCTACAACTCAACATTATGTAGTTCTCGGTTTGTAAAACTTATTCTCATATATCTTCATAGAATCATCCATCTGATGATATTTTATTTCTTTCGTTGATTCTTTTCCATCCACTAGATCTTTAACCAATAAAATTGAGTTGATAAAGTAATCCTAGAATCTTGATTGATCAATCTCTCTTCTCTATTTAGTGAAAAATAATTTACCCATCAGCCATCTCTTCAAACTTATCAGATCGATTGGACTTTTTTCATTGTACATCAGATACACTTCCCAGACTTGTCCACCTTAACCACTTGAAAGAATAGATTGTTCGATCATTGAAACCCCATTGATCAACTAATCTCTCTATATAATGTAACTCCAATTATTTAGTAAATTTGGACTTGTGACTTTCTCAAAACATCACTATGAATGATAGAAAATGTTCATCTCCCTTTGGTGTAACTTTGTACATGTCTATCTATAGAAATTTATATACCATTGTCTGGTCAATATTTCATCTATCTATCAAATTATCTTATTAAAAATCAGCTGATAATCTGATGAAAATATCTTCTACTATAGTATTATAAACTCTATTATACAAAACATAGATCGATGGAGATTTTTCGATGGACTCTAACTAATATCATTTTATATAGAATCATTCTCCAATTCATTATAACTTCAAACTTTAAATTACATGGAAATTAATCATTATAATCTTAAACATTGTAGAGTTTTCAACTTCAGCTTTGTACACGCTTTCTATCTAGTAATATCATGATTCACTATCTGGTTGACTCATTCTGTTGTACTTTATATTGCATGTTCTATCGTCATCTAAAACATCATCACCTTGTTTATTTAACATTTTACAAATAAAACATGAACTTCATAGGATAAACTTTGAAATTTTTCCCCTTATAAAACCACAAAGTGAAATCATCTTGGGTCATGAGAATCTACATGATGTTTGGAACATGAATAACAACATATCATCGGTTTTATTTTTTAGGAAAATTTCTTAACTCTCTAATAAAAATTTCTAAAACACTTTTATCTGTAGCATATATGGAAAGTTTCTTAAGTATATTAAAAAATAATTTCGTACATATGGTAAAAAAAACTTTGACAAAAAATATGTTTACAAAAAGTAAAAAATTCAACACAAAAAGAACCCAAAGGATCTTCAAATTTTAAATATACATTATAAAAAATAATAAGTTTTAGGTACCATAAGAATGAGAGGTTTTATAAAATCAAAGTACAATTTTAATCCCTAAGGATACCAATAAAAAATTTACATCGCATATAAAGAAAAACAATTGTGTTAAATAGAATTAAAATTCATTTAGAGAACAATATTATAGTAAGGGATAAACATGTATTTGAGCCATCATTTCATTCAACCTAACTGACACTTCTATCACATAAACCATAAGCTATAGGTTTCTTTATATTTAGTGGTCACATCACTTAAACCTTAAGCTAGAGGCTTCATTATATTTTATTAAAAAATAGTGAAACCTGCTATGTTATCTCTCATATCTAAATAATAATGTTCTATTTGATTAACCTATTGATAAAGAACAAATATACACTTAAAGTCCTAAAGTCCATACATAAACAAGTAATGATATAATATCCACCAATGAAAGAAACCTACATAAGACATACAAGAATTTTAATTCGTATATATTATAATAATGAAAATAAAAAATCATTTCCTTAAGGTCAGATATTATGGTTTTATATAGAAATAAGTATAAACTCACTCATCAAACAATTTTTCATAAAACTCACTTTGAGAGGACATTAATTTATTATATGAAAATAACATTGGAAAAAACAGTCATTAAAATTCCAAATATAATTTATCATTATTTTTTATTATTTTATGGAAATAGTGGTAGAAATATTCCAAGTACATTTAAAAGATTCACTAAAATAGTTGATACCCCCTAGCTTAATTATTGGAAACATTTATCCAACCCAAAAGATCATTAAGAAACCTCTAATTTAAATTAGAGAAGAATATATAAAAATAACTCATATAAGTTAACCATTATAAGTAATAAAATATATACCCAATAATAACCCCAAATATTTCATATCCTAAATACTCAAACAAGGGGAGCATAAGAGTTCTACATTAAAGCACCAAATCAGGGTAACTATAATAAAATATCATTGGAATTTAGATTTATAAAAAAAATTGACAAGGAATCCCAAAATTACTAACTTAGATATTTTTTAACTAAAAAAAGATTTATCGAATTTCAATATATTTCACTCTAGCCTTACTGAAATCATAAGACAAAAAACCCTTATAAAACAAAGAATATTATAGGAGACATGGAAATAAGATATTCAAGGATGGAAGGTAGCTTACTAAGAGTTATCCTTGATGAAATACACTTAAATATTTCTAGAAAATGAAAAGTGATGAATTATTATAGAAAAGAGAAAGGTGAGATCTAATGGAGGGTGTTTGGATAAGAAAAAATTAGGGGATGTGTGAGGAGGGTAGAGGTTTTAAATAAGGAAAATAAAAATTAAAAACATTTCCTTACTCAGATTTTTTATAAAAAAAATATGCCTTGGTGAACAAAAAAGCTATGGTGGGGCCCCACCACAATATTGATGGTCTTCATGTGACTATAAAACTACTGGTTTTCTATCAGAATTCTAGTGGAATCCCATTTGAGTTCCAGTGGTTCTCAGGCCATAATCCCTGTTTCACCCTACAAATTCACCTTAACCACAAAAAAGTATTCCAAACAACTAAAAAATCCTAGAAGATCGATAAAATTAATTAAAATATTATTTTAAGCCTAAAAATCCAATAGAGAATCCAAAAATAAAGAATTTAATCTCATAGAAACCCAAAATTTAGAATTTTAGGTTCTTTAATCACCCAGAATTCCCACTTAAGGCCTTATTAAAATCTTAATCACTGTAATTGGGACACAGAACCTTAAATTCAATCCCAATCCCACTAAAAATCTTATTCTTCCAAAAATTTATATTCCATCGTAGTTATTAGGTTTTTTCTACATTCACGTTAGTTTTTTTCATCCATAGACCAATATTAGGATTAAATCATTCCATTTTCATTTTACACATTCGACGGATCAGTCTATGGACCCTTTTAATAACTACGTGTGTATTGATTTATATTAGTGAAGGATTCATCTGGATGTTGAATCTTTTATCCTAGTACTAGCTTTAAATTACACTTTCACTTCAATTTCCCATCCATCCTAGTGTATTTACTATTTCATTTTGAGTGTTCAAATTACCCATCCTAAGGACGGAACCATATTATTTTATCTCAGTTTCAAGGTCACTTTTTATTCAAGTTGACTTATTCTCCCTTCTCTGACCAAGTCACTCATCCTTTCAATATAGGTTGCCCTATACATGAGAGAAATATATGTAGGGGATATTAAGAATTACATTTGATCTGATTCCTATTAGTGAAAAATATATAGGAACATATGGATCTCTCGTCGTAGATCTACCTAAAAAATCCATTTTCATCATATTATCTCTCATATCATCCTAGTGTTTAGACCTAGTTCACATTGAGTTTTTCAAATATGGCATTATTCTATGCTGGAATCATTTAATTTTCTTCTACTTACAAGACAGATTTATGTGGATACTTATCTTAAGAACAATGGGTGGATTGATTCCTACAGTGGTGGGATATTTTGCGATGTCCAGATTGTCTATCTTGGACATAGCCTTAAATTTCATCTTCATTCCACCCTATCCTACCATCCTAACACTTGAGTTTACTAAATCAGATTATATTTTCCTTTATTAACTCTATCTGAGGATGATAAATTTTATACCATTTCTTAGAACAATGTGTGGGTTGATTCCTATTATTACAGGATATGTTGTAATATTTGTGTCACCTTACTTGGAATCAGCCATAAATTTCATCACCATAAAACCCCCTTCTAGTATATGTTCTCATCATTCACATTAGGTGTTTCTATATTTGACTCAATTCTAGGAAAATATATTTTTTCTTTCTTGAACTACGTGTGGATTAATTCTTGTAATTATAGGATACATAGTGAAGTTTGAACCATCCATCCTAGACCCAACCAAAAATCCTCATCCACTACCACTCCCCTAAACATTCTATAATGACCCATTATTTGTTTTTCCTAAACTTTAGTATTCCATTTAAATTATAAATACATTCTTCACATATTCCATACTTTTTACCTTGAGTACCAAAATAACCAAAAAATTTCCATGGATACTGATATCTAGTATATCAAATCCTAAAATACCCATCCATTTGGTGATTGTAAATGTGACATGTACCTTTCCCACATGTTATTAGCCATATTCATTTTTTTATCCTCAAGTAGAAGATCCAATAACCCCACACACCCTCAAAAACACTATACTGGAACATTTATTCAAATTTGGTCAGTAGTCATACTCATTATACTTATTTAATGGTATGGTAATGAGCCCATCATTTTGAATATGGTTAGTAGTTTCCCTAGTATCTCCATTTACATTTCCCTATTTTTTAATTCAGATAACTCAAGTTATGATTTTCTCCACTCTCATATTCAATTCAAAGGTTTTGAAACATTTCCAACTTTTGAGCATCCATTTGGGTTGACACACTTCCCCTTAGTATGATCATTATGAACTTAAAATATGTGCAACTATATTTGAGGATATATATAATTATAAAAGGAAAACCATTCATGTTGATTTTTTTCACTCTAATTTCTATATAGACGTCCTTATATTTTAGTAAAAGTTTTATGACCATAAAATTCATCCCTATTTAGGTCAAAATTGCTCATCCTTAAATGTCAGCCTTATTAGTCCAACATGTAAGACTTTAATCTACAAAAAAAGGAAAGATACATTGTAATAATCAGGTTGAAAACCCACATAAGGTATCCTAAGAAAAAATTTATTATTTACTCATAGGCCTTCACCTTTGATATCCTATAAAAAATTTAGAGTGTTTAAATAAGAAAAATGAGAAAATGTTATCATTTTGAAAACCTATGAAGAGAATCTTGAAAAAAATATAGGTTTTTTCAAGATATTTCATTACCTTCCCTATATTAGGAAAAGGTTAGGGATAAATAAAAAATCATAACATATTATGGGGAAAACCATTCACCCCTAGAAATAGTCAAGTCATACTCATTGGGTTAGATGATCTGTATAAAAAAAATAAAAATATGTAATTTCAAAATGTTCGAATGGTCTTAAGCACTAACCTTGGATTATAGTGATGGTAGATGTGTTTCACATCCACTCCACCTATATTTATCTAAGATAATAATTTTAGAAATAAATAAAACTTTATAATATATTATCCATTATGCTCAGCATGGATTACACTAATTGAATATATGGTATATATTGAGCTCTCCTATATCCATCCTGGAGTAAAATCCTTAGTGATGATCGATTGATTCAAAAAATCTATCATTTGACTATAGTATACTGAGATTATGATTTACCACACCTATTCCATTTTATTTTTAGTGTAACGCCCTGACCCCAGTTACCCATAGTCGGTGCTTTATTACATATCGTTGGCATGATACAAGGAATCATGTTCCGAAAGACCGATAAGTTTAGTATTATTGGAGAAAAGATACATACATAAGTTCAACAAAACAACTTGAGAAGAAATATAACACTAATTTATTACATTAGAATCATACAGGCATCCTAGATTATTCCTGCAAGTCACTCATAACTAACTTCTTCATATCCTGGGAAAATGAAACATAAGAAAGTGGTGAGATCAAACACTCAGTAAGATTAAGAAATACAGCGGAAGATAACTTAAACATTTGGAATTGTGAATAATTGAAAACACATGCCTTTAAAAATATTAAACATGAACAATTTATGGATAGAATATGAGTTGAGTAAATAATTCCATAATAAAATATTGTCATGGGTATCCTACTAGTCAAATAACAACATCAACCATCATTATTATTCTCATAATGAGGGAATGTATAATGTCGGACATTCTGAAAAAAAATTCAATGCCTCATCCAAGATGTCTAAAAATGATTTAGGACTTGTCCAAAACCATATATCATATCGGGAAAGGACTCATCAAATTCCACATATAATTGTCTCATTATACCTATCGATGCACTGAGGTGCTATAGCGGGCTCCACCAGTCACTTACTAAGTCCAATACATTCTTCTTATGAAAACGTTGAAATATAACATAAACATTCCTACTAAAACTAGAATATGAAATGTCAACACATTAACCATAAACAATTAATGGTATAAAAATAACACATCCACATTCAAACATTTCACAAAAATATAAATACAATATGGGAGATTTGTATCATAATAAATCAACTTCAAACAAGGGTAAAATTTATCAAAGGATATTGACAATGATGAAATCAAAAAAAATTGAGAGAAATATCTCTTTCTATTTTGAAATCATTTAAGATTTACATAATTATAAAAGAAAAAGTTTATTTTGAAAATATTCTTATAAGATTTTAAGGGAAGATTCGACAATGTTATAATGGTGGAAAATAGTAGTACCCGCCATATAAGTTAAAAAAACATTCTTACCTTAATTTTGTCCAAAAGGTCATAAATTACCTTGTTCGGAAAATGATAAAAAGATTCCTTTCAAAACATATAAGGTAAAATAACGGTATAAATGATTTTAACACATACTCTAGTACATATTAAATTATTTTTGAAATACATTTTTAAGAAAACACGGATATGGATGATAAAGAGGTCTCATTAGATACTTACATAAAAACAACCTTGGATAATAGAAAGATTGTGAAATTAACCCTTAACTTGTACTTTTCCTCGGTCGAGGGTGATTTATCCTCTTTTATAATAGTTAAATAACTGTTATTAAATTATATAATAACCATATACATAAATATTATATTATATATGATCTTCTAATATTCCATTGTTAATAATATTTTAGTAATATCGTCTTTTCGGGTGTTAACTGGTTCGTTTTCCTTTATATGTTTTGTTACGTAAGCTGTGTTTGTTATGGATAGGATGTATTTGATACATATCCATAATTATATTATGTTCTTAAAAATTATTTTTAATCATCAAAAAAAATTATTCTTGAATAGTTATGATGGGGAAATGAATCTCATCGCATTTGTGGAGACGGTAATCCGTAAGTACGCACGAGCGACAATATCATTCTTTTGATATTAAAATCATATGTAAATAGATGTTATATAATATATACAGAATCATTAACATGTTATATTTATTATTTAAATCAATTATTCATCATTATTATAACTATCCAAAAAAATAATGTATTGAATAACAACTACACCACGATGTGGAGACGGTAAGCCATATGTGTGCATGTTTGGTGACTTTTTCATTCATATGATGGATAGAATAATGAATATGGTTGTACCATTTTTATAATAAAATCATAGTATATAGAAGATACTAGAGTTATTATTTTAGAATAAAGACAACAAAGAAAGAGGCATTGGAAAAAGAAAAGAACATGAAAGATGGTGGTGAAATTATTACCTCTTCCTTGGGTGTTTCCTTTCGAGTTGATCAAAAGGACTCCATAGGTTGGATTTATGATAAAATTAATGACTCTATATTGAAGTGAGGAAAGTTGGGAGGATATTTGGATAGGGTTTTTCCGATCCAAATGGCTTTGGAGGTGTGGAATTAAGAGAATGGTAAGTTCCCTTTTATAAGAGAGGTGAGGCGCACCTTAGGAAAAGATTGAAATATTATTTTATAATAAAATAATTTTCGGGGTCTAATGGTTCTAAATTTATTTATTTCTAATATAAGGTGTTTATGGTACTATATCCTCTCAACTAATAGGTTTTAGACAAGTATAGGTCACCATATTAACCCTATATTTTTTATTTAACTATTAGTTAAACAGTTTAACTTTTACTGTGTCTTCTTGTATTCTTACACTATATGGTTAATAAACTTACTATAAACTTCCAAGAAAACCTCAATTGGTTCATTAATGACATATATAATATTCTTTAAGCCCTTTGGACGATCCTTATATTTTTTGGAATATTATATAATTTATTAATAAAATATTTTTTAAAAAACTCATTTATGTCAATTTTGACACTATTTGGTATTTTCTTTTTTTGAAAGTCATAACATCATGATTACTTAGAAATAAAATTTTTTAATCCACCCTAAAATTTTATAGTAACCTATAAAATTAGTTTAATTCATTAAAATTCTCAAATTACATTTATTTTGATATTTATAAGATCAATTATTTTAATATTTCATTAATAAGGTAATTACTGCATCATCATTGTGTCATATATAAATTTCATTATTTAATATCTAAAAATTATAAATAAAATACCATTACGTAGGAAATATTTTTATATTTCTAATTAATATTTATAGTCTAATTTATCTTATGTATAACCCTATATTAAAAATTTATTAGTTATGAAAACATAAATTTAACACTTTTAACTCTTCTTTAAGGTAAATAATAATAAATTTCCTAATATAATCCAAGAAAACCTAAAGGATAATATTTTATTCATAAGGTTGTTTTTGGTCTAAATACACTTATCCAATAGAATTAAAACATGTGTTAGGGTAATAATAATATCATTTTTACCTTTAATTTCCCTATTTACTTTTAATCGTGGTAAATAAAAGTCAAAAGTTACTATTAATCAAAAATTATTTTCATTTTATTAAACCAAATTTTACTTACTGATATCAGTTTTTCCTCTCAGATTTTTAAAATTCAACTCACATAAGTGGTAAAATTATGTTTTATGCAAATTTGCAAATACTCCTATAAGGTGGGTAAAATACGGTAAAAAGTTAAATAAAGTTTTATACATCTAATATTTTTATAAAATGAATCCAATGAATTACATTGAACATATATATGTATTATGTATTGATTTTTCTTAAATTAAATTTAAATAAAATAATTATTATTTAAATAAAAATTCAGTTTTAAACAATAACGCAGTGTTTTCACTATTCATCAAAATTTGAATGTTTTCCGAAAAATACCAAAAAATCACCCTAATCTAATTTTGATATTTTAATTAAAAAATTAATTATATTTTACCAAATTAAAATCATATAATTTTTGATAATTTAATTTAAAATTAATTCCTATTGTCAAAACCAAAAAGAGGGTTTTAAAAAAATAAAAACATTCAAAACATTGACAAGTGTTTATGCCAAATTTAAATGTGAAATTACTTATAATGACCTAAATTGTATTAAATGAAAAAAAAATATAATCTAATTATACTTTAAAACCATTAAAATTCATAATATAACAAAATAAATTTTTTCAATTAAAAAAGTTGTTTTCATTTAAAAGTTAGTATTTTTTACTATTCATCAAAATATGAATGTTATCAGAAAAATACGAAACATTTATCCAAAATAAATTTTTATGTCCTGCTTCTAAAGAATGAGTTTATATTGTCAAATTTAATATATAAAAGTTTCAAATATTTTATTTAAAAAGTGTTCTCTATTAAAAGGCGGTAAAATTTCATTTTTTGAAAAATACTTCTTTTATCTGAAAATTGAATTTTTCCTTATATTATGTCTAAGAAACAAAAATGTTGAATGTTAAAATTATATAAGATATTTATAAAATTCAAAATGTGGTTAATACTATTCATAACCGCTTTTTGAACGGTTATTTTGTATGTCATGGTGCGCTTGAACTCAGTGTTTCGTGTAGCGCAAGCTATTGAATTCTTTTAAAGAAGTAGCATTCTATTAAATTCTAGGGTGTTAATTTTTCCCATCCTTAAATAAATTTCATCCTTGCAATTTGAAATTGTTTTTCAAAAACAAAAGGTTGAAAATAGAAAATACCTTTGTGGAAAACCGACATCAGAAATAGTGTTAATAAAATTTAGTCTTAATAAAGGGGAAAAGGAAATGAAAAAGTCACCACCAAATTAAGGTTTCAAATAGGATAACATAGGTAGAAATTATAGACACATAATTGGAGTAAAACGTAAATATAAATATGGAGTGATTGAGGTCATCAATCACAAACAAGTGTAAAATTGGGGGACTCAAATCCATCTATCTATGATGATTTAAAATAGCATCGGTTTAACAGAACATAAGGTATTAGGATAACACATTTTTTGTTTTAAAATCCCTTCCATAAAGTTTAATAATTAATTTCCTCATAGAATAAGAAAAATATATACATTGAAATTAGAGTTTCATCACTCAACTAATTCCTACCACAAACTCATCTTTCACTCCAAAAGATAATAGAATTCAAAAATATTCTGTTTATCCCAATCGTATAGGGTTCCAAAAAAATAATGAATTTATAATTTATTTGGTAGAAGATTTTAAAAAAAAATGACATTATACAAACCCGGACATCACGTAGGCCAGTGGTAGGTGATATATCCTTGTCGCCCTTGGGTTGCGATTTCAAGTCTCACAGCCTTGCTGGACGCAACGGGTTGTCTCCCAACCTTCAAGTTTACCTTTTTATAAAAATAATAAAAAAAAATAATCTTAAGAAATGTTTTAACCTTAAACCATAGTGTCCAATGTCCAACTTAATCCATTCCAATGTTTAGACTTATCCAAAATACTTATGTCCAAACTCATAGTCCAAAATTTATAGGGAAGATCAACAAAACATAATGAAGATCTCTTTTTCCCACATAATAACATGTGAGTACCTTCATCGTGTATTTTTTTAAACATGGTAACACCTTGAATTACCATAAAACCGTATTGATTACATTCATGCTCCCTTATTCTTTATAGAATACTGTATATACTCCTTATATCCAAAAATTTTGTAAACTCCAACAACGATGAAATATACAAATCACTAATAATTTTCAAATTAGTCAATAATATCCAATATAATTTATCCCAATCAATCATATCTTATTCCAAAATCACTACCTCGGAATCACGAATATATTAAGGATTATCTTTTCTTCAAACATGTATTTTCCAAAAAAATTAACTTGTTATTGAGTCACTTTTCTTATAACCATATAATCTCAAATCCTCAATGAAATAGTACTGCAGTACTATCCTTATTTATTTCCATAATTCATATAACTAGTACATCATTGATACAACACTCAAATGAAATAATTCTTTAATAACAACATAATAACCCTTGTCATTCCTCTTCATATGTGGTAGTATCATAACTTTATTATTATCCAATAGAATCATTTGGGGAATACTCTGATGATTTTGACATTGATTCGCATAGTGTCCCAACTCCTTGTAGATGAATCATTGTACAGTTGAAACCTTTTTCTTAAACTTTCAATTATGTACTTGGTGTCCTTTTTCTCCACAATTATAACAAACTCTCATTTCCTTCAAGAATTTACCAAGGTGATTCTTTCCAAACTTATCACATATGGGAAAATCCTTCTTTCCTCTCTTCTCTTTATACATCTTTCTCTCCATCATCCTTTTCTTCTTTTGTTTCCTTTCAAAGCCATAGGACTTAGATAATTCTTTACTTATCTTATTAGCACATGATACTATTTCTTCATATGATGATAATACGTGGGATACTATTTCCATTCTAAATGATGGATTAATACCATTAAATATATGATCCTTCTTACTCTTTGGATCATGCGTATTGCTGGAGTTCTCATTCCTTCTATTGGGTGTCATTTCTAAATAATGGCATACACTGGGTTTGTTTATCAATAACAATGCATAATTCCAAACTTGTAAAATACCTAATTTAAATTGAAATGATTGGGAATATAATCTATAATCATAAAATGTTTTCTTTGAGTAATTATTTACTCCTAAATCCTTAATAATGTCTTATAATGAAAATGGGAATTATCCTAAGCATATCCACTGGGATTGTCGTAACCAAGAGTGCAGTAAGGCCCGTTTTCATGTACCCGAATACCCCAGGTCAAGCCCGAAACACTTTGTCGGAGTTTTCTCTCCTAGGTACATCTATGTCAGAGATGCCTCTACCTAATCGTATCTAGATCGGGATTTATTTCTTGAAAAATACACAAAATATCTACATTACCATAATTCAATAAAGTTATTATATACTAATCCTCAAAGTCTATCTTAGGGTAGTGTTCTCTAATAATAGTTTTTCTAAATCTGGTTTCCAAGATTTTTACTAAACCACCCTCTGATACCAACTGTAATGCCCTGACCCCAGTTACCTAGAGTCGGTGCTTTATTACATAGCATTGCCCTGATACAAGGAATCATGTCCTGAAAGACCGGTCATTTTAGTATTATTGCAAACAAGATACATACATAAGTTCAGCAATACAACTCGAGAAGAAATACAACACTAATTTATTACATTAGAAACATCCAAGCCTCCTAGATTATGCCTGAAAGTCACTCATAACTAACTTCTTCATATCTTGGGAAAATGAAACATAAGAAAGGGATGATCTCAAATGCTAATTAAGAGTAAGAAATCCCACAGAAGATAACATAACTATTAGGAATGATGAATATTTGAAAACACATGCCTTTAAAAATAATAAACATGAAAACATTATGACTAGAATATGAGATGAGTAAATAATTCCATAATAAAACATAGTCATAGGTATTCTACTAGTCGAAAAACCACATGAACCATCATTATTACTTTCACAATGAAGGAATGTATAATGTCGGACATTCTAGAACTTTTTGTCAAGGCCTCGGCCAAGATGTTTAAAAATGATACAGGCCTCGGCCAGGACATTTAAAAATGATTTAGGCCTCGGCCAAAACCATATATCAAATTGGGAAAGGCCTCATCCAATTCCACGTCTAATTGTCTCATGAGACCTACCAATGCACTGAGGAGCTATAGCGGGCTCCACCCGTTATATACTTAGTCCAATACATTCCTCATATGAAGAAGTTGAAATATAACATAAACATTCATTTTAAAACTAGCATATGAAATGTCAATAATTTAACCATAAACCATGAATGTTATAAAAATTAC
The DNA here is from genome assembly GCA_963277665.1 of Viscum album. NCBI lineage: Eukaryota > Viridiplantae > Streptophyta > Magnoliopsida > Santalales > Viscaceae > Viscum > Viscum album. Next base: position 506,823,121 of record OY728167.1, on the reverse strand, counting down.
ACATCCACATTCAAACATATCACAAAAACTTAAATATAATATGGGAGATTTGTATCATAATAAATCAACTTCAAACAAGTGTAAAATTTATCAAAGGATTTTGACATAGATGAAATCAAAACTATTTGAGAGAAATATATCTTTATATTTTGAAATCATTTAATATTTACATAATTATAAAATAAAACATTTATTTTGAAAATAATCTTATAAGATTGTAAGGGAAGCTTTGACGATGTTATAACAGCGGAAAATAGACGCACCCGCCATATAAGTTAAAAAAACATTCTTACCCTAATTTTTCCCAAAAGTTCATCAAGTACCTTGTTTGGAAAATGACAGAAATATTCCTTTCAAAACATATTAGGTCAAATAAGGGTATAAATTAATTTAACCCATAGTCTAGTAAATAGTAGAAATGTTTTGAAATACATTTTTAAGAAAACACGGATGTGGATGATAAAGAGGTCCCAGTAGATACTTACGTAAAAAACCTTGGATAATAAAGAGATTGTGAAATTAACCCTTACCTTTTACTTTTCCTTGGTCGAGGGTATGTTAACACATAGTCTAGTAAATAGTAAAAATGTTTTGAAATACATTTTAGTGTTATCGTTGTTTCAGTTGTAAATGGATTCACTTTCCTTTATAAGTTTTGTTACATAAGCCTTGTTTGTTATAGATAGGATGTATTTGATTCATATACATAATTATATTAAGTTCTTAAAAATTATTTTTAATCATCAAATGAAAATTATTCTTGAATAGTTACAATGGGGAAATGAATCTCATCGCGTTCGTGGTGACAGTAATCCGTACGTACGCACGAGCGACAACATCATTCTTTTGATATTAAAATCATATGTAAATATATGTTATATCATATATAAAAAATCATTAACATGTTATATTTATTATTTACATCAATTATACATCATTATTATACCCATCCAAAAAAATAATGTATTGAATAACAATTACACCATGATGTGGAGACAGTAAGCCGTACGTACGCACGTATGGTGACTTTGCCATTCATATGATGGATAGATAAATGAATATGGTTGTACCATTTTTATAATAACATCAAACTATATATAAGATACTAGACTTATTATTTTGAAATTGAAACAACAAATAAATAGGAATTGGAAGAAGAAAATAACTTGAAAGAGGGTGGTGAAATTATTACCTCTTCTTCGGGTGTTTCCATTTGAGTTGATCAAAAGGGCTCCTAGGTTGGATTTATGATAAAATTAAGGTCTCTAGATTGAATTGAGGGAATTTGGGAGGATATTTGGGCAGGTTTTTTCTGATCCAAATGGCTTTGGAGGTGTGAAATTAAGAGAAGGGGAAGTGCCCTTTTATAAGAGAGATGAGGGGCACCTTAGGAAAAGAATGAAATATTATTTTATAATAAATTAATTTTTGGTTTCTAATGGATACAAATTGATTTATTTAAAAGATATGGTGGATATGGGTCTAAATCCTCTCAAAAATAGGTTTTAGACAAGTTTAGGTCACCATATTAACCTTATCTTTTAGATTTAACTATTTGCTAAATAGTTTAACTTTTACCGTGTCTTTTTGTATTCGTACACTATATGGTTAATAAACTTACTATAAACGTACAAGAGAACATCAAGTCATTCATTAATGACATATGTTATATTATTTAAGGCCTTTGGATGAACCTTATATTTTTAGGAATATTATATAATTTAATAATATAATATTTGTTTCAAAAACTCATTTATGTAAATTTTGACACTATTTAGTATTTGTTTTTATGAAAATCATAACTGCATGATTACTTGGAACAAAAATTGTTTAATCAACCCTAAAATGTCATATTAACCTATAAATTTAGTTTAATTCATCTAAAGTCTAAAATTACATTTATTTGGATATTTATAATATCAATTATTTTAATCATTCATTAATAAGGTAATTACTGCAATATCCTTGTGTCATAAATGAATTTAATTATTTAATGACTAAAAAATATAAATCAAATACCATTATGTAGGAAATATTTTTATCTTTCTAATTAATATTTATAGTCGAATTTATCTTATGTATAACCCTATATTAAAAATGTTTCAGTTATAAAAACATGAATTTAACACTTTTAACTATTCTTTAAATTAAATAATAATAAATGTCCTAATCTAATCAAAGTGGACCTAAAGAGTCATATTTTATTCCTAAGGTTTTCTTTAGTTGAAAAACACATATCCAATATAGTTAGAACATGTGTTAGGGTAATAATAATATTATTCTTAACTTTAATTTCCCTATTTACTTTTAACTGTGGTATATAAAAGTCAAAAGTTACTATTCACCAAAAATTATTTTCATCTTATTGAACCAAAGTTTACTTACTGATATCAACTGTGTCTCTCGGATTTTTGAAATTTAACTCACATAAGAGGTAAAATTATGTTTTATGAAAATTTTTATATGCTCCTAGAAGATGGGTGAAAGACGGTAAAAAGTTCAATAAAATTTTATACATATAATATTATTATAAAATGAATCCAATGAATTGCATTGAAAATATATAAATTTATAATGTATCTATTTTTACCAAAAATAAATTTAAATAAAATAACTAATTATTTAAATAAAAAGTCGATTTTAAACAATAACGCAGTGTTTTTCACTATTCATCAAAATTTGAATGTTTTCAAAAAAATACCAAACATTCACCATAAGCTAATTTTTATATTCTGAATTAAAAAATGAATTATATTTTACCACATTAAAAATATATAAGTTTCATTAATTAATTTAAAATTAATTCCTTTTTGCAAAACCAAAAAGCTTGTTTTTAGAAAGTAAAAACTATCCAAAGATTGACATGTGTTTATATCCAATTTAAATGTGAAATTACTTATAATGACCTAAATTGTATTAAATGATAAAAATATAATCTAATTATACTTTTAAACCATTAAAATTCATAATTTAACACTATAACTTATTTTGATTAGAAAAACAATCATTTAAAATTTGGTATTTTTCATTATTCATAAAAATATGAATGTTATCAGAAAAATACCAAAACTTTATCCAAAATCAATTTTTATTTCCTAATTATAATGAAGTAGTTTTGATTTTCAAATTTAATGTATAAAAGTTTCAAATATTGTATTTAAAAAGGCTTCTCCATTAAAAGGTGGTAAAATTGCATTTTTTGAAAAATACTTCTTTTATCTGGAAATTGAATTTGTCCTTATAATATGTATAATAAACACAAAAGTTGAATGTTAAAATTATATAGGATATTTATAAAATTCAAGATGTGGTTAATACTATTCATAACCTCCTTTTAACGGCTAGTTTGGTATGTCGTGGTGTGCTCGAACTGAGTGTTGCGTGTACCGCAAGCTATTGAATTATTTTAAAGAAATAATGTTCTATAAAATCATGGGGTGTTACATTTAGGTAGATTAAATTATTATGATGTCTCTCCTTGTGGGTTTCATGGATTATAAAGGATCAATAATTTAAGTGATATAGACTTCAAGAAATCAAAAACAGTTTTGAGACAAGAGACTTAATTACTCACTAAGTAAAATGTGAAGTATACAAAATTTAGAGTCACTTCTTATTTGTCTTAGAAATGAAGAAATTATAAAGTGCCTCATGTTTCAATATATTCTCTATCAATTATAAAATCTAGTCAATGTATTACCTAGATTCATCAAAATTGAATTGAACTTTAGACAGCTCTATAGCTTCTGCATCCTCAATAGGACACAACCTCTCCACTTAGGAAACATCATTTGGATTCATATTTTTAGATTCATCAATAACCTTTTTATGCTCTACAATTCATATCTTGACTAATCTTAGTTATTTAATAAGGTGTTTTATGAAAATAATTTGTTAATTAGTCAAACATTGTTTCTCTATTACCATCTATTCACAATGAGATGCTTCTTGAAGTGGAAAAACCTTGAGGTTCACAAAATGATCAACTGATTATTCCATAGAGAGATTCTATTAGGATTTTTGATATTTATCTCACTCATAAAATATATGCTTCACATTAGTGTGGATAATTCAGTAGTTAAACCTTCCAAAACCAAGGGTTATGGTCATATAGTGGATCCTGTGTAATTTTATGTGTAGAACCTCCATGGGTTTTTTGTAGATAAAATTCCAAATGTCATTCTAAACACATCTCTATGAGGTTAATTAGAAAGAAACTAACTCATGTTCTAACTAAAATTCTATACCAAATACTGAAGCATAATTCCAAACCAAATTATTTAAGGGAACCAAATTTAAATGTCTCTCAGTGACTATTGATACATGAATAGTTCCACCCTCCACACTCTCTAGGAATTGAATCACTAGGATAGTAATTTTATGAATTTTTCTCTTTGTAATTTATGGTGGAAATATATCAAGATATGGGTAAAATATAGAAATTGGTACGAAGATTAATATATTTATGATAATAATTAAGAAGTCTCACTATTACTTTACAAGGTTCTGGCTTTGTAAACTATCATCATCTCATGTGGTGAAATAAGGGATTACCGTTTTTCTACCACTACTGCTTAATTTATTGTTGTATAAACCTTTTCATTCCTCAATTCCATTCCATGAGTTTGTTCCAGTCAAGGGTCTCCTTATAATTACCCCTATATAAGATATTTAGGTTTCACATCAACCTCAGAGGATTTCATACCCTCTGGAAGATCAATATATCCAAGACTCACATTGTGTTCTGATGTTTCCTGGTCGATTTCATGAATGGATTCATATATATGAAGATTTTCATTTGTTAAAATAGATGGTAAACAAGGTATAGTTTTCAAATAGATATAACTTCCTCTAGAGACGCACTGAATGTAGTAATAGCTGACTGTGAATGTTCAAATAAATCTTATATATTCATCATGAGGATTCTCTATGTCTGGTAGAGTCAAAGTGTTTCCCGATACATTTGAGAGAAGGCTTCGATCTTATCCCACATATATTCCACTAGTCATTTCCTTAGTTAAGGTCCCCTCTTAATGAATGGTAATTTTTGTGCTTTTAGGCGGTCAGTCCCCTAAACTCGAGGATCCTAGGTTGTTGTTGGATAAAAAAAATATTATCTAGATATTGTAAAACAAATTTAGAAAATAAATGTGTATATTCAAAATTCCCTAACCAGTCCTAAGTAGAGATGAAGTATGGTAATTCTCACTTATTTCATCCAGTTGAGTTCCTCAAACAAAGAGTCCTATATGGGGGCCACCGATGATGAAACTGAGAATACCTCCATAGGGATAAAGTATATAACTTTATAAAGTTTATCATACAAGAAATATTATATCATTCTCCAACCCTACCACTCGATTAGGCACTATATCTAATGAGTTTTCTTTTATTAAAATACATTGAAGATGAAACGGGTGATCATTCCTCCTTATACTCCTACAAAATTCAAGTAAAATATAAGTGATAACAACAATATTAACATGTTAAACATAAATATATTGAATTTTACGTTCTTCTACGAATATCATTAACCGGCCTCCCCCTCTTCGGCTGTATCTCTTTCCTCTAAGGAATCATCATCATCTTCATCATCACTATAATCATATCCTTCATCATCACCATCATCACTATTATGATTAGGATCCATCAACATGAGAATTAGTCCATGTAAAATTATTGGTCCTTCAATAAGGGGATCAAAACCTGAAATTCGTTGATGTACGCTTCAAACTCATCAGGATATCTCTTGTAGAAATATTGGACAACCTGATGATTTTTCCATGTTCTATCAAAATTATTCCCTCTACATTTAGGGAATTTTTAGATTTATTTTATGAATAAATTTATCCTCCAAGAATCTGATTCAATCCATTCATCTGTAAACTAGGAATATCCAGGGATAGATGTTGGATAAACCACTCTACTTGTAAAATAATAATGGTATAGGTTCCTCAAATACTTCCCAATAATCTAAATAACCGATGGATTTCTTAGTGTTGGGGTTCTATGTGATCTTTTTTCCTCTCCTGGTTTCTTCTACTCCTCTATACTCTCAATAAAAAGTAAACCCTTAACATGGATCCCTAAGACCACTAGTATACCACTACGGTACACTATAATAAAAATTGGTATTGGAAAAAGTTTTAACTACATCCCATAGATTCATGAAAGTTCTATATACCACCATAATTTTCTGAGCCATCCATTAATTTACAGTGCCTTTTTTATTAGAGTTGACCTATGAAGCCATTGTGGATATATGATTGGGGGAAGTTATGAAACCACCACTAAAACAAATGTGACAATTTTTTCCAAATAGGTTTTTATAACTTATTGGCAGTTACAACCAACAATAAAGTCACAGTGGTTTGTTTTATTTTTTCACTAAAAATAATGGTGGTTATAACCAATGTGAATAAATTAGTGGTGTTTTAGCAGCATATACCGGTGGTTTTTCAGTGACTTGCGGTGCTTAAAACCATTACTAATTATATAAATATGTTTTATTTAATTATATTTGGTTCAAACCTCTGTTAATTATAAAAAAAACTGTTGATAAAATTAGCCTTATAAATATTCTACCACCTATATTATAAAAAAAATATATCCACTTGGTGAAGAATTCAATAGTTTTAGCTCTCAAACGAATAAAGTATAAAACGAAAATATTTACATAGATTATTTCAAAAAAATTCTAAATTAACATTTTTAATTGAGTTAGATTCTTTAAAGGTGGAATATATAAGCTATTTTTAAAAATAAAATTCATGAAAAGGGGAATCTAACATTAATTATACTCCCTTAATTCAGGATGGCTACCCCAAATGATCTATGCTCCTGATTTTATTTTCAACTACTAGTCTCCAATGCATCTGATATTTATAATAAATGGAATTTGGGATTTATATTTGTTTTAATTAGATAGTTCATACAAAATATATTGACAAAAATTATCATAAAAATATAAACATGATAAAATTAATGTAAAAGATTAAATATTACTATAGTTTATTATATTAATGATGTAATGTTCAAAGGAATGATCCCATTCATGACCTAAAATAAATAACCCAATGCACTTCCAATTACCAAAAACAAATCATCTAGAGCTATCCATAATGTCTCATGCTCTTGTATTTTGTTCTTAGGTATCATAGTTTTCTATTTTGATTCTATGTGATCAAGAATACTAACATTACTCAAACCTATAGAAGGATGAATCATAGTGAAGAAAGATGATATCTTCCAGTGGACTCATGATAGGGATGGTCCATAACCCAACCCTCACACATGATCAGTATCTCCTTACACAAAATATTGGAAAAAATCATTGTACGATACTAATAATTACTATAAGGTATTTCCATCTGATTCCTCTTTAATTTTTTCTGACAATTTTAAAAAAAATTAAAAAACATATTTCTTAAAAAAAAGTGAATTGTAATTTATATTTTTACTCCAATGTTTATAATGGGTTCATTTACGTAACTTAAATCAGCTTTCTTGTGCACATTAAACCATAACTCAGTTCAACTAACCTTATTCCCAACTTCTTTCTCCAATATCATGGAAGAAAAAAATGATTACTACAAAAATTTAATTTACATAAAATTCAAAAAAATTATATTTAATAAATATTTATAAGATTACCTCTTTTAATCTTCTCCTCTAAAAACATTTAGAACCAGCTATGTGTGGGATGACTTATTTCTCATTATTTTAGGAGTATTTTAGAATATTTTGGATAAAAAATAATAATGTTAATAAAAAATGAATTATTTTTTATTAATTAATATCAATATAGTAATACAATATCAAATACCTTATACAAATTAGATTGATTCATATTCACAAATTACCTCAACTGGTCCAGAGGAATCCCTTTTGGTGCCTTTTCATACATTTGATGAAGACAAAAAATGGTTCTATTAAATTTAAACAACAAATTGTACTTATAGTCCATCTACATTTACCCAACCGTTTCAAATTACTTTGATAACCAACCACATAATGCACATAAAAATTTAAAATTAACTACATATTAGATGTTCCAAAATAATTAGTATTACTTTTGATAGTAATATCATATAAAATACTTAAATATTAATTTTGACTTACTTTCAGTTACTTATCAAAAATATCATTTCCATAATTGATGGGGATATGCCTCGAGTCATAATATCCAATGGGAAAGGAAATTATATCACATGCTAACTATAATATGATATGAATATATAATCCTTATACATCAACTATAAGAATCCCAAGAATTTCAAATGGTAGAACTAATTTAAACTTTATCAAGATCCAAACATATTATGTTTTCATGTTTTTTTCTTGTTATTATCTAAATATATTTAATAAATATGTTAAAAAATTAGTATAAAGATGTGATAAATTATTTTTTACATTAAAAATTATGTATTAATAATGGTCACCCTCTAGTACGGCTATGATGGTAATTGTGCCACCATATTCTCAGTTTATGATCAGTCCTCAACCACTCCATTAAATCCCTATGACATCCCTGAAGTGGAAGGTGATCCCTTAAAGGTAGGGATCATACCTGACGAATATGGTATCATATTGGATGGTATAAAATTACCTAAATTTTAGAATATTTATACAATATAGTGTACCTAATGTGGGTGGGAGTGTATTAGATGGGTCACCCAACATCGTAGGAGTTGTGGAAGATTGTCCTGTATCTTTAAATTATTTTATTCTTAGCATTACTACATCCAACAAGAATATAAAATAAGTTAGAATATGATTTACTATATAAAATAATAAAATTATTTAAAAATTTTGTGCATATATTAATTGAATTCATGTATTACAAATAAAAAACAAAAAATATACATTAAAGGAACACTGGACATAAAATAAATAAATTCATCATTAACCATATTATTTTCATCCCCCACAATTAACATGATTTCATCATCTTCACTCTCCCTTGAAAGACTAATTGCTTCAATATCATCATGGATATATTGATTAATCTCTTTTTAATGGGGTTTATGTCACAAAAATATATTCAAACTCAACACCCATATCATGAAAGTCTCTAAGTTTGAAATAGACTATAACACTCCACCCTTAATTGACTCTTTTAACCAAATAATGTACCATTTTATCTTATGAAGAAAAAATATATGAATAATGTTTTTTATGCTATCCAGTATAAATTAGCTATGATAACTTAACATAAAAAAATTGTAACAAATATTTCATTATTACCCTATTAATATCAACCTAGTTTCATTTTAATTACAAGAATAAAAATTTTCCAGGATAATTTAATTTGATAATGTTAATCAACATTCAATAGTATCTCAAGTCTATGAATTTTGTGAGGATTAAATTATTTTTTTCTTCTAAACCTTCTTTACTCTAAACTATATCAAACTTAAATACATTAATATTATAAGCATAAAATCTCCTAGAATACTTCAAAGGTTCTCAAGCCAAATATTTCAAATCATTTGGAAACCCAACTTGATTATCGACATTCATAATCCACATGTATAAATATAAATTATTATTAGTTATATATGATTATTTTTTCAACATATTATGAATATGGAATTTATTATGTTCTTACATGATGTGAAAACCAAACAACAATGTCTTTGTTAAGGACTTTTGTGATCTCTTTCTCGTTTCTTATTCAACTCTAAATTCATCTCTTTGTTTCCATATTTAATTCATAAATAAAAGGATTTCCGAAATCACTATTCAGTAACACATATCTATGTGATTATATAAACTCTTCTCTTGTTAATCAATCTAAAGATAGCTTACCAACTTAATAACATAATTTTGGTAATTTTACTGATTTACATTAGAAATGAAATTTATTTATCTAATAATTAACATATAAAAAACGATTTAATCATGTATCAATTTTATCTGATTACCTTGAACAAAATTTGAGACAATATTACACCATATAACCTTCCATAATATATCCTTCTTTTGAGATTTTTTTATCATAAAATACTTCTAATGACCAAGATACCTAATGAAAAAAAAGTATCATAGAAGAATAAACCACATATATAGTGTGTTTAAAAATTTTAATATAGTAATTATAAAAAAAGTAAGAGGACAATAATTCTATATGGGATACATTCATAGATAATATCATTCCCTATATTATAAAAAGATGTATCCCATAAGTAAGTATTTTCATAGATAATGTTTGGTCCCTATAAATTTAACTTCCTTGGTCAAATAAACCGTTATATTAATCATAATAGTGAAGCACAACTGAGTAAATATCATTTAAAATGAAATGTTGTCATTATATTTCTTACCCTAAGTTTTTACAGATCAATGGGGTTTAAAGTTTTCTCACAAATCTATCTGAATCATGTGAAAATATTAATTAAAACTACTTTTATTTTATCTGGTAAACAATTATACAATTCCAAAAAAATAAATTGATTCATAAAAATATTATATTCATAGATTTTATTTCCATTTAATATATAATGTTTTGATTCAAAACATATTGAATTTTTACATAAATATCTTTCAAGTACTTTCATCTTTTTAATTCATTGAAGGAAAGCATATTTTCATTCACTTTTCAATGAAAAACTTCTGCATGATAAATTACATTATCATTTTCACACTTGTAACACTTTCTTTTCATTTATTCCAAGTCCTTGTGAGTATTAAAATTAAATTTTTATTTCCCTTGGTCATTCAATATTCTAAAAACCAAATTGTCACAAACATTATTTTCAATGTGGTTAACATCAAGGTTATGATATAAAAATTGAAATTCTTAGTAAGAAACTCTAAAAAATACTCTATTTATTCCTTTTTACATACCCACTATATATGATGGTCATTTAACTCTTTTCCCATAAACCATCAATTGATACTCTTTCCTAAATTGTGCATCAACAATTGATAATTATGACATGATTTCTAAACCTAATAATATTTTTTGTGGTTGCCTAAGCTCGTTTTTACATCAAATTGTATGTTAAAATGATATAAATGAAATGATTCTAAGAAATTATGATGACACGTAAAACAAAACTTTATGTTATATTGTAATATTCTCTTATCGAAATAAATGTTAATAATTGTACATTCCTGGCCCGTGTAAGTGTTCTAACCAAAAAAGATTCTTAATCCATAAAAATCATTAATCATGCACATTAGAGGAAAATTAATTTTTAACATTTTGTCCATTAATGTATCATATATATCTTCACCATTTTCCCACAAAATATTAAAATTATTCTATAAGAGGTTGAAGGTATACATCGATGTCATTTCCGATAATTTTCTTTCCTGGAATAATCATCAAAATAATGAAATAAGTCTGTTGCAAACACATCCATAGAGGTATATTGTAAGGGAAAAAATCACTAGCAATATTATATATGTTATACTTAGAGTGACGAATGAATTAAATCCATCAGTAGCTAATCCCAACTCCATATTCCTTGGATCTGAAAAGAAATTTAGATATAAATAATCAAAGTATTTACAGGCTTTCTAATATATTTGATGTCATAAAAACATGACATTATGGTTTTCCATAGTATTTGACATTATTTTCTCTACCCTTTTAGAAGAAACAAACAATATTTTCAATCCTTATTTTAATAGAAATTAATTTAAATCCTTTACAATAGTTTTATTTCTATAATTATTCATAACATGTTTGTTCATAATTTCATCATGATTCTCAAATTTTCATATATAAGTATACCATATTTTACACACTTCTATATATGAATATTCTACATGATATAGCATATAGTCATTGGGATTTTCATGTATCTTTTTATAATTGAGATAGAGTTTATTAATAAATTATTTCATCTCATAAAATGATTGAGGGATGTTAGCTGGAATAAATGCATGATGAAAATGATCTAATATAATTGAAATTTATTTATATGTAATTCTATATATGTAGTTGATATGGTATAACTTTATTTGAAAAGACAATTTTTTATAATGATATATCCTTCATACAACTCCAGATTTCCATCTTCCACAAATTCATAAACCACATTTGATATATCAGTTACCTTCTCTCTTGTATTAATCTCTGTAAAATATGATAGAGACTCCAATGATATGTTAAAATATTAATTATTCTTCAAAGTGTGTAAAAAATCATTAATTAGGTTCTAAATTTAATTCTTTGATATCATGGTAGTAGGTTGTTCATATTGATGATGGTCACACGCAAAACATTCTACAATGACCAATTATCCATTCTAAATCAATCTCACATGTATACAAGAAAATTATTTTAATATCAAGTGCTCATAAACTTCGTGTATTTTAAACCATAATCTAAAATTACAATCAAGACATCAGCATTTTATTCTTCCATATATGGATAAATTTACAATTGAAAAAACTAATAATTCCTCTAATCCCCTGACATATTGAGGTGTATTTTGGGGTGAATTAATCCAACTCTTATACATTTATATAGTATTGATAAATATCTATATAAAAAATATAACACTCCTTGATTAAATAAAATTATACTAAATATAAAACCAAATATTTATAGAATAAAAAATCATTAATATTAGAAAAAGAACAGCATTTGTAAAATTTAACTGAGAAAAAATCATCAAATATAATATAATTATAATAAACTAATATTATGATTTAATATTTTATGATGTAAATATATCATATGAAATATTGAGAAAATAACACATTACATAAACAAAAACAATATATATTTTGTTAAAATAACATTTTATTGTTTAAGTGAATCATAAATACACATCTATTTTGGTTTTTTAACTTTATCCTTTATACATTAATTGTGTGTTTTGAAACTATTTCATTAAAAATCTTGTTTATATCCAAGAATATTGAATATTAAAAAAAATATAATATGTGATAACTAAGACCATTGAAATGAAAATTCTATGAGACTAAATGAATACTAAATCATTGAAAAAAAATCATAAGTTTTATTTAGTAATTTTATAAATAATTAAAAAAGAATCAAATACTTATTTTCTATATATATATATATATTACGTATATATATAAATAGAATGTATATATACTTTATATATATATATCTTGTGTATATATATTTATTCTGAATATGTTTGTATGTGTGTCTTATATATGAAAAATACATATTGAAATGTATATGGTATGCACATAAAGAAAACATGTTTATGCTAAATTCATTTTCTTGTTCCTTATACCATATTTCATTTTTGTAGTTTCATTTTAATAGTATTCAGTAATGAATATAATTTTCCGTACCAAAGTAACCCAATTGTGAATGTAACTCCCAGATATTTTAAATTATATACTCCTTTAAGACCTAATATGTCTGATACTGTAACGTCCTGACTTGGCTCACCACTAAACCGGAGGCCGGACCGGTCGCCACATGACCTCAAGCGTGCCTCCCCGTATGCCAGAGGCTGCCGACTAGCAGCGAGGGTCTAAGGATAGTCATTGGGGAGACTATACCCTCATTTTAGTGTTTAAAAATAGATAAAGGTAATAAATAGCAGAAACTATATAATAAATGAATAATCAGCAGAAAGTATATTTTATAAATCTTGTACAAAACAAATGGCCAATGCCAAAGTATACAACGGATGCATGCATGACATGCTAATGATACAAAAGTAGAAAAAATTGAACAAAACAAAATGCTTTACATTTCAATGCATAAATAAATAAATAATGACTCAAAGCCCCATGGGTGATCTCCTTGAGCATCCCAAGCCTCCGCTCGGTCTGGTGCTCCTAACTCTCAAGTAAATGCAAACAGCATAGTCCTGCAACCAAATAGAATCTACTCGGGTACCCAGTGCAATGGCGGCCCGAGTAGGGTGTGAGATATAAATCTCAGTAGGCCGGGACCACCGGTGTCTACCCCAAACCAGACATTTAATAAATAACTTGTAACATGTGAAAGGATGCATAAATTAAGTAAACAGTACAATGTAACTATATACCCAAGTACCTACTTCAGCCCTCAGCTGGTGTCTGAACCTGCATTATACATTTGTCATACATACTCAATATTCATTACATAATCAGTAAACAGTACAATGTAACTATATACCCAAGTACCTGCTTCAGCCCTCAACTGGTGTCTGAACCTGCATTATACATTTGTCATACATACTCAATATTCATTACATAATCATTCATCGGTTATTAATTATTCCAATATTAATAAATTATTAAGGTCTTGAAATTCGGCCTACGCCCAACATCTCCCGTATAAATAACACACCACAGATGTCTATAAAGACCATCTATGTAATCAAAGTAAAGACTAATTCCAAGCTTGTGATTTGGCTTGGATAATGTGTCATAAGTTATTCAATTCAACCTTTCATATACTAAGTCGGAGCCCTCCCACTAAATGTGGTTTACCCAATTCATAAATAAGTCTGAAACCTTCCTCATAAACAATTCACAAAACATCATGTCTCAACATCCTTCATTAACCATTAACTCATTTCATGCACGAACATTGGACCCATAGTCCAATGTTAATTAATGGGCGTAGAACATCATTTCTAGCACCCTCATGAGTATTTGGAGCATTAGTCCTTGTCTCACAACCCATGGGTATTTGGAGCATCAGTCTCTGACCCATAAAAAAATATTTTCTTGCAATCTGGGTGTAGAATTCCTTGTCTAGCACCCCATGAGTATTTGGAGCTTTAGTCATTGTCTCACAACCCATTTATCAATCATACATATATATTTATCATTGGTGTAGAACACCATGTCTATCACCCCGTGAGTATTTGGAGCTTCAGTCCTTGTCTCACAACCCATTTATCACTCATAGATATATATTAATCGTTGGTGTAGGACACCATGTCTAACACCCCAAAACCATCCATTAATTAATTCATAAATTAATTAATCCAATCCGTTAATTAATTCAACAACTAATTAACAACATAAATCACCCGTAAAAAGTCAACCCTTAATTAACCATTCAACATCTCAATAGTAAATAATTAATTAACAATTAATTGTTCTTAGCAATCCAAATAAATAATTAACTCAACATTTAATTATCCAAATTTGTTAACAAGTCTCAACCCATCCACTCAAATAGTGATTCGTCCAGGACTTTAACAATTTACATGCACGTCATAATCATCACAAAACATGCTGAACAAGCCCATATATTTAGCAACCATCTCATGCATCATCTCATAATATAGAACAACTCCATCCAAGACAACTTAATGCATTTAAATCTAACAAGTATCAAAAAGTACATTGGCCAACAGTCGTAACAAACAATCAATTCACAATCTTAATTTAATGCATGCAAATTAATTGATTCAAATATTAATTAATTAAATATTATCTCTTACACCAATCATAAATTAATTAACCATTTAACATTTAACACGTAATAATTAATCCATCCATTAATTATTACCAATTTTTAACTTATACTTTTGAACAAGTCAAATATTCAATATTCCCAATCATAACCAGACATTTTATTCCAACTCATGACTTGATAATTAATTCTATAATTAATTACCCTATTATACATTTTTCCCATTCAAATCATTTAACTGTTTAATCATATAACTTTAACCAAATTAGAAAAACATGCTTAAAAACAACACAAGTTCAAACCCTCATTTATCTCACGTGGGCAGCATCATTTAATAACTTCAAAAAATTCATGCATCGACATATCATAATCAAGGAAACTTACATTCTCAATTTATTTAAAAAATGCTATAATTCTTAAAATAAATTGTTACGGATTTGAGACCCTACCTCAGGGTGGCACCATTTTAAATCTGAATCGCTTTAATGTACTTGGAAGCAACCAGTCCACAACTGGTCCGTAATCGCACGTGCGCACAACTTTATATATATATTTTTTTATGCACGTTGTCTGGTTGTTGTGCGCACCAGGTTGAGAGGCCAAAAGAAATGGCGCAGAGGGATGTTCACACGTCAGGACTTCGGGAGGAAGAAGGTCAAGGATGCTATGCAAAAAACATCCAGAGAAATTCACACACGACCACTCTAACCCGAAAATCAACAAAAGGGGGAATTTTAAAGAGATCTAGAACCGTTCGGATTCAATTAAAAACCCTAAATTAAAACTCTTAATTTGATGTCTGTTTGATCCGTTTATTGATGGCGGAGTCATTTATTTCACTCCTAGAAGTCGTTTTAAAATTTACAGCGTTTAAAACGGTCCATAATGGGGTTCCCAAAAGCTTCCACGGCCATAAAAATGGAAAACGGCGTATATTGAAGATGAATGAACAGTAACCGTGATATTAATTAATTTATTTAATTTTTTAATTAAAATAAACAATTTTAATTTGTTACTTTAAATAAAAGTTCGTTGTGAATAAAAATTATACTTTTCTTAGGGTAAACCCCCCATTTCAAACTCATTGGTGGTCTCGGATTTCTTGTACGATGCACGGTTTGTGAGTTATTAATGATTTAATCTTAAGAAAACGGAATAAATAATTGATTAAAAAATAATAATAATTTCTTGCGAGCGAGGCATCCAAACGCTCGATGCAAACAGATGTTATACCTTCTCTAGGGTAAAACCCTCATTCCAGACCCATTGGTGGCCTCAGATTTACCATAGGATGTACTGTTTGAGAGATATTTAAATATTTTTAAGAAAATAATATAAAAAAAATATTATTTAATAACCACACTCCTTCATTAAATAACCACACTCCTTCCTTAAATTCAAAAATGCTTATTTAATTATGAGTTTCAATGAGATATCCAACAGCCTCATTAAAGTCACCTAAATATTACACATCAATACATAAAAACAAACTTTGACAAACCCCATAAATAAATTGTATTGAAAGAAACAATAAATGCCAATTTTAATTATGTCCAACCTCCCCATTTAAATCCACATTAATTATCCAATTCATTTTTAACCTTTATTTATTATTCTCGTAATAAATGTTTCGTAATTAATTATAAAACTCCATATTGATCATTAAATTCTTTTAACATTTATTTAACTAAGTCACCAAAATAATAATAATAACATCATTATTATTATTATTCAAACATTAATTTATTTAAAAACCTAAACCACCAATTTATTACAATATCATTAATATGATAAAAACTCCAACCCGTAACCCCTCATTTAATTAAAAGTTTCTTTGAGAAGCTCAAAATCCACATTTAATTCTCATAAATGATACACTCCTTTAACATGCAATTAAAATCTCAAAGTATCAAAATAATTTATGACTCCGTAATAATAACAATGATGTTATTATTATTATCCCATTCCTCCGTTTAATAAAAAATGGTCTTTTAATAATTCTGAAACTCTTCATTTAAATAAAACGGTTCTTTGATAAACCCAAAAGTCATGTCAATACATTCAACTGACATTTAATTAATTCTTTAACATTCAATAAATTTAACAACCACAATAATAGTAATAATAACTTCATATTATTATTATTATTAAAACATTATTTTAATTAATCCAAAACTTTCATATAATCATATTTAATTAAATAATAATAATAATAATTTATTTAATAAGATAAACTGCACAGGTTGGACCGCAACCATGCGCTACCCATGCAGATCCATTAAAGTGGATTTTTCCGGATCTGGTGCACCTGAGACTCTTCGGGTCACCCGCTAAAATTTATCTGGTAATTATGCAATTCCAGAAACAACACCATTAGGTGTTCCAACACTCAGAATAAAATTCCATAACTCACTTTAAAAAAAATGAACCTTTGATAAATCGAAAAAAAATTCGAAAACATTCATATTTTAACCCAATTCAAAAACACGGGACTTTACAGATACCTTGTGATACACGCAACAATGAACCAAGACAAAACGTAGAAAAATATATAATCCTTAAAATTTAGTCGTATAATTTTTTGTGAAAATAGATTTAACCGAATTATAAAATATATTTATAAATATTAAGAAATTCATCATCCATGTTAAGGCATTGATAAGTTAAATTAGTGTACCAAAAAAACTAATAAGACAAATTTATTCTTTAAAATGTAAACTTTCTAAAAATTGAGTATTTATGGGAAACTAAATATAACACGGATAAAATATATCATTTATATGAATAATTTATTAACACCAAATTTATTAGTAATTTATAGGAAATAATATTAATAGTTAATATTTTATTAAAAACTTTTTCCTATTAAACCAATTTTCATTATATTTTTATGCTTTATATAAAATTTTCATTCTCATATTTTAAAATTTTAATTTGATAAAATAACCATTTTTTTAGATTCATCATATGGTTATTATCTTAAGATTAATTTTTGGTATTTTTTTGAAATAATTGATTTTTATGTGAATAGTGAAAGTTACATTATTAATCTAACTGTAAATTTTATAACATTATCATTATTTAAGAAATAAATATATGTTTATAAAACCTTTTAATTTATAAAATATTTATTTAATGATTATAAATATAAATTTTAAAGCATCATTCTAAATTTTAACATCTTAGAAAGATAAGTAATATTTTCCCATTAAAATTATTTTTTCCATTTTCTTTTAATTAAATATTATTTTCGTAAAATATTTTTTGGATTTCATTGAAAGAAACATATTTTTTATTTTTAGGCATTAAAATTAAATTACTTATGTAAAAACTAGTTACCACGATAAAACCAAAAATGGTAAAAGTGAAAATTTTAGTATTAAATGACATAGAAACATGATTAAAACATATGTGAAAATTAATGGATGAATAATAATATACATTATATCATCCCAATATACATTATTATCCATGTTGAAGTCATCTTTAAATGTAAAACATGTTTTCTCTTTATATTAATTTGAAATATTTACAAAATTGTCATTATCGCCACTTATAAAAGGGGTCTCTCGCCGCCACATTAAGACCACACAAAAAATTAGGTTTTCTTTTAAAACACTAACATTTTTTCTCCCACTAGAATCCTATTAATTTTCCTTGATTGTATGGTAATAATTTATTATCTTAAGACCTCCATTTTCAATGAGTCTTACAAGGTAAAGCTAAATTTCTTAACATGAATAATTTTTTCTTCAATTATTTCCTTTTAATTATTACTTTCAAATATAAAATTTTAAATTTAATATATAATTAAATTGGTATTTTTTTATACTTAATTGTATTATTCTAATTGAATAAATATTAACACCTTTCCTCTTCTCATTAAAAAAAATGAAACTGTCATTTGTGTGTTGTGCAGACTACCGTCTCTACAAAGCAAAGACTTTCATTTTTCACCACCGCCTCTCTTAGCTTATTAAATGGGTGAAATTAAAGAATAAATGTGACATATATAATATAATTATTATTATTAAGAGTAAAATTATTATCCATATTCTTTTGTTCTCATTCTTCAATAAATTTAAACATGACTCATGCATTGTGCAGACTAACCACTCTACATAGTAACATATATTATTTTTCATTTAGTTTATTTCATATTTATTAAAATAAAGTCAATTTTTATTCAAAACCTTAAAATTATATAAATAATATCACTATTATTATTCAATAATGATATAATTCTAAAAATAAAACACTTTCAGAATCATAATCATCCATTAATTATGGTATGTCCATGTTTGAGTTGGTCTAATCGCCTACTTGAACAATGCTATAAAATAATACCATGAATGACTATGATAACATAATTAATAATAATATATGATATAAATATGAATATTAATATATTTTTTTGTTTATTTAATAGTAATGATAATTTTAAACTCATTTATTAAGATACCAACACTCATTAGTGAAAAATAACCAAAACACTCTCATCTTTGAATTCGCCTTATAGGATTGTAACCAAAACTCCAAAATAATTAAATTATAAAATTATAAATAATTATAAAATATAAATTCCATTACCTTTTATGATCTAGTAATGATGAACCTTGCTAAAATAATGAAGAACAACATTGTTGTTTAATGATACTAGTCCAAAACGATCATGACCACTCACACTCAATATTGAAAATAGATAATAAATAACTAATATAAATGTTGAAGATAATTATAAATAAAGTTTATAAAAGCTTATAGATATGTACATTGTTCTAAAATATGTTATTAATATGGTTATTTTTGTTATATAGGATATTCAAGTTCTTCAAAGGATGCGAGGAAATAAGGTAATAGTTTTTTGTCTCAAAATTTCACCCCTTGATATATATTTATTATTATACCCCATATTTTATTTAAATTATTATATATAATACCCATATAATATATATTTTTATCATGGTACTATATTTTTATTTAATTTTTCATCTGAAATCATATCCATCAAGGGGTTTTGAATCAAAAGTTTCTAAGGTTTAAAGGGGTTCTTTGTCTCAAATTTAGTTTCATTGGACATGTTTGATATTACACACCATAAATTATCTTATATAGTGAATTAAATACCATATTGATTTCATGAATATAATATCTTCCACTTCATGAAATTTTAATTTCCATTTCATAATATTCCTCTAAAAATCCTTTTATTCTTACATCACTAATACCATGAGGGTTTCATCACCAATCTCATTTTCAAATAGAGATTTATTTTGAAAGATAATAAATATAAGGAATTTGTACACTTCTCTCTAAAAAAACTATAATTTTATTCATTATATTAATTCTTGTGGATTTAATTTTATTGTCCCTATCTTTTAAAATTTATTATTTTTATACATTTTTTATATAAAAAATTGTTTAAAATAATTTCCAAATATATAAGATATTAATTACTTCCAAATTAATTTTTCTAAAACCCCTAAAAAGTTGGTTTCATCTAAGTCATTATCCTTAAATATATATGATTATTGATCAATGCTATTATTATAATGATAAAATACACCTTAATTATATGGATGGATTGTGTAATTTTCGTTTCTACCAAATAAATGATCCATCACTTCCTTTTTCTTTCCAAATAATCCACTGTTATATACAAGATTATCCTTCCAATGCCTTATCTATATGACCACTTTATATTTCCTTCCTTCTATTGAAGGGAGTTCACTTAGATTCTATACGTTGATGTATTGCTTAAATTATGGAATAAATATTATACCCCTTGATCTATATGATGTTATTTTGAGGGATGATTTCATAGAAAACTATTCCATTTATTGATAAAGGAAATATTGAAAATTTATATATTTTTATTCTGATACAATTGTTTATTAAATATGTATGAAAGTTGATTATTTATTGTTTAAACATCCACCTTATTTCTTTAGATGGGTTATAGTCAGGTTATCCATTTTATTTAAATGGGGAAAATATTAATGTTCTGTATGTTTTTTCTCCACAATATACTTTTATATAGGAAAGTTGATTATGCATGGTATTGTTATTCATATCATTCATATAGTGAATGTATTGGACATAAAGAAGTGGTAGGTGGGACCTGATATTATATAGACCCTCAATGCATTGGTTGGTCTCATGAGCCAAAAATATTTGGGTATTTAGTGTATGCCTACCCAATTCAATTATGATGTCTTGGTTGCAATCTTTACAACAAGAATGATGTCCTAACTATATCCTTCACTGAAAGAATAATATATTAGTTGAGGCTTCTATGGTAGAGAACATTATGTATGACATTATTCATTCTATAACCATGAATTCAATTATTATTATCAATGATTTTTTTATATTGTTAACTATGGATTTGTTTCAAGACCATGTCATCAGTTCTATGCAATTATTTAATTATCATTTTTATCATACTATTCATGCCATGTTTATGCCTTGATATATTTTTATATATGTTTTCCCTTAGTGATCGATTGATATCTCCCTTATTATGTTTCCATTTCTTTAGGTTATGAATAAATATATTACACATGAAATTTATAAAAGAGTAGTATGTGTGGAAATTTATTTAGGAGATATTAGAGACTTATTACAGATGAGGTAGCCGCCTGTATAGTAGAAAAATATCTATTTGATGACAAAGAAATGGGATTTATTATTTGAAAATTTTCCTAAATCTATAAACTCTAATCCTAAAAGTTACTTTGAATGTAATTGACTGGATATTTTTTAGTGAGATTGTGATTATTTATTGTTAAAATTGGTTCTATTATATTCATTTCAAAGTTGGTATATAAAGAATTTATATATGAGCACTAGATCCTGGGATTATGGATTTGGGGTGTTATAGTTAGAATCAAAAGAGGGTTTAGATAACATCATAGTTTAGTATTTTAGTTGAGGATAATTTTATGGTTGGTCAGCTAAGAATGATCATAATTTAAAATGTATAGATATACCTCTAGGTTTATTGAGGTAACATTGAATATATTAGGGGTTATAATATGATAAATTTAATGAAAATCCTTGGGTCAAACTATGGGATAAATCTAAGTATAGAATAAAATCCCAAAATTTTGGTAAAGTGGATATTGTGTGTTTCTCCTATCATTTAAAACCCTATCTGGATACGTGGATAAAGGATCTAATAAATTTATACCTAGGGGTAATAACCCTAAAAAGGGAGGATAGGGTATTAACTTAGTCGTCACCTGGTGCACGATAAAGAGGCCTAACTGTACACCTAGTTTGACACTCCCAGAGGATGTGATCTCGTTAATCACATTCTCTTTATGAACCATTATCATGGATTTGAGTATTATGATAACTAATTAGGTTAGAGAACATTATATAAAATTTACCATGTATAAACAAGGATTGAAAAAATAGAGTCATAGGTTGAACTAAATTTATCATATGTTAAAATATGATATTAATATAAAAAATTTTGTTTTAGTATTTGGTTAAAATATGATCACGAAGATGAAACTGAGAAAGGTATGTGTCTAAAAACCACTATGTTTTATAGCCAAATAAAGGATCATACTTAAATGGTTTGTAATATTAGTATACATTTTTTACAATGGAAAATGTGAGTTTACGTCTCTTACCTTAGGTATTGAGGTTGATCTCTTAATATAAAATAAATCTTGATACTATTAGCTATTTTTATTAGTGTGTGATATTTATTGATGATATTCTCATATAATCTAAAATATATGAGGATTATTTGAAACAAATAAGAATTATTATTTAGGATTTCTGATTTAAAGGTTTATAACCATATATTAAATGATATCGATAACCATGAAAAATAATTTTAATATAATGTTATGTTTTTTAGGATAACTATTTAAGAACACACGATTTAGGGATCGATAACTCTTAAGTTTAGCATACGCTTGATGTTGAGAAAATTAAGGGTTGATTGATTTTTAGAAATTAATTTAGACAGTATTGGTAACCTTTGGATTGATAATTGATTCATGATATTTTATGATAATTTTGTTAAATTTTTGGGATTTTGGTATATATTTTCTAGTGTGTGATATTATGACCTAGAAATTAATACCATTTGAGGTTTAAATATAGAGTTAATTTCTAGAAGAATATACGTTTTCACTAAGGTTTAATGCCTTATATATATATTTGTTAGGGAAAGGTATAGGTTGGAGAATTCAATATTAGGTTATATACAGACCTGATTATATGATTTTATGAAATATTAATGTTGTTTGAGGAAAGATAAGTAACTTGATCTGGCCTAAG
The DNA here is from genome assembly GCA_963277665.1 of Viscum album. NCBI lineage: Eukaryota > Viridiplantae > Streptophyta > Magnoliopsida > Santalales > Viscaceae > Viscum > Viscum album. The sequence goes on along the minus strand of OY728167.1, from coordinate 506,799,462 downwards.
AGAGTAAGGTAGAGGTCATATTAGAAGTTATATCCCAAATGAAAAATATGTTAAGAATACCCACACATACTTTCATCAGTGAGTAATAATTAAAATTATGATAACATGATTTATTTAAGGGGGTACAATATAACACCAAGAGGGTTTTAATTAAATATTACTTTAAAACCTAATTGGTTTAATAGTGTGTAATACGCTTGACACTGAAAAACAATGAACCATGGAAAAATATATAACCCTTGTGATATATCTGTAAAATTGGAGAGAAAAATATAAGTAATTTAATTATTAAATATATGTAGAAATAAAAATAAAGTTCCTTATATATGGTAATGTATTGATAAATAAAATTAGTATAGCTAAAAAACTAATAAGATTAATTTATGATATAAAATGTAAACTTTATAAAAATTGACCTTTTATATGAAACTAAATATATTATGAATAAAATATATTTTTTATATGAATGATATTTTAACAGTAATTTTATTAGTAATTGATAAGGAATAAGAATAAGAATAATTACTATTTTTAAAAAAGTTATATTCCTATGAAAACTGTTTTCATTATATTTTTATGTCTTTTTTAAAGTTAAATTATAAAATTTTATAATTATAATTTGATAAAATAAACTTTATTTCTAGATCCATAATTTCAATATTATCTTAATAAGAAATTTTTATATTTTTCTAAAATAGTTGACTTTTAAGTTGATAATGAAAAATATAGTTTTTACCAAAACTGAAAATTTTGTGACATTATAATTATTTAAGTAAGACCTATAATTACATAAAAAATTTAATTGAGAAAATATTCAGCTAAGGATTAGAAATATAGATTTTTAAATACAATTCATATTTTTAACATTTTAAGAACATTAAATATATTTTTCAATTCAATTTTTATTTTTATTTTTATTTAATTAAATATTATTTTGGTTAAATTCGATTTTGGGTTTCTTTTGAAGTTACATAAATTTTATTTATTTTATAATTAACAAATTTATAGAACTAAAATAATAAAATTCCTTATAATTTTATCCCACATGTAAATTTTAAGCTTAAAAAATGCCTTTATCTAAAAATGGGTTTTTACGTGTTACATGTAATAATGATAAAAATTGGTTTTATTATACTGAAATTTTATTTAATAAAATAATTTATAATTTGTAATAAGTAGGTACAAAATATATAATAATTTCCTTTTTATTTTTAATCATTAAAATTCAATTAGTAACGTAAAAACTAGTCACCACAATAAAACCAAAAATGGTAAAAGTGAAATTTCTATGATTAAAGGACTTAAAAAAATGTTTAAAAATATGTGAAAATAAATTTATGAAGGATTATTGACCTTATCGCATTATTAAATTCATTATTTTAAATTTTTTAGTCATTTTTACATGTGAAAAATGTGCTCTCTTAATATTAAGTTGAAATATTTTCAAAAAAATACATTCTCGCTACTTATAAAAGGGGTATCTCACTACACCTTCAAAACCACTCCAAAAATTCTATTTACTATTAAAAATATACCCTTTTTCTTTCCTTGTAATCTTATTCCTTTTAAATAATCCTCTGTCCACAACATATTTTCTTAAGACCTCTATTTACAAGGAGTCTTCCCAGGGAAATCCGCAGTCCTCAACGTGAGTACTTTTTTCCTAACCTCTTTTCCATTCGATGTTAATTTCAAAAAATAAATTTTCTAATTCATATATAATGAAATTATTATTATAATTATTATTGATTTTATTATTCTAATTTAATAACTATTAACCACTTTTCCCCTTTTCTATTAAGAAAAATCAAATCGCCATTTGTGTGTTGTACGGACTACCACCTCCACAAAATGACAACTTCTATTTTTTACCACCACATATATTATCTAGTTATAAGGGTAGAATTTAATAATAAATGTGAAATATATAATATAATTAATGTTATTAGGAGAAAATATTATAATCCACCTTATTTGCCTCTAATTATTTGAGAAATAAAAACCTTAACTATGCGATGTGCAGACTACCGCCTCTACAAATTAACATATCTCATTTTTCATTTGGATTATTTATTATTTATTAAAACCTATTAAAATATTATTAAGAAAGATAAATTTATCTAAATTATTACGTTATTATTTTTTAATAATGATATTATTCCCAAAATAAACAACTTTCATAATCATTATCATCCATTAATTAGGGTATGTTTATGTTTGGGTCGATCTAACCACCTACTTGAACAATGGTATAAAATAATATCATGTATTACTATGATAAATTAATTAATAATAATATATGATCCAAATAATAAAATAAATTTTGTATTTTGGTTCTAGAATGGTGGCAATATTTTTAAATTCATTAATTAAGATACCAACACACATTTGTGCAAAATCACCAAAACTTGCTCGCTATGGATTAAATCATTAAGAACGTAAAAAAAATACAAGATAATGAAATTATAAAATTAAATATAATTTTAAAACAGCAATTAAATTACCATTAATGATCTAATAATGCATAAATTTTGTATCGGAATGAATAATGACACCACTACTATGAAACTATTTCAAAACTATCAAGATTACTCACGCACAATATTGAAAATAGATAATAACTAACTAATATACATGAATATAATAATTATAAATTAAGTTTCTAAATGTTTATAGATATTAATAAGGTGATAAAATAGGATATTAAAATAGTTATTTTTTTACAAAAGTGACTCAAACTCTTTAGTTTATGTCATGAATTTAGGTAAGGGTTTCTTATCTCATATTTTCGCCCCTTGTGGAATATTTATTATTATACACCATATTTTATTTAGAATGATTTATCTACAACCCATTTAATATTTTGTATCATTATATTCTCAATATTAATGGTATTTTATGTTTCATTTGAAATAATATCCTTTAAGTGGTTTTGACTCGAATTTTTCTAGGGTTGTAAGGGTTTTTTATATCAAATTTAATTTAATGGGACATGTTTGATATTTCACACCGTAATTTAATTTATATTGTGTTTCAAATATCCTATTGTTTTAATGTATGAAATATATTCCATTCCATGAGATTTTAATTTCCATTCCATAATATTCCTATCAAGCTCGTTTGATTCTAACATTACCAAAACCATGAGGGTTTTGTCACCAATATCATTTTCAATTAGAGATTTCCTTTGAAAGATAATCCTTCAGAGGAATTTGAATAATTTTCTCTCTAAAACCCCTATAATTGTATTCTCCTCTAGTCATTATTTTTAGTTTTTAATGCCTTCTCCCTATTTTATTTTCCCTCTTATATCATTATTTACCCATTGTAAGGAAACTAGCCCTATATTTTCTTTTCGGTCAGGAGCCCCCCTTTTTCAAAATCCATATACATTGGGTGATTTTTATAATTCCATTTTCTATGCCTCAATAATTTGTTATGTTCATTTTATAATAATTTAAATTATTTAAATGTTTTAATGGGAATCTAAATTTTTTCCATATGAGTCATTTTAATCGAAGTGTGAAAAAATATCTCTTTTTAAAATCTTACATGTGAACACATATTTCTGCAACCTTTATCATTTTATATGAAACTTTCACTCTACATTTTCATGGTTTATAGAAGAAAAAAAATTTCTCTGAGTTTTATAAAATATTAATTTCCAAATACTTTCAAAAGAATAAGGATATTTCTTATTTATAAAGATATTTTTTTAGTACTATTAAAAAGAGTTTTTTATCTAAATAATTCTCCTTTGATATATCTTATTCTTGATAAATTATGCAATTCAAATAATACCAGCCACCTTTTTTATCTGGATAACTAATGTAATGTTATTTTATACCAAATAAAAGATCCATCACTTCCATTTTTTCTACTGAATAATAATTCATTATAGGCTTGATTTACCTTACAATACCATTCCTATGTGATCAGTTAATATTTCCTTCCTTTGATTGATGGGTGTTTGCCAAGATTGTAATACCTCGATATTTTAAAATAAGAACATTATATTTGATAGCGTATGTAACACCCAACACCAAACTTATAGGAAAATATAACACCTAGAGAATTTATGATATAATAATTTTTTAATTAAATTAAATCTATTAAATATCTTGGATTACATGCAATACTGATTTTTTCATGTGTTATATACAACACTCATTTTTCCATGTGTTACACATAAAACCGAGTTTAAATGAAATGTGAAATATGATTAAAATAATATTATTTAATATAATATTTATAACCTAGATGTTAAATTGGAAGGTATGAATAGTAATAAATAAAATATATAAACTATGTTTATCTATTGATTAGAAATAAAATAATAATCATTTCAAAGAAAAAGAAATGTTTTTGAAAAAGTGTATTTCTCTAAAAGACGGTTTCATCGAACATTGAAAAAATAATTTAAATTTAATGTAATTTAATTTTAAAAAAAATATAAAAAATAAACATATTTTTTTATACAATAATACCAAAATTATCTTAGAGTGAATTTTTTGGTATTTTTCTAAAATATTTTATTTTTCGATAAATAGTGAAAAATAATGAATTTTAATCAAAAACATCCTTTTCATTTAAGTAATTTATAAGGTTAAATTATATTTTTAATTGTTTTAAAAGTAAAATTAGTTCAATTTTATATCAATTAAAACAATTTAAGTCATTGTAATATTTTTTATATTGAATTTTGATTGTAAACTTTTGAACATTGTCTATTTAAAAAAATCACTTTCTCATCCCGTGTGAGGGATTAATTTTAAATTAAAATTTGAAACTTATATAAATTGAATTTGGAAAAATGGAATAAATATTTATAATAATAATAATTTATAATGTGTAATAATATAAACTTATTTTTTGACAAAAATGTATAGTGAAAACAATAAAAAATTAATTACTCTGGTTAAGGTAAAAATGGATTTACCGAGGGTGAAACTAAAAAAAATAAGGGTTAAAAATGACTTAAAAATGTTTAAAACACCCATTTCATAACCATAATCCAACCTTATATATATTATGTTTCAGAATAGACCATTTTCAAAGCTTTCGGTATGATAAAAATGTGGGTATTATTGAATCTTTTCAAAACATTACAAGTGTGCCACTCACCTCACAAATAAATGGCCACCCCTCTCCTCTATTCTTCACACCTTCAAACCATTTTTTTTCTACAAATACCTGAATAAATCACTTACCAACTTCCATAATATCTTCATATACCCATTATTTTTTGAATAAGTCCAACCTAAGAAGGCTTTTAGTGCAAACCTAAAGAGTATACCTAAATAATAAGCGCTTTTATTTTATTTTATCTTCACCTCCTTAAATTATTATTAAAACATGATGATAAAATATTATACTATATTTCAAATATTGGTATGTTTTTAAAATATTTTAATGACCTAAAACCACCTATACTTCCATCAAATGGATTATGAAATCATCGTTCATGTGTACGGTGGACTACCGCATCACGAACCGATGTCATTTATTCTTCTTTTACCACCTTTCATAATTGGGTATGATGATGGATATAAAGTATTTATATGATATTTGTAGAATATTTATACCTATTTATTTACTATATGATATATATATATATATTTACTTTTCATTCCGTAGGGGATATGATAACATCACTCGTGTGTACATTGAACTACTGCCTCGTAGAGCGATGTGATTTTTCTTTCACAAGTGAATTACATGGAATGTAATAAGGATAATTTTAATTAATATATGTGATACTAATGTAATAATTATGATATTAATAGAATATAAATCATTCTAAAAAGATAATATATCATTTTTCTTTTTATACTACAAAGATGTTAACATCGTTCGTGTACGTGTAGACTACCGCCTTCACGAAGCGATGTGACTAGATTTTCATCACCACACCACATGGATGATATATATCATTATATTTAAATAAATAATATGTTATATATAATACTATTAAAATTATTTAAATATTTTATATTACTTTCCATTTTTCTTAATGATCATTAGAAAATGAAAATGTTACTCATGCATATGTACGACCTACCATCTTCATGATCATAACACACTTAATTTGTCATAATCATATTTCATGATTGATTTTTAGAGTATAATTTATATAAAAATATGATAATTATTTCATGATTATTATTATGGATATTATATAACTATATAATATGTGCAATAAATGGATCTTTCATAAGGAATCATGGATGAGAAAACAAGGAAATTAACACTCGAAACAATAAAAATAATGAACGATTATTAATAGAATGATTATAATTTATTATAAAAGGACCATATATAATATTATAAATATTAATATTATTCTATAATATGTTAATTAAATATTTAAAACCACTTTAAATGAAGTTAAATATAATTTAATCAAAAGGAATCATTAAGTAATGGATTTCTTAACTGAATTTCCACTCATTAGGTTAAACATCTACTTAGTTTATTATGTCAGGTGAAGATTATGTGTTTAATGACTTTTTATTATACCATGTTTTATTTAAAATTTTTATTTGGATTTATACTTGAAACACACAATCCATTAATTGATTAATTTTCACTTTAATTTTGTAATAATTTTAAAGGTTTATTTCAAAATCTCATTCTAATCAAGATTGTTTGTCATTTAATTTTAGTTGGAGGAAATTATTTGATAATTTCCTAATAAACCCATTTAATTTTATTTTCCTATAGTTATTAATTATATTTTAAAGTAACTGTACCATTTTATTGTTGGAACCGGGCGTGCAGCGGAAGCCCCAAACAGTTCGGTTTTTAAATTTTTTCCACCGATGGTCGACGTAAACTTGTCGACGTCGGAGAAGAGCAGCCTGGTCTTTGCCGAGGACCATGCGTGGAGGATTTTAATCACAAACATAAACCTTAAAATACCTGGTTCAGATCTGAAGCTGCACACGATGTCTGCTCGTCGTTGGCGATCGCTGCTCGAAGAATCCGAAGCCGAATTCCTCTATATCGTCCACACGTGATTCAAAGAATCTGCTGGAGTGTCGTTCATTGTAATTCGGGTGCTAGTGCGGATTTACGACGATACGTTCGACGCTCCAATGACCACCGCATTGCATCGCCAGCGATGCCCGAGAGAGAGCTCTATCTGAGCTCCTTGGATCCAGAGCGTCTCTCTCTATAATGTGGGAGAGAGGAGAGGAGAGATAAGCTCCATGAATAGCCTTTATCAAATTCCCCTCCTCTCCTCTTTATAGTGCACAATTAAAATACCCGGTATCACCTCACCAACCCCCGAATACTTAACGCACTATCAACGACATTTTATGACTACTAAACTGAGCCATAAATATTATTATCATTTACTTGTAATATATTAAAATATATTACATGATAAAAATTAAGTCATGAACCCGAATCATAGCTCCCATAAATATTAATTGAACCTTTAATAATTTAATATTTGTCAATTAATATATTTTTTTCATGTATTTACTTAAAACTCATAAATAAATTTAATAAATAAATTCAATACTCATTATTCTAAACTTGAATAATATGAATTTATTTATTGCATTGGTGATCGTTTTTAACTTTGGAAAATTCCCGGACCCCTGTGGCGAAGCCCACCATGTCCAAAACTCTTATTCAACTGAATAGGGAAGATTCTTACATATGCTATTGTGTGTGACCCTCTAGGCCCTTATTTTGACACCCATGAATTGTATTCACAGACCAAGAGCGGGATCTAGTAATCCATCATGGTCCCTGAAGAAATAAGGATTGTCACAGCAGCGACAACCAACCTACGAACACGCATTGTGTAATATAATATCTTTGTCTGTAATATCTCATAAAGCAGGACGCACTCACGTGTCATCGTCATTTTATTACTTTATAGTTTGTTGAATTAACTGGAAGGATTTACCCTTTACTGCCATGGCCATGGTCTTATAAAGGTACTTCCATCCATATCAACATGGCCAGAGATATATTACTTCCATAACTCGGAAGCGAAAAATCATTTCTTGACCATTAAACCAATGTCATGTCACCAATGACGCACCCGACACAAGCTAACTCGCCACGACTACATCGCCATGGTTTTCATCTTGCATCAAAGTACGCAATCAAATGACATACATTGGTAATGATCTCAATTCAGGAGACCATTACACATGATTGTAGATAGGAACATCCAATGACACCTGAAACATGTGGTGTTCCTATTGGTGGTTCAATCCTCATGATCTCACTACTAGAGATCGCCAAGTGTGAACATCATGAGAAGAAGTCACAATGCTTATGAGCCCCCAGCACCTGATGGTCAGACATCTACTATCTCCAATTAGTAAGATGTATCTAGACCATAGAACATATATTTAAGATTAATTTCATAGTATCTAGAGGTTCTCATTATAGCCTGGGAACTGCTATAACCTTTCGATACGACAATTAATCATTGGACATTACCATTTCAATAGTGGACGCAGAATATTCTACACTAAAATAGTTAGATGACATCATGCATAGTTAACTCTATACACGATATGGTAGTCAAAAGCACATAATAGTTGGTTCTAGGGAACAAACTATTTCAACACTCCCACTTGCACTAGAGCCAACTTGCTAACCAAACTTGTTAGCTACTCACATGATAAGCATCATGTTTCTGCTAAGTAAAGGCCTTAGATACTAGGTATGTCATGGTTCCGCCACGTGGCTATTCTGCTATAGCGACCTCATCTCTTTGATTAAAACTTGTCTAGAGATGGAATCCCGATTATATACCTTTTTTCCCACTTTCATAACTTGAAATCATGGCTAGTAAGAATATCATAATCTACATTATGATAATACTTTTCTCACCAGGTTCAATTCCAAGAACTGGAACAAATTATTGCATTTAACTACTTCTTAGATATCTTAGAAGCTGCAATGTACTCAGTCTTGTAGGTATAGACACCACTGGCTGATATGAGCTTGACTCGCTCATCGCCTTTAGCCTAAGCGCAATAATGGATCACATTGATCTACAAAAGACTAGTTTTTATCCCCGAAAACTAGTATCCTTTCTTCTCCACTTACCTGGTAAAAATCTTTTGTACTTTCTGAAGTACAATTAGATTGTTCTGACTACATCCCTTGTAGTGCTCCTTAGTATGACTGATATTTGCCTATTGTAAAATATACCTTGGAAATATCGGTTCTTGTACGTATCATGGCATGTGTGATTGATCCATCGCTTGGACGTATGGATTTTAACTCACCGCATTTATCTCTTCCCATGTCATGGACAGGTCAACATTGAGAGATTATGTCTTATGACATGGGCAACAATTCATCTCTTGAATTGTTCCAAAATGTATTTTTTCAATACAATGTCACTATATGTACGATTGACTAGGACTAAGCACCCTATATATCCAACTTAGTAGATCCTGTTCCCTAGAACTTAGGTTGCTACATTAAGTCAATCATTGGAGAGTAAATTTCATTTTGGTCTTAACTACTTGTAAGACCAATGTCTGTTTTCCATATGTTTCCAAACATATTTCTTTATAAAACATTGATGCTCCCACTAACCTCACGTATACACATAGAAAAAAAAATTCAAAAGTATTTTCTATGATCATGTTTCTTAATTTGATCCAAAACTGGATTTCAGTAACTTGCAACCTTTATTAGCATTCTATGATGTGACCATCCCTTTCTATTTGCGTCATATAGACACCATCCATAATTGGTGGTCATGAAATCCAATGATAAATAAATTGATCACAGATATTAGCTATGATAAGTAAAATTCTAACGGATTTAGGCATAAAAACTTGGTGAAACCAATCGGGCCTTTTGGAACTAAGCTCGTACCATCCATGTATCAACTCACTTGAATACCCACCGCAGTATTCAAAATAATATCCCCTTTTCACTTTGATACATGGAATCCATTAATTCAATTTTAGTTGTTCTTATAAATTTTAGCTAATTTCCATATACTGGTTAATTGTAGGAAATATTATTCACATTGAATAATAGATCACCGACCGCGGTGAATATAAAAACCATCACCATGGTTGTATCCTCCCTACGCAGTATGTGTCTCCGGAACATACTTTGTTCCACATGCACTTGGGGAACTAGTTCTTATACCAACTACTTGTTCATTTTGAGCATTGACTAAACACAAGTCAATATAGCTCCCAATATCTCTAATATAGATGTGCACCCTTAAATAGAAGTGTAGTCTATTTCTTGACTACCTACTCTTTTATCTTAGGTATTTCTATAACATCCTAAACAACTGTTTGGATTATTACACTAAATTCACAATGTGTCTCTCTTGATGCTAGTTTGTTTATGTCCTAACAAACGTTTTGCATCCAAACATATGTTCTTATGACATAATGGGTTTACATCATACTATGACTCGTATGATATCCATTTTTCATTATATTTGGAATATGTTTGTGGGATATTGCTGTTATTTGCAAAGCATTTCATGTATTATAATGGAAGTTTCTGCTAGTTCTAACATTGATATTACTTACATCAATACTTTGATGTATAAAATGTGCATTTAAGAATTACTCCACACAACATTTTGTTAATCAATGTTGATATGTTGGACTTCATCATCAATCCTCCCCATTAAAATCAATGTCGTGATGTCGATAAGGTAATGTGTGTTTAGGAATTTCTCCACGCTACATTATCATGATTGATGAATGCTTGGTCGAGATATTCTTTTCTATCCCAACCCGAAGTGACTCATATCTCCTGACCATGAAAATACTTCACTTTGATATTCCTTAATTACTTAAAAGAATCTTATGAAGTATATATACCTCTAGATTATACTTGGAATAGTTCACACTTTTGTGTTGAACTATTTCCAAAAGATTTGTGACGTACCTTTATTTCTAAAGGATCCTTTGTCCAAACTAAAGACATCGATAATACCATAAGTATTTAGTTGTGCCGAGCCTAAATACCATACTTGGTATATTCATGATGTCCATTTTAGTATTACATGACAAAGAATTGTCCTGTCACAACTAGGTATAAGTCTTACATTTATATTCATCACTAACTGCCTACGATTCATGTATTACTGAACTAGTGATTGAGTTTATCAAAAACCACATTCATTCTAGAAACTGAAAGAATGTCTCCTTGCGTCCAAGGACACATGAGATTAATGTTTGCGGTCATACTCAACAATAGTTCAACATGAATCTTTCACTTGGAAATTAAAGAAATCATGTACTTCTCACCACTGGCCTAGGTATCACCCTTCCACAGCCTATTTGGAGAATACACCTAACATCTAATAAGGTTTCTATACTAACTTTTTTATCATATTATAATACACATATGTTACCAGCATATTGTATTTAATATCCAAGTAGTAAAAGGAAACATCACATTGATGAATATGCCTGATGTAGAAGCGGAAACTTTCTTCTTTAAATCAGTTTATTGCTTTTAAACTTCTGTAGCATTATTTTATAATATGCAATGCATATAACCATTGTTAATACCTCATTAATTGAAGGACGTTGCGAATGTGTCATTGGAATTAAATGCCTTTAACCTTTTCCCATTGTCTTTCAATTTATCCGCCATAAGAATTAAAGCTTAATTGTCTTTTATTCTTATTCACTTAGCGAACCTTACCTAGATAGGTGATGAAGAGTTTACTCAATACTTGTTCAGTTTGTAACATAAATCGAGACTTGAGTAATGTGGTGAAAATGATATTTAAAGATCAGAATCAATCTTTAAATTTACACATGTCGGTTTAAACTTAGCCTTTTTTATATCGTTGATTTGCTTTCTCCTTGCAAACTTCTCGGAGATGAGACTTTATGTCATATCATCTATGTCCTGGTGTAGCGACCATAACTAACACTGGATGTTGATGAAAGCATAATGATATAACTATCATATGATTTGTAAAATTGTATTCTATTAGCAATTTTCACCCTCTCTTCTTGAGGAAGTTTAACAGTGTTGGGGACACTGACACCTTGAGTTTCCTATATCATAGTACTATGCGCACATGCATGTACTATTCATGGATGCTCGTGTCACTGTGGACATTTAATTTGTCCATTATAATATTTTATTTTTAATCTTGTGGTATAACTTCTCATTTTTCTACAAAAATAAATTTTAGCAGATGAGTGTCATTTATCTGGATTACTAGTTTAGACATTTTGATTTATTACTTAAATCATTTAATGTCTCCCACTATTTTATCAGATTCTAGGAACCCCCTGTGCTAGAATCAGAATACTCTGTCGCTTGAGTATTCTAGTGGAAAGGATCCTGGAACCACCCCTTATAGTCTATAAGCTAAGGTTACGCCACTACTTGGAGGGTTCTAGGTAGGCTTTTGGCTGGCCGACCGCTTTATAGTTTGCGGTTCCTTGATCTGTTGAGTGAAGTCCCAGCTTCATAAAATCAAAATCTGATTTTCTCAACACTTGCCTCTAAAATGATAGCAAGTTAGCTAGGGCTAATCCTTACTATCACTTTAGTTAAGTCGACCCATCATTCTTATAAGGACTCCCCAGTAGTAAGAGGCACCCTCATCTAAGGCATGAACCAGCACCTCAAATAGCTGGTTTTGTCCAAATTTGAATGACGGAAGGCTGTTTAGACTTAATATATTTTTTAGGGTTTTATTAGTTTCAGTGTGACGAAAGAAATCATTTTCTAATTTTTTTAAGCACGTACAATGTGATCACACTCACAACTAACCGTGCAAGAAATAGAAATTTCATCGTGTCACGTGTTCATTTTATCTTGCATGCTTGTTTATTATTATACTATGTGATCACGCAATAAATTACACGTGCACAAAAATAATAAACCATACATAAATAAAACGAACACCTGATCATGAGCCGGTACTATTGGTTGATCTGTTGAGTGAATAACGGACCAACCGAAACCCTAGGGATAAATACCTTTAGTCGTGTGGCTCGCAACTTGTATAGCAGTGTTTGCTCATCCAATGCATCCAACTCATGTCTGGTGTGTCGCTGTCACTTGGCGTGAAATGTGTCATCGGCTGTCTCATCATTATACAATTGTACTCGCATGTAGGCGAGGGGGTCTCGGGGTATAAATATATAACTCTGAGAATAGGCACGCAGGCCCTTATACATATAACGACTCTAAGATGACACACAGATCGCCTTTTATTTAAAAAATAATTTTTACATAAACACATGAAATAATTAAATAATTAAATAAACACCAGACATGCATTGGTAGGTCTCAGCTCATGATCAGTCATATACACATTAAACTCGCGTATATAAAATAAATGCAGAATAAAATTAAACTTGCATTAAAAATAAACTTGAGGGCATTTTACTGAATTAAAAACATCACTCTAGTTTTTAATTCAATTTAACATCGTTCGATCCCGATTTAATTAATTTAATTTTAAAAAACTAAAAATTAAATTAATTAATTAATTAATTTAATTTCATAATTAATTAATTACTCTGCAACAACCAAAAATTAATATCTAATTAATTTAATAATAAAATCTAATTCAATTAATTGTTTTAATTAATTTTTGATTAAAATAAAATACCCAAGCCCCTTAAACCTCGGGCAGGGCCTGCGCGGGTCAGGGCGAACCTGCGCAGGCACATCCCAGGTAGTTTCGACCCCATGTAGGGGCTTTCTGGGTCGGGCAGGTCCGTCTAAACCTGTTTCGGGCTGAGCAGACCTGCCTAAAGAAGTTTCGGAGTAGAAACGTATTGTGCATATGGTTACCTCACAACGGAATGTGAACCAAAGGCGGGTGGTCGTAGTCTCGTTGCCAAAAAAAGGCAAACCGATGGATGTAGCTACGAGCCTCACCTCCGTAGAAGAGGTCGGTCTGACCTGGTGTGACCCACATGGGAGGTGGAATCCACGACTTCACCCTAGTCGAAGGGAGGTCCGATATGGTCTCAGAAGTAGGGCAGCGGGTGGCATGCAGGTGAGATGCCTCTTCGTCCGGGAAGCAGAGTGCAGGAAGTCACCGGGCCCATGGCGACGCTGCACATCGAGAGGGGAATCCTGGGGAACAACACACAGAAGCCGGAAGGGTGGCCGGTGGTGGTCGGAAGGTAAGGCAGGAGGACTCCAGGAGGGCTGGTACTTATGAACAGTGTCGCCAGCATAGTGTCGGGCTCCTACGGCCGACTACTGGCTGTGCGGGACACACCCATAGATGGTTGGTCGGGCGAAGCACTGCCGAGGTTGTGCGGGCTACCGGCATATGGCAGTAAGCCTGGTCGAGGTGCAGGTTGAGGTACTAAAGAAGTCCGGGTGACGCATATTGCATGACGGGGAGAAGGAGGTGGCCTTTGTGGCCGCTTCGCGCTGCAGGAGGCGGTTACCGGGAGGGAGCCGCCGGGTATCCCACGAGTGGTGCCTGCGCACTGCAGGTGGATGGGGAAGGAAGGAGGGAGTCGGCCTTCATCTGGCCGGTTTGGTGTGGCCAGGAGGTCGCGCAGGGCCCTGGGGGGCGAAGGTGGCCTGCATGGCCGCCGGGCTCTGAACAGTGGGGCCGATCCCCAGGCCTTCCTTTTTTTTATCACACTGTGCGCTACAGTGCGCCGAATAGGAGGTTCCTCCCAAAAAAAAATTCCACCTACTTTGCAGGTTAGCCCCCTTCCCCTTTTTTTGCCTTTCTTGACCTGCTTTGCAGGTCTTTCACCCAAAAAAAACAACCGGTTTAATTCTGATTTTAAACTTTGGATGTTCACCTGGTTTACAAAAAAACAACCGGTTTAATTCCGATTTTAAACTTTGGATGACCGCAGATGGGTCATCCGATATCGGATTCAAATGCTGTCTGTGGCGTTGGGACCGTAACGATGCGCTTCATTATATTTTATGAAAATTTAATTTATTTGGTTTAAAATCAACACACGCTCCCTATGATACCACTTTTTGGAACCGGGCGTGCAGCGGAAGCCCCAAACAGGTGGGTTTTTAAATTTTTTCCACCGACAGTCGATGTAAACTTGTCGACATTAGAGAAGAGCAGTCCAGTCTTTTCCAAGGACCATGCGTGGAGGATTTTAAGCACAAACATAAACAGTAAAATAATTGGTTCAGATCCGAAGCTGCACACGGCGTCTGCTCGTCGTTGGTGATCGCTGCTCGAAGAATCTGAAGCCGAATTCCTCTAGGGCGTCCACACGCTCTTCAAGGAATCCGCTGGAGCGCCGTTCGTGGTAATCTGGGTGCTAGCGTGGATTTGTGACGATACCTTCGATGCTCGAACTACCACCGCATCGCATCGCCAGCGATGCCCGAGAGAGAGCTCCATCCAAGCTCCTTGGATCTAGAGCGTCTCTCTCTAGAATGTGGGAGAGAGGAGAGAATAGATAAGCTCCATGAATAGTCTATGTCAAATTCCCCTCCTCTTCTATTTATAGTGCACAGTTAAAATACCTGGTATCACCTCACTAGCCCCCGAATACTTAACGCACTATCAACAAAATTTTATGACTACTAAACTGAGACATAAATATTATTATCATTTAATTTTAATATATTAAAATATATTACATGATAATAATTAAGTCATTAACCCAACTCTTCACTCCCATAAATATTAATTGAACCTTGAATAATTTAATATTCGTCAATTAATATATATTTTTCATGTATTTACTTAAAACTCATAAATACATTTAATAAATAAATTCCATACTCATTATTCTAAACTTGAATAATATGAATTTATTTATTTCATTGGTGATCGTTTTTAACTTTGGAAAATTCCCGGACCCCTGTGGCGGGGCCCACCATGTTCAAAACTCTTATTCAACTGAATATGTAATATTATTGAATACGCTATTGTGTGTGACCCTATAGGACCTTATTTCGAGAACCGTGAATAGTATTCATAGTCCAAGAGCGGGATCTAGCAACCCATCATGGTCCCTAAAGAAATAAGGATTGTCACAGCAGCGACAACCAACCTACGAACACGCACTATGTAATATAATCTCTTTTTATGTAATATCTCATAAAGAAGGATGCACTCACGTGCCATCGCCCTTTTATTGCTTTATAGTTTGTTGATTTAATTGGAATGATTTACCCTTGAATGCCATGGCCATGGTCTTATAAAGGTACTTCCATCCATATCAACATGGCCAGAGATATATTACTTCCATAACTCGGAAGCGACAAATCCTTTCTTGACCATTCAACTAATGTCATTCCACCAATAAAGCACCCAACACAAACTACCTTGCCACGACTTCATCGCCATGGTTTTCGTCTTGCATCAAAGTACGCAATCAAATGACATACATTGGTAATGATCTCAAGTTAGGAGACCATTACACATGATTGTAGATAGAAACATCCAATGACACCCAAAACATGTGGTGTTCCTATTGGCGGGTCAGTCCTCATGATCTCACTACTAGAGATCACCAAGTGCGAACTTCATGAGAAGAAGTCTCAATGCTTATGAGCCCCTAGCACCTGATGGTCAGACATCTACTATGTCCAATTAGTAAGATGTTTCTAGACCATAGAACATATATTTAAGATTAATGTCATGGTATCTAGAGGTTCTCATTATATCCTGGGAACTGATATAACCTTTTGATACGACAATTAATCTTTGGACATTACCATTTCAATAGTGGATGCAGAAAAGTCTACACTAAAATGGTAAGATGAAATCATGCATATTTAACTCTATAAAAAATATGGTAATTAAAATCACATAATATTTGGGTCTAGGGCACCCACTATTTCAGCATTTATATCCCTTTTTACTTAAATTAATTGATAAAATGTTTTAAAAAATATGACTTTGTTTCTCTATTTTGTCAAAAATCTGTTCTTATTCCTAAACAATGTTTTCTAAAAAAATAAATTTATAAAAAAATTCAAAATGATTTATTAAAGATATTTTAATCCATTTTTACTTTTTAAAAAATATTTTCAAAGGATTCTTATGAATTTTTCAAAATAATGTTTGTTAAACTTTTACTGAGAATGTGAAATGGATCGTTGTTTTAACATGTACAAAATGTATGGAAATTTTCACCAACATGATGAGAAAATGTTTTAAAGATTACTTTATAAGTTTTAAAGTTTATTTCAAAATATAATAATTCTGAAATTTTGAAATTTTTTTAAAATATTTTTAAGATTTAAAGGATATTTTTTTAAAGAATGTTTTTAATGAACTTTTACCATATTTATATTCATCAAAAACAACAACCCATTATTCTTACTACAAGGGGTATATGTTCTATTGATACCATTCTTATTATTTCTATGGATGGTTTCATTTTAACCAAGTAAAGTATTGAATTTCACTTTCTTGATTTATTTTTGTAATCATTATCATTCCCTTAAAATATTCACTTTCCTATCATCATTAGACGTTAACTTTACTCTAAATATCCACATTATTTATAAGATATATGTTTAGTGCTTAAACCATATATCATTACTATATACAGTGTTTCACTTTGAAATTTGTTTTATTGACTAGGTAAATATTGATAATCCATATCCTTCACTAAATACAGATATTTGATAATAAGGAACATCGATTCGTTAATTAAATCGGTTATTCGATATATGAGGAATTATTTGTAAATGTAGTGATGGATAGGGCCTAAAAATTAGATAGACCCTCAAATCATCAATAGGTCTCATGTGAAAAATCATTTCTCCAAATTAAATGAGTTTATACCTATAGTTTTTTACCATGTTTTTGAAGTTCTTGATAATAAAGTTATCAGATGGGTTTTTTACCCAATAGTTTTAACCTGTTTGGAAGATAGCTCTTTAGAATAGAGGTTTTCATGTCCTCAAATATGACATCCAATAATTAAACATCTGCTTCATTAAAAATTTAGTTATAATTATCTCTGGTATTTTCACTCTGATATTATCTATAGATGCATTTCATTCTCAGTTGTTGATTAAATGACATGTGTTTTCAGTTATTTACCTTTCACTATTTATTTTTCATTATCTTAATATGACATTAAAGTTATTTAAATGGTATGTTTGTTCAGTTATTTACCTTACCATGTTCATTATATGTATTTATTCATGGTAGATTTTGTTGTACTTAACCCTTACTGATAATTTGAGCTCACCTTTTTTTTACTTTCTCTGGATTCCATAAAGTGTTCAGTTTTTTATATGAAAGGATATTATATAGGGAAAAATGTTATTCTCAAATAAAATTATGTTTTTATTTTTATTTTCAAATGAAATTTAAGACTAAATTATGTATCTAGTTTATCAAGACTACTAAACTATTTGTTCCTTCAAGATATTGTTTCTTCTATCTTATGTTAATGTAATAAATAAGACACTAGCTCTGGGTTACTAGGGTTAGGGTCACTATAATTGGTATCAGAGGAAGTTTTGAAGAAATCTTGGGAACTACATTTAAGAAAACATATATTAAAGAATATAACCCTGTGATATACTTTGAGGATAATATAAAATAACATCATAATGTTTTGTTAAGAATGATATTGTCTGGTTGTTCCTAGAAATATATCCTAGTATTGATACTAAAAGTGGATATGGTTCTATCATAGAGGAATCTAGGGGTAATAAATCCCAAAAGGGAACATTTGGTTGGATACAATCATCACCTAGTGCATGGAAAAAGACCTTACTGCACACTTGGTTTGACACTCCCAGTAGATATGATTAGGATAATTTACATTTTATTTAAAAACTATTATGAAGGATTTAAAAAATAGACATATCCCAAAGAAAACATGTTTATGATTATGAGATTAGATATACATGAATTTTTCAATTTATGTATATTATTTCGCTATTTTTGAGATTATAAAGTATGTTTCATAATGATATGATTTAATCTAGTGTATTCTATCATTTAGAACTAGCACCTAGCTAAAGGAATAGGATCCACATCAATGCACACAATTTAAAGAGTGAGAATGAATGTTTCCTTGGTGGGCCTAAGCTAATATTTATAACAGAGATAATATACCAAAACATTATCATAATATGAGGACATATTATCATATACTAACAATATGGAGAAATAATTCTCTAAGTATTGTGGTTTTGAGGGGAATCCATACAAGAAGAGGAAAGCTGGGAAAAGATTAATGAAGAGAAGAAGGGAAATACAGATTTTCCCACATGTCATTATTGTGGAAACAAACCCCCAGGTACTTTCTTAAAAGGAATGGATGTTTTTTATCGGTACGTAGAGATGGTACACTATTCTTATGATTTAATAGGTAATAAAAAAGCTTCCAATGTGAAATTCTTAAATCATAAGGAGAAGGGGAACTACACAAATAAATGTCACAAGAATCAAATGAATATACCTAAAAAGAATCTAATGGATCAAGGTAAAGATTATTCTATTCCTATAAATGAATAGTAATGATTTTTTTTCTTTTGTTTAGATTCAAGAATTATGTCATTTTATTATTTTATCAACGATATCTGAGTTATAAGAATTATGAAATATATAAGGATTGTACTAAAATAATTTTTCATTGATCATTTGAAAACATGTAAAGAATGGTGTTGATGACCAATAGTGGTAAGTTAAACTTATTGGATAGCTCATAATTGAGTTAAATATAACCCTTAATGTGTTCTTGAGATTGGGATAAAGATATGATTGTTGTGGATAAAGTAAATTGGATAGTACTAACTACCTTAGGACTGATTAATGATTTGTTGTTTATACTATCATTTTTGGAGTTTAAAAAATCTTTTGATTTATGTAATATATCCAATAATATATGTTCTACTTAAATAATAAGTAAGAATTCATGTTTTCAATAATGTTTTATAGTAATTTAGGATATTACCATGCTCCAAGATAATACATGATGAAGATATTAACATGTTTGGTATGTGAAAATTAATAGCTAATTCATATTTATTGAGATACTAATGATAATTTCAATTTAGAAATTCAATTAAGTTATTTCTATAGTTATGGATTTTTATCTTTTGGAAGGTCCATAAGGTTAACCATTTATGAAATGGTTTAAGTTTAACTTTTTATGAGGTTTAAAATATTAATGTATTACTTCACTACATAGAAATATATTCATATTGGATTACTTAGGATAACCATATTGTTTTTGGAAAATATTTGGAAATAGACAGAGAGACTCATCACTCCTTTAAAGAACTTATTATCCATTAAATTTTAATTGTAGTCATGCATGCA
Source organism: Viscum album (assembly GCA_963277665.1). NCBI lineage: Eukaryota > Viridiplantae > Streptophyta > Magnoliopsida > Santalales > Viscaceae > Viscum > Viscum album. The sequence goes on along the minus strand of OY728167.1, from coordinate 506,779,214 downwards.
TAAAAAATTCTTTTTTTGATATTCATTTCTTGGAGTAAGTGATGAATTGGAAATTTATTGAAGAACAACCAAAGGATGAAATTGTTCTTATGAATTATTAATGTATAAATTAATTATATTTATAGATATTCGTAGATAGTAAAAAATTTACTCAAATTTAGGAAAATTATCTTGAAACAAAAATATTATCCTATTATATTCATATTCTATAAATCTGATGATCTTTTAAATCATCACATATTTATGATTTTTAGTCCCTTAAGTTTCCATTGATCATTCACTTTCTGGTGATCAATGACCAAAATATATCTCAATAATTATTTACACTTTTATTCATTGTCCATATCGTCACTTTTCACCGATGTTCTTTTTTGAAGAAATCTAGTTACGTGTTATTCCATATAATCTTTATAGTCCCTTTCCTCTCTTATTAAGTGGGTATTTTATTAACTATTTTTATGATATGGTTTTTTCATCAATGATATTTCCAAATGTCAAAACAATAATTACCATGATCAAGTTTAAGTTGGGATGATACAATTTATTTAAGGGGGTAGAATGTAACACCCTGATATTTAAAAATAATAACATTGTATTCTATAGTGTACGTGACCCACAACACTGATACTAGAATAAGATATAAAACCCTGAGACTTTATGATATATTTATTTTTCAAATTAATTAAATAAATTAAATAGATTTAATTACACACAACACTGAGTTTAGTTTTCATTATACACAACACTCATTTTAGCTTATGTTACACAAAACACCAACTTTGAAAGAAATGTGAAATATAATTATAATATTATTATTTAATATAATAGTTATAAAATAGTTGTCAAATCTGTGGGCATGAATATTAATAACTAGATTGTGAAAATTTATAATTATTAATTTATTATAAATTAAATAAGAATCTTTTATAATAAAGATAAGTGTTTTTTGAAAACTATATTTTCTAAAAGATGGATTAATCATGCTTTATGCATATAATTTAAAATTAATTTTTACCAAGTTTATAAAATTTATTTGAAAAAAAATAAACTTCATTTTTTAATTATTAAAGCCAAAATTTTATTTGGGTTATTTATTGGTATTTTTTTGAAATATTTTATTTTTTAAAGAATAATGAAAAATACTGAATTTTAATCAAAAAATACATATTCGTTTAAATAATTTATATGGTTTAATAATATTTTGAATTGGTTTTAAGTAAAACTATTTCAATTTTATATTAATTAATCCAATTTAAGTTATTATAATTTTTTCCATATTTAATATTCATGGTAAACTTTTGAATATTTTATCTTTAAAAACACCCTCCCTCTCATCCTGTCTGTGGGATTAAATTAAAATTAATTTTTCACACTTCTGAGAAATGAATTTGGAAAAATGGATTCCATATTTTGAATAATTATAATTTCTAATTTCTAATAAGTCCAAATTAATTTTTTTCGAAAATGAATAGTGAAAATAATAAAAATTAATTAATGTGGTTAAGGTAAAATGGATTTACTTGGGTGTTAAAGTAAGAAGATAAGAGTTAAAATTGACCTAAAAACATTTAAAACACAATTTTGTTGGATATTTTTTGACCTTGTGTCTTGTATTTTCTGGTATTTCCCATTTTGTAAGCTTATGGCATGATAAAAACGTTTGTATTATTGAGTCTTTTCAAAAAATTACAGGTGTGTCACTCACCTCACTTATAAAAGGGAACCCACTATCCCCTCTTATTCACACCATAAAACCATTTTAGTTTATAAAATACCTTCCCAAATCACTTCAAAACTTGCCTCCTATAATCCTATAAGAATTATTTTAGGCATAAATCCATCTTAAGAAGGATTTTAGTGCATAACTAAGGAGGATACCTAAAGAAGATGCAATGTTCTTCAATAAGTGCTTTTATTTTATTTCATTCTCCAATTCATTCAATTATTATTAAATCATGATGATATAATAAACTTAGTATATTCCATATACATGGATCTTTTTTATAATAATTTCATTACCGAAAACCATCTCCACTTCCATCAAATGTGTTAATAAATCATTGTTCATGTGTACGGTGGACTACTGCCCGATGAAATGATGTCATTCGTTCTTCCTTTACCTCATTTCATGGTTGGGAATGATGATGGATATAAATTATATATATTATATTTATAAAAATATTATTCCTATTCAGTCATTATATCATATATATATATATATATATATATATATATATATATCTTCTTACTTTCCATTCTGTAGGGGATATGATAATATCACTCGTGTGTACAGCGAACTACCGCATCACGAATCGATGGGATTTTTCTTCCACTAACACATTTCATGGAACATATTAAGTATATATTTAATGAATATATGTGATAAAAATTAAATAATTAGGATATTAATGATATATTTATCATTCTGAAAGGATAATATATTATTTTATTTTTTACACTAAAAAGATTGTAACATTGTTCACGTATGTGTGGATAATCACCTTCACGAAGTGATGTGAATCTCTTTTCATCACCTTTCTAAATATATGATATATATAACACACCAGGGATAGATTGTGTTACATGCAACAATGACTTTCCACGAACTTGTGAAACATGCAAGACCAAGTGTTACTGAACAATAATATCTTATAAAAAATATACATAATAATATATAACATAGTAGTTAAATTTAATTTAATGAATATTATAAACTAAATTATGTAAATATATGGTCATTTAAAAATATAAAATAATTTAATTAGTTACAAATTATTTATAAATAAATACAAGAACCAAATTGAATATAAAGGGGGTATTTTTATAGAAAATTATTATTATGCTCACAAAGTTGTTTTAATCCTAATAAATTAAATTAATTAGTAAGTGATACTATTTTAATATATATTTTATATATTAAATCAAAAAAAAATTATATTCATGCAATATATTTGATAGACATAAGATAAGAACAAACCCAATTTTATGATTAAAACCTTATATTTTTATAAAAGTAGTTTTACCACCTTTTAATGGAGAACCCATTCTAAATCCAATTTTTTCAACTTTTATAGATTTAATATTTGAAAATAAACTTCATATTTTGAATCAAATTATAAAAATTAGGTAAGGATAAATTTTTTGTATCTTTCTGTAAGGTTTTATCTTTTAATAAATAGTTAAAAATACAGCATTTTAATTCAAAACTATTTTTTCAACTAATTTATTTATGAGGAAAAATTATATTTTAAATTGTTTTAAAAGTCTAAATAGATAATATTTATAAATTTAAATCAAATTAAGGTCATTATAATAATTTTTTCTTTGAAACTGAATATAAAAACACGACATACTTTTAAACATTTTTACTTTAAAAACTCGCATTGTCGACCCGACTATGGGATTATATTTAAATTAAATTATGAAACATATGTGATTGGAATTTGGAAAACTGTATTAAATATTTTTAATCATCATAATTTATAATATTTAATAAGGTTAAATTAGTTTTTAACCTAAAATATTAGTGAAGTAATTAAAATTAATTACAACGATTAAGGTTAAATTAAGTATAAGTAAGGACTAAACTGTATATTTAAGACCCAAAAAGACCTATAAACTTTTCCTAAATCAATTTTTGGGAAATATTTCCACACAATCCTCCATTTTATATAATTTATACAATTATTGGTCCACTTTCAATAAATAACATGGATAGGGTTCCTTTCTTTTAAAATATTACAAGGGTGCCACCCCTCCTCCATTATAAAACGCCTCTTATCCTCCCACTTCCTCAAAAATCTCAAGACACTTTGGCTTGAACAAACTATGCCCAAATAGCTACCCAATTTTCCTAGTTTATACCTTGAATCCTCCTCTTGGTAATAAATCAATCGAAGTAATCCTTTTGGAACAAACCAAAAGGAGTTACCCGATTAAGAGGTAACACCCTCCCTCAAACTCACTTCTTTTATTTTTTTTCTCCACTCCCTTAAATATTATTATTTCATTATTTTATAAAAAATAGTATTCTCAATATACTAGGATTTTTTTATTCTATTTATTCTACCTACAATTACACACACTTCCATCAATGGGTAACGAACATGTTGCCTATGTGTATGGTGGACTACCACCTCAATAAATGATGATTGTTCATTTTTCTTTTACCGCTTCTCATGGTGGAAATTATGATGGAAACTATTTTTATATATGTTATATATAATATTTATTATGTCTTTAAGATTTTTTAATTCTTTTACAATTCATATCATTATGCATTCTATTTTTTGTTAATACAATAATTTCGTTTGAGGAAACATGGACTACCGCTCCCTCAAAGCGATATGATTAATTTATACACTATATGGTGTGTATTAAGGATGGATTGAGTAAATATATATGATATATAAAGATAATTTAATAATTATATATATATATATACATATATTTATTTTGCCTTCTTTATTTCTATATGACAATTAAAAGTAAATAGCGTTCATCCATACGTATAGCTTACCGTCTCCATGAATGGTGTATTCCCTTTTATAATTATATATTTTATGGATTATTATAATACACATATAATGAATATAAATTATATTTAAATCATGTTTTAAAAATTTAAAATCATGATATAAACATAAGGTCCAAAGATATGAAAAATTAAGACACGTGTGAAGAACAAAGCCGATATTACCCCATGTGAAACCTTAAAATAAAATTATTAATAAGCGGGTAATATAAAGTAATAATAAAACAATATATGGTATTATAAGTGAGAATATTTTTATTTTATAGATTTATAAAAAAATTATATTTATTATACATGAGTCTTGAATGAGTACAACGAGAGTCAAGACACAAGGTAAGGGGATTTCATCTCACTTTTTATTTATGTGAGATACACGCTTTATTCACCACCCATTCCTTTTGATTGGTGTGTTTAATTACCATGTATTTATTATATGATTATTATACTCAAATTTATGGGTATTTAAATATCCATTTTATGACATTTATGACATGGTATTTATGGTTCAAAAGTTACCAAATCGGTAAAATAATTTTGTCTCGATTTTCCTTCTTTGTAACACATGTCATGTTATGAACCTATATTTTTTAATTAGGTATATATACTACCTATGAAATTTTATATCATGAATCTCCTTATATTCATATAATTTTAAGCTCTATGAAATTTAATTTTATTACATTGATAGTATGATCCCACGTTACCAAGTTATAAGATTTTATTGAAATAATCGCATCGCTTTTCAATATTGTTTATACTTAGGATTCATTTTGTGAAATCTTATGATCCATCTCTCACGAAAACTCAATAATTTTATTATAATATGTTCATTTAAGATATATCCATGAATTAGTGCCATTTTTCACTATTTGGTTTATATATAATTAATAAAAAAATTTAAGAAAAAATTGAACGTATCTCTCTTTTCGGTTGGAACATTTTCTTATTTCAAAACCATGTTATAAAAAATGTTTTCAAATGATATTTAAACATAATTTTCAAGGAAAAAGAATTTTAAAAATGTTTTATTTTTTAAAACATTTAATTATAATTTTTCCTATTTATTTTCAAATAAATGGGTTTCAAAACTTTTTCAATATTTCTTTATAAGTTTTCAAAGTATCTTCAATGAAATGGTTTTCAAAACATTTTCAAGATTTCATTATAAGTTTTCAAAGTATATTTAATGAAATGTTTTCAAAAAAATTCAAGATTTAATTATATGTTTTCAAATTATCTTTAATAAAATGGCTTTCAAAACGTTTTCAATATTTCGTTAAAAGTTTTCAAGGTGTTTTGAAAGAAAATGGCTTTTAAAATGTTTTGAAGATTCATTGAAAAATTTTCATGGAAAAAGGTTTTCAAAATGATTTCAAGTCTTATTTATAATTTTTCAGGTTATTTTCTAGGAAAATTATTTTCCAATGGTTTTATGTATCAAAAAACCTTTCTCAAATAAGAATGTATATTTTCCTCAAGAAATTTTTTTAAAAGATATTTTAAAATTATTTTCCATATAAGATGACATCTATTGATGTTAAAAATTTATTTCTAGGAAATTATTTGAAGGTTACATTCATATTATCTCTTGAATGGTTTATGTTTTGATGTAATAATTCTTATGATACCCATTTCACTTCCATAGGTTATATTCTTTTGAAGTCCTCTTCTCTTCACAGTTTATGCTTTGATGAAATGATTATGAAAACTAACTCTTTTCAATAGGGTATGATGTGATGAAATGTTAATGTTACCCATTTAATTTCATGGGTTATGATTTGATTTATTTTCACGGGCCATGATATGATGAATGTTTTTCTAGCACATTCTTGTATGATTTTATTATGAGATGGGTGGGACCCATATCTCCCTCCAATGCATTAGGTGATGATAAATGATTTATGAGCTCAAAGGGTACATGGGAGGACATCCCAAGCCTGAAATAATAGATTAAATTGGAGGACATCCCAATCCCAAAACAAGAGGGTAAACATAAGGAAATATGAATCCCAAAACAAAAGGGTAAAGAGGAGGACATCCCAAGCCTGAATGAAGAGGGTAAATAGTAGAAAATCCCAAGACCGAAATAATAGGGTAAACAAGAGGACATCCCAAGCCCGAAACAATATGGTAAATGGGAGGAAATCCAAATTTTGAAACAATAAGGTAAATGGGAGGACATCCCATTCCTGAAACTAAAGGGTAAACAGGATGGCATCCCAAGCCCAAAACAAGAGGGTACACAGGAGGACATACCAACCCTGAAACAACAGGGTACACAAGAGGCCATAATATGACCAAATAATGTACATTGGTGATTAACCCAAGCATAACATGTCACAAATTCCTTGGTAGGCCTCCTTCACATAGGGTTTTTATATGTTTTTTCCACTATTCCATGTTTTATTCCTATGTTATGATTTCAGGACTTATGATATTAATTATCTTATGATCCATGTCTTATGAAATTCCAATATTTATTATGATATCTATTTTTCAAGGTTTGTTATTCAAAAAAATTTCTCAAGTTTTATACACATTTTCATGTTATGCTTATGGATTTCTTTTATTTAACCTTACTGAGCATCTGATCTCACCCCTTTCTTATTTTTACATTCCCAAAGTTATGGATAAAGGTTTTAGGTAAAATTATTAAATGTGTATATATTTATGGTATATTTTTAATATCTTTCACCAGGATAGAATATTTTGTTTCCAGTTTTCCAAATACACTAAACTATTATAGTCCTCAGGCATGTACTTTTGTAATGTACTAAATATTTATCTAAAATGATGTAATGTCCATGTATGTTAAGCATGGATCGCTATAATATAAAAGTATATTTAAATAAATAATATGGTATGTATAATATTATGATAATTATGGAAAGATTATATACTAATTACCTTCTTTTAATAATGATCATTGGAAAATGAAAACGTGACTCAGGCATATATACAACCTACCATCTCCATGATCATAACGTACTTAATTTTTCATAACCATATTTCATGATTGGCTTTAAAAGTATAATTGATATAAAAATATGATTATTATGTCATTATTATTATTCTAGATATGATATAACTATATAATATAATGAAGAAATAGGTCTTTCATGAGGAAACAAGCATGAGAAAACAAGGAAATTAACACCCCAAATAATGGAAATAAAGAAATTTTATTAATAGAAGGTTGATAATATGTTATAGAAGGATCATATATGATACTATAAATATTAATATTGTTTTTTATTTGTTAATAAAATTTTTAATACCACTATATAGGAGTTTAAATAATGTTTAATCCAAAGTAAATGTGAGGTAAGAGATTTCTTGACTTAATTTCTACTCATTAGATTAAACATATACTTCTTTAATTATGTCGTGCTAGGATTATATGTGTATTAAATTTTGATTATATAATTTTTATTTCCACTTTTTTTGCATTTATATTTGAGACAAATAATTGATTCATTTATTAATTCTTATATTAATTATGTTATCATTATAAAGGTTCATTTCACAATCCCATTATAACTGAGATTATTTGTTATTGAATTTTAGTTCCTGGAAATTATTTAACCATTTCCTAATAAACCCATTTTATTTTCTTATCCTATGATTATTAGTTATCTTTTCAATTAATAGTATCATTTTTCCACTCGTTTGTACTTAAATTAATTGAAACTTTTGTTTGATAAAATTTGACTCCATTTATCTCTTTGGTCGGAAAACTATTTTTTCCAAACCCACATTTTCTAAAATTATTTTTAAAAATGTTTTTAAAGTTTAAAAATTAATTTTTAAAGTAAATATTACCCATTTTTAATTTATAAAACTTTCCAAGGAATATTATGTTGTTTTCAAAATAATTCTCATTTGTCTTTTATCAAAAATGTGAAAGAAATATTTATTTTAACGTGTACTAAATATATGGAATTTTCTCCCATCATGACCCCAAAATGTTTTAAAGATTATTTTATAAGCTTAAAAGTTTATTTCAAAATAAAATTATTTTGAAAATTTTTTATTTTTTTAAGAAAATTATTTTTAAAATTAAAATGATATTTTCCATATTAATGTGTTTAATTATAATTGTATGGTATTTCTATTCATCAATGTCAAACACCCTTTATTTTTACTACAAGGGGTATGTGTTTTATCAATATCATCTTTATTCTTTATATGGATTATTTATGATCATTTTGACCAAGGAATGTATTTACATTCACCTACTTGATTCATTTTTTTAGTCATTAACTTTACCTTGAAATATTCATTTTCATGTGATCATTAGACATTAAATTTCCCATAAATATCCACATTATTTACCATGCATGTGTTTTCTTATTAAACTGTATGTTATATTTTTAAATTTATTTGATTTATTAGGGAAATATTGATAATCTATATCATTTACTAAATATTGATATTTTATAATAATGAATATTGGTTCATAAATTAAATAGATTATTTGATATATAAGGAATTCTTTATACATATAATGATGGGTGGGGCCTGAAATTTATACATCTCCTTGATGCATCGACATATCTCAAGAGAAAAATTAGTTGTCCAAATTAAATGGGTCTCTACCTATAGTTTTAAACCATCTTATGAAAGGTCTTAACAGTATAGGTATCATATGGGGTTTTACCCAGTAGTTTTATACTATTAAGAGGATAGATTCCAAAAATAGAGGTTTTTATGTGCCTCATACATGAAGTAAAATAATTAATAATTTCTTTCATTAAGAATTTATTTATAATTATCCATGAGATTTTTATCATGATATTATCTATAGATTAATTTCATTCTAAATTTTATATTTAATGGAATATGTTTTCAGTTGTGTACCTTTCCATATTGATTCTTCCTTATCTTACCATGTTAGTCAACTTATTTTAATGGAATGTGTGTTCATTTATTTCCCTTTCCATTTTGGTTATAATTAATGATTCATGATAGATTCCACTGTACTTATCCCTTACTGATTATTTGATCTCACCAATATTTTTTCCTTTATTAAGAATCCATGAAGTGTACTATGTTTGATATGAAAGGATATGTGATGTGGATCTATTTTTTCATAGTGTTCCCACATATTTTTACATAATTTTTATTTAATAAATTAATTGTTTAATGAATTTATACTAAATAATTGTACTTTTATATTTTTATAATTAAATTTGTTAATTAATCAATTTTTATAATTAATTATGTATATTTAGTCTTTAAATTAATAATTTTAAACTTACTTTTATAATTTAATTTATTAGTTTTGTTAAATTTTAATATGCTTACCTTTTGATAAAGTGACATTATGAATAAATATTCATTCAATGTCTTTAGTTGTGTTTTTATTAACTTAGACTTAATTTTAATATTTTATTTTTTTTAATTTAGTTTCATTAGAATAGGTTAACTTTGTTAAATAATATTTATAACCATCCTTATTACTAATTATGTTAATAATTTGTGTTTTAAATTAAGTAAAATAGTTTGCTTTTAATTTTATGTGATCAATTAGTTGTTTAATTAATAATTTTAGTGTTTTATAACATTAAATATTTAATCTTTTGTATGTAGTTTTATTATTAATTCACTAAATTTTGTTTTTAGCCTACCGGTGAGGTAGAAAAGACCTATTGGTAACCTTAAGGGTCACTGATGCTATTCATTTTTTATTCAATGTTACTCTGTAATTAGTTTATTTAGTAATTTTAATTTAAGTCTTTTATCATTTTAGTTTATTAATTATTTAGTTCTTAATTTAAGTGTTATCAATTAATACTCTTAATTAATAATTTTAATGTTTTAATGTTTAATAAAAAAATCAATTTTTAAATTTATGGTGTTCAGGTTGCTTTTAATTAATTATTATCATTTTTTTATTTAGTTTACTTAACTTATAATTTTATGTTTAATTCATGCATTTTAATTTTTGAAGTTCACCGTTAGTTATTTATCTTTATTCTAACAGTGAGCCTCTAATTTTATCGGTGATCTTATTGGTATCGGTGACCCTTTTATTTTTATTGTGTAACGATGAGATTTTATTTTATTTAAGCCATCAGCGACCTTTAAGTATCAATAACCTTAATCTATTTTGCTAACGGTGACCTTTAATGTATGATATCGGTAACCTTCATTTTAAGCTAATAGTGACCCTTTAATAGTAACCTTAATCTATTTTTCTAATGTTGACCTCTCTATTTTTCACTAACGGTGACCCTTTTCTATTCTTCTATCGGTCTGTTATTCCTCACTAATACCCCAATACCACATTGGTTACTCTACCTCATTGTTGCACTCCTCTCTCTAACTGTTAGCCCTTCTCCTTTTCACCTCACTGTCAGCCCCCAATCCTCATTACTCTATCCTTACTTCATGGTTTCCACCACACCGCTACCAGAGCTTAAGTACTCACACTATTGTTTCCCTGCATCTACTCTTGACCAACATCAACATCTTCTTTGCACAAAAACAGCATAACCACAACACATCCTCCTAAACACTACAAACCAAACCCAAATCAAGACCTGAACTAAATTAAACTCAAATCTGAAACCCAATCACAACCTCATGGAGAGATTGAACAAAATCAAAACAGTTGAAAAATCCAAATTTGATGAACATGTTATTTTATTAAATAGGTGTCACAGGTGGAGGATTCAGGTCCATGCTATGCCATCATTTGAAAATCTTGATCTCAAGAAGAAGATTACAGGCTGAGTCTCATCGCTACTAGAGTTGTTGCCGCGAGTTGAGCATAAGCCACTAGCAGATCTGCACTGATTAATGTCATCGTAAGTCACCTTGGAAGAAGGATGCCATTGAGGATTGAAATTCACACCGCACAACCCCTTGCACTGCCGGATCTGGAGGTTTTGGTGTAGAGTGAGGAGGAGGAGGCCGAGCTGGAGGCATCGTGCTGCTGAAGTAGAGGTTGCCCGAGGAGGAGGCGGATCCGAGGCTGATGTCGAGCTATGGATCGTTGATGTGGGTGACCTGTGCGGCGCTGGAGGCTTCACGAAGAAGCCTAACCCCCCTCCTATAGCGCCGATTTGGGAAAGGGGGAAGTTAAAAAAACTAAAAAAACTAAAACTAATGAACTATTAAAAAATTAAAATAAAAACTCAAACTAGAAAAACAATAAACATTAATTATTATAAATAAATAACATACATTAGATATTTTATTAAATAGAATTATTAAAAATAAATAAAATTTTATTTATTTAATTGATATTTATATCTAAAATCAAATTAGCATAGATTAGTAAAAATATTATTAATTATAATTTAATATTATGTATTAATAATTATTTAACAAAACAAGTTGTTAATAAAATAAAATACTAATAAAAAGTTATAAATTAAATTATAGTTAAATGGAACTAAATAAGTTAAAATGTTAATAATGTAAACTTTAAAAATAATAATAAATTTAATGTTTATAATTTACTTTAATAATGTTATTTAATTATGAAATAATAACTTATAAACAACTTAGCATCAAAATTAAGAATTAATAAAACTTCTTAATTATAATAATAACTCTTTTATTAACAAATTTGATCAACTTATAATACGTAAATTATCATAATTTATCTTTTATAGTTAAATAATAACTATTTAATACTAAATTTCATTTCATTATAAGTAATTAAAATAAAATTACTAGTTATTAGTACTTGTAATAAAATAATTGAATTAATAACATTATTTAAAAGTTTACTAATTTTTTAAAAAGACTTTTTAATAAACTATTTTTTTAAAACCATAATTATTTATTTCCTTAGCGGTTTAATTATTTTGTTTGATTTTCTTACTCAGCTTCATTCAAGAGTCAAAAACAAGTCCAAGTGCTTCCAACTAACTCATATGGAGTTAGTTATGTGAGAAAGATTAGTGTGACGTGCATGTCGCAGAAAAAAACGCACGTGTGCAGGGCATGCAGTAAGAACACTCAAAGTCGGTGGAAAATGTTCGGTGACAAGTAGCAGAAGACATCATAATACTTAATAAGAGAAAGAATCATATTGAGGGGGATTAATTTATTCGTAGGAGGGAACCATTGGAGATTCGAGAGCTTCTCTCTAATTAGGAACCAGTACCGAGGAGAGGAGATCGGAGGGCGACACTGGAACCACTTCTTAGAGCTGGAGGAGGCTAGGGGAAGCAACAATTCATGTTAACTGAGGGAGTTTACTTACTCTATTTTCTCTTAATTCTTCTCTTTTGTAATTTAATGATCTTGGTATATGTATTAAACATGTTTTCTAGCTAAGTCCCTAGTTTGGGGAAAAATTGACGTTTCACTGGTTAATTTTGTATATTATTTTTCATTTCATCTCTAGATGTATTTAGTATTGATCGGTGAGTTCGATACTGAATTAATTCAGTTGGATTGTTCCCCCAAAGTTTAATTTCAAATTTTCACAATCATTTGGCAATATTGATTGTGAAAACATATTTCAAAAGTTAATAAATTCTTCAAAATTCAGGACTTACGGTGAGTTCATCCTATTGTTATTTTCAGACTATTCAAAGTTGAATTATTTTAGAGTGGAAAACTCTAGAATTGATTGGATTGAGTGAATTTACTCCTGGCGAAGGAGGTGAGTCATACTCTTGAAGTGGTACTCTGCAACAACTTTTAAGTGAATTTTAATACCTCTAAAACTAGTAGAATGGAGATTTTTTCCCGAGCGTTTACTTTGATAGGTCGTTTATCAGCATTCTATACTTTAGTTGTTCATTCTTTTTTATTACTTTTCTGCTTTAATAGAAAAAACATTAAAAAAATATAAAAAGTTAAAAATAGAAAAATCACTTCGCTGATGACAACAGTGGAGTTTTCAAAAGTTTTTAGATGAATAGTGGCCAAAATTACCTTCCCTGTGGGTTGGACCCTACTTGCCACATATACTGTAGTTAGTAGGAATATAAATTTTAAACTTTGACTGACTTAAACAATGGTTCAGGTAAAGTTTTTAGCGCCGTTTCTGGGGAAGGTACAAGCCATTAATCCTAAAAAACACTAAAAAACACATATACAAAAATTTTAAAAAATTGAAAAAAAATTAAAAATTAAAAAAAATCTGTTTCACTTCATTCTGAATTGTTACTACTGAGTACTTTCTCTTACTGATTTTATGAGCACAAGACACTCTGGTGCTAGTTTAGAGCCACTGACATAAAAATAGACAAACATCTCACTTCTCTAAAAAAGAATAACAAAACTGAAATGGAAAACTTAGATAATAAAGTTCCTTCACCTAACAACTATCAAAATAAACCAGAACTCTTAGATGAAAATGAAAGGCCTAGGATGTGGCAGTTCCAACTTCCTCAAGTTTCAAGCAATCCATCATCCATCAGACATAGTCCTAGGGACAGAAACTATGAATTGAAATAATCACATATTTCATTGTTGCCTACTTTTAATGGGCTCTCTAATGAGGACTCCCTTGCCTTCATTAGAGACTTCTACAATACTGTGCAGTAAATACCTCTTCTAGTACTCACAAAAAATGAACTTACGATGAGAGTCTTTCCCTTTTGCCTTAAAGGTAATGCTAGGAATTGGTTTCTGAGTCTATATGAGTACATTTTTGAAATCTGGGATCAAGTGTATAAATCTTTCATTATGAAATTTTATCCTCAAAGACTTAAAGGTGAACTTATTACTAAGACAGCTAGTTTTTATCAAGAGGATGGAGAATCTTTTCATGAATCTTGGGATCAATTCAGGGATCTTCTTAGGCAGTATCCCCATCATTAACTCTCATCACACCTTCTTATGGATACATTCTATGAAGTAATTTCCTCCTATGGACAAAATCTAGTTGATCAAGATGTTGGGGGTAATTACAATGATAAAACAGATGAAGAAATTAGAAATTTTTTTAATAATATTGCACTTAATTCACAACATAAAAATTTAAGAAGGAAAAGAGTCAATAGAAATGTTAATTAAATTACTGGTTCAATGAATGAAACTCAAGCTCAACTAGCAGAAATCACCAACCAACATCAATCCTTAATGAACCAGAACCCAAAATAAATTGTTAACCAACATGGATACCAAAATACCAACCAATCTTTAAGAGAACAGTGTGTCTAGTGTGGTATGTTTAGGCATACTGAAAACTTCTATCCTAATTTTTACATGCCAACTCAACAACAAGAGAAATGAAATTTTGTAAATTATGGTCCTAGAATGCCTCTTAAAGAAGATCCATTTTCAAACAATTATAATCAATGCTATAGGAACCACCGTAACCTCTCTTGGAAAGATCAAGGATTAATCAAAAAATCCAATTCCATTAATTACTCTGATCAAACAAGATCGAACATTCAAAATCAACAAAGGGGTGAGTCTTCCAATGTATAAGGAAACAATGATAGACACATGTCTTCTAAGCTTGATCTAATTTTGAAAAAAATCAAATCTCAAGAAGAAAGATACTTGACTCAGCTAACCAAACATCAAAATCAATATGAGTCTGATAAAATGAAAACTGATGTTAGAATGGAAAACATGGAAACACAACTTGTTCAACTTGATAGAGATATTTCATCTAGTGAAAAAGGTAGACTTCCAAGTACCACTGAGCTTAACCCTAGGGAGAATTCCAAGGCTGTTGTAACTAGGAGTGGTCTTAATACTCAAACTACTATTGAAATACTCACTGAAAATGCCAAAAATGAAAATATAATTAAATCTGGAAATAAAAATATGCTTTGCACACATGCTAGAAATTCACAGAAAATTAATGAAAATGATGAAAATGTGAATTTTTCACCTAAAAAACAATCTTAAACTTTATCTAAAAATAAAAGGAATAAAAGAAAATAAAAGATTGATGAAGAGGTGATGGATATACCAACTATCCTAAAAAATGTTTCCCCACCCATCCCTTTCCCTGAGAAGCTAAAACCTCAAAGTAATACCAGGGATAAACTTATTAAGTTCCTTGGTCTTATTTCCAAACTTCAGGTAAACATTCCATTCATTCAAGGTTTAATTGAAATACCATCTTATTTGAAATCTCTTTAAAAAATTGTTTCTAACATAAAAACTCTAGAAGAATTTTCTACTTACAGCCTCACTAAAGATTGCAGTTTTGTACTCCAAAAGAAAATCCCACCTAAACTAAAAGACCCTGGTAGTTTTGTCATACTTTTCACATTAGGAAACCCTGATTAGCTGAACTGTTTGTGTGATTTAGGTTCTAGTATTAATCTCCTACCATACTCACTATTTCAATAGTTGAGGTCGGGTGACCTTCAACCCACCACGGTCATACTACAGTTAGCTGATAGATCATTCCATCATCCTGTGGGTATGGTAGATGATTTTCTAGTTGGGGTTGGAAAACTTTTCTTAACTGCAGACTTTTTAGTCTTAGATATGGAGTGCGATCAATAGGTGACCATAATCTTGGGTAAGCCCTTATTGGACACATTTGGTGCTGTTATTGATGTATCTAAGGATAAATTAATTTTTAAAATTGGAGAACAACAAGAAGAGTTCAATCTGTTTAAAATTGTAAAAGGACCAACTTTTTCTGAAAACTGTTCAAAGGTAGAGTATATAGAAGATGAGAAATCATATGGAAATTATGAAGAATCTGAAAACCAACTCCCTGTTGAAGAAAATAAATATTAAGTTGAAAATTCTGTTGAACCTGTCCCAAAATTAGAAAATTCTGCTTGAACACTTAATCTGGAAAATAATCCAGAACTGGACAACTATCCAGTTTCTACTAGAGAAGGTCCTCTGTTTCTGAACTTAGGAGATTTTTGAGTGAGTTTGAGATTGTTTCTATTAACACCAACCTTTCTAAACACTTTAATGATATTTGGGGATAACTTTTAAAACAACTAGATTATTCTTCTTGATAAACATGTTAAAATATGATCTTGAAAATCGAGACAGTGTGCTACCCACTTTGGACAGAAGCACTGTTATTTATGAATCCAAACTTGAAATTGAAGATATTTCATCTTTCAATAGTCCTTAAAAGAGATATGTTGAAGATCTTGGACCTACCAGACCTACAATTCCTCCTTCTAGTATAGAACCACCCACTCTTGAACTGAAACCAATCCCTGTCCATCTTAAATATTCATTTTTTGGTGAGAACTCCACTTTTCCAGTAATAATTTCTACTGAACTGAATGAAAACCAAGAGGAAAGATTGTTAAATGTTTTGAAGAAGATTAAATCTTCCATAGGCAAGACAATAGCTAATATCAAGGCTATTAGTCCCTCATTTTTTATGCATAAAATACCTATGGAGCCTGACCATAAGCTAAGGGTAGAGTGTCAAAGAAGGTTGAATCTGAACATGAAAGAAGTTGTGAGAGATGAAGTGATGAAACTAATAGACACTAGAATGATTTATCCCATATCTGATAGTGCTTGGGTTAGCCCTGTTCAGGTTGGCCCCAAAAAGGGAGGTTTCACTATTTTTAAAATTTAAAATTTTAAGAAATCCAAGTTAGAAAAGACACAAAATGGAGAGTTTGTATAGATTATAGGAATCTGAATGCATCCACTAAGAAGGGACAATTTCTGATGCCCTTCTTGGATAAAATACTTGATAGGCTTGCTGGAAATGAGTTTTTCTATTTCATGGATGGGTATTCTGGTTACAATCAGATCCCTATTGATATAGAGGATCAGGAAAATACCACTTTCACATGCCCCTTTGGAACATTTTCCTACAAGAGGATTCCCTTTGGGTTGTGTGGAGATCTATCCACATTTCAAAGGTTTATGATGGCTATCTTTTTGGATATGATTGAGAGAATTATTAAGGTTCTCATGGATGACTTCTCCATTATGGGTATCACTTTTGATACTTGTCTTGGAAATCTAGAGTTAGTCTTAGAGACATTCATTGAAACCAACCTTTTTCTTAATTGGTAGAAGTGTCAATTCATGGCCATTGAAGGTATAGTTCTTGGTCATAAGGTTTCCAAGAGAGGTCTAGAAGTTGATACTGCTAAGATTGATGTTATTCAAAAATTTCCACCTCCTGTGAATGTTAAAGGTGTTAGAAGTTTCCTAGGGAATTCCAGTTTCTACCAGAGATTCATAAATGATTTTTCTAAAATAACTAATCCCTTATGTTCTTTTCTGGTCAATAATGAACCTTTCAATTTTGATGAAAAATATTTGAAATAATTTAATATGCTTAAAGAAAAACTCATTACATCACCCATTATCACTGCACCTGACTGGAGACTACCTTTTGAACATATGTGTGATGCTAGTGATATGGTGGTAGGTGCTTTCCATGGACAGATGAAAGATAGGAAACTACATGTGGTGTATTATACTAGCAGACTATTAGATGAATCCCAAAATAATTACACCACCACTGAAAAAGAATTCTTAGCTACTGTGTTTTCTCTTGAGAAATTTAGACAGTACTTGTTAGGTACCAAATTCATCATTTTCACCGATCATTCTGCTTTAATGTATTTTTTGTCTAAGAAGGAAACTAAACCCAGGTTGATTAGATGGATTTTGTTGCTACAAGAAATTGATTTAGAGATTAAGGATAAGTAGGGAGCGGAGAATCTAGTTGTTGACCACCTTTCTAGGATTCCTATTACTCAATCTGAATCTGAAGATCCTAGGGAGATTAAATCTTCCTTTCCTGATGAGAAACTTCTTACTATGTCAATCAGGAAATCTTCTTGGTTTTCATATTTTTCCAACTTACTGGAAACAGGTGTTTTTCCCCAAAAAAATTCTAATAACAAAAGGAAGAAATTCATTTCTGAGCTTAAGTACTATCTTTGGGATGATCCTTTGCTGTTTTGGAGATGTGATGATGGTATTCTTAGAAGGTGTGTGCTTGAGGAAGAAATGTTTCCTGTCTTATAAAGTTTCCATTCTTCACCTTGGAGAGGTCACCATGGTGGTGAAATAACTTCTCAAAAAGTTTTACAGTCTAGTTTCTATTGTCCTACTCTTTTTAAGGATGCTAGAATTTTTTTGGATGGCAGTGATAGATGTTAGAGGTTAGGCAATGTGGGTAGGAAGCAAGAGTTACCCCGAAAAAGGAATTCTGGAAGTTGAAATTTTTGATGTCTGGGGTTTAGATTTTATGGGTCCATTTCCATAATCTCATCAAAATGAGTATATACTTGTTGGGGTTGACTATGTTTCAAAATGGGTTGAGGCAGTGTCACTGCCCAATAGTCAAACCAATTCTGTAATAAAATTTGTAAAAAATAACATTTTTACAAGATTTGGAGTCCCAAGAGATTTTATCACTGATAATGGAACACATTTTAAGAACAATAAGTTTAAGGATTTGATGGAGAAATATAGTTCTGTTCATAAAACTGGTACCCCTTATCATCCACAGTCCATTGGATGGGTGGAAATTTCAATTAGGGAACATAAACAAATACTTGAGAAAATAGTGTCAAACTCTAGGAAAGACTAGACTCTTAAGTTGGATGAAGCTTTATGGGCATATAGAATTACTTTCAAGACCCCAATATTTATGTCTCCTTATAGGATGTTGTTTGGGAAATGTTTTCATTTACCTGTGGAGCTGCAACATAAGTCGTATTGGGCAGTTAAGTCTCCAAACTTTGACTTTAAGAGTGCTGGTGAGAGGAGATTACTTGATCTGAGTGTACTTAACGAGATTAGAAGAGAGATTTTTGATAATTAAAGGATTTATAAAGAGAGGACTAAAATATTTCATGATTATATCATTCAATCTAAATAATTCAAACTTGGATAGAAGGTCCTCCACTTTAACTCTAGACTTAAACTCTTTCCTTGAAAGCAGAAGTCCAAATGGTCCTTTACCTTTACTATAGTGAGAGTGCTGAAGAATGGAGCTGTAGAAATTATAGGTGAAGAGAACAAACCCATGTTAGTTAATGGGAAGAGAGTGAAACAATATTTTCTGGGATAGCCAGAGGGCTTGGCTACCTTTACAATTCTTGAAAACTGATCTTGAATAAATTCTGGCTGAAGACTTCAAAATTTATCAATGCATGGGAGGCAACCCATGGTTCTTTTGGTCGTTAAGTTGTTTCTTTTTAACCTTTAATAAATTGTTGCTTCTATGCTCTGTTTTTGTGAAATATCTATCACTTCTTTTCCTTTGTCGCTTGATTCTATCTCAGGATGATGCTGCTTGTGTCTATTAAGGAGTGAAATTCCCATACTGAAGGGAAATTGAAAAATATATTCAGGGAAGTACTCAATTCATAATTGTTGCATTTATTTTTCTGCTCCTATGGATTTTAAGGATAAAATCTTCTGCATGTTTTTCTTTAAAAAATTATGCTTGTATAAGAAATTTTGCTACATAATTTCTGAAAATCTGTTGTATATCTTGGATTAGAAAAAACTTTTGTTGCATGTCATGAAGTTGAATTAAAAAATTCTGCATGTGCCTCTTTCTTAAATTTTAATTCATTGATAAATATTGAAATAATATTTCATTGTATGAAATTAAGTGTGGGGGGTACATGTTACTAGCCTTTTGAATCTGCTTTGGGTTGGAGTGTTTAGCATGAACTATGTCTTCTATGTTGAATATTCAACTAAATTATTTCTGCTAGACTTTCTTTCACTCCAATTCATGGTGTACTTACACTTCACATGTTACTTTTAAGCAGTATTGAAAATTATTCATTGGACTTAAATGATAGTGCTTGTACTTTCTTGTGAACCTATTGTAATTTATCCTTTGTGGCAAACAATATTCTTTAACATTATTGAGACCCTTTATACAAATAAATCTACTTAATTGAAAATTTGTTTTGAACTTTAAATGTTTAATTTTTCTTCTTCTCTTTCGAAGTAAACTTTGGGGACAAAGTAGGATTTTAAGTGTGGGGGAGGGGGTCAATTCTTGACTATCCTTAACTGTGCGTAAATTTAATCCCATCAATTCCCACTACAACTTCAATATTTTTGTCAAAAATGGGTAAACTTTTTCAAATTTCTTGCACAATTTTAGGCATTACACTATACTCAATTTGGCCTTGCCTAAGGACAGTATTTCTTTGGTAGTAAAGTTTGCTATGAATTTGAAATTAATGAGTTTGGATGATTGCTGATTGGTCTTACTTAGTGATTTTATGGAAATTCGGCTTAGGAACTATTTTTATAAGTGATTTGGGTTACATGTTTGTGGAGTTATGATCATAGCATTGGAACTTGAAGTTTGACTTTAATCATAGGTGACTCATTTTCCATTTAATTATTAATTTAATTTCTTTAATGAGCCAATATAAATGATTTTTGATATAAATCTTTTGAAACTGGAGTAATTTGGGCATCTGGGATCCCACGGTGAGTCTCTAAGACCCTAGATGCTGGGTGTGTTTCTGTTAACTTTAAGCCCTCGGTTCACTTTGAATAAGTGCATATGCACAGTGCTTAGCACGTGATACATGGCTTGGAAAAAATAAAATAGTGTCTAGGGTAAAAAACAAGTTTATTAAGGTGAGGGGAATGATGAACGCCAAATGAATAAGGGATCAAATGGTTTATATGGGAGTCATTTAGGTTGTTTCATTAAGGTTATTCACAAAAAAAATATTTATTTTTGGACCTTAAAATTGAGTCAAAGTTCAAAGTTCCTCTGGTTATGTTTTTAATTTCACTGATAATTTACCTCTTGTCACCCTCGGACTTTGGACTTAAACTTGGATTGAAATTAGTCGCTAAGCAATATCACTTATGAGGCATGACACATTCATTACTTTGTGATTCATTTCTTTCCTGAGTACCAGTGAGAATTTGTTATATGCAAGATTCATATGAGTAATTAATTTTCTAAAAGTCTACTGTTATGTTTTGTCCTATATTTTTGAGTACTGGACATGTTAAAGTTTGAGTTGAATCTTTAAGTAATACAATATGTTTTTAAATAATTATAAAACAAGGGATTTTTTTAGGATAAACAATTCTTAAGTGTGGGGGAATTTGATGTGGACTTATTTTTTCATAGTTTTACCACATATTTTTACTTAATTTTTATTGAATCAATTAATTATTTAATCATTTTATACTAAATAATTGTACTTTTGTATTTTTATAATTAAATTTGTTAATTAATCAATTTTTATAATTAATTATGTATATTTAGTCTTTAAATTAATAATTTTAATCTTAATTTTCTAATTTAATTTATTTGTTTTGTTAAATTTTAATCTCTTTACCTTTTAATAAAGTTACATTATGACTAAATAGTCATTCAATGTCTTTAGTTTTGTTTTTATAAAATTAGACTTAATTTTAATATATTTTTTTAATTTAGCTTCATTATAATAGGTTAACTTTGTGAAATAATATTTATAAGGATCATGCTTACTAAATATGTCAATAATTTTTGTTTTAAATTATGTAAAATATTTCACTATTAATTTTATGTGATCGATTAGTTGTTTAGTTAATAATTTTAGTGTTTTAAAACATTAAATATTTAATCTTTTGTATGCAGTTTTATTATTCATTCATTAAATTTTGTTTTTAGCCTACCGGTGAGGTAGACAAGAGCTATCAGTAACTTTAAGGGTCACTGATGCTATTCATTTTTTATTCGTTGTTACTCTGTAATCAATTTATTTAGTAATTTTAATTTATGTATTTTATCATTTTAGTTTACTAGTTATTTAGTTCTTAATTTAAGTGTTATCAATTAATACTCTTAAATAATAATTTTTATGTTATAAGTTTAATAAAAAAATAGTGTTTTAAATTTATAGTGTTTAGGTTCCTTTTAATTAATTATTCTCATTTTTTTATTTAGTTTACTTAACATATAATTTTATGTTCAATTCATGCATTTTAATTTTTTAAGTTCACCTTTAGTTCCTTATCTTTGATCTAACGGTGAGCCTTTAATTTTATCGGTGATCTTATTGGTACCAGTGACCCTTTTATTTTTACTGCGTAACGGTGAGCTTTTATTTTATTTAAGCCATTAGTGACCTTTAAGTATTGGTAACCTTAATCTATTTTGCTAATAGTGACCTTTAATGTATTCTATCAGTAACCTTCATTTTAAGATAACAGTGACCCTTTAACAGTAACCTTAATCTATTTTTCTAACTGTGACCTCTCTATTTTTTTTCTATAACGGTGGCCCTTTTCTATTCTTCTATCGGTGAGTTGTTCCTCACTAATACCCCAATACCATTTTGGTTCCTCTACCTCACTGTTGCACTCCTCTCTCTCACTGTTATCCCTTCTCATTTGCACCTCACCGTCATCCTCCAATCCTTATTTCTCCATCCTTACTTAACAGTTTCCTCCACACCGCTACCAGAGCTCAAGTACTCACATTGTTGCTACCCTGCATCTACTCTTGACCAACATCAACATCTTCCTTGCACAAAAACAGCATAACCACAACACATCATCCTAAACACCACAATATAAACCCAAATCAAGACCCAAACTAAATCAAACTCAAATCTGAAACCCAATCACAACCTCCTGCATAGATCAAACAAAATCAAAACAGTTGAAAAATCCAAATTTGATGAATTTGTTATTTTCTGAAATGGGTTCCACATGTGGAGGATTCGGGACCGTGTCATTCCATCGTTTGAAAATATTGATCTCAAGAGGAAGATTACAGGCCGATTCTCATTGCTGCTGGAGTTGTTGCCGCAAGTTGAGTAGAAGCCACCAGCAAATATACACTGATTGAAGCTGTCGTAAGTCACCTTGGAAGAAGGATGTCACCGAGGTTTGAAATTCACACCACACAACCCCTTGCACCGCCGGATATGGAGGGTTTGGTGTAGCACGAGGAGGAGGAGGACAAACTGGAGTCATCGCGCCACTGAAGTAGAAGTTCCCGAGGAGGAGGCAGAGCTGAGGCTGATGTCAAGCTGGGGACCATCGCTGTGGGTGACCTGTGCGGCGCTGGAGGCTTCTCAAAGAAGCCTAACCCCCCCCCCCCCCCTCCTGTAGCGCCGATTTGGGGGGGGAGTTAAAAAAAACTAAAAAAAACTAAAACTAATGAACTATAACAAAATTAAAATAAAAACTAAAACTAAAAAAACAATAAAAATTAATTATTAAAAATAAATAACTTACATAAGTTATTTTATTAAATATAATTATTAAAAATAAATAAAATTTTATTTATTTAATTGATAGTTATTTCTGTAATCAAATTAGGATAGATTATTAAAAAGCATATTAATTATAATTTAATATTATGTATTAATAATTATTTAATAAAACAAGTTTTTAATAAAATAAAATACTAATAATAAGTTATAAATTAAATTATAGTTAAACTAAACTAATTAGGATAAAATCTTAATAATGTAAACTTTCAGAATAATAATAAACTTAATGTTTATAATTTACTTTAATAATTTTAATTAATTAAAAAATAATAATTTATAAACAACTTAGCATCAAAATTAACAATTAATAAAACTTCCTAATTATAATAATAACTCTTTTATTAACAAATTCGTTCAACTTATAATACTAAAATTATCATAATTTATCTTTTATAGTTAAATAATAACTATTTAATAATAAATTTCATTTTATTATAAGTAATTAAAATATAATAACTGGTTATTAATAATAGTAATAAAATAATTTAATTAATAAAATTATTTAAAAATTTACTAATTCTTTTAAAAACACTTTTTAATAAACTATTTTTTTAAACTATTATTCTTTATTTCCTTAGAGTTTTAATTGTTTTTTTTTGTTTTTCTTATGCAGATTCATTAAAGAGTCAAAAACACATCCAACTACTTCCAACTAACTCATTTGGAGTTAGTTATATGAGAAAAATTAGTGTGACGTGCCTGTCGCGAAAAAAAACGCACGTGTGCAGGGCATGCTTTAAGAACACTCAATGCCAATGGAAAATGTTCGGTGAAAAGCAGTAGAAGATAGCATAATACTTAAGCAGAGAAAGCATTAGATTTATGGGGAGTCATTCACTTGGAGGAGGGAACCATTTGAGATTCGAGAGCTTCTCTCTCAATAGGAACCAGTACCGAGGAGAAGACACCAGAGGGCGACTCTGGAACCACTTCTTGGAGCTGGAAGAGGCCAGGGGCAGCAACAGTTCATGTTAACTGAAAGAGTTTACTTCCTTTGGTTTCACTTAATTCTTCTCTTTTATAATTTAATGATCTTGTTATACGTATTAAACATGTTTTCTAGCTAATTCACTAGTTCAGGGATAAATTGAAGTTTCACTGGTTACTTTTGTATGTTCTTTTTCATTTCATCTCTAGATGTAGTCAATATTGATCGATGAGTTTGATACTGAATTCATTCAGTTTTATTATTCCACCAAAGTTCAATTTCAAAATTTTACAATCATTTGGTGATATTTATTGTGAAAACATCTTTCAAAATTTAATAAATTCTTAAGACTTCGGGACTTACGGTGAGTTTATCATGTTGTTATTTTCAAACTGTTCAAAGTTGATTTATTTTTTGAGTAGAGAACTCTAGAATTGATTGGCTTGTGTGAATTAACTCCTGGTGAGGGAGGTGATTCATACTCTTGAAGTGGTACCCTGCAACAACTTTTAAGTGAATTGGAATACATTTAAAACCAGTAGAATAGAGATTTTTCCCCGAGCGTTTACTTTGATAGTTTGTTTATCAGTATTCTATATTTTAGCTGTTCATTATTTTTTATTACTTTTCTGCTTTAATAAATAAAAAATATAAAAAATATAAAAATATAAAAATATAAAAATAGAAAAATCACTCCGCTGCTGACAACAATGGAGTTTTCCAAAGTTTTTAGATGAATAGTAGCCAAAATTACCTTCCCTGTGGGTTCGACACAGCTTGCCACATATAATGTAGTTAGTAGGAATATAAATTTTAAACTTTGAACAACTTCAAAGATCATTCAAGTAAAGTTTTTGGCACCATTTTCAGGGAAGGCACGAGCCATTAATCTTAAAAAACACTAAAAAACACATATATAAAAATTTAAAAAAAATGAAAAAAAAATTGAAAATAAAAAAAAATCTATTTCACTTCTTGCTTAATTGTTACTTCTGAGTACTTTCTGTTGCTGATTATATGAGCACAAGACACTGTGGTGCTAGTCTAGAGCCACTGAACATAGAAATAGACAAACATCTCATTGCTCTAAAAAAGAAGAACAAAACTGAATTAGAAAACATAAATAATAGAGTTCCTGCACCTAAAAACTATCAAAATCAACCAGAACTCTTAGAGGAAAATTAAAGGCCTAGGATGAGGGAGTTCCAACTTCCTCAAGTCTCAAGAAATCCATCATCCATCATACTTAGTCCTTGGGCTAGGGACTATGAATTGAAATAATCACATATTTCATTGTTTCCTACTTTTAATGGGCTCTCTAATGAGGACTCCCTTATCTTAATTAGAGACTTCTACAATACTGTGCAGTAAATACATCTTCTAGGACTCATAGAAAATGAAATTAGGATGAGAGACTTTCCCTTTTTCCTTAAAGGTAATGCTGGGAATTGGTTTCTGAGTCTAGATGAGAACATTTTTGAAAACTGGGATCAAGTGTATAACTCTTTCATTATGAAATTCTATCCTCAAGGGCTAAAAGGTGAACATAGAACTAAGATAAATAGTTTTTATCAAGAGGATGGAGAAGCTTTTCATGAATATAGGGATCGATTCAGGGATCTGCTTAGGCAGTATCCCCATTATCAACTCCCATCACACCTTCTTATGGATACATTCTATGAAGGGATTTCCTCCTCTGGAAAAAATCTAGTTGATCAAGCTGCTAGGGGTAATTACAATGATAAAACAGATGAAGATCTTAGACAAATTTTTAATAATATTTCACTGAATTCACAACATGAAAATTCAAAAAGGAAAAGAGTCAATGGAAATGTTAATTCATGTACTGGATCAATGAATGAAACTCAAGCTCAACTAGCTGAAATCACCAACCAACTTCAATCCTTAATGAACCAGAACTCAAAACAAACTGTTAACCAACCTGGCTACCAAAATACCAACCAATATTTAAAAGAACAGTGTGTCCAGTGTGGTGTGCTTGGGCATACTGAAAACTTCTGTCCTAATTTTTACAATCCATCTCAACAATAAGAGAACTCAAATTTTTTAAATTATTGTCCTAGAATGCCTCCTAAAGAAGATTCATTTTCAAACAATTATAATCAAGGCTATAGGAACCACCCTAACCTTTCCTAGACAGATCAAGGCTTAATCAAACAATAAAGTTCCCCTAATTACTCTAATCAAATAGGATAGAACATTCAAAATCAATAAAGGTGTGAGTATTGAAATTTACAAGGAAACAATGATAGTCTCTTATCTTCTAAGCTTGATCTAATTTTGAAAAAAATCAACTCTCATGAAGAAAGATACTTGACTTAGCTAACCAAACATAAAAATCAATATGAGTCTGATAAAATGAAAACTGATGTTATAATGAAAAACATGGAAACAAAACTTGGTCAACTTGCTAGATATTTTTCATCTAGGGAAAAATGTAGACTTCCAAGTACCACTGAGCTTAACCCTAGGGAGAATTCCAGGGCTGTTGTAACTAGGAGTGCACTTAATACTCAAATTACTGTTTTAAAAACACAATGAAAATGCCCAAAATAAAAATCTATATCAATCGTGAAATAAAAATATGATTTTTACACATGATGGAAATTCACAAAAAAGTAATAAAAATGATGAAAATATTAATTTTCTACCTGAAACTCAAGCTAAAACTTCATCTTAAAATCAAAGGAATAAGTGAAAAGAAAATATTGATGAATAATTGAGGGATATACCGACTTTCCTGAAAAAAAATTCCCCACCCATCCCTCTCCCTGAGAAGCTAAAACCTCAAAGTAATATCAAGGCTGAACTTCTTCAGTTCTTTGGTCTTCTTTCCAAACTTCAGTTAAACATTCCATTTATTCGAGCTTTAATTCAAATCCCATATTATTATAAATCTCTTAAAAAAATTATAACACAAAAACTCTAGAATAATTTTCTACTTACAGCCTCACTGAATAGTGTAGTGTTGTACTCCAAAAGAAAATCCCACCTAAACTGAGAGACCCTGGTAGTTTTGTCATACCTCGAACATTAGGAAACTCTGATCAGTTGAACTATTTGTGTGATTTAGATGCTAGTATTAATCTCCTTAAATACTCATTGTTTCAACAGCTGAGGTTGGGTGACCTTCAACCCACCACAATCATACTACAGTTAGCTAATAGATCTTTCACTCATCCTATGGGTAGGGTAGATGATTTTATAGTCGGGGTTGGGAAACTGTTCTTACCTACAGACTTTTTATTCTTAGATATAGAGTGTGATCAAGAGGTGCCAACCATCTTGGCTCGGCCCTTCTTGGATACAGGTGGTGCTGTTATTGATGTATCTAAGGGTCAATTAATTTTTAAAATTGGAGAACAACAAGAAGATTCCAATGTGTTTAAAAATGTTAATGGATCAAATTTTTTTAAAAACAGTTCAATGGTAGAGTCTGTATAATATGAGAACTCATTTGGAAATTCTGAAGAATCTGAAAACCAACTCTCTATTGAAGAAAATAATTTTGAAGTTGAAAATTCCATTGAACATATACCAGAAGTTAAAAATTATACTCGAACACTTAATTTGGAAAATAATCCTAAACTGGAGAACTGTCCAGTTTCTACTATAGAAGGGTCCTCTATTTCTGAACTTATGAGCTTTTTTAGTGAGTTTGAGAGTGTTTCTTTTAACACCATACTTGTTGAACACTTTAATGATATTGAGGTAGATCTTTTAAAACAACTAGATGATTCTTCTTTGATAAACTTGTTAAAATCTGGTCTGGAAAATCTGGACAGTGTACTGCCTACTTTGGACAGTAGCACTATTATTTCTGAATCTAAACATGAAATTGAAAAACTTTCATATTTCAATACTTCTTAAAAGAGATATTTTTAAGATCTTTGACCTCCCAGTCCTAAAATATTTCCTTCTAGTGTAGAACCACCCACTCTCAAACTGAAACCAATCCCTGCCCATCTCAAATATTCATTTTTGGGTGAGAACTTCAGTTTGCCTGTAATAATTTCTGTTAAAATGAATGAAAACCAAGAGGAAAGATTGTTAAATGTTTTGAATAAGTTTAAATCTTCCATTGGCTGGACAATATTTGATATCAATGGTATTATTCCCTCATTTTGTATGCATAAAATACCTATGGATCCTGACCATAAGCCTAGGGTAGAGTGTCAAAGAAGGTTGAATCCGAACATGAAAGAAGTTGTGAGAGAAGAAGTGACCAAACTGCTGGACACTGGAATGATTTATCCAATTTCTGATAGTGCTTGGGTTATCCCTATTCAGGTTTTCCCCAAGAAGGAAGGTTTCACTGTAGTTAAAAATGAAAAAAATGAAGAAATCCAAGTTTGAAAATACACAAAATTGAGAGTTTTTATAGATTATAGGAAGCTTAATGCAGCCACTAGGAAGGACCAGTTTCCAATTCCCTTCTTGGATCAAATGCTTGAGAGGCTTTCTAGAAATGAATTTTTTTGTTTCTTGGATGGGTATTCTAGTTGTAATCAGATCACTGTTGATCCAGAGGATCAGGAAAATGCCACTTTCACATGCCCCTTTGGAACATTTTCCTGTAGGAATATTCCATTTGAGTTGTGTGGATCTCCAGCCACCATTAAAATATGTATAATGGATAACTTTTCGGATATGATTGAGAGAATTATTGAGGTTTTCATGGATGAATTTTCCATTGTGGGTAGCACTTTTGATACTCGCCTTGGAAATCTAGATTTAGTCTTAGAGAGATGCATTGAAACCAACCTTGTTCTTAATTAGGATAAGTGTCAATTCATGGTCACAGAAGGTATAATGCTTGTTCCTAAGGTGTCAAAGAGAGGTCTAGAAGTTTATACTGCTAAGATTGATGTTATTCAAAAAATTTCACCTCTTGTGAATGTTAAAGGTGTTAGAAGTTTCCTAGGGCATGCCAGTTTTTACCGTAGATTCATAAAAAAATTTCTAAAATAACTAATCCCTTATGTTCTTTGCTGATCAAGGATAAACCTTTCAATTTTGATGAAAACTATTTGAAATCATTTAATCTACTTAAAGAGAAAATCACTACATCACCCATTAGCACTACACCTGACTGAAAACTACCTTTTGAACTTATGTGTGATGCTAGTGATATGGATGTAGGTGTTGCCCTTGGACTGAGGAAATATAGGAAACTGCATTTGTTGTATTATGCAAGCATACTGTTTAATGAAGCCCAAAATAATAACACCACCACTAAAAAATAATTGTTAGCTGTTTTCTTTTCTCTAGAAAAATTTAGATAGTACTTTTTAGGTTCCAAAGTCATCATTTTCACTGATCATTCTGATTTAAAGTATTTTCTATCTAAGAAGGAAACAAAACCCCGGTTTATTAGATGGATTTTTTGCTAAAATAATTTGATTTAGAGATTAAGGATAAGTAGGGAACTGATAATCTAGTTGTTGACCACCTTTCTAGGCTTCCTCTTACTTAATCTGAATCTGAATATCCTAGGGAGATTAACTCTTCCTTTCCTGATGAGAAGCTGCTTACTGTGTCAACTAGGCAATCTGATTGGTTTAAAGATTTTACTAACTTCCTAGTAGTAGGTGTTTTTCCAAATAAAATTTCTAATAAACAAAGAAAGAAATTCATTTCTGAGCTTAAGTACTGTCTTTGGGATGATCCTTTGCTGTTTAGGAGATGTGTTGATGCTATTCTTAGAAGGTGTGTTCATGAGCAAGAAATATTCTCTATCTTATAAAGTTTTCATTCTTCACCTTGGGGAGGTCACTATGGTGGTGAAAGAACTGCCCAAAAAGTCTTATAATCTAGTTTCCATTTTCTTACTCTTTTTAAGGATGCTAGAAGTTTTTTGGTTGGTTGTGATAGATGTTAGAGGTTAGGCAATGTGGGTAGGAAGCAAGAGCTACCCCCAAAAAGGAATTCTGGAAGGTGAAATTTTTGATGTATGGGGTTTAGATTTCATGGTTACATTTACATAATCTCATGGGAATGATTATATACTTGTTGGTGTTGACTATGTTTCAAAATGGGTTGAGGAAGCGGCACTGCCCAACAATCAAGCCAATTCTGTAATAAAATTTGTGAAAAAGAACATTTTTACAAGATTTGGAGACCCAAGAGCTTTTATCACTGATAATGGAACACAATTTAAGAACAATAAGTTTAAAGATTTGATGGAGAAATATGGTTGTGTTCATAAAACTAGTACCCCTTATCATCCACAGTCCAGTGGATGAGTGGAAATTTCAAATAGGGAACATAAACAAATATTTGAGAAAATTGTGTCAAACTCTAGGAAAGACTGGACTCTTAAGTTGGATGAAGCTTTATGTGCATATAGAACTGCTTTCAAGACACCAATAGGTATGTCTCCTTACAAGTTGTTGTTTGGGAAATGTTCCAACATAATTCAAGGATTTATATGGAGAGGACTAAAATCTTTCATGATTCTATCATTCAATCTAAATAATTCCAACCTGGACAGAAGGTCCTTCTCTTTAACTCTAGACTTAAAATATTTCCTAGAAATCTAAAGTCCAAATGGTCTGGACCCTTTACTGTAGTCAGAGTGCTAAATAATGGAGCTATAGAAATTATTGGTGAAGAGAACAAACCCATGTAAGTTAATGGGTAGAGAGTGAAACTTTATTTTGAGGGACAGCCAAAGAGCTTGGCTGCCTTCACGATGCTTCAAAACTGATCTTGAATAAAGTCTAGACGAAGACTTCAAACTTTAGCACTTCATAGGAGTCAACCCATGGTTCTTTTTGTCTTTATGTCGTTTCTTTTTAACTTTGAATAAATTGTTGCTTCTGTGATCTGTTTTTGTGAAATACTTGTCGCTACTTGTTCTTTGTCTCTTGATTCTGTCACAGGATGCTGCTGCTTGTGTCTATTAAGGAGTGAAATTACCATACTGAAGGGAAATTGAAAACTATATTCAGGTAAGTACTCAATTCGTAATTTTTGCATTTATTTTTATACTCCTATTGATTTTAAGGATAAAATCTTCTTCATGTTTTTCTTTAAAAAATTCTCCTTGTATAAGAAATTATGCTAAATAATTGTTGAGAATCTACTGCATATCTTGAATTAGAAAAAACTTTTTCTACATGTCACTAAGTTGAATTGAAAAATTCTGCATGTGCCTCTTGATTAAATTTTAATTCATTGATAAATATTGAAATAATCTTTTGCTGTATGAAATTAATTGTGGGGGGGTACATGCTGCTGGTCTTTTGAATCTACTTTGGGTTGGAGTGTTTAGCATGAACTGTTTATGTTGTGTTGAATATTCAACTGAATTATTTCTTCTGGACTTGTATTCACTCCAACTCATAGTGCACTTACACTTCACATGTTACTTTAAAGCTGTATTGAAAATTATTCACTGGACTTAAATGATAGTGCTTGTACTTGCTTGTGGGCCAGTTGTAACTTACCCTTTGTGGTAAAAAATATTCTTGAACTTTATTGAGACCCTTTATACAAGTTATAAATCTACTTAAATGAAAATATTTTTTGAACTTTAAATGTTTAATTGTACTTCACCACTTTGCAAGTCAACTTTGGGGACAAAGTTGGATTTTATGTGTGGGGGAGGGGGTCAATTCTTAACTATGCTTAACTATTCTAAAATGTAATCCCATCAATTCCCACTGCAACTTCAATATTTTTGTGAAAAATGGGTAAAAGTTTTCAAAATTCTTGCACAATTTTAGGCTTTACACTGTACTCAATTTGTTCATCCAAAGGATAGTATTTCTTTAGTAGTAAAGTTGTGCTATGAATCTAAAATTAATGATTTTGGATGATTACTGAGTGATCGTACTTAGTGATTTGATGGAAATTTAGTTTAGGAACTATTTCTAAGTGATTTGGGTTACATTTTTGTGGAGTTATGGTCATAGCCTTTGAACTGGAATTTTGAATTTAATCATAGGTGACTCATTTGCCTTTTAATTATTAATGTAATTACATTAATGAGCCAATATAAATGATTTTTGATATAAATATTTTTCAACTGGAGTAATTTGGGAATATGGGATCCCACGGTGAGTCTTTGAGACCCTTGATGTTGGGTGCATTTCTGTTAACTTTTATCCCTCTATTCAATTTGAATAAGTGCATAGGCACAATGCTTAGCACGTGATACAAGGCTTGGGAAAAATAAAATAAAGTGTCTGGGGTCAAAAACGACTTCATTAAGGGGAGGGGAATGATGAACACCAAATGAAGAAGTGGTCAACTAGTTTATATGGGAGTCATTTAGGTTTTTTAATTAAGGTTATTCACAAAAAAAATATTTATTTTTGGACCTTAAGATTAAGTCAAAGTACAAAGTTCCTCTGGTTATGTTTTTAATTTCACTGATAATTTACCTCTTTTCACCCTCGAACTTTGGACTTAAACTTGGATTGAAATTAGTCGCTAAGTAGTATCACTTATGAGGCATGAAACTTTCATTTCTTGATGATTCATTGCTTTCCTGACGACCAGTGAGAATTTGTTATAGGCAAGATTCATATGAGAAATTCATTTTCTAAAAGTCCTATTTTATGTTTTGTCCTCTGTTTTTGAGTACTGAACATATTAAAGTTTGAGATGAATCTTTAAATACTACAATATATTTTTAAATAATAATAAAACATGGGATTGTTTGAGGAAAAACAATGCTTAAGTGTGGGGGAATTTGATGTGGCTCTAATTTTTCATAGTTTTGCCACATCTTTTTACTTAATTTTTATTCAATCAATTAATTATTTAATCCCTTTATACTATATAATTGTAATTTTTTATTTTTATAATTAAATATGTTAATTAATCAATTTTTATAATTAATTATGTATATTTGGTCTTTAAATTAATAATTTTAATCTTACTTTTCTAATTTAATTTATTTGTTTTGTTAAATTTTAATCTTTTTACCTTCTAATAAAGTTACATTATGAATAAATAGTCATTCAATGTATTGAGTTGTGTTTTTATTAACTTAGAATTAATTTTAAGATTTTATTTTTTTAACTTAGTTTCATTATAATAGGTTAACTATGTTAAATAATATTTATAATCATATTGCATACTAATTATGTTAATAATTTTTGTTTTAAATTAGGTAAAATAGTTCAGTTTTAATTTTATGCAATCAATTAGTTGTATAATTAATTATTTTAGTGTTTTAAAACATTAAATATTTAATCTTCTGTATGGAGTTTTATTATTCATTCATTAAATTTTGTTTTTAGCCTACTGGTGAGGTAGAAAAGAGCTATCGGTAACCTTATGGGTCACTGATGCTATTCATTTTTTATTCATTGTTACTCTGTAATTAATTTATTTATTAATTTTAATTTAAGTCTTTCATCATTTTAATTTATTAATTATTTAGTTCTTAATTTAAGTGCAATCAATTAATACTCTTAATTAATAATTTTAATTTTTTAAAGTTTAATAAAAAATCATGTTTTAAATTTATGGTGTTAAAGTTCCTTTTAGTTAATTATTCTCATTTTTTTATTTAGTTTACTTAACTTATAATTGTATGTTTAATTCATGTGTTTTAATTTTTGAAGGTCACTATTAGTTATTTATCTTTGTTCTAATGGTGAGCCTCTAATTTTATCGGTGAACTAATCGGTACCGATGAAAATTTTATTTATATTATGTAACGGTGTGCTTTTATTTTATTTAATCCATCGGTTACCTTTAAGAATCGGTAACCTTAATCTATTTTGTTAACGGTGACCTTTAATGTATGCTATCGGTAACCTTCATTTTAAGCTAACAGTGACCCTTTAACGATATCCTTAATCTTTTTTTCTAACAGTGACCTCTCTATTTTCTTTCTCTAACAGTAACCCTTTTCTATTATTCTATCGGTGAGATGTTCCTCACTGATACCCCAATACCACGCTGGTCCCTCTACCTCACTGTTGCACTCCTCTCTCTCACTGTTATCCCTTCTCCTTTGCACCTCACAGTTAGCCGCCAATCCTCATTACTCCATCCTTACTTCATGGTTTCCTCCACACCACTACTAGAGCTCAAGTACTCACACTATTGTTTCCTTGCATCTACTCTTGACCAACAACAACATCCTCTTTGAAAAAAACAGTGTAACCACAACACATCATCCTAAACACCACAAACCAAACCCAAATCAAGACCCAAACTAAATCAAACTCACATCTAAAACCCAATCACAACCTCGTGCACAGGTCGAACAAAATCAAAACAGTTGAAAAATCCAAATTTTATGAATCTGTTATTTTCTGAAATGGGTGCCACAGGTGTAGGATTCGGGCCCGTGTCATGCCATCGTTTGAGAATCTTGAGCTCAAGAAGAAGATTACAGGCCGATTCTCGTCGTTGCTGGAGTTGTTCCCACGAGTTGAGCAGAAGCCACCAACAGATCTACATTGATTGAAGCCATCGTACGTCACCTTGGAAGAAGGATGTCGTCGAGGTTTGAAGTTCACACCACACAACCCCTTGCACCGCCATATCTAGAAGGTTCAGTGTAGCATGAGGAGGAGGAGGCTGAGCTGGAGTCGTCGCGCCGCTAAAGTAGAGGTAACCTAAGGAGGAGACAGAGCCGAGGCTGATGTTGAGCTGGGGACCATCGTTGTGGGTGACCTGTGCAGCGCTGGAGGCTTCTTGAAGAAGCCTATCCCCCCTCCTGTAGCGCCTATTTGGGGGGGAGTTAAAAAAAACTAAAAAAAACTAAAACTAATGAACAATAACAAAATTAAAATTAAAACTCTAACAAAAAATACAATAAACATTAATTATTATAAATAAATAACTTACATAAGATATTTTATTAAACAGAATTATTAAAAATTAATAAAATTTTATTTATTTAATTGATAGTTATTTCTAAAATCCTATTAGGATAGATTATTAAAAATCTTGTTAATTATAATTTAATATTATATATTAATAATTATTTAAAAAACAAGTTGTTAATAAAATAAAATAATAATAATAAGTTATATATTAAATTATAGTTAAACTAAAATAATTAAGTTAAAATGTTAATAATATAAACTTTAAAAATAATAATAAACTTAATGTTTATAATTTACTTTAATAATTTTAATTAATTAAAAAATAATAACTTATAAACAACTTAGCATCAAAATTAACAATTAATAAAAATTCTTAATTATAATAATAAATCTTTTATTAATAAATTTGATCAACTTATAATACATAAATTATCATAATTTATCATTTATAGTTAAATAATAAATATTTAATAATAAATTTCATTTCATTATAAGTAATTAAAATATAATTACTAGTTCTTAGTAATAGTAATGAAATAATTTAATTAATAACATTATTTAATGTTTTACTAATTATTTTAAAAAGACTTTTTAATAAACTATTTATTTAAACAATAATTCTTTATTTCCTTAGTGTTTTAATTGTTTTGTCTGGTTTTCTTACGCAGGTTCATTCAAGAGTCAAAAACACGTCCAAGTGCTTCCAACTAACTCATCCAGAGTTAGTTATGTGAGAAAAATTAGTGTGATGTGCCTGTCGTGGAAAAAAATGCACGTGTGCAGGGCAAGCATTAATAACAATCAAATTCAGTAGAAAATGTTCGGTGAAAAGTAGCAGAATACAGCATAATACTTAAGAAGAGAAAGTAGTAGATTGAGGGGGAGACATTCACTCGTAGGAGGGAACCATTGGAGATTCGAGAGCTTCTCCCTCATCAAGAACCAGTACCGAGGAGAGGAGACCAGAAGGCGACTATGGAACAACTTCTTGGAGCTGGAGGAGGCCAAGGGAAGCAACAATTCATGTTAACTGAGGGATTTTACTTCCTATATTTTCTCTTAATTATTCTCTTTTGTAATTGAATGATCTTGGTATTCATATTAAACATGTTTTCTAGATAAGTCTCTAGTTCGGGGATAAATTGAAGTTTCACTGGTTAATTTTGCATGTTCTTTTTCATTTCATCTCTAGATGTATTCAGTATTGATCAGTGAGTCTGATACTAAATTCATTCAGTTGCATTGTTCCACCAAAGATTAATTTCAAAAGTTCACAATCATTTAGAGAGATTTATTGTGAAAACATCTCTTAAAAGTTAATAAATTCTTAAGACTTCAGTAATTATGGTGAGTTCATCTTATTGTTGTCTTCAGACTGTTCAAAGTTGATTTATTTTAGAGTGTAGAACTCTATAATTGATTGGCTTGTGTGACATAACTCCTGGCAAGGGAGGTGATTCATACTCTTGAAGTGGTACTCTGCAAAAACTTTTAAGTTAATTAGAATACCTTTAAACCATTAGAATAGAGATTTTTCCTCGATCATTTACTTTGATAGTTCGTTTATCATCATTCTATATTTTAGTTGTTCATTATTTTTTATTACTTTTCCTCTTTAATAGACAAAACATCAAAAAATATAAAAAGTGAAATATAGAAAAATCACTCCGCTGCTGACAACATTGGATTTTTTCAAAGTTTTTAAATGAATAGGGGCCAAAATTACCTTCCCTTTGGGTTAGACCCTGCTTGCCACATATACTGTAGTTAGTAGGAATATAAATTTTAAACATTGACTGACTTCAACAATGGTTCAGGTCAATATTCCATAGGGTATAATGTTATTCTCAAAAAAAATATTGTAATTTTTGTTTTCAAATGTAATGTAAGACTTAAGTATGTATCTATTTTACCAAAGCAACTAAACTACTAATTCCTTCAGGATTTTATTCCTTGTATCTTATGTCAATGTAATAAATATTACATAGGATATGGGTTATTATGGTTGGGGTCTCTATATATATTGCATGCATCAATTTGTTAAGAAAATTATTAACTTAATTGTATACCTCTTCCTCTACACAGTGTTAGTATGAGGGATTATTAGAAAGAAATATATTCTATTTATTGATTAGGTAAATATTGAAATTATGTATATTTTTTATTATGATATGGATGTTTATTGACTACCCAAGAAATTTGATTGTGTATTGTTTAACTATCCACCTTATTTGTTTTGATGGGTTATGATCATGTTATCCATTTTATTTACATGGGGAAATGTATTGAAATTACTTATTTTTGTATTCCAATATAAATTTTTATGAAGGAAATTTGATTATGAAGGATATTTTTATTCACATATTTAAAATATAGAATGCATTGAACTTAAAGAATTTATAGTTGGGGTTTGGTATTATATAGCCCCATGATGCATTAATCGGTTTAATGAGAAAAAATATTTTGGTATTAGGTGTATGTCTTCCCAATGTAATAATTATGTCTTGGATATAACCTTGATGGAATTAATGGTGTCAAGTTTATGGTTTTAATTATAAGAATAATTTCTTATATGAGGTCATAATGATAAAGATCAAGGTGGCTGAAAATATACATTCCATCCCCATGAATTCTAGTATTATTTTCCATGTGTTTATTTATATTGTTAACCATGGATTCGTTTCAAGATCTTGTAATTAGTTATATATAATTATTTTATTATAATTTGTTTCCTGTCATATTATACATGTCGAGTTTATTCCTTGATAGATTCTTACTTATTTTTCCCTTATCGGATTTTTTAGATCACCCTTATTATGTTTTCATTTCCTTGGGTTAAAAA
Source organism: Viscum album (assembly GCA_963277665.1). Classification (NCBI taxonomy): domain Eukaryota; kingdom Viridiplantae; phylum Streptophyta; class Magnoliopsida; order Santalales; family Viscaceae; genus Viscum; species Viscum album. Next base: position 506,740,936 of record OY728167.1, on the reverse strand, counting down.
AATTTATTATAAGTGATATTTATAGAAGAGTAGCATGTGTGGAGAATTTTGTGGGAGATACTTGAGATATATAATAGATTATTTATTTTTTTATATTGTGGAAAAATTTCCATTTGATAATAAATACATGATATTTGTTTGTTAAAATCTTTTCCAACCTCTCTAAAACTCTAAACCAGAAATGTACTATGAGGGTAAGTGACTAAATATTTATTAGTGATATTGTAATTATTGATGTAAAAATTGGGTCTCTTTGGATCATTTAAATAGAGGTATGTAAATAAGGTATTTATGAGTACTAGATCCTAGGAATGTGGGTCTAGGATGTTACTCTGAACATATAATTACACATAGTTGACTTTTTTATTATTTAAAAAAAATAAACAAAATAAACAAAAAAATAATTTTATGCTAAAATATTGATCATTTTATATGTTCTCTTTTACAAGGATAGTTCATAGCGTAAAATATTACGTGAAAACAATATCACTAAAATTTTAGATTCAATTATAGATTCAACAAAAAATATATATATAAAAACCTATATTCATAAAATAGAGATCATATTAGGATAAATGTTGTTTTAATAAATTCAAAAAAATAATTAAACAATTATGAAAAAATCAAAATCCAATTCCAAATATATAGGAATACAAATGATTAAAATAACTAATGGATAAATAAATAAGTAGTGAATATTGTACATGAGTAGTTGATAGTGGTGTCGCACGTCAATACAAGCTTACAAAATATTATCATGAAAGAGAAATATATAATTTGATATGATGAATCATATAAATAGAATCAATATTATGAGAACATAATTTATAGATTTAGGAATAAATAATTAGAACTTCAAGATCAAATTATGACGTAATGATATGATAATATAAATTTATACATAAAATTTCCAACAAAATCTATAAAACCAAGCAAGAAATATATATTCTAGGGTTGTGATCGAGGGGGTAGGAGGTAGTTGTTTTGAGATGGGCATGAGGTAAATGGGATGGGAGAGAATCATCATGATATAGGGATCTAATCTAGGGGAGGGTAGGGAGTCATCAGGGGGTCGGGCTATGGGATCAAGGTGAGGGGGGATAGTCGAGCTGAGATTGCGGGGAGGAGGAAGGAGGGAGGCACAATTGGTGAAATTAGTGGTTTATTTGTCATAGTTTCTTAAAAAACACTACTAAACATTGGTTTGGATATGGTTTATTAATAAAAGATAGATAATAATTAATTAGTGGTTGTTTTATGTAAGATTCCACTAATAAGTCGATGGATATTCAACTTTCGGTAATTCGTGATGATTATATAAAATTTTTTCAAATAAATCACTCTAAATTCCAATTTTTCTTATAGTGGTATGATCTAATATAATATTAATCATAGTCAGTGCATAATCTACTATTAGTAACATTGGGAAGGAAGGTGACCCATAAAATTGTGTCTTTCTATGTGAGCATTAACTAAAATTAAGGAATCACCATATGATTTGGATTGGTTTGGAAACTATAGGGTGGATCTTGGAGCATCTTCTTCATAAAATGGAATTGGAAAAATAATTTTTAGGGAATATAAGATTAGAATATGGCCTCTTCATCAATTCAAGTTTCCAACATTCATTGAAAAATAATTATTAGGAAATATCACTACTCATGTGTGTCAATGGAATCATTAGTGATCATGCTAATGGGATATTGGAATGGTGTGAAGATAAAACAATATTTTAAATTCAACATGTTGGTCATTTATTTATATCCTAGTTAGAGTTTCTATACCATTAATATTCTCCGAAGATATAGAAATATAAAAAACAATAGTTTAGTGATGTTTTTATCCATATTTTTAAAACATGTGGCTAATTTAGTGATATTTCAAAATGTTGATAATTATAAATTTATCCATGTTTTCAAAAACATCGCTAATTTAGTCATATTTTTTATAATTGTGGCTAATTTAGCAAGGTTTTTCAAAAACGTCGCTAATTTAGGGAAGTTTTTCAAAAACATCGCTAATTTATTCACATTTAAAATTTTCACTACATTTAAAAATAGCAATTTTTTATAGAAAATGGGGATAATTTATGGGAATTTTTAAGAATACATGGCTCATTTTAAATTTAGTGTCACTTTTACGAAAACTTGTCTAATTTATCCTTATTTAAAAACATAACTAATTTAATAATATCTATATTTTCCAGAAAAAATAAATAATTTAGCAATGTTTTTAAGAAAATGTATCTAATTTAGTGATGTTTTTAAGAAAACTTGGCTGATTTTAAATTTAACGATGTTTTTAAGAAAACGTGGCTATGTTCGTGACATTGTTTTACCAATATTTTAAAAAATGGATAATTCTATATAAGTATAATTATATTAATTTACTCAAACACATACACACACACATATATAATTTTATAATTACATATATATATATATATAAAATTATTTATATACAAATACATTAACATATATTTAAATATCATAATATTTTTATATATATAAACACATGGTTAAATATAGATATAGATATATATATATATATTTAAATATCCCCCAGAGTGTAGCTCAATGGTAGAAGCCCAATGTAAATATAAATATAAATTTATATATATATATATATAAACACACACACATATATAAACATATATTTATATATAAAAACACATATAAATTTTCAATTTAGCCACGATTTTAAGAAAACATGGATATTTTAGTGAAATTTTTACCAGTGTCATAAAACTTAGATAATTATATATTTATATATTTATAATTCTATTAATTTATATATATTTATTTTAATAAATTTATATTGATATAAAAATACATTAACATGTATTTAAATATCATAATATATATATATATACATATACATATATATTTATATATATACACACACACATATATAAATACATGTTTGTGTGTGTGCGTGCCTATAAACACACACAGAGACACACAAACACACACACACACACACACACACACATATATATATATATACACACATATGGAAACACATATATACATATATATAAACGTATTAATTATTAATTAACATCGCTTGCAGCATGTCCCATATTAAAAAAATCATGTGGGCGAGGTGTCAATGGGTGCTTCTGTTTCATAATACCATATTCTGGTAATAAAAATTATATATATATATATATAATATAAATTTTTTTATTAGTGAAATATATTAATATATGTATAAATATAGGATATTATATTTTTTTGTTAGAAAATCCTTTAGGTGAATTATTCAGGTTGCAACATGTTGGTTGGTCTATCCTACCTTCCATTCTCATTAAGAGTGCTTGTTCAGGTGGGTTTTGGGAAGTGTGACATCGGTGTGACATCCTTCAAAGGGATCAAGAAAATCAGGCAGGAGGTATATTATTCGTTGAGTTGGGCGGTGGTGGTTACGTGGTGCGAAGGGAGTGAGCTAGCTAGGGGTTACAAATATTTTTTAAAAAAAATTATTTCATGAATTAAAAAAATGAAATCCACATTTATAGAAAATGTATATAATTAATAAATAATTTACCAACATTTCTAAAAAAACATTGGTAAAAAATCTGTCTCTAATTAGAAACATTTATAAACACCACTAACTAGTGACACCACATTTAGTGCTGTTTTTTAGAAAAGTCATTAAATTCATTAGTGATGTTTTAAAACATTAATAATGTAAAAAAATGTTTCTAAAATAAGTTCATTTGTAGTGTAGTGTGAATTGAGAACTAGGTATATCACTGTCATTGATAATTTCATAGCCCCTGAATTAGTTGCAATACAACTGCATAGAAATTAAAAGGGGAAATCGATCCTAAATGGGTAATTTCCCCTCTTGACATGCTTGAGATACTGATATAACTTTGATAACATTAGCATGACTATGTTGTCCATTATTCACATTCCAGAGACGTCACCATCATGAATATCCTATTCATAATTCCAGGTAGTGACTCATAGACTGGCTAGAGGTATCCTCTCAAAAAATTACAAGGAATGTTGTGATATGTACAAGAAAGTTTACTCCTGGGATGAGATACCAACCCCATTCTTTATAGTTTCCTTACCGTGTGGTTGGAAAATACACACCTAGTTATCTATGATTATTGCAACTAGGGAAAATATATGGCCTCTCTGTTGTGTCCCCATGACCATTTGATCAAATGAGGATCCTAACCTAGAAAACAAAAGGAATTTCAGCATGTGGATGAAGCTCCTTCTTCCTGGTAACCCTTTCCTATATTTATATCTATATTTCTAGAGTATGAGTAAGCTCCATGTCTTCCCATGCGAACGTTGGAGGTATAAATTTTTCATACATCTCCCTTATGATCCGGGATTCACTGATCATATACACTTCCCAGAGCCTAACTCCAACTAATATATACATCACGTATAAGGTATTGGTGTTAGGGAAATAATAAATAATTAGGTTTGTAATTATTTTCTTATTGTTTTATGAGAATGAATTTTACATCTAGACAACCTTGTAGAAGCATAAAACCCTTAAATCTCACTCAAACTTAACATACCTTTGGTGGACCTAATAAGGCCACCCAAAGTCCATACTAAAAATTCCCCTTGGGATAATATCCCAACTTGTTTTCCATAACTTCTTATGATCTACATAGGACCACCAATGGATGGTTATGTTTCTATTACTCTTTGACTCTAGGATATGAGGGCCCTTTTCTAATGTTAATAGGGAATACACTAGGATGTACTTGTCTCCATGATCAAACTCATGAAGGAAACACCTTAACTCGTATATGATGTATTAGGAAAGACCAATGTGGTGGTTGATCTAATGAACCATTAGGTTCTATCCTAAATGATGTTTAAGGATAGTTGTATCATCCAGCCACATGAACTCATAAAGATGAATCTTCTATGAGGGTAGGTAATTCTTTAGAGTTTGGCCCATAAAATCTAAAAAAATGTGGGGGACTTGGGTGAATGGTTTGGAATTTATTAAATTAAATATTAATGATCATATGCGTTCATAATTTGGTATTAGATCAAGTGACATATTCCAGATTCATATCTATAAAAGAAAAAATTTAAAATTTTTGAAGGTCACGTCAGTTTAATGGTGTATAAGAGAATAATATAAAATACAATTTTGTTAAAAGGGTATATTTTATTAATTTTATGCATATGGGTTCAATTTATAAGTGTTTTTTAGTCCTTCATTAATTATTCATATTGAATGGACATCTGCTTTTTCTCTCTGTAGTTACCTAGAAACCAGTGAAATTATTTTTTTAGAGGAATATTATGTGGAGGTGTTGGAAATAATTTATGTGGAATGAGAAACATTTTCTAAAATATCTTCAATGACCAAAATTTAATGAAGAAAGGGTCATTCCACCTTATATATAAAGTAAATACCAACCTTTCATCATATGATTTATGTGAACCATAAAATTATTATGTAGAAAAACCAGGTTTCCTTATAATTAAATTTAATTCATTATGATCAGATCCAATTCGGGGGGTGGGGGGTTGTTGGTGTTTGAAAAAAATATCAACCACTTTGGAATAAATTTATAAAGTTTAAGAAGTAAAATATATAATTATTATAAAGGGGATAGTATACTATGAATAAATCACAAAACTTGTAAAAAAATCACCCAGACTATAAAGAATATACACACAGATGAGCATAAATTTTTTTGATCACAGATGTGACCACTAGAATTTTTCATGAATTGTCATTTCTTACAGCTACAAAATTATTTCATGATACATGTGTCATTTTTAGCATAGATTTATATTCCCTTTGAAATCATGAGCCTCTTTTACAATAGATCATAATTTAAAATGTGGAAGAAGGACTTTTATAAATTCATGTATCATTTTTATGTGATAATGGTTTCATAAGTCATAGGTCATGAGGTTACAAAATTTTCCTAAAAATAAAATCTTGATAGTCATTTCTAGGGATAAATAAATTTTTCGAGTCATGAAATTCAAGAAATTACAATGTTTGGAAACAAATATTTTATGAGAAAGTATTTGGTGATGGATTATATTATAACCCAGGGTCCCATAGTATGCACCCTAATAGGGGGATTGGATTTTGGGTGATTTGAAATTTATTCTTATCTCAAACTCAAATAGGTTTTATCTTCAATTTTACAAATAAACTTTGAATATATCACAAAAATCATGCAAAAACATAGCTAAATGCAGAAAATTTAGGAGCATAAACATCAATAATTTTTACTTGGATTACCCACAATAGGCTATATCCAAGGAATAGATATCAATGATGTGTCAATATACCTAATAATCAATACTATACTAGTTTGTGATTATAATATTTAAATAAAAAACATTTTTCATATAAGGTTTATGAAATATTCATACTTTCCTCCCAGTAATTTAATAGAGGGTTAAACAAAGAGATAATCTTGTCACATAGTTCAATCTAACTAGAATAATGATATAAAAAATAACACCAAATAGAAAAGTGTGTTATCTAAGATGTTATGTTCTATGATAATTCATCTTTAAAAATATGTTCACAAACTCTTTACTTACAAAGTAAATCTTAAATAGAATTAAATCCATGAAAAAAACACTCTTTATTTATAGATAATAAATGAAATGCCAACCAGTTCTCTTCTCTAACATTATTCTAGACATTCTCTATGCTTTTTTAACTTCCTATATAATTTTCATAACAGCATTATTCTACTTCATAAATTGAAATTTTAAATTCACATTCATATTTAAAAATAGAAACCTCTTAGATTTTGTTCTTCCTCAAAAACCATCCATTGGATTATTTCCAAGTGAATCTCCATCATTTATCACAATTTAGAAAATTAGTCATCATACTAAGAACTACTAAAATTTCTTTTCATTTCTAATCCATCAATTACTTTTTTAAACCTATAGTTTTTCAATAATTACAATGTGTAAAAATTCATTTTGGTGTAATAAGTTGGTTTCACAATAAATCTTCTCTAGGTTACAAAATAATTGAGGCATGATAGGATATTTTACATTGAAATATTGATTTTCTTTTCTAAACAGCTCAAATATTAATTTTTAAGGACCTTCACCTTTTCTTCATGGTCTATTTTTTTTAAAGTATCTTCAATAATATATCAATCTATTTATTGTGTTGTGATTCAATTCCGTATCAAATATTCATTATGATATGACATATACCTTCATGGATTAAACTCACATAACTATTTTTGATTAATCTCATATATTTTAATAAGATTAATATTATTTGATATTGTTATGGCGTGGGAATCAAATTACATGGTGACTATATCTAACACAAGTTTTGAAAAAACTAGTTTAATTTAACATTCTAGATATGTTAATCTAACATGAGTCTTCTATGGCATGAGCAACACATTGCAGTGTGACTGTATCACATGCATCTTTAAAAAAAACCTATTAATATGTTGTATATATAGGGATACCTAAATATTATTACATAGACATTATTCGTGGAATGATATTTATGTTTATGTAGTGATTTTTTCCTAAAATTCAAAAAATATATGCAATCCATTACTTTGATTCGCTGGAACAACATAGCTTTGAAATCATTATGCAACTTCAAATGAATATAATTGATAAAAAATCCAACATTACAAACTTTAGTTTCAACTTTCTCCCCCTTTGATTTTTTTTCAATACACCCTTTTTAGACCCATGATCCATGTCAATCCATCCATGATTCCTTTATTGTATAACTCCTCCACCAATCATTCCCCCCCTGACATTAAAATTTAAAGGGTGTCTCCTTTTCTAGATCTAATCACATCTGAGTGTTAAATAAAAAACTTCCATTTTTCCATAACTGGGAAAATATCCATTAAAAAGGTATCTTGGCCTATGTGAGTTGTGTCACATCTTGGTTTGATTTTCTTTAAAAATAGTAGTTAGTTTTGTTGGTGATAAGGCCTCAAATGTGCATCCTTGTACTTCAGAGTCTTCCAACTAGTAGTGAGGGCCTAGGGTGTATCCATGGGAAGACTGTTCCCTTATATCAAAGTTATAAAATATAATAAATAACCAAACATCATATATTGAATTAAATAATCACATTGTGGAAGAAATATATAAAAACAAGGCTGTAATAAAATAAAATGTAGTAAAGTCTCAAGAAACCATGTCATACATACAACACTGATCACCCACTAGGCTAATCACAAATACAAGAATAAAATAAATAAACAAAAGTACAAGGATCTACTAATACCTCTAAGACGAAACATATACCTAGTCTAAAAAGTCTCTATTGAGCTACTTCAGTCTGATCATAAGAATCCACATGATTGTCTCCACTTGATTAAAAAAACCTGGGCCTCAGCCCTACCCATCATGCATCATTCCTCATCCTAAAAGAAGACATAAATTTTGGATGCACACTAAGGTTTATGTATAGGAGGTGAGAAATAAATCTTAGTGGTCCATATACAATGGTGAAACTATAACCTATTGTCATAAGTGCACGCTTATGCAATAGTCTCAGCCAACACAAGACACAACTAGAATGAATAAATAAAATAAATCCACATTCTATCCTTGAATTTTAGATCCTGATGATCTGAACATCAGATGACATTCAATTTGTGTGTAATCTAATTATTATTTGGGTTTTCAATCCCAATCAACCATACCTTCTTCAGTCATGGATTGAAATGTCTCTAATAAATAAACATAACCATAAGGGGATACATGTCCTAGCTATAGAATCACTATTTCCTGCCTCTAATAAATATAATAAATTATTTCAGGTTTCAATCTGAAATCCCAAAAACACAACATTGATTTGGATGTCATACCACTCAATCCATGTGTAATATAGTCTAATGTTTGATTCCTACGTCCCGGTCTACAGGTAGTTACATTATTATATCTCAGATGATCCTAAAGGGGGTTTACCCTTAGGTGATATGTAAGGAATACACTCTAAGATCCAAGATAATAACTCAATATAATTCAATAAATATCTCAACATCCCATTCCCATAAAATTCTGGGAAATGTAGTCAGGATGATTCCCCCTAACCCTAGAGAGTATCCTAGGAATCATACCAAGGAGATCATCATCAATCCTAAACGATGTCATCATCTCATGCTCAGGTAAAATTCACCCACACAAAAACCTATAAAATCACCTAAATCCTAGAGAGATGTCCATCCTAGGAAACAACCTATATATTAGGGGTTCGGATATGCCCTCAGTAACCTACCTCTGTAACTCGTATGAAGGGAGGAGTCCTAAAGACAAATGGGACTTCCAATCATGGTAAAATCTAAACAATTATGGCTCGTACTTTAGATCCCATAAAGTAAAAATAGAAATACTTATCATAGAATCACATCATATCAAGTTCCATAGGCCAAGTAATAATAAGAACATATAGAAATAACAACTGCATCAATAGTAACTGAGTAAAAGAATAAAGGTAAGAGTAGGGTTGTTCAAACAACTAAACTGATTACTACAACCAAAACCCCCCATGATCTCATGTTCAGTACAAGTTCTAATTTGACACTCCCTACCACCTTTACCCAATCTATTAATGCACGAGATCAAGTTTGGTTGACTACTAGGGCACCCACGACCCCACTGGATAATACATAGGAGAGGCATCCTACTTGGTATCATCGAGGTCAACATGATTAGAGGATCCCCTCTTGGGATCTTCTAATTTAACACATAATTATTGGTATACATCTTGGGATCCTCAAAAAGGAAAATTAAGTAGAGGCATCCCACATGGGATAATCAAGGTTTTTTCATAAGTGAAGGGTTCCTATAGGGGATCCTTAGCTACACACTATTCTCTCAGGTTAAACATGCTCAACGGTAAGGTCAAAACACAAAACAAAATCTTAAAATCTATGGGAATTATACTTAAACATCGGTCTAGGTAGATTCCCCATGTCCCATTCAATTCAAGGTACCACTCTATGTTGGCCTGAACAACCTGCCTACCCGCTTCCTCAACTCAAGTATTAGTCCCATTAATCATGGATTGTCTCAAGGTACACCATATTATGACTTTTAGATGTCATTCCATGCCCTCAAACAACTAATACAACCCTCACCAGGGTCCCACCCCATACCTCAATCTCAAGAGACTGCTAGTTTTAACTACTGGAGGAATAACTTCTCCATCAATGCTCACTCACCCCAAAACACCATCTAGGTTCCCTCAAATCACTCAAAGGGTTCCACCATCGTGATCTATGAGGAAAGGTACTCAAAATGGACTCTTATTTTTCCAATTCTGACTCTGGGGTGTGAAAACATGAAAAACCCTCAAAAGGGTAGCAACAGAGTTGCACACTGCATGTATACCCGAGTACATGACATGTACTCTCAAAGCCCAATATGGGTGTGTACTTATGCCCAACTTGGAATGTAAAACCTAAGAACAGAAAATTTAAATCATGCATTTGGTGTGTACCCTATACGGCATGCCTTCCCATTTACCGCACATAGCTTGGCCATGTGTTTTTCAGGGGTGTGTACTCTTACGTTCCATGAATCATACATGGGGTATGGTTGTGTACCCTACATGACCGAGTTCCCATATACAGGTCATTTGGCCATGTACTCGGACACACACTGAGTGACACTACACATCATATAATCTAATTACATGGAATGTAATTCCAAAAAGTAATCTCCTCAAAATATTAAGAACATGTTATGTGTGTTCATTAAACCTCATATCGTGTGATTGGGATTTCCAAATGGGAAACCCTTGCGAACAACTTGAAACCACCATTTCCCCCCGTTTAAGCATAGATCAACCCTATGGGGATCTTTAGAATCCATAATACGGACTTAAAAATAGAAAGTAGAAAATCTATTGGAATTTATGGAAAAATGTAAAAATGTCCAACCTCTGGGTGGAATTCTCCAAACATCGCATGTTTCCAAGTTTTACTATTCTTTCATGGTGATTTGTCTCCTCTTAAGCACCACCTAGGCACCTACCTTATTCCATCTCCATTTTATATCTCTATTATGAAAAGGATAAGTGAAAAATGGGTTTATGTGAGAATCCAAGAGAGGAGGATATATAGAAGAGGAAATGGGAAAGGAATAAAAAGAAAAAGAAAAAGAAAGGAAAAAATGACAAAGGGCCCATGCTTTTCCTCGATGCACAATGTGAGTTTATGCATTGACTAGATAAACCCCAGTATTTCATACTCGACCACATATAATAAATCTCAATCCAACACTCTAATGAAAAAATATCACTGAACTAATACACATTTAGAAATTAATATTTATTTAATTAATTATTAATTATTAATTATTTAGTGAAAATTTAGATTCGTTGAATTTCCACAAAACTTTTATACTAGGGTAAAAACCCTATTTTATGACCAACAATGTGGTAATAAAAATTATCTGAGATCATATTATAGGGGAAAACTATCATTTTTCCCCTCATAAGAATCTTAAAGAACAAAATAAAATTTCTGCTCAATTCATAGTCGGGAAAAACACAGGTCTTTATAACCTCCCCCCAATAACCCTTCTCATCCCTGAGAAGCCTTGTGGTCAAGTAGCATCCATGCTCTCATCCTAAACATCTTCACAACAACACTATCTTGACTATATAATTACCAATCTCACTACATCCATAAATCTCTCACAACATGGTTGATGATCAAACATAACTGATCTGATACTCCCCAGTATAGAAGCATCCTTATTTTAACCACACAACCGAACTCCAGAATCAAAGACCCACACTTTTTCCATCATCAAATACAATGTTTGGCATGACAAGAACTGGTCATTCCCAAGAATTAACCTACAATATCAAAACATCACTTATTAACACTTTGTAGGAATGGTTTACATGGAAAATATGAATTTATAAATCATAACAAGGGTCACTGACCTCAAACGGAAAATGGTGTACTCCCGACCAAATATATTACATTATACCACTCCTCGAGAACAACCTAAATATATTAAATTTTCAAATGTGTGTCACTTCTAGCAATCCATGTTCTACATCTTGTTAATAACTATCTGGGATTCATCCAAATCAATGGTACCACCACACTTGATCCATCCTTGATGTCTTCACTACCATAGAGATACATTTCTCATTTCATCGCAGCTCTAGGGAAACCATATCCACAATATTTATTTGAAACCATCGGTCCTTGTATTGCACATGACCACTCATCTATTAATTATTTAGATAGTTTTCATGGAAAAAATACATCTATCATTTCTATATTTCCTATCACAAAGGATTCAAAATCCCATACCACATGGTTACACCACACTACACATGCTTCTATGAGCCGCACATTAACAAGTTCTAGCTGAGTGTGATACATAGAACATCAGCCTTATTAATCTAGATTCTCCCTTGTAAATCCTCTTCAAAAATAGTAACTTCACCAGTTCCATGATTTATTCCATGAAATCCCATCATATGGCATCATCCTAGAACCATAGTTGTATATCCTCAGTCTAAACATGTCAACCTCATCCACATGCTTAGCTGATACACGGTTCCATCCCATTCATGAGAATCTACCCATTATCTATCCATGTTTCTAATCAAAAAAACAATATTCAATATGGACAATAATCTAAAAATTATTACCCATTGAAGTCAGTCTTGATAGCCATGTACCCTAGGTGCTTCACCAAAAAACAAAAGCATCACCCTACCAATATTGAAAAAACTAATCACCTCCCATAAATTGGTCTCAACATGAGTGTACCATAAATATTACCACATTAAAATGAGTATGTAATTCTCGGCTAACCCCTCTCACATGTTTCCCTTGATCAAACTAAAAGCTAACTCGCTAGGGTTCCAAGTCACAACTAAGGACCTCAAGGTCTCCCACCTATCCCTATGGGTCAAGTCTCAATATGGGTTACTCGGTTAAACCACCTAGCCTATAGGTCTCTCACACAAAAATCAAAACATCTAATGTTCCTATCAACTCTATAAGAGAGGTAAAATTGAAGGTAGGTGAGGATAAAATAAACCTACAAGGGTCAAAAACATATCAACATGGGTTTAATTATACAGGTTTTAAATTCCAATTTATAGGGAAAACCCCTTTATGTTGTAATTGTAAACCCATTTAATTGAAACCAATTGGAAAATATTTACTCTAGGAAAGTATTCTAATGGAATCACCACCCATGAATCAACCTAATAGGTCCGAATATTCTCTAACCACCCTCATAAGGAATTTCCCCTTGAAGTTTAGTGATATGAACATAGAAAATATGATGTACTGACCCTCACCAGGAATCCATATATGATAATACCCCCTGGAGTTTCCAGTTCACTAAAAACATCCTGGTACCTATTGACATTACACTCAACAATATGAATATATATCCGTAAATTAATTTTGTTTAAGTAAAATATCGTAGAAATATTGATGGGAAAACTCCATATAGATTGTTAAAAATATATAGTTAACACCACTTGAAAACTATGCACCCAAATGTGGTTTACTAAAATGGAATTATCTACCAGTTTTGACCTATGAGGGTCAACAGTACATATACAACATCATCTCAAATGATCTGTTTCATAATATACTCAAATAGATCAATTAAGTAAAATAGATTTCTAAGATATGCGGGAAAACACTATATAGGTTGTTACTAGAACATTAAATAACCAAACCTATGTAACAAATCCCTATGAGTGGTCAAAAACATGGTAACCAAGTGCCCCATCAACCCACTAGGGGAACTGCACCTCCCATGCATGAGGACTAAGTCACCATCCTCACCATCAAACTTCTCACTATAGATCCACATGAACTATAATAAATAATGTAACCAAGGTGATCTAAACGAGTGGAAAACCACTAAGAACCTATATAGAAAACACCACTTAGGTTTTTGTTTAAAATTTTAATAGTTATCCTTACTGTTAGTAGTAAAATCTCACACTAGAAAGCCTATAATACATGGATCTTATGTTCAAAATATGATTCATGAACAAATGCCTCTTTCCTATTCTAAAAAAATTTATATCCATCACTAGCCTCTCGCTAACGATCTGAGAGCCATAAATATATACATAATTATAAAATAAACACAACTTATTCGTCTCTCAAAGAGAAAATCATAAATAACTATAACTTTTCCTACCACGAATAGTATTCTTATATACCTAGAAACCTATAATTCTTACCAAAATAAGCATTCTCGATGCACCAGTATGACGTCCATTATAGGATCGGAAACATTCCTAATAATCATGTTTACCATTCCTTCAATAGTAAAAAATAAAGGAACCAGTCTAATGCTAGTTTGTCAAATACTATCTTGAATCACTCTAAAAACAAGAGTCAGACTTGTTGGTGATAAGGTATCAACTGTACCTCACCATATGCTAAAGGATTCTAATTAGAAGTGAAAAACTAGGGTGTGTCCATGGGGAGACTATGTCCTCATATGAGAGTAAGAAAACAATATAAATAACCAAAAATCATCCATAGTAGTAAATAATCAGCGTACATGAGCAATAAATATAAACAAGGTTTCAATAAATGAAATGCAGTAAAGTCCTGAAAATTCATGCCATACATCGTACACCAGTCACCCACTTTTCCAATCAAATATATATATATAAAAATAAAATAAATAAACAAAATTATAAGGATATAAAAATATCTTTGAGATGGACCATATACACAATCTACAAAGACTCTATCAACATTCTCCAGCCTGATCATAAGAATCCACACGAGTGGATCTACTTTACCAAGAAACCCAGGCCTCAACCCTATCCATCGTACATTTATAATCAGATTGAATGAATACATAAGGTATGCATGCACCCTAATGTTTGTGTATAGGTGGTGAGAAATAAATCTCATTATTCCACCCCATATGGTTAACCATAACTTGTTATCATAAGTTCATGCTTATACAATATACTCAACCTATATGGGACACAAATGGAATGAATAAATAAAATAATCCCAAAATTGATCATTGAATTTGTAGTCTTGATTGATTGGATATACTCAGAATAAGTCATTGATCTGGATTTCAATCCACTCAAGTATTATGTAATCTCATCAACAGACCATTCTTAGAAAATTTTAGGTAATTCTATAACCATGTTTCCACCTAACCCTAGGGAGTATCCTAGGAATCATATAAAGTCGATCATCATCAATCCTCAATGATTTTATCATCTTCTTCTTGGGGGAAATTTTCCCACCTGATAACCTCTGGAATTTCTTGGATCCTATAATTCTAGCTATCTTGTCTGAAACCCTATGTAAGAGGGGTTCTAAGATGCACTCAGCAACCTACCTCTATAACCCATGTGAAAGAAGGAATCCTAGTGACAAATGAAACTTCCAGTAGTAGTTTCATTAAAAAAACTAATAATGATAAGCTAGATCCCAGGAAGAATATCTGGGAATCCCCATAATAGCATCACATCGAATCAGGCCCCATAGGCCGAGTACTAGGAAGAATGTCTGAAAATTATATCTAGATTAATAGTAACTAAGTAAAATAATAAAGGTAAGAGTAGGGCTAGATGAAAAATTAAAACAACTAATAAACCAAAAATCCCTCAGGATCACATGTACAACACAGGTTCTAAGGTGAAACCAACTATAACCTCCTCCCAAACCCATAATGTACTATATTAGGGTCAGTAGATGAGAACCCACTAGGTACCCTAGATCAATACATAGGAGTGGAATCCTACTTGGGGTCATTGAGGTCAAAATGATAAAAGGTATCCCTCTTGGGAACCCCCAATTCATCACATAAGTAGAGGAATCCCTCTTGGGATCCTCATAAAGAGAAAGTAATAAAATTCATCCCCCAAGGGATTCCTCTAGGTCAGTTTATAAGTTGAGGCATCCTATAGAGGATCCTTGGATACATACAAGTCTCTCAGGTTAAATACACTCTTTATTAAGGTTAACACACAAAATGACCTTTTGGAATCAAGGGGAAGGCTAATTAAACAATTTTATAGGGAGATGGATCTTGTCTTATTTCAGTTTAAGGTCCCACTCTAGGTTGGTCTGAACATCCAACCAATCTGATTCCTCAAGTCGCATCTCAGTACCACTAACTAGGTATTTTCCCAAGTTATCCTAGATGAGGACCTTGGTGATCTCATGAAATTTCCTCACACCATTTACATGACCCTCAACTAGCACTCAGCCTATGTCTCACGCTTAAGAGACCGCAAGTTCCAACTGTCGGAGGAAGAACTTATCTAACAAATATCTATATCCCTAAAATTTTATTTAGGAGTCTTCAATACATCCCAAGGGTTCCACCATCATTATCTATATGAAAAACAACTCAAAATGTACTCTTCTTTTGTCTAATTCTACTTAGGGGTGTAAAACCATGAAAACCCCTCAAAAGGGTTGCAAGGATGTAGTACACATTGTGTATACCTGAGTACATAGTGTGTACTCTCAAAGCCCTACCTGGGCATGTACGTCAACAAGACTTGGAATTTATAACCCAAGTACATGATGTGTTAATCATGTACATAGCGTGTACACTAAATGGGGTTCTTTCTCGTGTACCACACATGGCCTGGACAGGACTTTTTTCTAGGTGTGTACTTTTACATATCATGCATCCCACATGGGTCTGGTCGTGTACCCTTCACGAACAAGTGCCCGAATATAGGTTGTATGTCCAAGTACTCGGCCACATATAGAGAAATAATACATGGAATATACTCCATGTACATAATGTGTACTTCCAAAAATTAATATCCCCTAAATAGGAAGAACACCCAACATGTTCTAATTAAACCATATGCCATGTGATCAATACTTTCGAATGTGGAACCCATGAGAATGGCCCAAACCCTTATTTTCCCATGGTTAAGCATAGATTGGCCCCATGGGGATCCTTAGCATCCATAATAGGGCCTTAAAACAATAAAGTAGAAAATACATAGGGTTTATGGAAGAAAGATAAAAACTCCCTACCTTTGGGATGAATGCACCAAAGGTTCACCCATTTCTTCATTTTTTATCTCCCACATAACGATCCAGCTCCACCCGAGTTCCACAACGAAACCTCCCTTCTTCATAATCTTTCTCTCTCCCCATATACATTTTCTATATTATTCATATCAAGAAGAATCCCAAAAGGATTATATACGATAATACAGTGGAGGAGTAGAAATAAAGGAGGGAAAATAAAAGGAATAAATAAAAGAAAAGGAAAACGGGGCCTCAGCCTGACCCTAGCGCCCAATGTAAGTTAATACCTTGAATAAAAAAACCCCCATTGCAAACTCAACCATGGAAATGAAATATCAATCCAAAACTCCATTGAAAATATTTCACTAAATGAACATGTATAAGTAAATTAATATTTTATTAACTAAATATTTTATTTTAATTATTCTGTGAAAATTCAAATGACTCTAATTTCCACAAAACTCATGTCCTAGGGTAAAATCCCTTTTCTAATACCAATACAGTGGTAATAAAAACTATATGTTATAATATACTAGTGAAAATGAAGATTTTATCCCTCATAAGTAGCTAAAATCAAAAATCCAAATTTCTACTCAATTTCACAGTCCATAAAAACAAGGGTCTTTACAAGTCAAATATCACTATAGAAAAAATATAATATGTCAATTTCTACAATTTTGTACATATTTTTATAGAAACCCTAAATTATTCTTCAAATTTACAATGATTTATTTATACCTCTATCTTCTTACACTCAAAAAATAGGAACACCTATAGAAACACAATATCATAGTAAATAATTATATGTAATGGGGAGATGGAATTTTTGAATCTCCTTTTTTTATGGAAATTGGTAAAAAATTTATGTTAAACTGATACTTATTGAACACAATTTTTACCATAATTTTTTTAAATTATATTTTATACTTGATATTGGGTTCCAATAGACACCAATTTTATATTTTTTAACCCACATTCTTCTTTATACAGTGGTAACAGATCTCAATATATTTTGTGTGAGAGTGATGTACCAAATTATTTATTAACTTAATGGCACTCTTGTTGTTACACTTAATCGACATCAGTTTTTTCACCACTTTTTCTAATATCATCTAATTATTTATTTATACAAAACAACTTTCTATAGGCCTTAGTAACTAAAATATATTTTTACTTTGTTGTGCTCAATGATGAACATTGATTATTTTTACTTATCCATGCAATACAATTTATTTTGATGAAGAAAGATTAAGTAGTTAAAAATTTTTGATCTAAAAAATCTCCAACACTATTTGTATCTGAATAATCCTTCATATCTTGATTTTACCCATATTTGAAAACTAATCTATATTTCAATGTTCACTGAATAAACCTCATTATACTCTTTACCGACATGACATTTTCTTCCTTTGGAAAACTATAGAATCATGATATCAATCACATAATATAAAATATATATGAATGTAATGAGATAATATATAAATATAAAAATTATCTAATACAATATTGAGTCAACTCCCTTTCCTCCCTCATGATTTCCATGTTTTATTTCAATGGATATCATATTAGAAACCAGTTTGTAACCTTTTATTATGAATTTGCTTAATAGTTATCTAGAATATTCACCAATGAGATAAATATATTTACTTTCTTTAATATAATTATAACCTAAGAAATATATTATCTCTAATTTCATTGATATCGCAAATTCAAAATTCATCTATTGTGAAAAACTATCACTGGAATTATGTTTTGTTCCAAAAAAGTGATATCATCCACTTAAATAAACAACATGAAATGCGCTTCATCTAAAACTATCACGTAAAGTTTGTGATCAACCCCTCATATTTTAAAGTTCAATTTTATAGACACGTGTCTAGAAAATAATACCAAGTACAAGGTGGTTACTTAAGTCCATGAAAATCCTATTTAAACCTTTAAACCATTAAATCATAATCTTAAATTAGAGTAATAATCATTTTTTATGTAGAATTATTCTTTCAAGACTCCATTGAATAATTTCATCTTTACATAAATTTGATAGGATCTTAAATTTATTTGAACAACCACTTCCAAGAAGAGTATTATTGATTAAATCTTTTCTATTTGAGTAAATGTTTCCTCAATAAGAAATCCATCAAATATGAGCATATTATTTACATAACATCCCTAATTTATTCTAAACCACTCTTCCATTTTCATCATAATTTTTTTCAATATAAATTTTGTACCAATCATATTTTTTTGTCTAGTTCCGTCCAAAATATCCCATGTTTTATTCTTATAAATTTGGTCTAGCTATTCATTCATGGATTTCATATATGATTAATTTTTTTCTACTTAGTGGTTCTTCCTCTAATAATAGAGTAGTGTTCTCTATTCATCTCATTTTCCAAGTCTACATTAAAACTGAATTGTCTCCAATAATGATTTTTTGATCAACTTAAACTATTATTATTCATGTTTGATCCATATATTGACTTACTTTAGAATGATGATCATCCTTTCATTCAAATTCAAAATAATCATCATTTAGAAGTTTTTTCAATGCTCCAGATTCTAGTTCAACACTTTCTTCTTCTTCTTCTTTCTATTTTTCACACACTTCTTTAAGGATATATCCTCCATAATTCTATTTGTATTAATTTTCAACTACTTTCACATCACTTATTTCAATGACATTATTGATCCTTTTGTTGAAGCATTTATAGGCTCTACTCTTTGATTAGTAACCCAAAAATACTGCTTTATCCAATGTATCATTATAGTTTCCGGGATTCCCCTGTTTATTTTAAATAAAAAATCTACTTAATGATACAATGAAATTTTTCAAAGAGTATTTCCTACCATTCCACATTTCATATGGTGTTTTCTCTTCTCTAGTACGGAGTGATGATCAATTTTAAGATTATAAAACCACTTACACAACTTCTTTCTAATAGTGGTGAGAGATTACACTTTCAATCAAAAAACTATTGGACATGTTATTTACCTTTCTATTCTTACTTCCCATAAATTTATTCAATTTAGGATCTCTTACTGTTTAAAATTCATTCTTCATTACATGTTTCTCTAGATAATTTTCAACTTCAATAAAAGTTTATTTGGTTATATTATCTAACAATAGGATCTTCGTTATCTTTCTAGTTTCATTATCCAATCTTCTTCAGAATATTTTTATGAATTAAAACACTTATATATTATATCACATAAACATAACACATCCCATATCCTAATATTCATCAAAAATTAATTATTTCTCCAATAGAGTTTTATCTTGATTGATTACATCAATGTTAACAAAATTTATATGAATTGATGCTCTATTATTATTTTTATGGAAGGTGTTTCTCATTATATATTCCATGAAGAATTTATCATAGTTCTTTTCTTTATTCCTCTTCAGAAAAGGAATATCAATAATAAATTTCAACTTCAACAAATTCTATATACTCCTCTGATGAATGTGACCAAACCTTCGATGAAAAAAATTATTCTCTTATTATCTGGTATGAAGACAAGTGTTTTCTTTATTGTCCGCTTGATATAATTTCCCATTAATTCTCCATCACTATATAATAGTGCTTCCAATTTTTCTCTTAACATTACAAACTTTTTGGTTTAATGTGACTTACAATCTAAATTAATATAACTAAATCACACTAAACAAATTGTGTCATACACCATAAACATATAGAACATATGTATTTTTATTTTATTATCCATGTATATTTTTGTTACCACTTTATTTAAATGATAGAGCTCATAAATAACCTATAACTTTCACATTATAGTGAAGATTCGTGTTTCCCATCATGTACAATGAGCACCCACTACCAAGAATGTTACACCCAAACTCCAGTACCCAGGATCCAGGGGTCATTTTGTTACATTAGTGAAAAATAAATAGATCACAATACATAGGATCCAACAATTTATTATTATTAGGAAAATATATACTTAATTGTACATTATATTACATTGAAAAATTAAGATACATTATTTGAATACATGAAAAAATTATCATTTTTCCTTAAAATTATTGACAACACATTTAATAATATTCCTGGATTCCTAGAAAAATAGGATAAAATATAAAGGGTTGAGAATAGATTCTCAGTATGGGGAAATGTACAATGGAATCTATCACATTATATTAAGTAATGATATATATATAAGGAATAAAAATAATTAAGTTAACTATTAACATGATCATGGAATATATCCAAATAAATAAAAATAATTACATGAGATGTAGTAACTAATTTCATATTGATAGAAAGTATAATCTCGATCATATTACTCTTACCATTGATGCCTTATACTAAGACGAAAATACATAAAAAGTAAGTTGTATGCCAATACCCAAACTTGTTTGTTTCATTGGAATTATTGATGCATCAATGGACTATATAATTTCAAGCCCCACCTGTCACTAAATAATTTAAATGCATTCATAATATGAAATTAATGAATAAATAGTGCATAATTTACATGACTTAGTAGCAAATAATTATCTTTATTAAAATAAATAGTATATAAATTATCAATAATTCCCCATTCAATAAGTAGAATAACATCCTCGACAAATACCCTTAAAATTTCAAGGTGTTTACACTATATAGCGTAATGAATATAGAGTTAGAAAAATAGTGTAAATGATATAGCATGTTTCAATGAGATTAAAGGACATGGACATGGAGGAGAAAAAATGTTAAGATAGGGATAAAGAGTGACAAAGAAAATAAATTAAAAATCAATATATTCAAGTCCCTCATTATGGTTTGTAAAGAATCATGAGAAAAATCTAAAGAATACCCCCAAGGAGTGTCAAACCAAGTGTGCAGTTAATCCCATTAGTTGTGCACTAAGTGGAGATCTAATTAATACTCAAAAAACCTTTTTTAAAGTTGATACCCCTAGATTCATATGATCCGAATTCTGCATAAATTTTTTTGTATCCAAATATAGATTTCATTTCTATCAATCCACAACTTTTTTACTTTACCAAAATTTTATGATGTTTTCTTATATTGAAATTTATTCGTTGGGTTTCCACTAATATTTGATCAATTTCAATGAATTATGAATGTAGTATAATTAGAGAGAATAAGTAATATATAATTATAAATATATCAAATCAACAATAATACCATGGAATTACCATCATGGAAATATATGAAAATTAATTTTAGATGATATTAAAATTAAAGTATTTATATTTAAAAAGAAATAAGGGGATTGGGAACTCTAATATTTATTTTATTCTTAAAAAAATCACTAAAATAAAGGGAAAAGTTGTCACATTTGAAAACCATGAATATTTTTTGGGTATAATAATAAAAAATAATAAAAATAATGGGGGTAAAATGAATATAAGTGGATAAAATTAAAAAAATGATCATAACTCAATGCATAGTTATTGTGTTAAGAATAATCATACCTTTACACTTGATATCCATTTATGGAAGTGATTTAATCTTCTATATAATATGAATAACCATATTAATAAATTATTTCATAAATTCATTCATGTATATTACCTTTTCTATCCATAAATTATAATCATTTATTATACATGTATTAGTTAATTATTTTTTACTTTCATCATCATATGTTTGTGATCGTTATTACTTTCATACGAGTTTCATAATGGTGATGTTAATCTCCATTATTTTATTTGAATTTATCAATTCCTATATTATTCAAGGGTCGGTAATATAAGTTCCCTAATGATTTATAAATTTTAGTTTCATTCTATGAGAGTTTTAGTTAGGATTCGTGAAGATGAAATTGATGATGAGCTTGTTTCTATAATTTTAACAAACGAAAGCTGATATATTAATAACAAGTTATATATTAATAATACCATTACATAACCAAAAAATCATTATTTACTTATTAATATCCAATATTATAATAAATTATTTTTATATAGTCATCCATGATAGATATTTATAGCATCATCCATGTGGGTTGTTAAACTGACCCAAATAAGAGAATGTAATAATCTATGGGTGAATTATGTTATGAAAGTGATTATTTTATTATAATGTCATTATAATAAAAATATAATGGTGTTATTTATATTATATTTAGTAAATGAATCATATTTCATGATATTTTTATGATAAATATAGATAATAAAAGGTTAGGTAGTGGATAGTACTCACGTTGAGGGGTTGATTCTTCTCTTGAAGGACCTTCTAGAAATAGAGGAATTGAGAAAATTTATTATAACTAGGGGATACCAAATTTCAAATAGGATTCTATAAGAACTAAAACAGATATGTATTCAAGTATAATCATAAGGATTGGTGTGGATCAAAGTGGTCTTAGGTTAGGTCCTTTTATATGAGATAAAGAGAGACATTTCGTTGGAAATTTAAATTAGGTGAAGGGTAAATATGAAATCATATAGAAGTTAGGTGATTTAGGAAAATAAATTTTTGTTGGACATGTAATATTTAATTTACTACATAAAAATGGTCTTACATTAGGTTTTTCTATTAATTTAAGCCTCAAAATTTTGATCCACTTTAATTTACCAATTTTACCTTCGTTAACCTAGATTAAATATTTACTGTGGT
Organism: Viscum album; assembly: GCA_963277665.1. Classification (NCBI taxonomy): domain Eukaryota; kingdom Viridiplantae; phylum Streptophyta; class Magnoliopsida; order Santalales; family Viscaceae; genus Viscum; species Viscum album. Next base: position 506,717,338 of record OY728167.1, on the reverse strand, counting down.
AATTATTATTTTAATAAAATTTAAGATAACCCCAATTACTAATTTTTTACATGATGATTCCAAATTCTGTAAATTATTTAATATAATTAATTTTTTAAATATTCTAAAATTAACTCTCAAAATAAAACATAAGATATAGAAAAAAATTATTTTGTAAAAAAAAATTAACCATTAATAATTTTTATTTTTATTTCATAAATATTATTAATTAAATGAGTGTTAATATATATATATATATTAAAAATAATATTATATTAAATATATAAATTTAGTTTATTTTGATAAAAAAATAAACAACACTTAAAATTAACAATCCTCTAAAAATAAATCCTATTTGAAAAATCTATAAAATTCCCATTAAGCTAATTTCAATATTCAAAATCCAAAAATGATGCCTATTTTATAAAATTTAAAATTATAGAATTTATAAATTTAAATTTTAAATATATTTACAAATAAAATATCTTTATAATTTACTATAATTATGAGGTAATAGAATGTTCATTGTGTAATAGTTTTAGGGAATAGTGTTTACCAACTATAAAAGAATATCTGATCTTATATTCACTCCTCGTTAAGTGATTTAATCATAAATTTTTTTTATATAAGTTATAAATAAATATTTGTAGTTATTAATCTTTGTTTTAAATTTCCCACATTTCTTCTTCCAACTTGTGATTCCTCTGATGTACTTTCACTAGTTGTGTTGTTAGATTCTGTAGTACTTGGTCCCCTGAGTTAAGAATCCATATAGGCTCTTTGTTATAAGAAAATTTAGGTTCCAACTCTATTTCATCATTGGTGATTATTTTCATTGGGCCTAGAATTTACTTCCTTAGTAATTAAACATGGAAGACTTTATTCAATTTAGAAATATTGGGTGGCATAGAAAAATGGTATACCAAAAATTTGATTTTTTCGAAAATATTAAGAGGCCCAATATTCCTTGTACTTAGATTTAAATTGTTACAAGTATTATAACTCCCTTCCATGAATATACTATTAATAATAAATGATCCCCTACTTGAAATTTCAATTCCTTCTTATAATTATCAATAAATATTTTTTGTTCTCTCTGAGCTATGATGATATGATTCTGGGTTTCTTTTACCTTCTCAATTATCTTCTCAATGTGTTCTGGACCAACTAGCATCCTTTCCTCAAATTCATCTCAATGGTTTGGAGTGAAATATATTTTCCTATAAAAGTTAATCAAATGGAATCTATTGTTGTACAAAAAATCCACTAGAGGTATTTATGGGTTCCCATTTTCCCTGGAAGTCAATTGAGGATGGCCACAGTATATACTCTAATGTTTGGATAGTTCTCTTGGACTGTCCATCTATTTGAGGATAGTAAGTGGTGCTCAAGTTTATCTCTATTCAAATCCTTGTTAAGACTCTTACAAAAGTTGTATGTGAAATGAGGTTCACAATAATATATAATTGATAGTGGTGCACCATTAAGCCTTATGACTTCATTGATATAGGGACATGATATATGGACCTAGCCTTAAACATTACTTATTCTTGAGATAATTCAATAATTTGACTTTAATAAACATCGAGGATATTTTTTGGTATTATAGATTTAGAGAATTAGGTCATAAATTATACATAACCTCTTGAATATTACAAGTAGAAACTTCTACTCAGCGTCCATTTTTTTTATAAAACAAAACATCTTGAAAACAAAACATGACATCATTTCATGTTTTAATAGCATAAATTTTCCTTGATCCTATCCTTGACTCTATTCTTCTTTATGTACTATGAAAAAATTTTAAAACATGGGATGAGCATAAAAATCTCACTAAGGGATATATAATGAATGAAAACTGTTAGTCTTGTGAAAACATTTAAACCATGAAAACTTAATCATAAAGTAATACTTTTCACCATTAAGAAGTTGCAATAACACTTCACTGATTATAATCTCATTACTTACCCTTTTTTAACCAAAATATTACCATAAATCCCATAGAAAGAAATATATAACATATAAAGGTAACTTGGGACATAAACATACTTAAATGGAATATCCATACAGTCAAATTCTACACATATCACTAAATGAAATAGTCGTATGGCTGACTTCCATACCCAATGCATTGGAGGTTATAACCTAACCACCTATCCTTGGTTTATTACAGAACAACCTGTAATTTGGTTTATCCTGTAACCACCCATCATTGGCTTATCACGTAACCACCTGTCAAATGTCCAAGTACCATTATATAATCATAACATATAAAATATTTCAAATGTAAACATTTCACTAATAATATTTATTTTTCAATCACAAGAAATCATTTCAAGATATTGAAATATTCAACCTATTTCCGAAACCATTTAAAACATTTAATAAAGTGATTTTTGAGGAAAAGTGTCCCATAACACTTTGAAACTTTTAAAAGAAATTTGAGAGTTTGAATTTTAAAAAATATATTTTCCTATGAATAAATCCTTAAAACCATTTTGAAAACATGGAAATTAATGAGCAATATTTAGAAGAATAAATCTTTAAAAAATTTAAAATGATGTGTCGATTAAAGAGTATTGTAACACTTGGGAAACAATTGAATAAATATAATTAAAGAATAACATAAAAAGAAACTTTAAATATCATGATAATATATAAATTCATGATATAAAATTTAAAAATCACTGTATATACACCGTATAGGGTATTAAAGGTTTAAAATATTGAGATATGCCTCACTAAAAGAAGATTGAGATGATGTCCCTTACAAAGATCGTATCGTTATATTAAGGATAAATCAATGACATAATTAGGTGTCACAAATATATATAAACCAAATATAAGTGTATATTAATTGTAAAACAATCATAGGTAATTCACACATATTCTTGGAAAAACAAAACTAATGACATTGATATTTAACTCAATAAATAGAGATTGAGCTAAGATTTCCATTACAAAGTTAGTATAAATGACGTAAGAATTTATAAATTCGGTGATTATCTGTAGAAAAAGTATATACACACAAAGGGATGTGTAATTTACAACATAAATAAATAAATATTTATTCCACACATAATCTTGACATAGTATAATAAATGAAGTATGCGTAAAACCCAATGAGTGGAAATTGAGTTTAGAAATTCCCTTATGAAAATTTGGCAGCCTAACGGCGTCACTTAAAAATTTAGAAAATGAGTTTCTGAGATATAAAAGGGTATCTAATCATAGGTACATAAAATTTATAGCAATTATGATATATAATAACAACTCCCAACATAAGAAAATGGAAATTAAAAGACACAACATAAAAGAAATCTTTGACTAAAAGAGGAGGCTGAAAGGTTCCCTTAAAAAGACCATTATGTAATTAAAATACATATATTGTGTGTATTTAATATAATTACACATAAATCAAGTATGAATACAATATATTATATCATAATTCATTTCTAACATAGTCATAGAATGATATAATCAAGAATTAGAAAATTAGCCCAAAGAATGGAAATTGGGTTAAGAAGTTCCTTAACACGTTGTAATAAATCGAGTCATATAAAAAAAAATTAATAACCACAAAATGAATCAAAAAATACCATGAATATAAAGATATTAATGATAATATATATCAAATTTCAGTACACTATACACCACATGCAATAAATTAGTGGCGAACAATGGAAATCTCATGAAACTAAAAGTGAGATAAGAAACCCCTTACAAAGATCATTTGGTATATAGAATAGATAAATTATGTGTATTTAATATAAGTAAACATAAATAAAGTATAAATAAAATATAGTATATCAAAATTTATTTCTCACATAGTCATATCAGGACATAATCAAGAAGTAAAAGTTTAACCTAAAGAATGGAAATTGGGTTAAGAAGTTCCCTTACCTAGAGTCCGACTTGTCTTGTTCATTATTCATATCCTTGAATAACAAACTTAAGTTAATTTATACTTTCTTCATATCCTTTTTAAAGTTTATTATTCCTTTTATATCACTAATTAACTTGTTGTAAATATTTTATATCAATTCAAGTTCATATCGGTCGTTTTGTCGATGTTCGGTACTTGAGTCAAAAATGAACTTGTTATAAGTAAAAATTGTCCATGTGGTCAAAATTAAACTATCTCCATAATAGTATTCATGATTTATATATCATATATATCAAGTATATATATGTATTTATAATAGTAGATAACATTTGGAGATAAGAAATGAAATGCACTGTTCATGGAGATGGTAAGTCGTACGTAAGCATGAACGCTACTTTCATTTCATTTTCATATTTAAAGGAATGAAAACTAAATGATACATAGGTATATTATAATTAAATTATAATATAATATTTTTCATATGTTACATAAGTTCATTAATTCCATCCTTTATACGTTCCATGTATGGAAATAACGAGTCATATCATTTTGAGTGGACGGTAGTCTGCACTTCCTCAAATGAAATTATTATATTTAGACATTATGGAAAGAATAAAGGTATGATATAAATTAAAAATACATAAGAATATAGGAAATATAAATATCATATATATAATATATAAATATATTTCCATCATAATTTCCACCATGAGAGTTGGTAGGAGAAAATTGAACAATCATCGTTTCGTGAGGCAGTAGTTCGTCGTACACAGAAATAGTATGTTCATATCCATTAGATAGAGTTGTGTGTAAGTGTAGTTCAAATATTTCTCATAAAAACATACTAGTATATTGAGGATACTAGTTTTATTATGTAATCAATTAATAATAAGATCATAAAGAGTGGATAAGGAAAATAAAGGAAAGGAAGTTGAGAGAAGACGTTACCTCTAAATCGGGTAACTTCTTTTGATTTGAGCCTAAAGGCTTTCTTGAATTTACTTATACCCAAGTTAAGGATTATCGGAGGAATAGAGGGATATTGGGAGATTATTTTATCAGAATATGGATGAGCCAAGGTGCTTTAGAGGTGTGATTAAATGGGTAGATGTGGTGTCCTTTTATAAGAGGGAGGAGGGGCACTTTAGGAAAGTATTAAAATATTATTTTATTATAAAATGATATTTGGTTTCAAATGGTCCCAAAGTCATTTATTTTAAATATACATTTATTTTGGGTCAAAAAACACTCAACCAATAGGTTTTATACAAGTCTTGGTCACAAATGTACCCTTATCTTTTAGCTTGAATCCTTAGCTAACTAATTTAATTCTTACCATGTCTTCTTGTATATTCATACTCTATGGTTAATATAGTTACTATAAATTAACAATAGAACCTAAAGTGGATGATTAATAAAATTTAAACATTATATATTCTATTTGGCTGAATCTTATATTTATATAACTATTATATCATTTAATAAACGATTTTATATTTTATGTTATGGATTATGTCAATTTTGGACACTATTCATACTTGACTTTTTTATAAATTCATAAAAACCTGATTCCTTCAAACCAAAGGAATTAACTCAAATATAATATGTCAATATCATCTATAAAAATTTTTATGACATAAAAATAAACAAATTACATTTATTTTAACATTTATAATATCATTTATTTGAATCCTTTATTAATGAAGCAATCACTGTTGCAATGGCAGCACTGTAGCAGTGGTAGGGGGAACTGTAGCGGCGGTGGGTATTGTATGGTATTGTAGCAGCGTGGGTACTATAGAAGTACTATTCACAGAACGGGTCTTGGGCCTGAAATTTGGGACTACGGGCTAGGTAATGGGCTAAATACCCACTAGGCCTACAGACTATGTAATGGGTCTCCCTCTACCCACATAAAGAGGTCTTTGCTTTGCTTTAATAATAAAAATGAGGCTTCAGCCCCAACCTTAATGTCTAAAAATTATAAATAAAATATCATGATATAGGAAATGTTTTTATATTTATAATTACTATTTATAGTTAATTATATCATTTATATAACCCCACATAAAATTATTTTAGTAAAAGATACAAGTTTATGTCATATTTCTCTTTACTTTATATTATTTAATATAACATGTCATTATCACTCCCAAGTGGATGCATGGGGTCCCAAAATCGACCCAACGATTCCCATGGTCAGATATATTTCATCCAATAGGATTATGAAACGTGTTAGGGTAGTTTAATATTATTATAATATTATTTTTTTACACTTAATTACCATGTTTAACCTTTTACCATGGTAAATAAATAATTATTGAAGTTACTATTCATAATGTCTAAAAATAAAATGTACCAATTTACATAATTTTAACCTTATGATTCCAAAAATGGAATCTATTTTTTCAAATTCAAAACACATAAATTTCATTAATTAAATTAAAATTAATTCCTGTTGTCAAAACCAAAAAATGGGTTTTTAAGAAGTAATAACTATCAAAAGATTGTCATGTGTTTATGTCCAATTTAAAAGAGAAATTAATTCCAATGACCATCAGTAGATTAAATGATAAAAAAATACAATTATAATTTAAAACCAATTAAAATAACAGTATAATTATATAAATAAATTAGATGAAAAGATAGTTTTGAATTAAAATTCAGTATTTTTTCACTATTTATTAAAAAATGAACTTTATCAAAAAAAAATACCAAAATTTCATACAAAGTAAATTTTGATGTCCCTTTTCTAAATAAGAATTTTATTTTTTTCAAATATAACATATAAAAATGAAAAAACAATATTTAAAAAGGGTTCTCCATCAAAATGCGGTAAAACTGTATTTTTAGAGAAATACATCATGTATCTGAAAAGATTAAATTTGTTTTTATATCATATATAGAAAAAATATAAGATGAATATGAAACATTAAATTGAATATATAAAATATGTTTTTCATTAAATAAAAAACTATAAAGAGTGATAGGATTTTATAAACACAATTATTCTCTTTTAAATAGGTTTTCATAAAAACACATCCTTTATATTCAATTGATTTTTATTCCCATTTCTAATAAATTTGGTAACCAATGAATCATTATTTAAACATCTGTAAACCATATTTCAGAATTCAGTTGATATTACTCATTCCCACCATTCTAACGGCTAGGAATTAACTACCATTTAAAATAATAATATTATTATTGTATTATTTTTCAATATAACTAAATGTTGTGTGCAAAATAAGATTTTGAAGAAACCCATTGTTGTGTGCCGAGTACGCTATCAAAAAAATCATCCCATTTAACAAAAAATAAATATCGTATTCATAAGTATTAATATAAATCAAAAATTATTATTCTATATGTACCTGGGTTGTTACATCTTTCCCCCCTTTAGGAAGTTACGTCCTTACAATTTTAAAATTGGGCTCGAAAACATCATTGAAATTCCCACATCAGAAAAAGAGTCAATAAAAATATCACTTTAAAAGAAATAAAGAGAGGTAAAAGGTTACCTAATATAACACATACTAGGATTCTACATAGGAAAACATGGATATAGAAGAGAAACTAAGTGTCAAATTCTCATGTAGAGTGATAGAAAACATGATCAGAAGAAATTTAACTACCGGAAAATCATAAAATTGTGATCGGTTAAACGGTCTTTGATTCCCCAGTAGGAAAAGTGAACGAAGAATGTTTTTGTTATAAGTTACTTTTCATAAAGAAGAGGAATTTATTTAATAGTTTGACTAAGAACATAATGAAACATACTTACTTGTCATGTATAGTTTCTTCCTTTAATAAATATCTAACACAAACTCATCTTTTCTCTAAATGATGAGTATTCGAGATGACTTAGTCACACTTAAAGCACGAAAATAAACTTCTAAAAATAACATAACCCTCAAAATATTAACCATCTATTCACCATGTCTTGAAACATTAACCAAAAAAATGGTTAGTACAATTTTAGATAATCCCCAAAAAGGATAATCCTTTATAAAAACAAATACCACTATTAATCTCTATAATTCAACAAAAAACCCAAATTTCAATAAGGATCATTATATAAACAATTTTCCTTAAAATTCTTTAAAGTAATCCAAATTAATATTGAAACCCAAAAATTCATAAGGATTTGATCACCTAGTCATCCATGATAAATCTTAACATTTATCTCCAAATAACATCAACTACTCTTAAAGTATCTTACTTAAAATAATTAACCTAATCACATATTCTCCATGATAGTTTAATAATTTCCATAAATAACCCAAATCGCCATGTATCCACAATAAAAACATTGATTCTTCCAAAATAAAATTCAACCATTACTCCTCATAGAAAATCCCCTATTATTCTATTTTCCTTAGGCATATAGTATTCCCAAAAGATTTAACGTCTTCCAAAATTAAATTTATCACTTAATCACCGAACACTTTTCCTATATTAAGGATATCCATTTAATAAATCATAAGTTCCAAAAATCAACTTATTCTTGATCCATTAAAGCAGTTAACTAAAGATAATAAGTCATATTAATTGGGGGATTCACATAGGCCAATGGTAGGCTATGCACCTTTTTCACCCTTCGGTTGTGGGTTAGATTCCTATGGCCTTGCAGGACGCAACAGGTTGTTACCCATCTTATGATTTGTCATTTTTACAAAACTCAAAAATAAACCAAACAAGTTTTAACCTCAAAGGATGTCGTATACCTATCATTTTCATCCCAACTCATTAAGACCTCAAAATATTAATTCATGAGATCTTATATATATTTTCATTTTTTATTTCACCTCCATATGATAAAATAAAACTATTCCCAAGAGAAAGAACATCATACTTTGATCATGGCGTCCACATGGTTTCATCATCATCTTGTTCACGTAGGTAGAATGTCCATGCATTGCAATAATGATTTAGATATCCTCCAAAATAATTTTATTCCTTTATCCAAATGCACCTTGTACAAATTTGGTCATATGGGTGTTCACAGAAAAATAGTTTTGAAAAATAATCATGTATGACATATAATTTCAAAACATCTGATAAAACATGGTTTTTATAAAACAGTCTGACTGAGTGTGTGTTGAAACTTTAAATCAATGGTCCTTTTAAAATACCATAAGTATTTGATGAAAGACTCTATTTTAAAATAAAATATTAATAGGTTATATAAGTTTCTCCTTCTTCAGCACTTTTTTCAAAATCATAATATGATTCAAAATCTTGTGATAAGGTAAAATATTTGAAAATTACTTTATAATATTTAACCATCTTGGAAATATGAAAATATTGAGAAAATAGTATTTGATTAAATATGACCCATGATCCATGATGGTATCGAGGTATAGTGGAGGTGTTTCATATCTCAAACAACTTCTTGCAGGTTAGTTATATTCTAGAAAAGATTTCACAATCATCTGAGCATGACTTTGTAATAATTATTGCAAGCATGTCACCAGTAAGAGATAAGAATGTTGTTTGAGATCCTTCTCCTTCTATTTGTAATCGACTTTCCTTGATTTGAAAAAGTTATAAAACATGGATTTAATTGAAAGAATAGACATAGGGACTAACCATGTGTTTAACGAAAACTCATAATCCCTAAAGTTGTCTAAACCTTTCCTCTGATACAAACTATAAGGCCCCAGCCTTAAACATTACTTATTCTTGAGATAAGTCAATAATTTGACTTTAATTCACATCGAGGATCTTTTTTGGTTTAGATCTTTATAGAATTTGTTCATAACTTATACATAACATCTTGAATATTTCATGTAGACACTTCTACTCACTATACATTTTTTGATAAAATACAAACTCTTAAAAATGAAACATGACATCGTTTCATGTTTTAACAGCATAACTTTTCCTTGATTCCATCCTTGACTCTATTATTCTTTATGTCCTGTGAAAAACATTTCAAACCTTGGGATGAGAATAAAAATCTTATTAAGGGATATATAATGAATGAAAACTATTATTCTTGCTAAAACAAGTAAACCATAAAAACATTATCATAAATTAATACTTTTTACCTTTAAGAATTAGCAAGAACACTTCACTGAATATAAGCTCATTTCTTACCCTTTTGTAACCAAAATATTTCCCTAAATCCCATTGAAAGTAACATATAACATATAAAGGTAACTTGGGACATAAACATACTTAAATGGAATAACCATAATGTCTACTTCCACACATATCACTAAATGTAATATCTATACGGCTGACTTCCATACGCAATGCATTGGAGGTTATAACTTAACCACCCATCCTTTGTTTATCATAGAACCACCCGTCATTTGGTTTATCATGTAACAACCCATCGTTGGTTTATCACATAACCACCTTTTAAATGTCCAAGTACCATTATATAATTATAACACATAAAATTTTGAAAATATCAACATTTCATTAATAATATTTCTTTTGCAATCACAAGAAATCATTTCATGATATTGAAATATTCAACCCATTTCAAAAACCATTTTAATCATTTAATAAAAATATTTTTGAATCAAAGTGTCCCATACCACTTTGAAAATTTTAAAAGAAATTTTATATTTATAATTTTAAAACATATATGTACACATAAATAAATCCTTAGAACCATTTTGAAAATATGGACATTAATGATAAATATTTAGAAGAATAAATCATTAAAACATTAAAATGATGTTTCAGTTAAAGTGTCTCATAACAATTGAGAAACACATGAATAAAAATAATTAAATAATAACATCAAACTAAAATTTAAATATCATGATCACATATAAATTCATGATATTAATTTTCAAAATGGTTTCAAATACACCTTATAGGATATTAAAGGTGCACAATATCAAGATATGCCTCACTGAAATAAGATCTGACAAAGACCCTTACAAAGATCGTATCTTTAGATTAAGGATAAATCAATGACATAATTATGTGTGAAAAATATAAATACACCCAATATAAGTGAATATTAAGTGTTAAACAATTATAGTTCATTCATACATATTATTGGAAAAATGAAACTAATCACATAGATATTTAACTCAATGAATGGATATTGAGCTAAGATTTCCCTTAATAAGTTTGTATAAATGACGTAAGAATTTATAAATGGGTTTATTATGTGTAGAAAACGTATATCTTGACAAAGATAACTGGAAATTACAACATAAATAAATAAACAGTGATTCCACACATAATCTTATCATAGTATAAGAAACAAAGTATACATAAAACCCAATGAGTGGAAATTGAGTTTAAAATTACCTTAGGAAAATTAGGAAGCCTAACGGAATGACTTAAAAATTAATAAAATGAGTTGATGAGGTATAAAATGGTCTCTCATGACTTTGAAATAATGTTTACTGCAATAAGTATATATAAGAACATATCCTATCATAATAAAATGGAAATTAAAATACATAACCTAAAAGAATTCTTTGACTAAAAGAGGAGGGTTAAAGGTTCCCTTACGAAGACCATTATGTAATTAAAATAGATTGATTATGTGTATTCAATATAATTACACATAAAGAAATTATAAATAAAATATAGTATATCAAAATTCATTTATAACATATTCATAGCACGACATTATCAAGAAGTAGAAAATTAACCCAAAGAATGGAAATTGGGTTAAGAAGTTCCTTACAACGATGTAATCAATCGAGTCGTATGAAAAACAATTAATAAAATAAATAAATCACATAATACCATTAATATAAATATAATAAAGACATTATATATCATATTTCACTTCATAATACACCACATGAAAGAAATGAGTGGTGAAAAACAGAAATCTCACGGAATAAAAAGTGAGATAAGAAACCCCTTAGAAAGATTATTTTTTAAACAAAATAGATAAATTTTGTGTATTCACAATAATTACACATAAAGAAATTATAAATACAATATATGATATCAAAATTTATTTCTCACATAATCATATCATGACATAATCAAGAAGTAGAAGTTTAACCCAATGAATGGAAATTGGGTTAAGAAGTTCCATTACATTGAGTCTGACTTATCTCGTTCGTTATTTGTCTCCTTGAATAACAAACATAAGTTAATTTATAATTTATTCTGAAACTTTTTAAAGTTTATTATTCCTTTTATATAACTTATTACATTTTTATAACAATTTTATAATTATTCATGTTCATATCGGTTGTTTTGTCGATGTTCGATACTTGAGTCAAAAATAAACTTGTTATAATTACAAATTTTCCATGTGGTAAAAAGTACATTATCTCCATAATATTATTCATGATTTATATATCATATATATATATTATATATATTTATTTATAATATTAAATAACATTTGGAGATAATAAATGAAATGCACCATTCATAGAGATGGTAAACCGTATGTACGAATGAACGCTACTTTCATTTATTTTTCATATTTAGAGGAATGAAATCTAAATGATACATAGGTATATTATAATTCCCATATAATATCATATTTTATTTTTGTTACATAAGTCAATTAACTCCATTCTTTTTACGTTTCATGTATTTCATGAATGAGTCATATCACTTTGAGGGGGGTAGTGTGCACTTCCTCAAATAAAATTATTGTATTTACACATTATGGAAAGCATAAAGTTTTGATATAAATTAAAAATACATAATAATAGACAAAATATAAATATAATATATCATATATAAATACAGTTCTATCATAATGTCCACCATGATAGGTGGTAGGAGAAAATTAAACAATCATCATTTCGTGAGGCAGTAGTTCGTCGTACACAGAAACAGTATGTTCCTATCCATTAGATGGAGATGTGTGTAAGTTTAGTTCAAATAAATATCATAAAAAAAATAGTATATTTAGGATACTGTTTTTTTTTATGTAATAAAATAATAATAAGATCATAGGTAGTGGAGAAGGAAAATAAAGGAAAGAAACTTGAGAGAAGACGTTACCTCTAAATCGGGTAACTTCTTTTGATTTGAGCCTAAAGGCTTTATTGAATTTCCTTATGCCCAAGGTAAGGATTCTAGGAGGAATATTGGGATATTGGGAAATTATTTTATTCGAATTTGGATGATGCAAGGGGCTTGAGTGCTGTGATTAAATGGGTAGAGGTGGTGGCCTTTTATAAGAGGGAGGAGGGGAACTTTAGGAAAGTATTGAAATATTATTTTATTATAAAATTATTTTCGGTTTCAAAGGGTCAAAAAGTAATTTATTTCAAATATAAGATGATTTTTGGTCAAAAAAAACTCAACCAATAGGTTTTATACAACTTTAGGTCACAAATTTAACCTTATGTTTTAGCTTTAACCCTTAGTTAACTAATTTGACTCTTACCATGTCTTCTTGTATATTCATACTATAAGGTTAATATAGTTATTATAAAATGAAAATAGAACCTAAAGTGGTAAATTAATTTCATTTTAAACATTATCTAACTCATTTGGCCGAATATTATATTTTTAAGACTATTATATCATTTAATAAACTATTTTATATTTTAAGTTAAGAATTAGGGCAATTTTGGACACTATTCATGCTTGACTTTTTTATAAATTCATAAAAACCTGATTCATTTGAACCAAAGGCATTCACTAATATATAATATGTCAATATAATCCATAAAATTAATTTATGACATCAAAATAACCAAATTTTAATTATTTTAACATTTATAATATCATTTTTTTTAATCCTTTATTAATAAAGCAATCACTGCATCATTATTGAGTCATAATTGAATTTATTTATTTAATGTCTAAAAATTATAAATAAAATTTCATGATATATGAAATCTTTCTATCTATATAATTAATATTTATAGTAAATGATATAATTTATATAACCCCCATAAAAATTGTTTTAGTAAAAGATACTAGTTTATGTTATATTTCTCTTTACATTAAATTATTTAATATAACATGTCATTATCACTCCCAAGTGGATACATGGGGTCCCAAAATCAACCCCAGTATTCCCATGGTCAGACATATCTCATAAAATAGGATTAAGACATGTGTTAGGGTACTTTAATATTATTACAATATTATTTTTTACCCTTATTTACCATATTTTACATTTTACCATGGTAAATAAAATTACTGAAATTATTATTCATAATGTCTAAAATTTAAAGGTACCTATTTAAACAATTTTAACATTATGATTCCAAATAGTTAATCCATTTTTTCAAATTAAAAACACATAATTTTCAGTAATTAATTTAAAATTAATTCCTGTTGTCAAAACTAAAAAACGGGGTTTTAAGAAGTAATAACTATCAAAAGATTGACATATTTTTATGTCCAATTTAAAATTAAAATTACTTCCAATGACCATAATTGTATTAAATGATAAAAAATACAATTATTCTTTAAAACCAATTAAAAAGGCAGTCTAACTATATAAATAAATTAGATAAAAGGACTATTTTGAATTAAAATGCAGTATTTTTTCACTATTCATTAAAAAATGAACTTTATCAGAACAAATACCAAAATTTCATCCAAATTAAATTTTGATGTCTTTATTATAAATGAGAATTTTATTTTGTCAAATAGAACATATAAAATGACCAAAACTATATTTAAAATGTTTTCACCATCAAAAGATGGTAAAACTGTATTTTTAGAGAAATACTTCTTTTATTCGAAAAAAATAAATTTTTTCCCATATCATATCTATAAAAATATAAGATGAATTTAGAAAATTAAATTTAATATATAAAATATTTTTTTAATTAAAAAAATTCATGAAGTGTGATATGATTTTATAAACACAATTATTCTCTTTTAAATTGGTTTTCATAAAAACACATCTTTTATATTCAATTGATTTTTATTTCCATTTCTAATAAATTTGGTAACCAATGAATCATTATTTAAACATGTGTAAACCATATTTCATAATTCAGTTTTTATTATTCATTCCCTCCATTCTAATGGCTATGCGTTAACTACCATTTAAAATAATAATAATATTATGGTATTATTTTTCAGTATAACTGAATATTGTGTGCAACATAAGATTTTGGATAAACCCGTTGTTGCGTGTTGAGTATGCTATTGGAAAAAGTGTCCCCTTTGACATAAAATTAATATCTTATTCATAAGTATTAATAGAAATACAAAATAATTATTCTATAAATACTTGGGTTGTTTCACATGAAAGCGGTTCAAGGTATAGATCCTCCCTTAATTCTAAAAGTGTGTACGCATATTGAATCAATCTAGAAATGCCCATATAACATCATTATTCTTATATGTCTTAGGAATAATAGTAATAATGTCCATTTTGATATTATACCACTTTCACATTAGTATAGGGAGGGTTACATTACAACCTTTGGGAGTTATTTCTTAACTTTTACTTATTTTCACACCAAGCATCTTAACACACAGTCAATAATTTCTTAATTCATGTTTTCCCACTATAAGTGATCCTTTATATCCTTATACATATTTTTTCTATCTTGGTGTATATATAAATTCGAGCTATGAGCTTTATCTTGCAATTCTATCTTCATCTTGGGTACTTATGGTATACATAGACTCTTTCCAAACTTCAACACACTATCTTTATAAATTAATTTTTTCAATATATCATCTTCCATTGATTACTTATTCATTTTTAATACCTTTTCATTATATTAAGACTTCTTTACCTTCTTTAGTAAATATGATTGGTCAATTACTTGGAAAAATTATGATTTTTCTCCTTACTAATTTACATATATAACTTTACTAAATCCATAAATATTTCGTACTTTTATATTCTCATCATATATATGACTCCATGATCCTTCATACTAAATTAATATTCCCCCGTGTTTTCATTCTTATGGTGGTAGTGTATTACATAGTTATATTCTATAAGTAGTTATAATCATCTCTTTTTTCACATGCAAAGCTCTTTCTGTGTGATTATATAATTAAAACTTTTTGTATTCATATATATGTCACATATTTCACAATAAGGATATTTTCCATATATTTTTATTTCATTGATTAAAAATTACAACTCAAGATCATGAGTTGGATAGTTTTTCTCATGAGTCTTCAATTTTCCTAATATATAATTAATAACTATATCATTTTACATAAGGAAACACCCTAGAACTTTATTTAATTCATCATTATATATATAAAAATTCTTCCTTTCCTGATGTAATTTTCAATACTGTTACATTGAGAAATATTCTCTTTAGTTTTCATCTTTTTCTTCACATTCCTCGGACCATGTGAATTTGACCCCTTTAAGTTTTAACTTTGTTAACTGATTTTCTAACCAAAAAATGTATTTATAAAATATCTAATAGTTAATTTATATACCAATTAAACTATATATTTCAATTATATTCATTTATGTCACCCATTCTTTAACAACCTCTATCTTTGTGGGGTCAATGTATATTTTATCATTAGAGAAAATATGGCCAAGATAGGAGACTTGTTAAAGCTGAAATTAACACTTAATGAGTTTCCCATGTATATATTTCTTCCTTATAGTGCCAAGGATGATTTTTAAATGGCTATAATGCTCTTTATATCTCTTAGATTATATCAAGATATCATCAATGGAAACCCCAAAAAAATTATAAAGATAATACATGAATAATCTATTCCTCAAATACATAAACCTTGAAGGTTCATTAGTTAACCTAAATAGAATTACTATGAAATCATAATTCTTATACCTTGTGATAAAATCCATATTTGGTATATCAAACTTCTTAAATTTTAATTGATGATAACAAAAATATAGATAAATTTTTTAGAATTATTAAGCCCCATGTAAATGATTAAACAAATCATTAATTCAAGGTAAATGATTCTTATTCTTTATATTAATTTCATTGATTTCCCTATAATAAATTCATAACCTCAAATACCCATCCCAATTCATCACAAATAATATAGTTTCTCCCCTATGTGAGATACTATAGAATATGAATCCCTTATCACACAACTCTTGTAATTATTTATTTAATTCCAAAAATTCTATAAGGTCCAATTTATATGGATGATTAGATTTGGGTTTTTCATTAGTTATAAAATCAATAGAGAATTCAACTTCATGAAAAGGTGGATATATAGAAAATTACTTAGGAAATACATTAATATAATTCCTCAAAATAGATGAATACTCTTTTCTAAATATTCCCTTCCCATTATTTAATTCATCTTCTATAAAATTTTCCTTGACATGATATACTTGTCATGGTTCCAAACATGAACCATGAAATGAAGCCTCTTATTTAAAAATAAGGGTTTTCATTCAAGTCTCATAAATTGAAGTCTCATTCACTAAATAATAAATTCTTGAATTATAATTTGAGAGTCCATACCAAGGATTGTTCCATAGTAAACCATCAGTATAATAAAAATGTTTGAAACTAAAGGACCTCCATATATTTTAATAGGGATAGATCAATAAAATTTTGTTTCTATAAGATTCCCACAATGAGTTTTAATTGAAAAATCATTCCTTAGTGAATCCAGGGATGATTTCATATTCTTAGAAAACTTTATTGATAAGAAATATTTTATAGATCCAAAATCAAATAACGTATTAGTTATCATTGAGTTCATGATCAAAGTATCGGCTATGAAATCATTTGGGAACTTTAATTTAGCAATTATGATAGCATTAACATGACCTTGGCCCTTTTTCTTCATCTTTAGTGGATTCCCTTGATGATTGGAGTATTGATTTGAATAGTGAACCATCTCCTTGAAATTAAATAATTGAAAATTAATGGATTATTTCTTTCCACTTCACTCATGATCTTGACAACCTTTATCTCTAATCTTGTATAAAACTCTCATTACCTTCAAAAAATTTAGAGGGTATTTCGTCCCACATTTATTGTATGATAGGAATTCTACTCTTCTTTTCTTCTCATTTTCCAAATTCCTTTTAGCATGGTTCTTAACCACCAATTTCTTCTTTTACATCCCTTTGAAAGTAAAATACTTGGAGAACTCTTTCTCAGTATTTTTGGTGCTTATCAAATTATCCTTATAAGATGAAAATGACTTAGGAATTATTTCCCTTCTAAGGCTTTTCTTTAATCTATCAAAGAATAAATATATCTTTCTTTCAAGTTTGTGTACACAATAAATAGCATGTCATCCTAACCTCATAAAGTTATCCTCATATTCAAAAATGGATTCCTCTTTATTTTATATTAAATTTATAAATTACCTTTCCATATCAGAAATTTTCTCATGATGAAAATATTTCTCTAGTAATATCACTTTAAAATTATTTCATTCCTTTCTATATCTTCCTCTTTTTTAGTATTTTAAAATCAAATAACATTATTGATCAAAATCTAACTTTAGTTTGTATAAAACCATGATAACATTATTCCTTTAACTTTATCTAAAATTGATGAATATATTCTCTAAAAACATTATCCATTTCTCAGATAGTAAGGGATTAATGGTTCCATTAATTGGTGGAGGTTTATAATTCTTGAAGCGATTCAATTTTAGTACACCATGATGTGTTGAAACAAGTTGTTCCATATGCGAAAGGTTATTTTTTATAACCTAAGTTAACTTCCCTAGTATACTCATAATCTAATTAGCTCTAGTACTTGTTACATTGATTCAATCAAGAATAAAATATCTTCACTAATCACAATCATTGACATGGTCTCAATTCCATCTATTAGGCACTATTTCTAAATAATGACATAAACTTAATTAGTTCGTGAATAAAACTATGAAATATAAATCATAGTAAAAATTTCTTAAAAATATATTATAAATTCGTTTCAATTAATCTTGAAATATTTATAGAATATCTTATTGGTTTATCATAGGGTTTTGGTCTCCAACTTTGTTTTTCAAATTATAGTTCCTAAGGTTTTTTACTAAACTGGCTCTCATACTAACTGTAACACACTGAATCCAGTACCAAGAGTCGATGGTTATTTTATTACATTGGTATAGAATAAAAAGATAAAATACATGTTATCAAATATTTTATTAGTTTTAGGAAACTAGATACATAATTAGACATTACATTACATTGAAAACTTGAGTTACATTATTTGAATTTATGAAAAATTTATTATTTCTATTTGAAATTCCATATGTCACACCTCGTAATCTTTATGTTTTACTAGGGAAATGGTAAATCATATAATTTGGTCAGCTTAGATTCCTAGTAATGGGTATAATGCAATATAAGTTATCACATAATAATAATGTATGATAATTATAGAAGGAATAAATAATAATCAATTATTCCATAAAACTATTTACATGATCATTCAATATATCTAAATAAATACAAATAGTTACATGGAAAATAATAAAAAAAAATCATAGTTAAGGAATTCATATTACCAGATATATTACTCTTATCATTGAGGTATCATGCCAAGACATCATATATAAAAGGTAAGGCATACAATAATTCCCAAACTAATTTTTCTCATGAGACATACTGATGCATAGAGAGGATATATAATTTATGTCCCCACCCATCATTAAATAACTCTAATGAATTCATAATATGAATGGAATAAATAAATAATACATAATTTCCATTCCTTAGTAATCAATAATTATCGATATTGAAATAACTAGTGTATTAGTTGTCAATAATTTCTCAATCAGCAAATAGAATAAATTTATTGGTGAACACCATTTAATTTTTAATGTATTAACACCTTTTAGAGTAATGGATATACAGTTAAGTAAATAATATAAATGATATAGCATTTATCCATGAGATTAAAGGATATGGGCATGAAGGAGAATCAAAATTTCAATAGAGGGATAAAGATTGATAGAGAACATAAATTGAAATCCATATATTCAAATCCCTCATTATGGTTTGTAAATATTCATATAAAAAATAAAAATAATATCCCATAGGAGTATCAAACCAGGTGTGTAGTCAGGCCCATTATTTTTGTACGAAGTGAATATTGAGTTAATACCCAACCAACCTTTTTCGTGTTTATTATCCCAATATGAATTTAAACAAAATCATGCATCTACCTATTTGTATCTAGATAGGGATTTCATTACTAATAAATTTCCACTATCTACTATATCAATTTTTTTGGATTTTTTCATATATTTATTTTTTTTAATTGGTTTTCCACTAATATTTGAGTATTTCAACAGCTTATGATGTTAATATAATTATAGGTAATAAGTAATATCACATTACCAATATATAAAATGGATTATAATACCATGTAATTAAAATTATGGAAAGATATGAGAAATAATTTTAAATTATATTACAACCAAAGGATTTCAACTGAAAAAGAAAGAGGAGGGTTGGGAACTCTTATATATATTTTATTTTTAAATGAAAAAATACCAAAACAAATTGAAAATATTTTAGTTTTGGAAATCATGAAATTTTGAAGAGAATATTGATAATAAATAATGTAAATGATGTATGTAAAAGGTGTATAAGTGGATAATGTTAAAAGTGATCGTAACTCGACGAAATGTATTTTAGTTAAGAATTCCATTACCATTACTCTTGAATTCCATGAAAGTTATTTAATATAATTTAAAATAAACATAAAAATATTAATGAATTATTTTATAACCCTATTCCTATCTCTTACCTTTTCAACTCCTTGATTATAATCATTCATTATACATTTATTAGTTAGTTATTATTTATTTTCATCATCGGATGTTAGTAAACTGATTGTTTCATACAAGCTTTATAATGGAGATATCAAACCCCACTCTTTAACACTAAGTTCATCATTCCTAGATTATTTAAATTAATGTAATAGAAGTTAAATAATTATTTATAAATCTCTAAATTAATTCTATGAGATTTTTAGTTATCATCCCCGAAGAGGAAATTAGTGATGAGTTTATTTTAGTGGTTCTAATGAACAAAATGTGATATATTAATAATAAATTAAATATTAATATTACTATTATAGAACCAAAAATCAGTATTTACTTATTAATATACAATATTAAAATAAATTAGTTTTCCATATTAATTCATGATATAAATTTATAACATCGCTAACATAAGTAATTAAACTGACCTAAACAAGAACATGATATAATATACGGGTTAGTATGTTTATAAATGCTGTTATTTTATTATAGTATAATTATAAACGAAATATAATGATATTATTCATATGTTATTAAGGTGATGGATCATATTTCATGGTATATTTATGATAAATATAGAGAATAAAATGTTAGGTAGTGGATAATACTCGCATTGAGGGCTTGATTCTTCTCTTAAAGGACCTCTTAAAAATATAGGGCTTGGGGCACTTTCATGTAACTAGGGGTTGAAAAACATGGAATAAGATTATAGAATATATATATAATGGATATTTATTCGGGAGGAATTTGATGTATATGTATGGGTTGAAGTGGGTGTATGTGAGCTCATTTTATAGCTGTAAAATTTGTACATTTCATTGGAGAAAAAAGCTAGGTGAGGGTTAAAGATAAAATCATAAGGGAGTTAGGTGACTTAGGTGATGAAATTTTTATGAAACATATAGGATTAAATTTACTATCTAGAAAAGGTCCTGTAAAGTGAGGTGAGATAAGTTTTAATTTTGGAGACTTAAGAATGAATATCTCAAAATTCATGACTATGAGACTATCGATAGCTTCTTCTCATGGGTAAAGGAAGGTGTGAGCACGATCAGAGGGTATAGTGAGAAGCTAAAATATTATGATATTATTGAAAATATTTTAGGCATCTTACAAGATAGGTATGATGCTAAAGTCTCCACTTTTGAAGAAAATGATCTAGGTAATATTCCTTTTGATTACTTACATATTATTTTAATATTTTATGAAATAATAAAAAGTAAATTTTTTCACGAAGAAAATGAAGGCTAAAAATGAAATCTATTTTGAAACCACAAAGCAAGGGAAGTTGAATAATAAGTTTTTTGTTAAAGAATATATTTTTTAGATTAAAATGAAGATATAGAGGATAATATTGATGAATTAATGAAATTTATCTCAAGAAAAAGGGATTATAGGAATTAAATTACATGGTAAAGTTTCCCTTAAAATGTTTTAGGTGTGCAGATATTCTGAATTTTTCAAAATAAATTCCTAAAACCAAAAATGAAGAAGACAACGATAAGGAAGAGGTTATTCTTAGAAAATTATAAAATAAGAAATATAATAATTCAAAGGGTTATTCCAATGATAAAGTTATTATTTTCTCTAAATTTTAAAGGATAAAATTTATATCAAGGGAAAGTGATGGTAGTGAAAATGAAGATGAGTCATCTAGTGCTGAAGATGGTGGAAAAAAACTCATTGGAAAATTTAAATGATGAAAAGGTTATTATTGATTAAAGAAGTTCTGAAATTGATCTATAAGAGAATAATATAGAGTTCAATATAAATAAATAATATAATGAGTATCTATTAAATATCTATAAATTGTAAAAATAATTTAGAAAGTTGAATAAGGAAAATCAGTCATTCAATTGAAAGGATTCTGTTTTTACAAGAGAATGACTTAAATTATTGAAGGAGATTGGTTATTTAAAGAAACTTTTTGATATTTATAAAACTCTTAACCTAAATATAAAGAAATATTTAAGGATAAATAAAATATTTTTACTATATTCAACAAAATTTGGTTAAAATTGAAGAAGAATTGAATAAATATAAATCCAGTATACAAAACTCAAATTATGAATCTAATGAGTGTTCTAAGAAGAATGAAGTTTTTTAAGTCAAAAAATATTATATTATATTAGTGAAAACAATTATGAAAATTTTTAATAAGAATAAAATAAGAAATATCATTTCATAAAGACTAATTTTTTATTAAAATCTAATGATACATAGAAATATAGAAATTATGGGAACACCAACTTTAAGTAAAAAATTACTACAATTCATGACTCCAAAAATCTTGTGAATTATCCTAGTATAAAGAAAATGTTTTCAATATCTCAAAATAAATTTGGTTCAAAAAAAGGATCCAAGATTGGTGACTCAAATAATGAATAAAGGAAAATAACATATTATGTACCTCATGTTGTATACAAAGGAAAGTGTCCCTTTTATGGTTACTGATGATTCTATGAAGGATTTTGGAAAATGGAAACAAATTTGGTTTAAATACAAACATAATAACATGTCTAGGAGTTTTAATTATAAAGTTTTTATAGGGATTAATTATATTCAAAATAATAATAGTAAAAAAATAAAACTCTAAACAGAAATCTCTAAATAGGTTTGATATTCATGAAGAAGTTTATAGAAACTGTGATCAGAATGGTCACCATGAAAATAAATATCTTTTAATTCAACTAAAATAATAAAATTATGACTTTAAATACCAAAATTCCTCAAGATAATAAAATAAATGGAAAATGATACATATTTAGTTTTTGAATTTGTACTCAAAGCATCCAAATGGGAAAGTCCTTGGGTCATAGATAGTGGATGTTCCCCTCATATGAAAGGATATTAAAAACTTTTGAAATATTTTGAGAAGTTAAATGGAGTTTTAGTGACTTTTTTTAATGATGTGTCACTAAAGGTTAAAGTATTTGGCTCAAATATTGTTGCCAAAGAAAATATGACATCTAAAAACACTATTTATGTTGGTAGATCTATACAAAATCTGTTAAGTGTTTATTAGCTTTTTGATGAAAGAAATGAAGTGATTTTTAGGAAGTATGGGTTCTTGGTTTAGAAAATTGAATTTTTAAGAGTGGTTAAAATAGTATATTATACTAAAGGTAATTTATTTCAAGTGGATGATACTATAAATTCATGTTATCTCAGTATGAAATAAGTGAATGAATTATGACATCTAAGGTGTGTCCATATTATCCAAAAGAACATGAACATGATCACCTAAGGATACAATTTTTTTGATGTCACTTTTCTAAAAAGAAAAATATATTGTATTTTACCAACATTCCAAAAAGGGGATATAATTAACTCTTCATATAAGAAGGTGGAGATTCAATCTACTTGGCCTTTAGAGCATAGTAATTTAGATGTGTGTGGGCCCATGAGGAAGTAGAAAACTAATTAAGATAAGTACTTTATTACTTTTATTGAATATTTCACTCACATTAGTTGTGTTATGTTTATGAATCAAAATTATGTAGAATTAAGAATATTTAAAAGTTTTTGAAGAAGTACAGAAAATGAGTGTATATTTTCTCTCAAGAAGATCCAAATAGATAATAGAATAGGGTTTACAAAAGTGAAGTTTAAATATTATCTATATAATTCTATATTTCATCATGAAATTAATGCTTTGTATATGCCACAAAAAATGGCATGGGTAAATGAAATAAAATATGTTTGGTGAATATGGATCAGAAAATGTTATTCGAGCATGATACTTATTAACATTTTTTGGAGGAAGGATATTAGTGAATCAGTTCGTATTAAAACCCAATTTTTACATAGGATAAATTTATATATGTCCCATTTTGAAAATCATAGAGTTTGTGGGATTTTATTAAGACACCATCCAAATGAAAGTGGTTACTACTTTGACAATAAATAATTTGGAATGATTATTGATAATTTTATGTGATAATCTTAGAACACTTAAAGAAATATGTTTCACATGATGAATAATGTTCCAAAAGTGATAATTATTCTATTTTTGTTAAAAAAACCTAATGAAGTTTCAGAAAAATATAAAATTGTTAAAGATGAATAAGTTTGAGGTGAAGATGCAACCACTTGAGTGACGATAAACAATATAATTCATCAAACACAAGGATTAAAAAATATTTTTTATTTCTAAAACATTATTATAAATCATGTAAATAAGTAAAATACAAGGAGAATCTTAAGGATAGTAGCTCATAGCTCATCATTTTCTCAATTTGAACCTACAGATGTTGAATAAGAAGTTAATTATAAATAATGATTTATTGTTCTAAATGAAAAACTAGATCATATAGATAAGAATAACACTTTAGAGTTGGTACCCTATCCTAGATAAAATAATATAGATAGGACAATGTGGGTGTTCCAAAACAAATTGAATAAAAACCTTGAATTTTTTAGGAATAAAGAATGATTAGTGTGTAAGAAATATTTATAGTTAGAAGGAGCGTACTTTGATAAGGCATTTTTACCAGTTGAAAAGCTTGAAAAAATTAGAATATTTCTGTTTATTTCATCACAAATGTAATAAAAGATATTTCAAATAAATTTCAACTATGTCTTCCTCACCGAAGAGTTATAATATGAGTTATAAATTAAGAAACCATGTGAGTTATTGATAGAAAAATAAGATCATTATATTTTAGGTTAAAGAAGGATTTATATGGGTTGAAGCAACCCCCAATATCTTGTAATTTTAATATGTAGACCTTATTTAGGAAATTAAATTTCTAACAGGGAAGATTGGAAAATAATCTCTGCATTAATGATGTAAAATAGATATCGATTATTATTATTGTTTATGTAGATAAAATAATTATTTCTAGAAATTATAAAAGGGTTTGGGAATTTTTTTCTAAGTACATGAAGAATATTTTTGAAATTTTCATGCTTGAAGATATGTGGTACTTTCTTGTCAAATAAATTTCTTAAAAGAAAGATTGCATTTTATTTCACAAGATATGTATACTAGGAAAATATTGAAAAGGTTCATCATGAAGTATTCAAAACCTATTTCAACACCAATATTAGTAGGAACAAAGTGGTGTGAAGTTGAATAGGGAAATTTTATTGATTAAAGATAATTCAATAAGCTAACTATAAGTCTACTTTATTTAACATCTTCAAGGTTGGACATTTTTTCTGTTGTTACTATTTGTGTTAGGTATCAAAGTGGTCCAAAAAACTCGCATTTAACTAATATAAATATGATTCTTAAGTAAGTTATAGGTATAATATTTTTTGGTTTTAAATATGACTGCAAAGTGAATCCTAATCTGTTTGGATACATAGATACAGATTGGGCAGGTTGTGTTGATGATAGGAGTTTAACATCCTGTACATTTTTATATACTATAGAAAGGTGTCTTTGTTTTCACACAAAGAATTATAATTGTATGAATTTTAGTACCATATAGACAAAATATTTTTCAACTATAAATTCCACAACCCAACTAATGTGGATTAAGAATCAAGTTTAGGATCTCAAGGTTTAAGTGAAGTTACCACTTATTTAGGGTTGTGATAATCAAAGTTATATAAATATTTAAAATAATATAGTTCAACATTAAATATCTAAGAACATTGACATAAAATATCACTTTATAAATGAGTTTGTGGATAAAAATGAAATAAAGTTGGAATTTATTCCAAAAAATTATCTAATTGAAGATGTGTTCACTAAGCCATTTACTGAAGATTCATTTCATAATTTGCATTTTCAACCGCACCCATATCAAATATAAGGTATGGTACTTAGTTTTCTTCTCCTTTCTTTTCTTTGGATATTGTTTTCAAGGGGGAGAAAAATAAATGACAACATAAATCATTCTTTATATTTATCTACTTGAATTTTTTTAAAGGGTGAGAATATTTATATGGAGATTATTCATTGATATGTGTGTATATTAAGAGGTGATATATTTTTAAATAAATTTTTAAAAAGTTTTAATCTCTTATTTCATCATTTTTTTCATATATGCACTATTTTAATTGTTTGTTGAAGTTTATGCAATAATTTGTGTTTTATTAATTTTATGGAAAGTTTAAAGAGGTATAGGTTTGAAGAGTTTTTAATTTAAATCACTCTTTTATTATGGATAACATTATTTTATTATGCATTGTTCCTATTTCCTATAATGAGTTTTCTCACATATGATTAGAATTATTGAATTATGATTCATTGTAAAGTGTGAAAAGTTTGAAAGTGGTTTATGTTCCATGGTTTTTAAAAAAATAAAAGGGGGGGGGGTTTATCCCAATATTGAAGAAGCAGTAAAGAGAATATAGAGTGGATATGCTTGGTATATTTTCCTTTTTAGAAAACATATAAATCATATTCAAACTCAGGTGTTTCAAGATGATTTATTTGTGATCATTGTTTGTAAGATGATATTCAATGAATCAAAGACAAGTGTTAGTGGATATAGAAACATTTTCTACATCATATTTAATAAAGGTTTGAGGAGCATGTGATTTTTAATTATTAAGAGTTGTTTTAATATTTATTTTAGGTATTGATAAGGCTTAGGGATTAACCAAATAAGCTCTGGATTGATTTGAGCAAAGCCTAGAATTTCCAAAATATGAAAGGATGGTCGCTTCACTTGGTTGATCTGCATGGTGATTAGTGTTTACATGTGTGTGATCCATTTCATGTGGATGCTTCACAAATTCAATCCATTTCCTATGGTTTTCTCGCCTGGTTAATCTTCATGATTGATAAATTTTTCATGTGGTTGATCCTCATGGTCAGTTAATTGTTTATATGGTTTATTGATTGAGTTTATATTTTTAGTTGATCTATATGATAAATACTTTCTAATATGTGGGGTTGGAGTTTTAAATGAATATGTATATGTTGTGGTGTATACATGGTGGCTGTTTTGATGAATTTTTAGGTTTTTGGATAAAATGGGGAGGTACTACTTTATAGTAAATATTCAATGTGTATTTTTTTAGTATTTGATTATATGAATTTAGATTTCATAGTGTAATCCTTTCATATATGTATGAATTCATTATAATCATAAGCCTTTGTGAGAAAATGTAATCCTTTTGAACATAAGTCATTGGAATACTAGTGTAATCCTTCTTAGTGTAAGTATTTATAAGACCAACATAATACTTATGAGTTGTACAAGTCTTTTAGAATTAGAAAATTTTCTTGGATTCTATTGTTTAAAAATTCAGTGTTTTCATAATTATTTTATTCTTAAGAATAACATCTTAGTCGATTCTAGGAGTTCTGATCTCAAATAGAAAAAATGTTCTTGATTAGTTAAAACATGTTTTAGGAAAATTTAAGAATATGTAAGAAGAATCATTTAAGATTATATTCTATATCATAATTATATGATTATATACTCACAACATGTAATTGTATGTATATGTAGTTTAAATGCATGTAAATTATCATGAAGAGACATGTAATAATTCTAATATTAAATTATGCTTATTATATATGGTTATTTCATTAGTTATGAAGATGAGTAGTGGGAGTCTTGAAGTTGAAAATCTGAGTATTCAGGAGAATTTAAATTTTAATATCTATAACTATATTATTATAAGTTGTAAAATTACCTAAATATTCAACCTTGATGAAAAATTTTCATGGGATTTACTGATTTTAATTTAAAACCTCATTATTTTTTATGTTTTATTTTATAACTAATTACATTCTTTGTTTCTGTTAATCTACTATAATTCAATGTTTTTTTTACCATTATAATCATATTTTATTCCACTATGTAACTACATTTATTTTATTGTTTAATTTGAAACATTTTATCTTCAAGATCGATTACTCTGATTTCATAACTTTCATTCTATATAGTTCGAAGTATAACTACTTATCCACTTTGAACTATCATTATTTATAGAGGGAATGTTTTTGTAAAATTTTTAAATCTTAAATTCACCCTTCTTAAAGATACCTATATGGGAAAACATAGTAAATTAGAGAATTTATAAATATTTTTTCTTATACTAATGCATATTAAAGAAAATATTTATTTATGGAAGCTAATCTATAAGTTGAAACTTTAGATAAACTCAATCCAATTCGATCATCAATCTTTTACAATGATGATTATGAATATTGTTGAGATATAATGAAGAAAGCTTTTATAATTATAAGAACCTATACTTATCATATGATGGTTGGTGAATAAAATATTCTAGATAAATATATTCTTAATTTTACATATGAAGAATAAGTAGAATATTAGTAAAATTAAAATTTTCAAAACACTATTTTATATTCTATGACAATAATATCTAAATTCAAATTTCCTCATGTGAAATTACTAATGGAATTTCAAAGGATTTGGAGGTGACTCATTTAATAACTTCTAAATTTTTAGAAATAACATATTTATTCTTTGGTTTGACTACCAATCCTTTTATTTTCTACCTGGAGAACCGGTTTCACACATGCGTAAACGATTTATGAATATCATGAATAACCTACATGATCTTGGATAATCAGATACTATTAATAATTAGATGGTATAGAAAATCATTTATATCCTTATAAAAAATGATAATCTAGGAGAAATGATTTAGAAGATACTAAAAATATTATGGGTTTGAGTCTGGATGATCTTATAAAAACATTCACGGAATATAAGAATTCATTGAAGAGATATTCTAAGATGGAAAAATAGAAGAATTAAATCTCATTTATTAAAACAACTATAGTTATTACTTTCAAAATAACTAAAAATTATACTTACAAGTCTAAGTATCATTTAGATGAAATTTATTTTGAGTTCAGTGAGAATGATTTTTCTCAGTTAGTAAAACTAATGGGATGATTGTTTCAATGGAAAATTTTTTTGGAAAAACAATAACTAGAAATAAATAAAGGATAAATATGAAAAATACAAAAGGATATAATATAAGAAAGATTCTAGAGAGGTGTTTTTCTATAAATGTAAGAAACTATGTCATATTAAACCATATTTATAAAGGATAAAAAGGAAATAAAAAATTATATAATGAGAAATAATTAGAAAAATAATAATTTTTTGGAAGATATTGACACCTAGAGTGATAGTGAAGTCTCTTCTTCTAAAATTTATTTGGGAAGTGATTTTAGAAAGAAAAGTTATTTATTCATTTCCAATATTATATAGAATGAGACATACTCTGGGGACAATTTTAGTGAATCCCTATCTACTAAGTATTTTAATTATATTTACTCTATATTATGAGGAAAGAAATTCTCTACCCATTTAAGAAATAAAAGAACACATGATGGACTCAAAGAAAACATATAAAAAGTTTTTAAAGAAATATAATCATACTAAGGAAAACCTTGAAAAGTTAAATGAATATATTTTTGAAATTACTTCTAAATCGAATATCAAACCTATTCTAGTTTCACTAACTAATGAATTTGTAAAACTAAAGTCCAAAATCAAAAGTCTTTATAAGTTATTATCCAAATTTACTCATGGAAGGAAATTTTTTTATAAACTTATCAACATAATGAAACCACCTAAGGCTTCATCCAAAATCAGTTTTTATTCATCTAAGAAGCCACATTTTCAATCCAAATACTTTATTCCATAAATTTCACCCTTTTGTACTAAATTACGAATGGATATTCATTAGAATAATAGATACTTCTTAAGAAAGAAGAAATATTTCAAGACTGCAAAGTCTTATATTTATAATGAACTTATATAAATTCAAAATAGAAGAGGTAGGGAGTTATGGTTAATAAAGGAATTTTTTTCTAATATTTATATAACAAAGAAAATTTGGTTACCAAAGTTTTAGTTTCATACTTTTCAAGATAAGGTATCAAGTACTAGTGAACAAAATATTTGGTGCATGGATAGTGGGTAATTTATATCCTCAATCACTCTTCAAATAACTGGATTGGAGTACCAATTTACCTTAAGTTCATATCCCTGTATTCCAAAGGCTTTAGAATAATACCAAGGGTATATAGTAATACAATGGAGAGACTATACCCTTTGGTATCATCACAACAATAACAGATAAATAGTGGAAACATATCTAACAATAATAACATTATAGTGCACTATAAAACATAGTATAATGATAACAATATCAAAATAAACACACCATGCCATAAAAAAAATTAACCATCAATATGTCACATGAGTCAGGAAGGCACTAACAAGATATTTTATGGAAGATCATAAACAACTCATACCAAAATAAAAAAAATTACTTGGCCATGAGTACCGAACCAGTCCCATCTTCTGACTTAGTCCAAGCTATCTTCCTCAACCATATAACATCGATCATCTTCCCTACATGTACCTATAATCTTGAGTTCTTCTCAAGTGTCAAAGTGTTAGGGTCACTCAAGAAGGGTGTGAGTATAACATAGTAGGCCACCACCAACAATGTATCAAAGATATCCTATATATATAGTGCATGTACTATATGATATTCTCTGAATAAGTAAATAAACAACTATAAATAGAAATCCTTTCCTGATTATAGGTGTTTTCCAAGCAACTCGGGAGTGACAATACCTTCTTTGGCCAGTTTTTGTGTAACACCCACCTTTTAAATTATTTATTTTATTAAATTTCTTATTAAATTTAGTTTCATTTAATTAGTTATTTATTTATCTATTTATTTTTATTTTTTCCCCATTTTTTATTTTATTTTTCTTTTTTTTGTTCAGGTGTGGCTACCCCCACCCCTTCACGTCGCGTCTCCACCCTCCTCTACCCATTGCGCGCTCGCCACCCTCCCCTTGGTTGGCCTCCGTTCGACGAACCCCTAGGCGTGCCTCCTCTGGTGAAGCTACCTCGGGCGCAGCATTTCTACGGTGTGACACCCCTTGTTGTCTGCATTTTCTCATCCCAACGAACCCCCACTGCTGTGCGGATGAACTCCTCTCCCTTCCTCCGGCGACCGCGAAACCGCCAACCTCCCCTCTGGTATCTGTTGTGTCGTTGTCTTTCTCCTCCTCTAGCAGCTCCTACTCCGGTAAGCTCTCCTACCTCTTTATAGGGTTTCAGTTTAGGGTTCTGTTTTTTTAGGGTTCGATTATGATTTTTTTTGTTCGAATTCTTGATTTAGGGTCAAATTTGGATCCCTCGTGGTGCGATTGTGGTACGATTGGAGTTTAGCACCAATATTTGGTTGTTTTTGACACCCGATGTAAATTTTTCTATCTATAAACATTATTTGGGTGAATTATTTTTTTAGTTCATTAATTTAGTATGCTTCATGGTTAATTTATCTGATGAAACTGATTTTTCTAAAGGAAATGGCTATGATTTTTATATACGTATTGTTGTGAAAATATTCATAGGTGTTTAATAAATTGTTTAAGGTGTTCATAATGTTTTTTGTGGGTGCTTGAGGTGCGTGTGTGTTGAAAAAGAATTTGTATGGTAAATGGACCACTTTGGGCATATTAACTTTATTGTGAACATTTGAGTATGAATTGTGAAGTGTTTAAAAAATAAGAAACTTGTTTTAGAAATTGAATTGGGTTGTGTAAATGGTTTATTAAATGGTGTGAGTAATGTGAAATGTGTTGTTGAAGGGTTTGGTGTGCTTATGTGTTGGGTCTGGATTTTGTAACAGAAATGGATTTTGTGTGTGTGTGTGTCTTAGGGTGGTGTTTCATGGAAAGGTTTTATGGGTTGTTTGAAAAGTTAAAACCAGGTTTTCAATGGCATATAAAGTGCGGATAGGTTTGGAAGTATGTTCTTAAAGAAAAATGACATACTTTGGCATGCTAAACATGTTGTTTATTTATAAATGTGAATTTTAATTGTTTTGAAAGATGGAAAGCTTGATTTTAAAATAGTTTAAAGTATGAGTGGTTTTATGAAGGGGTTTGGCCACTGTTTCCATTGGTCTTAATTGTGTGTTTTCTTTTCTTATAAAAAGGGAATTTGAGAAACTGTACAAGTGGTGGTAAATGTATTTAGGGTGAGGTTTCTCTTGTTAATTTGTTCAATTTGGTTTTTTTTTTAGACCTTTATAATTTCTACACTAATTTTTACTGTTGTAGTGGGTTTTGTTCATCGCGGTGTGGATTTTGGTCGTCGGTGGAAAAGACATATATGTATATACATGGTTAAGCATGTATACATGTATATCCTCCTTGTTCATATTCCCTCATGGCGTGGGGAATATGTACTTGGTTCAAAGGGTATATATATATATGAAGATGTATATGCATGTAAGGTGAAGCGGCCTCGGTCCGTCATCATCAGAAGCTCCGTGTTTTGAGGTATGGAATTTGTATGCCACTGATTGGTTTCTCACTTGATTTATGGTGTTATTTTGATGTTTTAAGGTTCATTATGATTTTTGTGTAGTGCGATGGACTATTTGGTGCAGTTTCAAGTCGCCAAGTTGAGGGTGACTCTCCTGTATATGCATAGGTATGTATTTATATGTGTGTGTGTGTGTGTGTGTGTGTGTGTGTGTGTGTGTGTGTGTGTGTGTGTGTGTGTGTGTGTGTGTGTGTGTGTGTGTGTGTTCCCCAATAACACGTATATTTATGCATAGCGGTGGTTATACGTGTATGGGGATAGGTGTGCCTATGAATATATATATATATAAGTTCATGCGTAGGTGAGTGGAGACGGGCATATACATATAAGCGTATATGTAAGGATCCCCTTGCACATTTCTTGGCGATGTGAGTGTGTTCATAGGGGATAGGTGTCCTTGCATATTTGTGAAAGTGTGTATTCTTAGTGGGGTAGCATCATCCTTGAGTTAGAAAGTGCCAAGATCCAAAGTGGATGGCTTGATTCCACCCTGAGGTAGGTCCCCTATGCATATGCCTTTAATTTAAATTTCATAATTTTTTGCTTGTTTTTTAAAAAAATATGTTTTACAATTATTCTACATACACATGCTATGAAATCTGATTATGGTTGCTAGAAATGATTATGCCTTTACTTTGGAAATTGAAATGTATTTCTAATGCTATCGGTCTTAAGTGACTTTTCTTGAAAATAAATTTCTTAAGTGGTTTTGAATTGGTAATGATTAGTTCCAAAGGTGTTTCTCCTTTCGGCCGGTTAGTTGTAAAAACAGTCCCCTTTATGTAATTAAGCCCCTTTGTCACTTTGAGAATGTTTTATGAAAAATAAAAACCTCTCTTGAGGCACGCCCCCTTGGTTTTAGAAAAAAATTATTTTTATTTTGAATGTGTTGTTATGTACCTAATTTGATGCTTATGCATTGTGTGACATGAAAGAGGGGGAGTGCGCTTAAGGAGGGAGAACGGTGGTGAGAGGTTGAATGCGTTTTAGATAAAGAAATTTTTATGTGCATGTATGTTTTATTGATAAAGAAAACTCACCACCACTTGAAATAGAGAACAATGGGAAACCTGGGTATCTAGGTGGGTGGCCAGGACTAGTACTCTAGATGACACGGCAGAGGTTCGTCCGGGTTCATCTAGCAGGATTGACGCAACAACACTAACTAAACATATGGATGACTGAGGGTCGTGGTTTCTAAGCCATGTTTTCTAAGGGTTGTGGTTTCTAAGCCACGTTTTCTGAGGGTCTTGGTTTCTAAGCCACGTTTTACCAAGGTACAAGATCTCTAGGTTCCCACTTGTTCAAGATACCAATAGGAATTACCCATGGTGGTCATTTGTGACATAATGATTTTGATGTAATTTTTCATTTCATTTGTTTCATACTCAATGTCTTATTTGCGAAAACCATATTTCAATATAAATTGGTTTCATTTCATTTTGAAATTTTAATACATGGTTGGAACCTATTTTGAAAATGTAGTGGGACAGAAATTATTTACTTGAAAATTAAAACTTGTTACTTGAATTTGAAAAGAATGAAAAACATTATTTTATTACATCTTATTTTCAAACTAGCATGTTTTTTATTTCATATAAAGGAAAGGGAATAGGGCGTTGTTGTATCTTGGCTTCCCTACTGAGCATCTAGGTGCTCACGCCTACTTTACATTTCAGTTTCATGTTCCTCTAGTTTTGGATCGCTCTTAGAGTGAGTGTAGTTTATGTTCCATGGTGACCCAAGTGGTCACTTGAGGTATGTCGTGTTGCTTCGTTTATTCCTTTTTCTACTGCTAGTTTTTTTAGTTTACTCTCTTTTGTTTATCTGTTGTTCAGTTTATGATTATTTATCTATCTTTGTTACTTTTAAAATCATTCTCAACTTGTTATCTCAATTCCCCGCACTAGTTTCCAGCCCGTGGGGATCGGGAACGCCCTTCGGGCCATGTCATGGACTGACTCGGGTGACCGGTTCAGGGTCGACCCAGAATGGTTCGTGACAAAATGGTATCAGAGCTAGGTTTTCTATCTTGGGTCATGTTATTTTGGGATATAGTCATGGTAGACTATATTTAAGGTTGTCGGGACTTGACGTCCTGGCTACGAGTAAGGTTCCTAGCCAGCACATGTCATGGCGAGACTCGAGTTACCAATATAAGTTGAGGTTTGTCTAAATCTTTGGTCTATGTGGTTAATCTTGTATATGGGAAATAAAAAGGGAGTATGGTTAGTGGTCCCAGTGAGCTCTCAGGGTATGGAAATCCATGTGGAGACGGGGATGCTATCCTAGAATACCCCCTGTGACGGTGGCATGATTGGCATATGGCCACCAACCATATGTCAAAGTCACCCACTGACACTAGTTCCCTCTTGCATCATTCCTCGTCTCTTTGTTTTGAATTCATGGAAATATGGTTTTTAAGTAAAAACAATTTGGTCCTGAAAAATGTTTTGAAATGAAGCGCTTTAAAAATAAAATGTTGTGTATGGTTTGGAAAGTGTGGGTTGAATGTTTGGTTTTGAAAAAAAATAGAAAGTTCTGGTTTTGATTCTCAGTGTTCTCATGGTAAACCACATGCATGAGTGTATATGAAAAAAAATGGTTAATGGCATGACTGGATGAGTGTCTGTATGGACATGAGGTGGGTGCCAGTGTGGCATGGGAACATGCATGTGTAGGCCCACGGGACACCATTGGTGTTTGTGCAACCCACCAGCTTTGTTTATTTTCAAAAAGTTTGGTTAAGAAAAACAAATTTGTTGTTTTAATGACCGATGATTGTGTGATGAATTCTTGTGTTTTGGGAAGTGTTGGATGTGAGGCGTTTCAATATGAGAATACGTTTTTACTAATTTTTATCTTGAGTTTGAATTTTTATTTGTAAGTTGGTGTGAAAGCATGTGGTTAGTGGTTTCTTTTGAAAAGTGATTCAGAAAGCCCTTATAGTGGTTCCCCCTGCACATTTAGTGTTCACTTGTGGTATGTCTTGACCATTGGACCAGTTTGATTGGGTCCATGGTTTTATTGACTAGTGTACTCCCCTATAAAGAATTAACATGTGATTGATGTGTGGCCACGGACAATTCGTTGTTGGTCGGCCCTACAATTTATTAAAGTAAAGACCCTCACTTTTTAGTGATAGTGCTAAGTTTTTCTGTCATCCTTTTCAGTTAAGCAGATCCTCTCCTAGTGGGATGACAGATGTGTGGGGATTTGATAGGATTTTTGGTCTATTTGAGTTGTTTGATTCATCGGGTATGAAGTTTTACATCGTTTCTTATGAAGGTTCCCCTAGAAATGGTGAAAGGAATCTAGTGGGGAAGGGTGAAGGTGATTCAGAGTTATCAGTGCTAAACGATGTCTTGAAAGGATTTTAGTGATTTCATCGGCCTCAAGGGTCGTGTTTGGTGACGTCTTGCAATGTGAGTTCTCTTTGAATAGAAAGGGTGGATTTCATAGAATCCTTTGGGAATCTCTATTTTCATAGGAGTGTGTCCTCTTGGGGAGTTCCAATTTTTCTGATCAAAGGTGAGTGTTTTTTGTGCATATTTTTTAGTATCTTATGTTTATTGGTTAATATGAATAGGTGATTCATTTTCATCATCTAAGTCCCTATTTTGGTGGATGTGTCGCAAGCGAGTAGTTTGATGTCGTGGTGTGTTGTGTTAGTCAGTGTTGTCTTGGTTGCGGTGTGGTTGCATGTAGCACCAAAAGGAGAAGCTCCGTTCGGGAGTTTTCAATGCCTGAATGTGAGGCAGGAGATTCTTCAAACATCAGGGCTCCATCCATAGGTCTCAGAGTGTAGCTGGCGCGTGGTCAGGAACCCCGAGAGTGTATGGGACCCCGACCTTATTTCTTTCGTTGGTTTTGAAAGTAAAAATAGTTTAAATTGGTTTATGTGGTTGTTCAGTTTCAAATGACCCATTTAGGTGCATGAGGTTTTCCATGGCTATGAGGAGGCATGGTCATCTCGTTACCATAAAGTCCTAGGGGTGGCGTTCCACCGGATGTAATTGCTTTTAGTTGTCCTTATGGGGTCTGTTTGGGTAAATCGGTCTCAATTTTTATTAGTGCTCATCCAGGAATGTGAGGGAATTGATCTATCTTCGACCATGGTTTTGAAACCCCGGTAGTTGGGCCCCTCCCTCCCCGCCCCTTGTGGTGGGGTGTTTGGTCACTGTTGGGAAATTTTCGATGTTCATGTATCTTTCGTCAGTTCTAATGGTGGGGAGTCTGCTCGGGCCTCCCCGTGTCGATTTCCCGGTCTCTTATCGGGTGTTGGTAGGTTTTTAATGGTGGGGAGACATTTGGGATTTCTTATGTTGGCTTTTGGTTCTATTCCTAAAGATTTATTGGTGGTAAGTGATAAGATTGTTCTTTGGATATGATTTTGTCTTGTTTGTTCCTTCCAAACAAACAGTGTGGTTCTCGTTCAATGGTGCTTGAGGTGTTTCAGTTTGTGAAGTTGGTTTCCATGTGTGTGAGAGTTTCTCTCCTTGATTGATCAACTAGAGGTGTCCTTGCACTTTGGGGAAGGTGACACATATTTGTAAGTCTTTTCTTTGTGGGTTTCTGGGGGTTTTCATGTAAGTCACTTTCTCTAAGCATGGTGTGTTTTCCCCTTTTCACTTTCTTTTTTGTAGGGATCCTCTTTGAACCTCCAGGGGGTATCTTTTTCTACTTTTGGGTTCAGTTAGTTGTTGCTTTCCGGGGGAGGAAAGATTTATGGTGGGGAGAATTGTCACACCCACCTTTTAAATTATTTATTTTATTAATTATCTTATTGAATTTATTTTTATTTATTTAGTTATTTATTTATTTATTTTATTTTATTTTATTTTTCTTTTTTTTTATTTTTTTTTTCTTTTTCAAAGTTTTTCAGGTGTAGCTACCCCCCCCCCCCTTCACATCGCATTTCCCCATCTTATAACCACTGCACGCTCACCACCCTCCCCTTGGTCGGCCTCCATTCGATGAACCCCCTGGCGTGCCTCCTCCGGTGAAGCTACCTACGGCGCAGCATTTCCCCAGCGCGACCCACCTTGTTGGCATCATTTTCCCATCCTGAAGAACCCCTACTAATTTTTGGATGAACTCCCCTCCCTTCCTCTGGCGACCGTGAAACCGCTGACCTCCCCTACGGCATCCGTTGTGTCGTTGTCGTTCTACTCATCTAGCGGCTCCTACTCCGGTAATCTCTCCTCCCTCCTTATAGGGTTTCATTTTAGGGTTCTATTTTTTTAGGGTTCAATTTTGATTTTTTTTTTTGTTCAAATTCTTGATTTATGGTCCAATTTGGATCCCTCATGGTGTGATTGTGGTGCGATTAGAGTTTGGCACCAATTTTTTGGATTTTACGACACCCGATGTAAGTTGTTCTATTAATAAAAATTATTTGGGTGAACTATTTGTTTACATGATTAATTTAGTATGCTTCATGATTAATTTATCTGATTAAATTTATTTTTCTAAAGTAAATGGATATGAGTTTTATATGCGTATTGTTCTGAAAATATTTGGAGGTGTTTAATTAATTGTTTAAGGTATGCATAATGTTTTTTATGGGTGCTTGAGGTGCGTGTGTGTTGAAAAATAATTTTGATGGTAAATGGACCACTTTGGGCATATTAACTTTATTGTGCACATTTGAGTATGAATTGTGAAGTGTTTAAAGAATAAGGAACTTTTTTTATAAATGTAATTTGGTTGTGTAAATGGTTTATTAAATTTTTTGAGTAATGTGAAATGTGTTGTCGAAGGGTTTGGTGTGATTATGTGTTGGGTTTGGATTTTGTAATAGAAATGTATTTATTGTGTGTGTGTGTGTGTCTTAGGTTGGTGTTTCATGGAAAGGTTTTATGGGTTGTTTGAAAAGTGATAACCATGTTTTCAAAGGTATATAAAGTGCGGATAGTTTTAGAAGTATGTTCTTAAAGGAAAATGACATACTTTGTCATGTTAAACATGTTATTCATTTATAAATGTGAATTTTAATTGTTTTGAAAGATATAAAGCCTTCTTTTAAAATAGTTTAAAGTATGAGTGGTTTTATGAAGGGGTTTGGACAGTGTTTCTATCGGTCTTAATTGTGTGTTTTCTTATGTTATAAAAAGGGAATTTGAGAAACTATACAAGTGGTGGTAAATGTATTTAGGGTGAGGTTTCTCTTGTTACTTTTTTCAATTTGTTTTTTTTTTAGAACTTTTTAATTTCAACACTATTTTTTATTGTTGTAGAGGGTTTTTTTCATCGTGGTGTGGATTTTGGTCGACGATGGCAAAGAAATATGTGTATATACATGGGTAATCATGTATACATGTATATCCTCCTTGTGCATATTCCCTCATGGCGTAGGGAATATGTACTTGTGTAAAAGGGTATATATATATATGAAGATGTATATGCATGTAAGGTGAAGTAGTATTGGGCTGTCATCATCAAAAGTTGTGTGTTTTGAGGTATGGATGTCGTTGATTGGTTTCACACTTGATTTATGGTGTTCTTTTGATGTTTTAAGGTTCTTTCTAATTTTTGTGTACTGCGATGGAATATTTGGTGCGGTTTCGAGTCTCCAAGTCGAGGGTGACTCTCCTGCGTATGCATAGGTATATATGTATATATATATATATATATAGGTTCCCCTGTTACACATATATTTATGCATGGCAGTGTTTATACAAGTATGGGGCTAGGTGTTCCTATGTATATATATATAAAAGTGCATGCGTAGGTGAGTGGAGACGGGCATATGCATATAATCATATATGTAAGGATCCCCTTGTGAATTTCTTGGCCATGCGGGTGTATTCATAGGGGCTGGGTGTCCTTTCATATATGTGAAAGTGTGTATTCTTTGTGGGGGAGCAGCATCCTTGAGTTAGAAATATCCAAGAGCCAAAGTGGACGGCTTGATTCCACCCTGAGGTAGGCCCCCTATGCATATGCCTTTAATTTTAATTTCATAATTGCTTGATTGTTTTTTAAAAAATATGTTTTACATTTACTCTATGTACACATAATATGAAATCTAATTATGGTTTCTAGAAATGATTATGCCTTTGCTTTAGAAATTGAAATGTATTTCTAATGTTATCGGTCTTAAGTGACTTTTCTTGAAAATTGATTTCGTAAGTGGTTTTGAATTGGTAATGAGTTGTTCCAAAGGTGTTTGGATTTTTGGCTGGTTAGTTGTAAAAAGTTATCCATTTATTTAATTAATCCTGTTTGGAACATTAAGAATGTTTTATGAAAAATAAAAACCTCTCTTGAGGCACGCCCCCTTGGTTTTAGAAAAAATGATTTTTATGTTGAATGTGTTTTTATGTGCCAAATTTGATGCTTATGTATTGTGTGATGTGAAAGAGTGGGAATGCACTTAAGGAGTGAGAATGGTGGTGAGAGGTTGAATAAGTTTTAGATAAATAAATTTTTATGTGAATGTATGTTTGATTGATAAAGAAAACTCACCACCACTTGAAATAGAGTACAATGGGAAACCTGGGTATCTACGTGGGTGACCAGGACTAGTACTCTAGATGACACGGCATAGGTTTATCCCAATTCATCTAGCAGGATTGATGAAACAACAATAACTAAACATATGGATGACTAAGGTTCGTGGTTTCTAAGACATGTTTTCTGAGGTTCGTGGTTTCTAAGCCACATTTCTCCAAGGTATGAGGTCTCTAGGATCCCACTTGTTCTAGCTATTTGTAGGGATTACCCATGGTTCTTGTTTTCCACATAATGCTTGTGATGTAATTTTTCATTTCAGTTGTTTCATACTTGATGTGAATGGAGGTCGTCACGGCCCTCAAAATTACATTTATTAACCTATACTAGCACTGTGGTGCAGGGTCGATCCACATAGAAGGCAGATGAGTGAATTCTATGTTTTTAAAACTAAAAACCTCACTGTTGTCAGCAATGAGGTGAACATATTTATAATTTTCTTTACTTTTCAATTATTTTTTACTTTTCTTCAAGAAAATAGAATAAATAAATTACTATTATACTGATGAACTAATAACTACAGAAAAACTAACATAAGAGAAAAAAATACTAAAACAAAGTAGCAAGGTCGAAGGCGCAGATCAAATGTAATACTCGAGAATTCCAATATACTAGTATAAAGGATATCTTCTCCACTACATTTTATTGAATCAAACCTCAAGAAATAAAGGTGAAAAGTCTCCCTCACCAAGAAACTCAACACATAGAAGACTGACTTTAGGAGTTCTCCATTCCAAAATCATACAAATTGTTTGACAATTAGAAAAGGATAACAGTTTGAAAATAAACTCACTGTAAATTTCCACAGTTAAAGACATTAACGCTTCGAAAAATGTATTCAAGAACTACCTCACCATTAGATCTTGAATTTATGAATAATTTAAACATTTAAGGTGTGAAACAATTAAACAGAGAATCATTATTCAATCTCGCCGATTGATTATGATTCTGAAAATTTTAAAGTGAATGAAGAAGTTTGGAAGATTAACCAACAGAATTGAATTCCCGAGCTAAGATAATTTCTCCCTTGATCATATTGATTAAAGAAATGAAAAACAATTGATTACATAGTACTGTGAA
This sequence comes from Viscum album, assembly GCA_963277665.1. Taxonomy (NCBI): domain Eukaryota; kingdom Viridiplantae; phylum Streptophyta; class Magnoliopsida; order Santalales; family Viscaceae; genus Viscum; species Viscum album. The sequence goes on along the minus strand of OY728167.1, from coordinate 506,675,938 downwards.
ATTTAGTACAAGAAGGGAAAAGAACTCCCTAAGTGATGCTCTGTTCTCAGGATCCTTTGAATCCATGTATGCTCTCTCATCTCGCGGGTGTCTTCTCTCTCAATGATGGTGTGGCGTGGAATCAGGATGAGCATCCCCCACCAAAATATGATGCTTCCTCTGCTTTTGTATCCATGGTCACCTGTTGAAAGTCACAGAACATCTACCACCGACTTTGAAATCCCTTCACAAATGCACCACACAACGTGCGTTTTTTCGGGACCGCCACGTCGCACTAGTTTTTCCCTCATAACTAACTAAAGATGGGTTAGTTGCGTGAACCTGGACGTGTTTTCGACTTTGGTATGAACCTGCCCAAGTTATAAACAAATTAGAATAATTAAAACATTAAGAATGTTAATTAATATTTTTTAGTTATTTTTTAGTTTTCTATTATAATAATTAAAGTTAATAAATAAATATCTTACTAGACAGTTATTATTAAATATTAAATTTATTAATTTATTATAAAATCTTTAATAAAGTTATTAAGTTCTTTATTCAAAAAATTTAACTAAGTTATTTAGTTAGTGTAAGTATTAATAGTTATCAAGAATTAATTATTTACTTAAATTAGATCCAAATAAATTGCTTTATTAATTTAATTATTATATTTATTATGTTGAAATTGAATTATAAATAAATGTTAAAATAATTATTTACATTAATAAATAATTCTATCAAAAATTAATTATTGTTTATAATTTATTTTTATAAGTTCTTATTAGTTTATTTATTTTTAATTTTATAACTTATCTATTTATTAATATTATAACAGTTATATATAAAAATTATTATGTATTATATTATATCTATTTGATTAACTTATTAACTATTTACATTTTCTTTAACTTTATTTTATTTATTATATTTTTTTATTATAAAATTCATCCCCCTGCCCCCCATCTTCTTCTCCAATGAGCCGAAATGGGGGGAAGGGATTTCTCAGATCATCTTTGGTGCCGCAACCAGGGGAGCGGCGGCTTATCCTTCTCCAAGCAATAGGATGTGGTGCCTTCTCAGCAGCAGTGGCATCGGTCACGGCTCGGACTCTTCGTCCAATCCAGGCACTGCTCAGGTTTCCCATAGTAGTGGCCTACTGGTCGCACACCAGCTTCAGCTCCTCGGCACCGGTGGAGTAGCCTACAATTTTCCCTCAGCTCCAGGCGGTATCCAACAGTAGCAGCAGTTCTCATTGGAAACACTTCACAAGCAGCGCGGCGGCTCTTCTCGGCAACTCAACTCCAGCAGCGGACAGCAGCAGCTTTAACTCCTCGTAGCGGTGGACAACAGTGGTTGTGCACCAGTTCCCTCAAGGTGCGGTCTTCATTAGGTGGTGCATCACACCTTCTCAGCTTGGAAATCAACTTCAATAGTGTACCGCATTGATTCCAGCAAAAACCAACAGCGGCAGAGAAACAGGGATGGCTTTGTTGTGGTACCACTTCCAAAACAGGTGAAGGAAATATTTCCAGGTGTTGCGGTGGCTGTGAAGGATGAACCAGTGCAAGGGGAAAACAGTGAGATGCAGGGGAGTCATCTAACAGTGAGAATGAGGGTCACCGATAACATAAATGAAAGGGTCACTGATAGAGAACTAAAAAGGGATACCAATATGGAAAATAGGTCACTGTTAAAGTAAAAAAAAAGTTCACCGGTCCAAATAAAAAAAATAAAAGAAACATTACAGCGCAAGGTCACTGATAGAACAAAATTAAACACTCACAGTTGGTATAAAATAAAGAAAGGAAAGAAATGCCGTGAGGGTCACCGGTACACAGAAGTAACAGTGAGGTGGGGGGGTCACCGTTATAACTAAAGGTCACTGTTAGGATATAAACTACAGCTACTGGTACACAAAATGAAATCTCACTGCTACTCCAAAAGAAAAGAGTCACCATTAAAACTAAAAAAAATAACTAACAGTGACCTTCAAAAATTAAAACACATAAATTAAACATAAAATTAAAACATAAGTAAACTAAATTAAAAGACTAAAAATAATTAATTAAATAATGCTAAACACCATTAATTAAGATAGAATTTTTGTTAGCCTTTAAAACATTAAAATTATTAATTGACAACACTTAAATTATAAACTGAATAATTTTTAAACTAAATTAATAAAAGACTTAAAATTAAAATAACTATACATGTTAATTAAAAAGTAGCAGCGAATAAAAATGAAGAGCATCGGTGACCCAATAGGTCACCGATAGTTCTTTTCTACCTCACCAGTAGACTAAAATCAATATTTAGTGACTTAATAATTTATCTTCATATATAATATTATATAATTAATGTTATATAACACTAGATTAATTAATTAAACAACTAATTAATCACATAAAATTAAAATCAAACTACTATATTTAATTTAAAACACAAATTATTTACTTAAATGATTAGTAGGATGACTAAACATATTAATTAACATTGTTAACCTATTCTAATGTAACTAAATTAAAATATAAAATATTAAAATAAATACTAACTTAATTAAATAGAATTACGTTGATTAAATATTTGATTAAAATGGATATTAACTTATTAAAAAGTCAAGAAAAATCCACTTAACAAGACTAATTAAGAAATAATTAAATTACAAAAGTTAAGTAAAATTAAAATTATTATTTTAAAGACTAAAAATACATATTTAATTATAAAAATTGATTAATTAAAAAAATTAACTCTAAAGATACAAAATTACAATTAATTAGTATAAAGTGATTAAATAATTAATTAAATCATTAAAATTTAGGTAAAAAGATGTGGCAAAACTATGTACAAATAGAGCCACATCAATTCTCGATGTCTTATTTGTGAAAACGATATTTAAATCTAAATTGGTTTCCTTTAATTTTGAAACGTTAATGCATGCTTGGAACCTGTTTTGAAAATGAAGCGGGAGAGAAATTATTTACTTGAAAATGAAAACTCGTTACTTGAATTTGAAAATAATGAAAAACATTATTTTATTACGTCCTATTTTCAAACTAGCATGTTTTGGATTTCATATAAAGGCAAGGGCATAGGGTGTTGTTGTATCTTGGCTTTCCTACTAAGCATCTCGTTGTTCATGCCTACTTTAATTTTCCATTTCAGGTTCCTCTAGTTTTTCATTTCTCTCAGAGCGGGTGTAGTTTATCTTCCATGTTGACCCACGTGGTCACTTGAGGTATGTCGTGTTGCATCGTTTATTCCTTTTTCTTCTTCAAGTTTGTTTAGTTTATTCTATTTTTTATCTGTTGTCCAGTTTATAATTATTTATCTATCTGTTTTATGGGCCAAATCATTCCCAATTGGTTATCTCGATGCTCGGCACTAGTTTTCAACCCGTGGGGATCGGGAATTCCCTTCGGGCCATGTCGTGGACCGACTCGGGCGACCGATTCAGGGTCAACCCAAGCTGGTTTGTGACATTTGGTGTGTCGTTGAACATGTCACAAAAATACTTACTAATCATGACACCCTAATCTATATCACACAGTAAAATGTATCATATTATAAGTAACCATCATATTGGGAGAAATTATTTCCAACACACATCAAAATCCATTATGAGGAGTTATTTCTAACATGCCATGTCACAACCATCTTGGGAGTCATCACGTTCATCCCTTCACATTTCAAATCAATCCATATATTTATCTATTTTCGGTTTACATGTCATCAAACCCAAATAAAATTTTTATTCAAAAGTCAGCCATTACACATAGTTTGAATGAATTCCCAACCTAAAACATACATCAGGTGATAGTTTTCATGACACCCAACTCATCCCTTAATCATATCTATGATTGGAATGGACACCCAAACAATATCATAACACTCATACTATAAAAAAATCACACATTCATGGTTTTCATGACTACCCAACACTTATCAAAAACTACTCATGGTTATCTTGTCTTCCAACTAGTATAATCGTCTACTCCATAACCACACATATCACTATGGTGGGCATGATCACCCAACCAATTACTTATATCTCATATCATCACATATTTCATACCTCTAGTTTTCATTATCTCCCAACCACCCTTACCATTACATATTGAGTTCATTGTAGACAAGATTAACCAACTCATAATATCCAAATACATTTATCATACCAAGAATTATCATTCACAAGATATAAATAATTTCATTAATTAAAAACATAATCAATGGAATAGATCAATGCACACATATATACCAAGAGGGTCACATGGGTTGGAAGCTTTACCAAATCTGATATAAATTTTCTAGGTTAACCTCTCAAACACATAACCACTTTCTATATTTCACCAATAAAAGGATATCATCATGTTATCCATATATTATAATTTTATCAAAATGAAAACCGACACAAGACTAAGGTACTTTCCATGGTCCTCTAGGTCGCATCATACTCATTTTTGGGGATATTATTGAGTCAATCAATCACTTTTTTATCATTTTTTTGAAAATAACAATACATCTATGATTGGACCCAATTAACTTGAAATTTGTTGCTTGAATTTTCTATGTATATATTGGATCTACTAATTTTACATTTTGATGAGATTAACTGAGTCATCTAATTTCTAGAATAGGTCGAATCATTATAATGGAGTACTATAAATATGATAATTGGAGTTTTTTGTAATGGAGGTTGTAAACTCAACTAGGATATTTATGGAATGAAACTTAAATGTCATAATATAAGAAATTTCAAACGTGTTGAAGTTTTTAATCATCTCATTATGGTGAGAAATTTCGATTGTATTTTTCCTCAATTTTGAACTTATATCTACCATTATGAGGTATTTTATTTTAAGGATCTAATTTTTCCCTTATAATTGTTCATTTATTGATCTTTGGGATCAATGAGATTCCTCTGAGGAATCTATTGCTTCAAATCATTTTGATGAATGAGGATCCAGGCCTAAGAGTCTACATCGACCAAACTTTTCATTCAAAGAGGTCCAAGGTTCTTGTAATTGATGATGAGTGTTGATATTGAATAGGTGATCAATGATAAAGCTACCTATTATTGATAGTTTTTTGAAGAAGTTTTGGTTATGAACTTATTACTATCGACTAGATTAGTAGAGAAAGTATCAACATTTGGAACATGAATATCTTGGATCTAGTCTACTTATCCACCTAACACATTATTTCAAAATTGAAGATTTCTTATAACTAAACTACTTGGTAACAATATCCCTTTAGGTGTTTGGGGATTATTATCTTTAAATTCATGCATTGTTTAAATTATAAATTTTCTATTAAACAATTGTATTGTATGTTACATTTTGGTTTAGTTTTTTTTATCGAAAATTTATTTGATTCTATATTTACTTTAATATTACACAGATTTTATTAGAATTTTTAATTTTCTATAAAATAAATAATTCAAGTACATGAAAATTTATTAGTCAACTTTTGAAAAGAATATTTGATTGAAGAAAGAACTTGATCAAGAAAACATTCAATCTAGCCATTAAGACCAAAATATAGAAGATAAAAATAAAAAGTTATAGAAATATAAACAAGGGATAGAGTATCTGAATAAATAATTGAAATAATTAACAGAATCATCAAAACATTAGAATTAGTGGTTGAAGCGATTGGATAAGCTCATAGAAAAATCTGTAATGTCTCAGATTTTCTGTTTATTATTTTTAAATATTATATTGAATTATTTCGAGACTGGGCGTGAAGACAGCACATCATTCCGAGGTCCAGTGATCCCGGAATGGTGGTTTGAAACTTTTTAGTTAAGTGAGTCGGCACTTGTGCACGGTTGTGGTAGTTTCCAAACCGATGCCCGGATTAAAAATCTGAGCACACTGTTGCGTCTGGAACGATGAATTTACCTAAGAATGAGGCTAACCTCGATCAGTGCGAGTCGAGGGAAAAAGTTAATTTTCGGACGTTTTAAGTAAAATAAATTAAATTAAATTAACCAGTTTATTTTATTTCATTTAATAAAACATCTGCTGCAGTGTGGTAATGGCGCAGCTGTTTCCTAAATTAATGGCTCGTCTTAATGACATCGAAATGGAAAGTCAACGCCATTAATACTGCCACGTAATTAAATGCCAACGTGTTTCCCATTTTAATGGGTTAAGCAATTGTGTGTCGCTAGCAACATAGAGAGAGGAACCTCTGCAGAATCCACGGCGTGTTGGAGCAATTCTCGACGATGAACAACAATGGATTGAAACCAAGGATTGTTGTGCCGACGTTGAAGGATCACGACGACAACATCAGAACGACGCCTTCATCAACGACTGATTATTTCGAAAGGTAGGGGTTGTTATTTCGATTTCTTTTCCCTGTATTTGAGTTTAAACGACGAACGTGGATCAATCACAAACAAGTTGATTCGTGGATTCGTACGTTCTTGCGGGAGGGATTTTTCTTCGGGAAGACTATGGGGAATTGATCCATGATTTATGTTGTTGTTGATTCTTGCCTTGTTTTAAGCCTATTAACGGGAGCGGATCAATGTCGTGACGAACGAAGGTGGAGGTTTGTTCCTCAATTTGTTTATTTGGATTTATTCCTCCTTTTTCCCTGCGCGTTCTTCACGTTCTTCGTGGGGCGACGAACAACGGATCGTTACGCATCCGTTCTTCAACGCAACGATCCCAAATCAAAGGTTCGACATCGCAACGTCCTTGTGGAGGTGCGGCGATGATGGCGGACGACAAATCGGACCGCATTGGAAAGATCGTTCTTTAAGCGTTCTTCATGCGGGAAGATCGGAACATGTTTTTGGGGCCGATCGGAGGCCTGAAAACGACGGAAGCGGCTTCTTGGGGTCAGGGTGACCAGAAATAGGAATTTTTGCAGCGATCAGATGGCCGGATTGATGATCAGAGCAGCACGGGAGGCGCACCGGCGAAGAGCGCCATTTCTGGAAATTTCCAGAATACACGGCATGTACTTCTGAAGAACACGCCGTGTAGTTCTGGCGGTGGCGGCTAGGGTTTCGGGGTCAGAGTATAATCACATGGCGTGTGACCCTGGTCACACGGTGTGTTGGACCTTCCCCGAAGCTCGGTGTGTACTTTGGGTAGTACACGGACACGGGATAATCTACACGGCTTCAGGCGACACGGCGTGTACAGCTCGGCAGAGGTGGCTACGCGGAGCTCAGCGTGTATCCCGGGGATACACGAACACGGGATGGAGTACACGACCGTGTACTCCATCACCCAGAGAGGCGAGGTCAACAGCGCGGGTCACCCCGTGTGCAGATTGCACGGGTTGGAGTACACGGGTTGGTGACCGTGTACGGGCACATGGCCAGAGTACACGGAGCCAACCCCAGTTACCCAGACACGGCATGTACTCTGTACTACACACCATGTACTAAGTTTTTCTACACGACCAGCCTCAAGACATGGGTCGTTGTACATTGGTAATACTCGGGGTCAGACAACACGGTGTGTATCATTTCTACATGCCGTGTAATTTTGAAAAACGGATTAGTCCTTTTGTTCACCGTGCCTTGAACATCTTTAGTTTGGGTTAGTGCCCCTTCTTCTTGTTCCCTTGAAGGTCAGGAATCATTCCCTCATGCAGGATTATGAACCCTTCAGCAAGACTTTCTGTGATAGAGTCAGGTATCCATCTGAGAGGCCCATATCGAGATCCTTTATCCATTCCAGACCCTAGGTAGAGTCAGGCATCGGTGTGACCAACCTTACCGGGCATTGATCCTCTACCTAGTAGGTGAATTCCGGATGAGTTGCGATATCTTCCATGGCCCTGGCAGTGATCCTCATTTGTGTATCGAAATCTTTCCCACTCAGGAGTGTGTCTCCCGTAATGAGTGTAGCTATCTCTTGTGATGATTCCTGACGAGCAGCACTTCTATGACGGATGTCATCAGAGATGTAAGACTCGTGGAGTGTGTTCTCCTGGAACGATTGCATCACAGAAATCTTCGAATGGAATCCCTTTTGGGGGTATGTGGTCGTGTGAATTGTCTCTAGACTACGGTCTGGGTTTTGAGTATATCTGGTTTGTTCTATATGTTCTGTAGACATATATTGTGCATAGATGATTGTACCTTTACTTTGTGTATTGCTTTGTGGTTTTCGGGGTCCTCTACTGAGTATTGTTATACTCACCCCTGCACGGTCTTTGCCCGCACGTCTGGTGTCTTGTGTAGATGAGCAGCCTTTTGACAGAATCCAGGGAGGACCAGGACAAGACAGAGATTTCTGAGTTCCCTACAGGCTGAGGCGTTCCTACGGCTATGAGCGGTAGTCCCATTACTTTTGTGCTTATAGGTTGGACTTTGCAGTTTTTCAGACTCTTGCTTTTGGTGGGCTTGTATTCTGGACCAGTTTGCTTTTACCGTACTCTACCATTCGTCGTACTCTATTGGTTGGGTTTAGTTTTATGCATGCATTTTTGTTCTTTAGTGTTTTACATTTTAGCATTTGTGGACTTAGAGATGTGTGCGTGTGTACAGGTACTTAGGAAATGCCTCCCATGTTAGTGATATTCCTACTCGGTGCTAATCACCAACCTCTGGCCTATTGGAGGTGGGCTTGGGGAGTTACAGAGTGGGCCCCACTGGGACGGGTCGTGACAGAGTGGTATTAGAGGTGGTCGGTTCTACCTTACGACCAAGCGTCTGTGAGTTTTTTTTGGGGCAATGGTGTTCAGTGTTTCGAGTTCAGCTTTCAGGCCAGAGACTCTAGTGTTGGTGCGACGGCTGACGTATCCATACACCAGGACTCTGATAACCTGCTTTTCGACCAGGTTCATGAAAACACTGGCTGCGGGGAAATAAAAGGTACATGAATCATATAGGAATGGGTTCTGTTTTCCATGTCCTTGGTGTCATCTATCCAGATATACTCATTGACCGTGACACATCTTGTTTCTTTACAGGATGCCTCCGCGACGTGTACCCGCTATGATTCAGTAGCACGATCATGAGGATGACCCCCTCAGTGACGAGGCTTTGATATAGGGACCAGATCCCCAGGCGTTTCCACTAGGTGGTGCACCTGCTATACCACAACCAGTGGAGCAGCCAGTGGTACCTGTTGTACCGACCGGCGAAGAGAGCAGGCTCAGCACGCTCCATGAGTTTCAGAGATAGAGGCCTCTCAGGTTCTGAGGAGAGCCCGAACCTCAGGCGGCTGAGGACTGGCTTGAGGCAGTGACCAGAGTTTTTCGTCTAGTGAGGACACCGACAGACTAGATGGTGATCCTAGGAGCGAGCCTTCTTCAGGGTTCGGCGTGACGATGGTGTATTCTGACCACGCAGAATCATGACGAGGAGACTCTTTCATGGAAAAAGTTTGAGCGAATTTTCAGGGAGGAGTTCTCTCCGGTTACGCTGAGAGCTGTGTGCATCCAGGAGCTTCTTCAGCTCCAACAAGGCAGTATGACGGTAGCTGACTATTCATTGAGGTTCACCAACCTTGCCAGGTACTCGATGGATATGGTCAGGGATCATTACTTCAGAGCTCGGACATTCAAGCGAGGTCTACGGTGTTACATCCGATCTATTGTCGTGCCTCTATGCATTTAGACTTATGTTGGAGTGCTCGAGCGGGCCTTGGTGATTGAGAGCTTCTTGGAGGAGCAGAGATAGCCGCCAGCAGTCAGCAGCAGCCAGACAGGTGCAGAGACACCGGCAGCAGGGAGCCGACGTCAGGCACAGGGATATGGACGTGGGAGACGTCATAAGAGGACCCAGGATAGGGGATCGACAGTCCAGGACTCTCAGGCTGAATCCAGTCATCCTAGGGATAAGCGATGCTACGCATGCGACGGTAGGGGGAATCTCGCTAGAGATTGCCCGACACGTCGAGCTGCTGACAGGGAAGTGGTGGATGGACCACCGAGGCAGAGGCAGAGAACGGAGCAGGCAGATCCGCCAGGCGGCGGACATGGCAAAGGAGCAGGGAGTGCTGCGGGTGGTGGCAGACGTTTCGACTTACTTCCACCACCACCCCCAGTAGGTCCGCACCAGGCTCAGGGAGCTGGAGGACAGGGACGAGGATAGCTGTATGCAGTCAAGGCATATGACCCAGTGTCTCCAGGGATGATTCGAGGTACGATATGTGTCTTTTCTACCTTAGCTACCGTACTCATAGACACAGGTTCCGGTCATTCCCTTATAGCCACATGTCTTGTACAAAACCTCAAGATTCCGGTAGAACCGTTGACTCGATCCTTACGCTTGGAGACACCTACAGGAGGATACTCGACGATCACACACCTTTTCAGATAGTGTGATCTAACCCTTTGAGGTGATAGTTTCGGTTGGAACCTCTTGGTGGTAGCGTCGAGGCCTTACGACATCATTCTCAGTATGGATTGGTTATCTACAGTCCATGCCCAGATTGACTATTTTAGGCGAAGGGTGCGGTGTGTCCGCCGTGATGGAACAAGGTTATCCTTTGTCGGAGAAAAGGAGACCCAGGCAGCACAAAATGGGCTCATGCATAGGAGGGTGTAGTTGATCACTCATGAGTTGGCTAGCCTTACCCTCGGAGTAGTAGATGTTGTGAGCTCTCAGTTCCCAGTAATGGTGGCAGATTATGAGGACGTCTTTCCCGAAGATGTTCCAGGACTACCTCCCCACCGGGAAATCGACTTCTGCATCGACTTACACCCCGGGATGACACTGATTTTCTCATCAGCTTATCGGATGGCTCCCATGGAGCTTCGCGAGCTGAGGGTGCAGTTGAACGATTTGCAGAGCAAGGGTTTCGTAAGACCCAGCGTCTCACCCTAGGCGGCCCCAGTCTTGTTTTCCAAGAAGGCAGATGGGAGTCTGAGGTTGTGCATGGATTACCGGCACCTGAACCAGGTGACGGTGAAGAACAAATATCCACTTCCAAGGATTGATGACCTCTTCGATCAGCTAAGATGGGAACAGTGGTTCTTGAAGGTTGACCTTCGATCAGGCTTTCACCAGCTATGAGTACGGGAAGAGGATATACTGAAGACAGCTTTTAGATGTTGCTACGGTCACTATGAGTACTTGGTGATGCCCTTTGGCGTGACGAACGCCCCCGTAGTGTTCATGGGGCTTATGAACTGGATCTTCCAGCCATACTTGGACCGGTTTGTAGTGATGTTCATCGACGACATCCTTGTGTACTCGGCATCATAGGAGGAGCACGCGAGACACCTGCGGATGGTTCTGGACGTACTTCGGGAGAACCAGCTTTATGGGAAGCACTCAAAGTGTCAGTTCTGGATTCGGGAGGTCCACTTTCTGGGACATGTCATCTCAGAAGATGGAGTAGCTGTGGACCCAGCCAAGGTGGAGGCTGTGTTAGCATGGGAGCCACCTCGGAGCATGACGGAGGTGCAGAGCATTCTTGTGTTGGCAGGGTATTACCGGAGATTCATCCCTGATTTCTCCTGGATATCAGCACCGATGATAGCCTTGACCAGTAAGGGGAAAACCTTCGTGTGGACAGAAAAGTGCCAGTATTCTTTCGAGAAGTTGAGACAGAGTTTGACGAGCACCCCATTCTTGAGATTGCCGGAGGAGGGTGTCGAGTACATAGTTTTCTGCGACGCATCAGGGACCGGGCTCGGCTGTGTCCTGATGCAGCGGCATGCAATGATTTCTTATGGTTCGCACCAGCTTAGGTCGCACGAGTAGAACTATGCGACCCATGATCTCGAGTTAGAAGCGGTAGTCTTCAAATTTGAAGATGTGGCGACACTACCTTATGGGTGAGCGGTTCATTGTCTACTCTGACCACAAGAGACTCAAATACAACTTCTCACAGAAGCATCTGAATCTGAGGTAGAGGAGTTGGCTAGAGTTCCTCCAGGACTATGATTTCGAGATCATATATACTCCTGGGAAGGGGAACAAGGTGGTGGATGCCCTCAGCAGAAGTTCGAGCTCACAGCTGTTGAGTGAGGCGACACAACAGTTAGCCGCATTACAGTTATCCTTCATGGATGTAGAGGATACAGCTTACCTACAGTCGATGGTTGTCACCCCTACACTCTTACAGTGAGTTAGGAAGGCACATCTTGGGGATGTCGGCTGTGTGTCTTTATGTGCTCAGTTATCCACAGTACATGCTCCTGATGGATATTCGCAAGGTGGGGAGCATGTACTTCTTTTCAGAGGATGCACTGTTGTACCAGTGGAGTTCCAGGAAGAGGTCCTGAGGGAGTTTCATACATCCCCTTTTGTGGTACATCCTAGAGTGTAAAAGATGTACCAGGACCTCCGACATCGTTTCTGGTGGTCAGGCATGAAGAAGGCAGTGGCAGAGTTCGTTTCTCGAAGCCTCACATGCCAGCAGGTAAAGGCTGAGCACCAGGTTTCAGCAGGGTTAGCTCACCCCCTGGAAGTTCCAGAGTGGAAGTGGGATGTAATATCGATGGACTTAGTTATGGGCTTACCACAGAAGTCCAAGGGGCACGATTCCATCTGGGTGATCATTGACCGACTCACCAAGTCGGCCCACTTCCTAGCCATCAAGGAGCAGAGTTCCGTAGAGAGCTTGGGATGCCTCTATGTGCAGGAGATAGTTCGGCTTCATAGCGTCCCCTCAACTATTGTCTCAGACTGAGACGCCCACTTCACATCCCGGTTGTGGAAGGGATTGCAGGAGGCTTTTGGGACTCAGTTGTGCTTGAGCACGGCGTTTCATCCCCAGACAGATGGTCAGACGGAGAGGACCATTCAGGTTTTGGAGGATATGTTGTAGGACTGTATCTTGGACTTTGGTCATAGTTGGGAGGACCACCTACCACTGGTGGAGTTTGCGTACAACAATAGCTACCACTCCACCATTGGTATGAAACCATTCAAGGCCTTGTATGGGAGACCCTGCCGGTCACCGCTTTGCTGGACCGACCCCAGAGAGTCAGCACTCATGGGTTGAGAGTTAGTGTGAGCTACCACAGAGAAGGTGCAGATCATTCGGAAGCGGATGAATACTGCACAGAGCTGGCATAAGTCTTATGCTGATAGACGACGGAGACCTCTGGATTTCGAGGAGGGAGACCACATCTTTCTTTGGGTCTCACCTCGACGGGGGTTTTGGAGATTTGCCTGAGGCGGCAAGCTATCTCTGAGGTTCATCGGACCTTTCCAGATCCTGGGCAGAGTTGGCGAGGTGGCGTACTGCCTAGCTCTACCTCCACAGTTGCATCAGGTACATGATGTCTTCCACGTGTCGCAGATAAGGAGGTACATGCACAACCCATCACACGTCATCGACTAGGGCGAGATGGACATCAAGGATGGAGGGACCTTTGCCGAGTACTCGGTGGAGATCGAGGATCGGAAGGAGAGGATCCTTAGTGGGCGATCGATTCCTTTGGGGCGCGTCCGGTGGCAGCACGGGAATCTTCAGGAGGGCACCTGGGAGCGGGAGGCTCAGATCTGTGCCCAGTACCCTCATCTTTTTTAGTAGCCTTTGTTTTGAGTTTTCGGGGATGTAAATCCCAAAGGTGGGGAGAATGTAATGTCTCGGATTTTCCATTAATTATTTTTAAATACTATATGGAATTATTTCGAGACCGGGTGTGAAGAAGACACATCATTCTGAGGTCCAGTGAGCCTGGAATGGTGGTTTGAAACTTTTTAGTTAAGTGAGTCGGCACTTGTGCACGGTTGTGGCAGTTTCCAAACGGATGCCCGGATTAAAAATCTGAGCACACCGTTGCATCGGTAATGATGAATTTACTTAATAATGAGGCTAACCTTGACTAGCACGAGTTGAGGGAAAAAGTTAATTTTCGGACGTTTTATGTAAAATAAAATAAATTAAATTAACCAGTTTATTTTATTTCATTTAAGGAAACATCCGCTGCAGCGTGGTAACGGCGTAGCTGTTTCCTAAATTAATGGCATATCTTAATGACTTAGAAATGTCAAGTCAACGCCATTAATACTGCCGCATAATTAAATGATAACATGTTTCCCCTTTAAATGGGTTAAGCAATTGTACGTCGCTGGCAACATAGAGAGAGGAACCTCTGCAGAATCCGCGGCGCGTTGGAGCAATTATCGACAATAAACAACAATGGATCGAAACCAAGGATCGTTGCGCCGACTTTGAAGGATCACGATGACAATGAAAGAATGACGCCTTCGTCAACGACTGATTCTTTCGAAAGGTAGGGGTTGTTATTTCGATTTCTTTTCCCTGTATTTGAGTTTAAATGACGAACGTGCATCAATCACAAACAAGTTGATCTGCAGATTCGTACGTTCTTGCGGGAGGGATTTTTCTTTGGGAAGACTATGGGGAATTGATCCATGCTTTATGTTGTTGTTGATTCTTGCCCCATTTTAAGCCTGTTAACGGTAGCGGATCAACGCCATGACGAATGACGGCGGAGGTTCTTTCCTCAATTTGTTTATTTGGATTTCTTCATCCTTTTTCCCCGTGCGTTCTTCGCATTCTTCGCGGGGTGACGAACAACGGATCGTTGCGCATCTGTTCTGCAACGCAACGATCCCAAATCGAAGGTTCGACATCGCAACATCATTGTGGAGGTGCGACAACGATGGCGGATGACAAATCAAACCAGATTGGAAAGATTGTTCTTCAAGCGTTCTTCGTGTGGGAAGATCGGAACACGTTTTCGGAGCCGATCGGAGGCCCAAAAATGACGGAAGCAGCTGCATGGGGTCGGGGCGACCAGAACCTAGAAGTTTTGCGGCGATCGGACGGCTAGATTGATGATCGGAGCAGCACGGGAGGCGCATCGGTGAAGAGTGTCGTTTCTAGAAATTTCCAGAAAACACAGTGTGTACTTCCGAAGAACACGCCGTGTAGTTCTGGTGGTGGCGGCTAGGGTTTCGGGGTCAGAGAAGAATCACACGGCGTGTGACCCTGGTCACACGGCGTGTTGGACCTTCCCCGAAGCTCGGCGTGTACTTTGGGTAGTACACGGACACGGGATGATCTACACGGCTTCAGGCGGCACGGCGTGTACAGCTCGGTAGAGGCGGCTACGTGGAGCTCGGCGTGTATCCCGGGGATACACGGACACAGAATGGAGTACACGACCGTGTACTCTATCACCCGACCAGGCGAGGTCAACAGCGCGGGTCACCCCGTGTGCAAATTGCACGGGTTGGAGTACACGGGTTGGTGACCGTGTACGGGCACATGGCCAGAGTACATGGAGCCAACCCCAGTTACCCAGACACGGTGTGTACTCCGTACTACACGCCATGTACTAAGTTTTTCTACACAACCAGCCTCACGACATGGGACGTTGTACACGGGCAGTACCTGGGGTCGGAAAACACAGCGTGTATCATTTCTACACGTCGTGTACTTTTGGAAAACGGCTTGGTCCTTTTGTTCACCGTTCCTTGAACATATTTCTTTTGAGTTAGTGCCCATTCTTCTTGTTCCCATGAAGGTCAGGCATCATTCCGTCACACAGGATTATGATCCCTTAAGCAATACTTTCTGTGATATAGTCAGGAATTCATCCGAGAGGCTCAGATCGAGATCTTCTATCCATTCCAGACCCTAGGTACAGTCAGGCATCAGCATGACCAACCTTACCGGGCATTGATCCTCTACCTAGAAGGTGAATTCCGGATGAGTCGTAGTATCTTCCATGGCCCTGGTAGTGATCCTCATCTGTGTATCAAAATCTTTCCCACTCAGGAGTGTGTCTCCCATAATGAGTGTAGCTATCTCTCGTGACTGTTCCCGACGACCAGCACTTCTCGGACGGATGTCATCAAAGAAGTAAGACTCATGGAGTGTGTTCTCCTGAAACGAGTGCATCACGGAAATCTTCAAACGGAATCCCTTGCGGGGTTATGCGGTCGTGTGACTTGTCTCTAGACTACGGTCTAGGTTTTGAGTATATCTGGTTTGTTCTATATGTTCTGTAGACATATATTGTGCATAGCTGACTGTACCTTTACTTTGTGTATTGCTTTGTGGTTTTCGGGGTCCTCTACTAAGTATTTTTATACTCACCCCTGCACGGGCTTTACCCGCACGTCTAGTGTCTTGTGTAGATGAGCAGCCTTTCGACAGAGTCCAGGGAGGACCAGGATAGGACCGAGCATTATGAGTTCTCTACAGGCTGAGGCGTTCCTACAGCTACGAGCGGCAGTCCCAGTACCTTTGTGCTTACATGTTAGACTTTGCAGTTTTTCAAACTCTTGCTTTTGGTGGGCTTGTATTCTGGCTCAGTTTTCTTTTACAGTACTCTACCTTTTGTCGTACTCTGTTGGTTGGGTTTAGTTGTATGCATGGATTTTTGTTCCTTAGTGTTTTACATTTCAGCATTTGTGGGCTTGGAGATTTGCGTGTGTGTGCAGGTACTTAGGCAATGCCTCCCATGTTAGTGATATGCCTAC
The DNA here is from genome assembly GCA_963277665.1 of Viscum album. Lineage (NCBI taxonomy): Eukaryota > Viridiplantae > Streptophyta > Magnoliopsida > Santalales > Viscaceae > Viscum > Viscum album. The sequence goes on along the minus strand of OY728167.1, from coordinate 506,659,566 downwards.
TCGGTGCTAGTCACCAACCCCTGGCCTATTGGAGGTATGATTGGGGAGTCACAGTGCGGGCCCCACTGGTATGGGTCGTGACAAAATCTCTATGAAAAGAGTAAATACTAAATTTTCTTTCTATATTCAGAATAATGTTTTATTAAACAATTAATGTTGTAAAATTATCTTATATTTTGAATGGTGTATTAACTATAGGTTGATGTATATTATGATTATTAAAATAACTTATTAATTTATTGTTGAATGGTTGATCTAGATATTACCCCTTCTATTTATATTTATTATCCCAAATAGGGATATTTTTTTAGCTTTGATTTTTTTGATAGGGAAAGATTATCATAATATACAAAGAAGAGACCTTTTTACTATGTATTATATTGAATATGAAAAGGGATATGCATCTATTTCAAGAGGGGAAACTATAAAATAAAGGGGGAATTTTTAACTATTTTTTATCTTTCAGTTAATGTTCAAGACTTCATATTCTTTAGTTTTTCCACTATTTGTGTTTCTTTTTTAAAATAAAAAATTGGGATAAATTTGAGAATATTATTTTTATTTACTAATGTGTATTGATGAAAGTTTTTTTTAAATGGGGGTAAATTAATGTAATGGTAAGTAAGTTTTTTACAAAATTGAAGGAACATTGATATTTTTAAAGCGATTTCATTAGAACTTACAGGAAGTTTACTTTTTAAATTTTAGTGAAACTTATATTTTTTTCATGTCTTGTAATTTTAAAAAAGTGTATGTTTTTTGGAGATGTTTTTTCTTAAATCAACTAGTCTCATATCCTTTATTTTGAAAAATGAAATAAACTTATGATAGGTTTAAATTAACTTTATTTTTTTTGAGTTTTATATGTATAGATTGTATCTACTAATTTTATGTTCTGATAAACTAAGATGAATTGTCTAATTTTTAAAACATGTTGAAGCATTGTGATAGAATTCTAAATTCTTATTTGGAGGATAGAGTTACATTCATCGGTAGATGATGAATCTTATAATTCATTGAAGTTAAACCAGAATCATGCAGAATATGACTATTAGAGTTTGTTACAACAGAGGCTATAAATTCAATAGAGGTAATTGAGGAATGAAACTTCATGATCATGCTAGATTATATTTAAATAATTTTGAAATTGTGCATTATCTCATTTCCATGATCACATTCAATTATAGTTTGTTTCCAATTTTCACTTAGAGTTATTTTTTGAGGCTATTCATTGTAAATATTTATATTTTCCCTTTAAATTATTCATTTAAAAATCATCATGATCGATGATATTCCTATGAGGAGTCTTCTAATAATGATTATTTTTATTGATCAGGATCCAAGTATAGAAGTTAGTATCTACAAAACCATGTGTTTGATTAATTATAAGGTTCTTGGACATACTTCTGATCAATGAGATCTAAGAGGTGCTTAGGGATAAAGCTACCTACTAAGGGTAGTTTTATAAGAAGTTTATAGTGAGGATCTTGTTGTTGTAGGATAGATTAATCAAGGATGTTTTGGTGTTTGGAACTTGGATAACTTGGATCTGGTCTAATGATCCTCCTATCATTTCATTTTAAAAGTAAAAAGTTCTTTTAACTAAACTATTTGGTAATAATATCATTTTAAAATTTTGAGTATTATTATCCTTAACTCTATGTATTTTTTTAATTACCATGTTTTCATTATCCAATTTTATTGAATGTTATATTTTAATTTAGTTTTTACCTATTGAATTATTATTTTCCACTGAATTTTCTTTTATATTACTCTAATTTCCTCAAAATTTTTAATTTATGATGAACTGACTAACTTCAGTGGGTGAAAAATTGTGGTTTGGATTTTGACTACAAGTCACGACCACCCTCATTTAGATTCTCATACTATTTATATCTGGGAAAACACTTATGACACACCTCTTGGGTTCCATTAGTCTATTTCTAAACACTTGGGTCAAGTCCTACTACTCAATGGGTATAACATCCCGCAAACATAGACACATACACAGACTGAAAATTAATTTTTTTTTTTGTTATTTGAACACTTTGAGGGAAAAGTGAGAAACCAAACATGACTTCAACGACCTAAAACAACCAAACCACAATGATAAAAAAAATTAATTCCAAAAAAAATCATTCAAACGTACATGAAAGAGCCCCTACCTAGTATAAAAACAATAAGATTAGTTTCCTCCTATTACTCGCAACACGGCCAGAAAACTTGTGCATGACTGCCCGGGCATGGTACTGAGGGAAAATCAATACCCTCTCAAACATCCAAATTCAAAAACAAAGTACTAGGAGAAAACCACTGCTCTAAACCCCATCTTGAGAAACCCCTTGTAAGAGAACAGTTGCAGTGACCCTCAAACCTTGAATGACAGGGCCATCAGAATCTCACCATCACAAAAGGCGTAATACAATGTCAAAAATACACAACTTTAGAAACCAAAATTCACTCGAGATAGAAAACGAACAAACCAATATCCCCTCACTTCACCACAATCAACACCATAAACGAAAATCACTAAAATAAAACATGAAATGTAAGCCGTAGGATGCCAGAATCAAGAACCGAGAGACCCTCCCACTCTGTGCCACACAGGGACCAGCGCTGAGCCTCGCCTGAAAAGAATCCATCCATACCGTGGCCTTTTCCAGTTTACACCAATCTGAGAACCAACGCAGAGACCAAATCATTCGCAAGGACTGTCTAAGGTAGATCCACACCTCGTTGGGCCAACACTCCAGCCAAAAGGAAAGACAAAGTCGTATCCACGAATTCCCAAGCCAACACTCCAGGAAGATGAAGTCGGAGCCTCACTAGAACCATCACTGAGCCAATGAGCAAGGGATGTTGATCGGAAGCCATGATATCCTTACAGAGGCATGCCGATGTTGATCCGAGGATGCCGACGCCGATGAGATTCCAAACCATGCCACATCCGAGGAGGGAAGGGAACGAAATCGGAGACGAAAACCCTAGCCCGTCGAGAAGGGAAAATCATTGTCGCTCAGAGGCTAGTCTCTATAGAACCCACATAGACACATACACATTATGATTTAAAAATGGTGAAACCCACACATATTAGAGAAATAATATAAGGGGTGACATGATGTTTATATCACTCTTAAACTCCCACTAGGTCAGTCTTCTCATGAAAAAACTATACATAATTCCATTCCAAGGTATATAAATCCATATACTATGTTCTAATGAGGTAGTAACACTTACACCCCATAAACTAATTGGTTATCAAAAAGTTTATAAGGTAACTCAAAGTTTCAAATGGCCAACCCCTAAGCCAAAAACTCTCCGTCAAATCCATCCCCTAGTCAGAGGAGACTAAGGGAACCCATCCAAGGTAAAATATGTTTCAATTAACCAATGTCATATACATCTTGGGATCACATATCTCTCATTTTAGGTAAAGCTCATAGACATTAGTAACCAAGGAATCTAAGATCAGTGATCCAAGGATCCATCATGGATTTATTAACTTCTACCCAATTCATATGATTCAAATGGTAGAAAATTCTTTTTATTTTAGGTTCAATCACAAAAAATTGGTGATACAATATATAAGATGTAAAATAAAAAATACATAAACCAAAGGGAGATGTTCAGGGACCACCTATCTCAAACTAAAGTCATTTTATTTAGAAAAAACAATCCACCATCATTGACCAAGATCGACTGGACACCATCCATCAACACAAGGCCCTAAATCCATTGTACAAACACTTTAATTAATTATAAAATAATTAAAATTAATTAGTTATATTTAAGTGATATCTCAATGAATGGAATAATGATGAAAAAATATAATTCAAGGGAGTGTAATTCACACCTGTAACATCCTTGAAATCATCGTCGGCCAAAGCCCCAACAACTAAATATAATTCAATGAATAATTTTATCTATAAATGATGAAAAAAAATTATATCATGGTAACAACTTACCTCCAAAGAAACCTCAAAAAACCTTGATAATTTCTCCTCCAAGAAATCCCTCTATCTATGAATAATGAAAGTCCTCTCATATCAGGATGAGTCCACCATTCCTTGGTGGAATCATCATTAAGTACTGAGGTTTCACCCACTAATATTAGATTGAAAAAAAAAAGAAAAATGAACAATAAAATATATAATAGAGTGGAAAAATTCCTTTAACTGCCAAAGAATACTATAAAATACACTTGAATCAATAGATAAGAAGGGAGGGGAAAGAGAGAATAAGGGGGCACAGAATCCCCCATTTTTCATGGAAAACCAAAATACTGAAATCTTTTAATATAGAAAACATAAAAGGACCAATTTTCTCCTATTTCTTAAAAACAGAACCAGGGAACCACTAAGTAGTTGGTGCACCTACACCAACCATCTGGTGGCCCCAATAAAGAAGAATATCCCCCTAGGGCCTCCACTGAGTACTTAGTGTACCATGATCAAGTTCCCAGTGGCCCACTATAGGAACTAGCCTATAATTTTTTATCTTGTAGTGCATCAAAACTTTCTCTAGGTATCCATTTCCTGAGTAACCACCCCAAAAAAATCCAATTAAACTTTTCAAAGGTGTTACAAAGTTTCAATTACTATCCTAAATCCAAAAAAATCAGAACTATTATGGTTATGGTCTATTTGGAAATCAATTTATTCTTGACTCCATAAACTAGAACCAAGGTGGGTCATTATATCCTCCCACCATAACACTTCTCATACTTCAAAAGTCTCCATGTGCATCTTCTATGAACCATCCTAGTCATTGAACCCTCAATGCATGGTCCAATCCCATTTCTACTATTGTTTATGGTCAGGCTAAAACTACACCTAAACCATCTCCAATTCTCAACACCATTAGTGCCTCTCACCCCACCCCCTCATAAAACTAGTTGTTTCTAAAATGATGTGTTCTGATTCTCATATAAACTGTCTAACCATATATCATGTGAAAAAAATTAGTCAGTACCCCAACACATCAATTATACCTAAAATCCACCAACCCATTCATCGATGCATCAATTAATTCCACCAACTACTTAATGATTCCCCACTCCCAACCGCATTTTTGAATTCCTAATCTACTAATACCATAAAACATTAGTTGACATCACTGGTCTACACCAAACCATCACTCACTTGGAATCACACCCAATAATCTCCTAACCATTATCATTAGAATCTATATCCTCACTCCTATGAATATTTCCAAAACACAAGGTTCAAGTTTGTATTACATGTAAACATGTTTTCTACAAGCACTAATATTCTATGGACCCAATCATCCTACCAGTCTATTTCCTGAAACACATAATTGGTTTTTCTATTAGATTGTATCTAAATTCATTTCCTTGGTTAGTCATTGAACAATATAATCTAACATATTAATAAAAATGTGATACCTATATCTTGATATTTCCCAGTTTAATTCAGTAACTTATCCAATTTCATTTAAGTTCCAACAAAAAACTACAACCACCTCCAGGTTGGGTCCACTAACATGTCGCCCTTGTTGCTTACTAAAAAATATTTGAAATGATCTCCACTCACTCATACCATACATGGTGTGATCCTCATCATATAATTTCTCTTATCATAAATTAATGAACAAGATCCTTCCTGATGCCCACTTTTATCCAAACATTGACCCTCAAGATCCTCACTCATATTTCTTGAATATGTCTATATCACAAGCCTATCTCTAGGGCCCAATGATATCATAACACCCTGAACAACCACTTACCAAATCTACTAATAATACATCATCACAACACCCTGTCTTGATAGATACATCTCAAGGTCCATGACCTTGTTCATCATTATGTGACTCTCTCATTACAACCCACTATTAACCCTACCTATCCCCACTAGTATCTCACCATCATGTTGAGGCCCAACTTACTATATTTAAGGCACTCTTAAATTTCTTAATCATCATGTTTATATACTAAACTCTTTAACATATAATCAGCCTCAATGGTTATCCTACCATATTTCACATTTCAAAAAAGGTACAACTCCTCTCTCACACGATATGATACCATGATGTATCTACAACCTCCTGACCCATCAATCATTTACCATCATGATATAAAACCTCATCTCATGCACCAGTCATGACATGATACACCATCCCTCCTTTTTTAACAATCATTTTCCATTCTTGATTGAAATAAGGTGTCTCTCACATTTCCATTATCATCTCATATATGATCACCATCCACATGTGATCATCCACAAATCCACTGATAACCCATGATCTAACTCTATGCATTCAATGATATTATTGAGTTCCAGACCCCACCATAATATATATAAACCTCTCATGTTTTTACCCCCAAACAAGTCTCAGGGAACAAAATAAGAATATAACAAGTGGCTTAACCCACACACTAGAAAGAAATCATATAAAACCACTATGAATTTCAATCTATTATCTTGACCTTATCCACAGGATTACTGTGAACTACATAACTCAACATATCCATCCTAAATATTTCCAAAAATACATCCATTATCATTTCCCATATTTCATACAGGAATGACTAAAACTAACCAATCTCAAATATAATCTTTTAAAGGATAATATTGGGTCATACCAATCCACATAACCCAAAAGTTAAACAAAATACACTCTATTATCCTAAGATAAGATAAAATTTGATTAATCCCTCTCACAATGGTGCTCAATATCCCCCATTGGTGCTCATATCTCATACCAAATAGGTGTAAACCCTAGTTCCACCCTACATCACAACTTAACTCAAACTGAAATGAGTCTTATCCTATCATTTCTGAGATCACATGAAAAAATAAAATGTTTACCATTCCTCTCATGCATGACAAATGTGTTCCTAGCATAAAGAAATATTTTTTCCTTCATATCCAAGATATAACTAAGTCACCCCTCATATGAATATATCATATAATTGATCTCACATATCATATATCTATCCCATAACGTGAATCATCTACCCATGATTTCCATTACTGAAGGCATGACCATGCCTAACTAGATATACGATCACACTCAACTTGTATGTCATCATTACTTCAAAAAGAATCTATACATGATTTTTATATCTGAAGGAACTCAGAAGCTTGATATAACCCCTCATTGGGGAACCCTCATATATCACAACTCATTTCAAACAATGACAAGAAGGGTAACCGCCTCTCATTTATAACACTTGAATTAACATATCTTGATATATATCTCAACATCACTAGGCTCTCTCACCTAGTTTATAGGTTGCATCCCACTTAGGTCACAACTCATAGAACAACATTGTCACTCTCATTCTGGATGCCATAAGGCTTATCACATGTTATCATATGAACTCAAGGGTTCTCATAAATATCTTGTATATCATACCTAAACCAACTACCCACTCTAGTGTACTAATCCTCATGATGAATCAATACACCAAACCACCCCTTCAAGGTTAAACATCACATACATGTGTATATGAACAGTGTCACCCTGTGGTGATCTATACAAGAATACACATGTAATATGAGTATATGTTAATGATATAATGCATGAATGCATTCCTCTTGACTACTTGGTCTAATATAAAAACTAATAAATCATATATCCAAAAAAATTATATTTAGTAGAAATCATAAAACAGTAGCATCAAAAACCATGAATATAAATCCTTGCTCCCTATTAACTTGGACTTCAGATCATGCATGTGATGGTAGGAACAATATATAGTGTTTATCATAAGTCCTAACCAGTACTATATCCATCATCACATCCCAAATATTTAGAAACATAAACATTACTCTGATACCACTTTGTAACATCCCATACTATCTCACTAGATCAATGACATGACTAGAGCGCCACATAAACTCATGTGCGACACCCCATATTCCAAAGGATACTAACTAGTAGTGATGTTTTATGATGATAATGTGGGAAGACTATACCATTTTGTATCATCACAAAAATAATAAATAAACAATGAAAGAATCCTTAAAAATAATAACATCATATTTCACTAAAAAAACATAGTGGAAGATTAAAAATAGAAAAATAAAAACACCATGTTATAATAGAATGATCCATCAAATTATTACTCGAGTTAGGAAGACAAAAACAAGATATCCTATTGAATATTATAAAAAATCATACAAAAATAAAAAAACTAAAAATATCGACCACCTGGTCCCAAGTCCCGACCTAGTCCCATTTCCTAACTTCATCCAAACTATACTTATGAACCATCCATCATTGGACCTCTTCCCTACCTGTAACTATGATAATAAAGTATTATCAGGTACTTATGTAGGGTGTGAGTATAACTTATTAGGCCTCCACCAATGGTGACTCTAATATATCAAGTATATACAGTGCATGTACGATGTGATTTGTTCAGAATAAATAAATAGTCATAAATAAAAAACTTATCACAGCCATAGGTTAAGTCTAATACACTAAGGAGTGAACATATATGCTTTGGTTAGTGTCAGTGTATCTCTAAAAATTTCACAAAAATGATGATTGGGAATGATATCCCAATCCATATCACACAGCATAATGTATCATATCATATGTTACCAACATCCTGAGAGGCATCATGTCCAACCAACATCACAATCCCTTGGGAGGATTCATGTCCAACATGCCTCACCACAACTACCTTGGAAGGAATCAATCATATCTCAAATAATCCTATATCTCAATACATCCATAGTTGGAATGACATCCAACCCAAAACACATGTTAATCCACAATTTGTCTATCATCTATGGTTTTGATGATCACCTATCCCAAATCATCCATCAGGAATTAATTGACATGACACCCAACTTTTCCTTTATGAACATCCATGGTCGGCATGGATACTTAATCCATATCACAACACCCATTCTATAATAACTCACACATCCACAGTTGGAATGACCACCCAACCCATGTCACAAAATGACCATGGTTGAAATTTAATCCAACCCATAGCTTTGTCTACTCCATTTTAAACATGAATCACCCCGGTTAGAATGCTCGCCCAAACCATTACACATATCTCATCTGATCACATCCTTTTTACATGTGATTGGAATTCTTGACTATCCCACCTTCCCATTACACCTCAAGTGTATGGGTTGACTAATAAATGAACCCATACAATCCATATCTATTTATTATAATAAGAATAATAAATCATATAACATAAATAATTTCTTAATTTCAACACATTAGAAGTGGAACATATCAATGAACATATATAAATCATGTGGGCCATGTGGGTTGGAAACTCACCTAAACCTGATATAAATTTACTACTTTTTCCTCTCAAGCACACAACCAATTTTCATATTATACCTATCGAAGGATTCCACCATATTATCCTTATAATATAATTATATCAATAGAAAAATCAAAACAAGACTAGGGTACTTTCCATGGTCCACTATGTTGCATCATACCCAGGACACTCCTCATGGGTTCTCTTAGCCTATTTCTAAATACAAGGTTCAAGACCTATCTCAAGGGTCCCTCAAAAATTTCCACATTTACATTATGATTTAATACATGTAAAACCCTAAAAAATCTAGATAAATCATATAAGAGATGGCATAAAATATATCTTACTTTCAAAGTATCACTAGGTGGGTATCCTCACACCTAACCTATACATAATTCCATTCCAAATTATAATTATCTATATACAATGTGCTAATGAGAGAGTAACATTCACCCTCACATACTAATCGACTATCCATGAGACTCTAAGGTAACTCAAAGTTCTATATAGCCTACCCTTAAGCAAAACATTATTGATCAAACCCATCCCTTGCCTAGAGGAGACTAATGGAACCAACCCATGGTCCATTATTCTAAAAGTTTCCTAGTTCATATCACTTTTCATATCACATTTCACCTATTACACACTTTAGGTCAATCCCATGACCTTCTATGGTTGTGGAATCCAAGCATAGTGATCTAAGGGTCCATCATGGCTCTAGGAACTGCCACCCAATTTATACAAGTCAAGGGGGAAAATTCCTTTTAGTTTAGGATCAATCACACTTGAGTGGTGAGACCACATATCACATGTCACATAATAAATTCATAAAACATAAAAATATGTTCAGGGACTACCTACCTCAGACCGAAGAAATTTCCTTTAGAGAATCCCATCCACCATCATCAACCAATCTCAACTGGCCATCATCCATCAACACAAGGCCATGAATCCAATGAAAATCACTTTAATTTATTTTAAAACAATTAAAATTAATTAATATAATTAATTTTATAATTAATAAATTAGTAATATTCATGTGATAACTCATCGGATGGTTTAATGATGTCAAAAGATCGTCTAAGGGAGTGAGATTCACTCCTAAAACATCCCTAAACTCACGGTTGACCAAATACACAACAACCAATGAAAATTAAACAACCGATTTCATCCCTGATTGAGTTGAAACTATATTAAATCATGAAAATATCTTAACTCAAATGAAACATCCTGAAACCTCATGTGTTCCTCACCTTGGAACTCCCTATAGACAACAAAAATGAAATCCCTCTCATATTAAGATGAATCCACCATGCCTAAATAGAACTGTCACCAAACACCAAAGATCCAAAAATTAAAATTAGAGGAAAATAAGAAGGAAGAATAACATAAAAATGGATTGGAATCATTACTTTAACCAGAAAATAATTATTTCAAAGTCACTCGGATCAACTGAGGATAGGGTAGGGGAAGGATAGAAAACGGGGGAAGAACGTCCTATATTTGGTTTTCTAGAAAACCAAAATTTCAAATTAATTTTAAAATAAAATCCTTGAAAATATCGATTTACCCCTAATCTTTTAAAACAATACCTGATCACCAACTGGTACCCTATTCACCTACACTAGCCACCTGGTAGCCTCAGGTAGGGAGAGGGTCCCCATATGACCTCCACCAGGTACCTGATGCACCCTGAACAGGTACCTGGTGGCCCTCTATAGCCACTAGCCTATACTTTTTTCTCCCTTAATTCCTTAAAAACTTCTACGAGCCTCAATTACCTAATACAACACCCTAAAAACATCCAATTAAACATTTCAAAATAATTCTGAAAGGCTAATTCCTACCTCAAATCCAAAATAAAATCAAAATGGTTTTAATTTCTCTCTCTTTAAAACCTAGTTCATTCCCTACTCCACCAACCAAAAATGGAGTGGTTCATTACAAGTGGTTTCTCTCTACACTTGGGTAAAAATATTCTGACTTCTAAAACGTACAAAAAGTTAAATGTGGTCATGTTTCTTTTGGAGATAGATTGAAACATAAAATAATAGGTTTAAGTGATGTATCCATTAATGGATTAATAAATTATAGAAGAACATAAAATTAGTAGAAGAAAATAATGTCTTTAGGAATCCCTATATTGAATGAACTTTCATTATCTGAAAATATAACTTTGAACACTTTACAAAAACTACAAATTTCAGATACATATCAGAAGTCATATTTTGATTATTTAGTCTACCAAAAATCAACTGAAAGGAATATTTAAGGATTATATTCTAGAATTAAATATTGGTAACGTGTTTTTTTTTAACATTACCCTTTTTTTATTTAAATTTTTATAATTAGAAACATATAAGGTAAACAAATTATCTCAAAATTTGGAAATTATATTTTTAATGAATTCATTTATTTTTATTATTGTGTGGGAAAATGATTATACCATTCATTACTTTTTAAATCAATGACTCTAATTCATCATGGTTGTCCATTTAAAGTTTATTTGACTGCCACAAATCATTATAATCATTTTATTATTTATCTCTAATAGAATCACTCTAGTCCTTATATTTTTTCATAAAATCCTTTTATTTTATTAATTCTATAGATGGTTGGATCTAATAGTGTGGATTCATGATAGATTATTTAAAAAATATTTATTTATCCAAATTGGTTCAAAAATTATGAATGTTTACTCAAATGAATCATCCTCTTTCAAGTATGTTAGATTATCATCCTACCATGTAATAAGCTTTATCCTTATTATGTTGTGGTAGTTCAACAATTATATACTATATTTTTATATAAAATAGTGGAAAGAGTAAAAAGGAATAAGTTCATGATAGGGGAACATGAGTCTTTAATGATACTAAGTAAATTTTTAGAAGTATTTATAATTTATTTGATATTTGAATATTTTTTAGTATCACACAAGTTCAAAGGTAAATCATAATTATTCATTAAGGTTAAAGAAATTATTAATCTTTTATGTTCAAAGGATGAAGTATGTAAGATAATAAATCTATGAGCAGAACAGAAGATCATTTTTTCAATGTATTCATAATTTCCTCCTTTCAAAAAAGTTGATAAAGATATTGTTAAATTACAATATATCTATATTTCTTATTTCTTATTTTGAATATAGAAGTTTAACATAGTTTAGTTTATATATAATTATATTGAAGTGGTTCATACTAGATCGGATAAGGTAAAAATACTTCCATATTTTTGGATATTGAATAAATGTTTTTATAAAATTTTGACATATTTCGGAGGTGATAACCTTATAAAACTTTCAATGATTAAAGAAAATATTTTTCTAATTAAAATTAGAACAAAGATAAAGCTTGAGTATAATAATAAAGAAAATAAGATTATAAATTTAAAATATGAACTTCCATCTCATGACCAATAGAAAGGAATTTCAGAAAAATAAAATATGGTACTAAGAGAGGTTAATGTTATTATTTCAGATGATGAAAAAATTTTGGTTCCTCCAATTACTATAATAGTAGATAATAAAGTCTAGAAATAATTATAAATTAATAAATAGAAAAATAATTAGGATGCTGATCAACGTTCTATTGATATAGTAAAACAGAATAAATTTCATACTGAAAATATAAAAGGTAATTCTAAATAGAAATCAGATAATTCTCAAAGGATCACTTCTAATAATCAATAATATTTACAAATAAATAAATAGGGTATTAATAATAATGAATATGGTATTGAAAAACGAAATCATTTTTAGGTTAAGTAAATAAGAAGTAAAATAATGAGAGTTTAAGTGGGTAAGCTGAAAGAAATAGAAAATCGTAAGGAAATCACAAAAATATAAGTAACCAAGCCTAATTCAACCTTCGATCTCTATAAGAAGAGTTAGGAATGAGGAACCCTAACTACCCTAAATGAAACACAATTTCTCTATAACTCCAGTAGAAAGTGGATAAAAATAAAACTTATATAATTAAATGTTAAAACACATTCCAATTCTATTTTTCCTTTAATATAGCACATTTTAATTTGTAATAAATTCCATTAAATATTTTTAATAATTAGTATAAAGGTAGTATCAAAGCATGTTAATTTTTAATTTCACCACAGGTATTCAAAAAATATAATATATATAATATATTATTTTTATTTGTGAAAATATGAATAATTAATATCTACTATAAAGAGTTATAAATATAAATTCTGACATTAGGGTTGTGTTCATAGTGGTGGTCTATACCTATGAGAGGTATAAACATCATTTTTTGGATTTGGGGAAAAGAACGAGGTTTTTTGGGTTCTTATATAAAATACTAGGTATCAATGATTTGTCCTAATATTTTATTATAAATATATGGTTATATCACCTATTTAGGGTTAGTTTTCAACAAAAAATATAACCCTAGAGAATATTTTCTCATTCTTGGTGGAATTTTAGGAATTATTTTTTGATGCATCCATGGCACTTGAAAATCAGGGTCATATTCTTGAAGAAATGATGATTCATCATCAAGTTAGTATATCTTATTATTCAAGTACACCTCATTCTTAGCATGTGTGAATTATTATCCCTAGAATAAATTTCTTAAATAGATAATCATCATAAATATTGTATAATAATAATTATCTAAATATTTTATTAACTTTTTAACATGTATTATTTTCATATTTCATAGAAGAATTAAAATTCCATGATCATGGTTATTTAACAAATTTTTTGAAATGGAATTGTTAAGAGGTAATATTTTATCAATCACATAATTGAAATTATTTAATTTATTTTAATGATTTATTTTCATTTTGATTAATGGTGTTCATTGAATAAATATTTTCCTTGTAATTATATATCTCTTTAAGCTTCCATGAATGATACCCTTCAACCATCATTCTTCATTTTTTAGGAGTATATTTACTGTCCTACTCTATGTCAAACACAAATTTGAACTCATTTTTGGGTGGTTAGATTTACCTCTAACGAGTGTTATTTTCCTTCTTCTTCCCAACCTCGTCACCAAGGTTTTTATTACAGTGATGTGGTGTAATGATGAGGGATGGTTAGAAAAAAATTTATCACATGAGGTAGTGGTAGCGAGACATGGGTTCTAATAAGTTTTGAGAATAGTTTTGATTGGGTAGATGATGGATTCAATGAGGAGGAGTGACAGAATGACTAAAGATTATAATGGAACTCTAGTGAGGCAAGATAGCGGCCTCTGGGGGTGTTGGACTCAGGTGAAAATAGAGGCATAGCTGAATTCAGTAGAGGTAGAACCAAATATGGTGTGGAACATGGATGAAAAATTCAATGGAAATGAAACTCTAGATAAAATGACATATAGTCCTCTAGGTGACACATCATTTACTTCACTTCATATATTGTTGTGGTTTATGTGTTTTATAAATATTACAAGGGTTGTAAACTTCACACATCATGTATACCATAACCATGTGCCTTGATGAGTACTCAAGTACACATCAGGCTAGTGATTTGAACCCACACACCATGTGGTCTAAGGAACATTCTGTGTATCTTAGTGATCCAACCTAAAAATATATCCCAATATCCACTAAATTAATCTAGAGACTTCATATGCCATGTGGAAAAGTACATGATTCATTCTTTTGTTTCATGACATGGAATCCCATGTTAGTACAAAATTGGATTTTCTGAGGGTACCACACACTGTGTAACCTACTGGGAATTGTTGTGATGGTCGACTCCACACAAACTAGATCATAGTGTCATGTTCCAAGCTAAAACCAAGGCCTATTTGCTATGTATTCCAAATAATATATCATATTCTAGGAAGTTTATGTTATTCATCATATCTTCTCACCCAAGTGTCAGAATCATATATGTGATCAATATATTCTAATAATTTTTTATCTATAGAAATTGATAGTGAATATATCTTCATCATCTAGGGAATTTTTCCAAGGAGTTATAGTAGTTGGAGTTCCTTATCCTCATAGTGATGACAACAAATAGTGGGAGATATGGTTAGAGAAGAAATAGGGTTGGTAACCCCATGGATGCATATGAACTTTGGGGCATAAATCCACCATATACATAGTAGATTAGGTAACCCCCCCCCCCCCCAGTGACAGTGCATGGGTCCTCTATTTATGGAGTAAGTAACCTCCTTGTCTGATGTATACATCACACAATGAACCATAAGTTCTCCATAGGGGTTATTACCCCCTTATTTGGAGTTTACTCTTCAATGAGGAATGAGTCTCCTACTACTAATATAGAGGGATAATGTGAGAGTGATGAATATTAGGGGGTTTGGGTGATTTGATTTTGGAATTGTTCTTGGTAATTCAGGTTACCTTTAGTGTATGAATTTTTCTAATCTTAGTTGTGAAGACTTATATCCTTTTCAACCTTGATTGACTTGTTATATAACATAATATTAGAGTCTATCCTATTTCATATAAATTATATTTGTGTATTTTATTTCTATTCATGGGGTGTTCTACTGGGTATATTTATACTCACCCCTAAACAGGCTCTACAAGCATTATGTCTATGCAGATGATGAACAGTTCAATGGAGACTTCAATGAATGTGGAGCGGGTGGTATCAAACCATGTAGAATATTGGTGGTGTTTGTTGTTAGTGGTGTTAGATTTAGTATTGGAATGACATGGAGTTTATTTGTTATAGTTTTTCAAGGTTGGTATTTACCATAGGATGTTAGGACTTTTATTTTTCCCTTATTTAATATCATTGGTATTTATTAATTTTTTGGAATATTTATTATGAGTTTCATGCATGTAGTATTATAGTTGGTTATATATATGGTTTGTATTTTTATATATTGTTTCATATATGTTTTTTTGTTAATAATTTTATAGAATAAGGACTACCATATATGTGATATGTATTATTGGATATAGCCATTAGACATTAGTATATTATAGGTAGGATTAGGTTGCACACTCGGCTTACTATTAGCCCAAGAAATATTTTGGTGGGTGGGGTCAAGTTAGAATTTAATCAAAGTAGTCTGAGACATAGGGATAGAGTTTGATGTTAGTAGTCTTGTGTGTTTTGGTTTGGGATACTCTGGGAAATAATGTTTAGAGGACTTTATATTGGTTAACAAACTATTGAAACTAATTATTGGTTTGGGTGATCGATGTATACATTCACTAGGACTCTGATAACCTATTTTTTGAATCATAACACTAAGAAATCGATTAATGGATTTAATGAGATGGAACATTCATCAAGTAGCATGTCAGTTGTGTTTCCATTAAGGATTGCTTTGATTTTCTCATGAAAATATGAATTAATAATTGTTGTTTAATCTTTTTAAACATAGGATCCCACCTTGTAGATATAAAACTCAACTCTATAGGCATGTTCATAATGAGCCTATGCTAGTGATTCAGCCTCTAGTCATTGACCAGTTGAGTGATAAGGATTCGTTATAGTTACCTTCTAGGAAGGTGTTTCTTTCACTGTTGGAGTAGAGATGTGATCCACCACTTGTTGTGTAGAGATATGGCCCACCCTAAGTGTATATGGTATTCCCTACTGAGCATTATGAGACTAATAACAAGTTTAGTACACTTTATGAGTTTCAAAGATAGTGGCCTCCTAGTTTTTTGGGCGAGATGAATCCTAAGACAGTTGATGATTGTATAGAGTATATTTATCATGTTTTCTATCTATTTTAGACACCAATTTAATAGATATTGGTTATTACTATGAGTCTTAATCATGGTGAAACATACCACTAGTGGATGTTGGTCATGTAGAATTATAACAAGGCTACTCTACCCTGGTCAGAGTTCAAGCACTAATTCAAAGAGGAGTATTGTCTAGTGATGTTGAGGATGGTATGTTTCAAAGTGATACTGGACCTTAAGTAGGGTTTCATGATGGTTTATACATACATTTTTAGGTTTATGAAACTCATGAGGTGATCTCATGATACGATCCTTGATAGATATATTTAGGATTAGAATTTTGAGCATGGCCTTTTTTTTTAAAGGTTGGGGCCGAAGCCTCATTTTATTATTAAAGAAAATCAAAGAACTCTTTTAATTGGGTAGAGGGAGAACCATTACATAGCCCGAAGGCCCAGTGGGCTTGTAGCCCATTACATAGCCCGTAGGCCCAATTTTTTGGCCCAATTACCATTCTGTTAATAGTAACCTGGCTGCTACAGTACTGCCGCTACTATAGTGCCCTGTCGCCGCTAGAGTACACGTCGGTCTATAGTACCGCTGCTGCTACAGTGACACTACAGTACCTGTGCCCAATGGGTTTTGAACCCCCATTTTTCATGTAGGGTTACAGGGTGCTTACCACTAAGCCAAACCCCAACTACTTTGAGCATGGCCTTCCATAGAGGATTAGAGCTAGGATGGTATACCTATGTATTCTCAGATTTTCTAGAGTATTGGAGTGTTCCCTAGTGGTCAAAAATTTTCTATAGGAGTTCCATATATGTTATATAGAAATACCAAGTCATTTAGAATTACCATCATTAGTGGAACCTAGTCAGTGACAACTGATAAGATCACATCATCGGAGGCATGGACATTCGCAATCCCATACCCATATGTAGGTAACTGATGGATCCCAAGTTAGTTCCAATAAACTAGGAGATAATGTTTTATATGCCTATAGTGGTAGAGAACACCTAGTTCATGTCTATCTTACCATGTGGGTAGTGGAGGATAACTAGGGTGACATATTTGATAGACCTCCCTGAAAGAGGTTGTATAGAAACTAGGGACCTCCTTGAGGTGATCCTAGTGGCCCTCCTAGAGGCATATATGGTAGTCAATTAAATGGTTTCAGAGTAGATATGGGTAGATGGTTCTTTAACCCACTTTCTCTACCACCACCTCTTGGTAGACCGTGGAAATAACATAGTGTAGTATGTCACGTAAAAGTTCATATATGAGTTATAAAGGGTTTTGATCAAGTATTTCCTAACATGGTTCAAGGTACAATATGTGTCTTATCTAATTTAACAATCATACTCATAGATTTTGGCATGATCCATTGTATCTTTTATTCCAGATATATATATTATAGTAAATCCTCTAGGATAACCTATTCTTCTAAAGACTCTTACAGGTGGTGATCATCCTCTCACTCTCATCTACCATCAGTGTGAGATTATATATGGAAGTGAGGAGTTTTCTTAAGATCTCATCATGATAGAGATGAGACCTTATGATTTTATACTCAATAAAAATTGGTTATTTTTAGTCCAAGGTTGGGTAGATTTTTACTGTTATGGGGTAATATTTCATCAAGAAAATAGGTTGGTATTCACCTTCATATGTGAGTGAGAATCTCAGAAAGGATGAGTAGGACTAACCTATAGAATATTACAGTCGATTAAATATCAGTAAGTAGGCTTGGATCTATGTTACACTAATGAAATCGAGTATTAGTTCCCCGTGGTGGTGGCGGAGTATATTGATATTTTCCCATAGTAATTTTCAAGGTGTTCCCTTGGGCATCTCATGTTATCTTCACCAAGAAGGTGGATGTGAGACTTTGTATTTAATATTTATTCTTGAATCAGGTGATATTTAAGAATAATTACCATCTTATGAGGAACAATGATCCCTTAAACCAATTAAATAGAGTGGAGTGTTTCTTAAGAATTGATCTTATTTCTAGTTATCACCATCTTCAATATCAGGATGAGGATATCCCAAATATAGAATTCAGATGTTTCTATAGTCACTATGAGTTTTTAGTGATCTATTTTGGCATAAATAACACCCCTATAGTATTCATGGAACTAATAAACCAACTCCTTTATACTTACCTAGACCAGTTAATAGTGATTTTCATTTATTACATCCTAATATATTCCTAGATAGTGTAAGATTATGTTGATCATTTCCATATTTTCCTAGAATTTCTTCATAAACATCATCTATATAGAAAAATATCAAAGTATAAGATCTAGATTTAGAAAATTCATTTATTGGGGAATGTTATTTCAAGGGATGGATTTACAATAAGTCCTATAAATTTTGAGGTTGTGATGTCGTGGGATACACTCAAGACGGTTTTTGTGGTGCATAGTTTCCTTGGGTTATAGGATTTTACTATAGATTCGTGGTGGGATTCTTTTAAATTGAATCTCTTATGATGTACCTTACTTAAAATGGGAATACATTTCCTTAGAATATTCATTTATAGAGATATTTCAATAAGGGGAAGAAAAGGATGACTATTACCTTGATTTTGTAGTTTC
Source organism: Viscum album (assembly GCA_963277665.1). Classification (NCBI taxonomy): domain Eukaryota; kingdom Viridiplantae; phylum Streptophyta; class Magnoliopsida; order Santalales; family Viscaceae; genus Viscum; species Viscum album. Next base: position 506,640,063 of record OY728167.1, on the reverse strand, counting down.
TAAAAGACAGGGTTGAGTATTAGGTGTATTACGATTCCTCCTATTCTGAGATTTGTTGTGTGCTGCTACAAAGGCAATTCATGATTTCCTATGGGTCAAAGAAACTAAGGAAACACAAGAAGAATTATATGAACTATTACATGGATCTTGAAATGGTGGTATTTTCAGTGAATATATATAAATTCTCTCTTATTGGAGAACAGTTTATGGTCTTTATAGATCAAAAGAGTCTCAAGTATATATTTTTATAGATGTATTTGAATTTGTGGCATAGATAATGGATGAATTTACTAAAGGAATATGAATATGAGATATTTTATACTCCAAGTAAGTTAAATTTGGTGGTTAATTCCCTTAACAGAAAATATCATGGTCAACTGATGGATTATGCATTTCATTATTTATCCTCATTATGGTTGTATTTGGTTGAAGAATGAGATGTTGTTTATTTTTTATCGATGGTGGTGGACCCCATACTTCTTCACTAGATGAGGTAGAAATAACTTAGAGATATATATAAAAATATTCTAAGTGATTAGTATTTTATAAAGATTTACCATATAGACTCTATGAAAGTGGGGAGTATGTTATCTTCTTTCATGGGTGAGTAGTGGTTCCTATATTATTACATGAGGATGTGTTGAGGGAGTTTCACACCTCCCCTCCAGTGGTTCATACTAGAATGATGAAAATGTATCAGGATCTTTTTCATTAGTTTTGGTGTCCAAACATGAAGTATATTTTTTTTGAGTTCATCTCATGATGCCTAACCTATTAATAGGTAAAGACTAAGCACCATATTTATTTCATGTTTGATCCAACCACTTGAGGTTCCAAAGTGGATGTGGGATGATATATTAATGAAATTAATGATTGGAATTACATAGTTCACTAAGGTACATGATGTTATTTGGGTTATCATTGACTGGTTTACTAATTTAGATCACTTACATTCAATTTTTGATCAATGTTTTGTGGAGATTTTAGAATTCTAGTACAAAGAAGATATTTTGAATTTTCATGGGGTATGTTTAATGATTGTATTTGACCATGAAAATTGGTTTACCACCAACTTTTAGACGAGTTTTTATGAGGATTTTGGGACTTAGTTATGTTTTAGTATGGAATTTTACCCCCAAATGAATATTTAGACTGAGAGAACTATTCAGGTTATTAATGATATGTTGTAGGATTTTAGGATATATTTTGGTAGTATTTGGTTTGACCACCTATTGTTGGTATATTTTTCATATAATAACTTCTAAAACTCTACTATTAGCATGGATATCATCGAGGCCTTGTATGAGAGACCCTACAATTCACCCATTTGTTGGATAGAGATTGAGGAGTCATTTATCATGGGTCTTAAGTTGGTGGTATTGATGATGGAGAGGTTCCAGGTAATCCAATAGAATATGAGTATATCTAAGATCAATCAAAATTTCTCTATGGATAGAATATATAGACCCTTATAATTTGAGGAGGGAGACTAGGTTCTTTTGAAGCTATCAACTTAGTGTGGTTTAAGGAGGTTAGTTCAGGTTAGTAGGTATTCCTTTAGGTTTATTGGTTCATTCCATATTATGAGCAGGGTAGGTGAATTTTCTTATTTCCTTTCATTACTCTCACAGATGTACCATTTGTATAAAAAATTCCACATGTTGTTTTCGAGAAGGTATGTTCATGATCTGTTGCACATTATCAATTGGGTGAGTTGGATATCAAGGAAGATACCTCCTTTGTAGAGTATCCAATGGCTATCAAGGATCCATATGAGGAGATACTTTATGGGTGAACACTTCACTAGATTGTGTGTTGTAGAAGCATGATAATTCTTAGGAGAGATAGTGGGAAAGATAGAATCAAATGTGAGATCAATAATCTCAACTCTTTGCATAAGTTATGATGTTCAAGATGAAAATATTTGAAGGTGGTAAGAATTTAGTGAACCTAACTTCTGTAATTAATTCTTTACATATTTTTAATAATATTTATAAAGGTGTACATGAAGTTGGTTCATTTTTATTTTCAATATTGGTCTTTGAGAAATATATATTATATTAAATATTTTATTTTTATCCTCATGTATCAGAATAATTAATATCCACTAAAAAATTCCCAAAACAAATTATAACATTGTGGTTATATCTATAATAGAGATATATATCTAGGAGTTGTATAAAATTAATTTTTTTGGATTTAGGGCATAGAACGATGAATATCATGTTTTTATTTAAAATACTCATTTTTGGAACCATGACATGATATTTTATTCTAAATATATGTTTTTATCTCCTCTATAGGGTTATATTTCAATAACAGACATAAACCAAGAAATTATTTATCCATTAATGGTGGATTCATAGGTTTTCTTAATGGTGGAATCGATGATGGTTGTTAATTGAGTCCAAATTCTTGACTTGATGATGATTTGGCATCAAGATAGGATATCTTGTTATTTGTTTTCTCTTCATTATTCACATGTGTGAATTATTATTCTTATAATAAATTAATCAATTTGATAATCATGTTAAATATTATAGAATAATAATAATGATAATAATATTTAAAAGTAATATTCAATTAATTTTTTATCATGGATTTTTTTATTGCATGGAAGAATCACATTTTCATACATAAAAAAAATTAATTTTGATTTCTTGATTATTTGAAAAATATTTTGACATAGAATCATTAGGAGGTTAGATTTTTAGAATTCCATTGAAAATTTTGTTGAAATGGTGAATTATGATTATCCAATTTATACATAAAATTTATTTTTATTTTGATGAATGGTGTTCATTGAATTCTTATTATACTTACTTTTAATTCTATACTATATAGAGTTTCCATAAAGGATACCTTTTATTCATCATTCAAAATCAATGTGAAAATATTTTTTCTACATTCTATATCAAACATGAATTTGAACTCGTATTTGGGTGGTCAGATTCCCCTATGACCACCATTATTCATCTTCTTCTTCTAAACCTTCTTGCCAAGGTTTGAATTATGTTGAATTATCACAACATTGATTAATTGCTAGAGAATTTAGGCTAACATGGGAAGTGGTAGCTAGACATGGGTTCTGGAAAGGATTGATCATGGTTTTGATGAGGTAGATAGAGGCTATGATGAGGAAAATTTAAAGGATGGTTAGATATTATGATGGATCCCTAATAAGAAGAGGTAATATCCTCTAAGTGCATCAGACTTGGGTAGTAACATGGGAGTGGATGAAGGTGGTAGAGATAGTGTCGACTATGGTGTGGAACTCGAATTACTAAATTCATTGGATCTAGAAATCTTGGCTACACAGAGTGGAGTCCTATAGGTCACATTTTATGTCATTCACTTCATGAAATTCAAGGGTTTATGAGTTTTTATAAATATTACTTAGGGTATGACCTCAAATCACACATCATGTATCTTGAGAATTCATGCCTCTGTGTGTACCTAAGTATATGTTATACTATCCCTTTGGCCCCACATGATGAATGGTATAATGAACACACCCTTTATCTTAGTGACCTAACCTAGGTAGCTTTCCAATAAATGATCAAGTGAAATGGAGACTCCTTATTCCATGTGGAAAAAAATGTATAACATGTACTTTAGTTACATGACACAGAATCCCACAGAAGTACACTCCATGCATGTTTGAGAGTCCCACCCATAGTGTAACCTAGTAAAACATTCCATGTAGGTAAACTCCACATAAACTATAGAATTGCATCATGTTCTTGGATACATTTTAGGTCAACGCACTAAGTATTCCATCCAACATTTCATGTACTAGGCATTTTCTAGTGTTCATCACATTTTCTCTCTGAGGTGTCAGAATCGAATATATGAGTGGTCCATTATAATAATTTTATCACATAAAATATTATTATGTGTATATACTTATTATCTAGGGACTTTTTCTAAGTTTTTTGATCAATTGGGTTTCCTTATCTTTTTAGAGATGATGACAAAGAGTGAGTGATATGGTTGGAGCACGTTGCATAAAATTATCATTGTTTTTTATTTGTTTTTATTTTTTCATTTTGTGTGTTTTTATTTTATATTTAGGTATTAAATGGTAGTTAGTGAAATTTTTTAGTTCTGTAAATAATATTTTAATTCTATATATTTTTGAATGAAATTTTATTCATTCAATCTATAATTTGAATCCTGGTTTTTTTTAAATGAATCATTGATCCGTTACAGTGTTTTAATTCAAGGATGGAGCAACACGGTTTAAAAATAAAGGATGATATGGATATAATTATGGGATATTGTAATATATAATGCAAACATCAGGATACGTCCTAGTTCCAACATATTATTAGCTCTTTGAGAAGGTTCCAGTAATCCAACGTAACACTACAGAGAACCTTGAGCATATTTTAGGCTGACATAATGTGATGAAGAGGAGTAAGAATATTCCAGGGCTAATGGAATCCAATTTTAAGGATTCATATTACATTGAAACTCAAATTTAATCCTATGAACACAATTTCATTACTAATTCATATTTAATATAGTATGAGGAAAACACTTGATATGTTATCCCATCTCCAATGTAGTATAGAGAGACAACGTTAGATACATACTCATGCACAACATAATCATCATTTTAATGATATATATATATCATAAATTGAAAAAAAACAAAGAGATAATATAACATTTCAAATACAACATAGTATGTAATTAAACCTTGAGTATGTATCATCAGCAATGTGTCCCACATTACTTCTCTAAGTTATGCCATATCCCAACACAATGTGAGGGTCCAACACATGATGCATAAATGTTCCAAAATTCTATTTTGATTTTTTTATATGATTATTTTTTGGATAATCACCTAGTGGGGAAGGGTGTAGTGTAGTTGGGTAATGTTTCAAATGATTGAATAAATCAAATGCTACCTATATTTTACTTATGTTCTTAGGATCTTCCACACTGATCATCTAGTAGATAAAAAAAGGGGAGTGGGTGAAGTAGTGAAATTAGAAATCCAATACCATGTAATTAGAGTATGAACTTAGTTATCTAAATGAAAAAAGTTTCTAAAGAGGATAATGCATGCATATCCCAGACTTAAAGTGATTAACTATCTTGATTTAGTTAGGGAATCCAACCTTACAAGGACCTACAATTGAACTAAGAAAATGAAGAGTGACTTGAGAGATAACTTTCAAATACTGAGTGAGTGTGTTAGGAATGAATTTATGAGTTCAATCACATGTATCATTAAGAAATTAAATTAATAAAAACACCTTATTGAGTAAATGAATCACTTCCTTTATTTTTTTTGGAGATCACAACACACATTATATGAACTTAATCTAACTTGAGTTTGTATTTAAGTTTTTGTGTTTATATAGAAGGAATTTATAGTAATTAAAATACCATAGAAATTAATAAATTTTATGAAATTATTTTGATATGTACCAATATTCCATATTACATCCATCTAATTTATGAGCATTGTTGTGGTGTCAATTAACTCATCGGTAGATGAATCAAGATACTAAGTTCATCAGTATATGGAAGACTTGTTGTTGATGTATTCACAAATGATTCCAAAATATATGGAATATGACTATTGGAGTTTTTTACAATGACAACTAAAAATAGATTCACATATATATTTTAAAAATAATTCATATATAGAGCCATTAATCAATAATTCTATGAGTTTTTGTTCATTTTAAAGTATTGAAATTTCATGTTTCTAACGGCAATTTTTATCAGTGTAATACTTTTCTTTTTGAGTGTTTTTATCAAATATATACTATTGTGTGGTTTTATCCTTGTAAATATCTTATTATTTCCATTTTAATAGTTCCTTTACTAATCCTTCAAGATTGAGGGCTTCTGAGGATAGGAAGACAGAGGAATTTCCATTCATCTAGATCGATAGTTTTTATGGCTAGGAAGATAGAGCTCAGGAACTTCTAGTGTGTGTAATAGAATTGTTACTAATAGGTTATGTCGATCACTTTTAGGGATATTAATATTGTCCTTACAATATATTTTAAAATTTTGGATACCTTACAATAAGTTTAAAGTCATAGATACCTTTGATAGGGTCTATAGATCCACCTTACCCTTCAATTTAAAAGTGTGGTTTGTATATATCCTTTAAAGGCGTATTTGGCTTATGAACTAATTCTCTGAGTTTTATTTTTTAAAATTTGATTTTGTTCATAGTTTAATTTTTATTGTTTTTATACTCATATCAGTAGTTACAATACATCAATAGTTTAAATCCCCGCTATGTAAACACTTTCATTGATAGTTTTTAAAATATTGATTGTTATATTTTCCAGCATGTTTTACTGTATTTCATATAGTTTATTTTTTTTCTTCACATACACTATTTTTCTATGATCATTGATATTATAATTAATTAGAAAAAACATTCAAAGTAATACTTTTAAAGGATGAAAGTTTTATGTAACTTTTAAAAATGAAATTCATCCCCCCCCCCTCTTGTATTCACATGTACAACCTAACTTAGGAAAACATTTGGTATCAAAAAAAGTCTCTACATGTGACGCACCCCTGTCGTAGGGCGTGACAAAAGAAATTTAATTTTTCTAGTGCAGCACAGAGGCTGAACAGGGTTGTCTCACTTGAGGAACTTTCTCAGTTCGTTCACCCACTTAATCTAATTCACATTAACTACTTCATTTTGGATGTTTTTATTTAATATAGTAAGGTAATTCAATTTAACTTAAAGAAAATATAAAACTAACACTACTGGAAAAACGGCCTATACCCACGGTTCAAAACCGTGGGTATAGCCCCCAAAACCGTGGGTATATCCTATACCCACCGTTTTGGGAACCGTGGGCTGGAACGGCGTCGGTATAGGTCCCCAACCTATACCCACAGTTTTCCAAAACTGTGGGTATAGGTGTCCTGCCACCGTGTCACCGAAACATATCCATTTGTCACGGTGTCAACGGCTTTTACCCACGATTGCGAAACCGTGGGTATAGGTCCTAAAATAATGCAGCCGCCGAGTTTCGATCTCGCAACCTCTACGCTGCAAACACCGCGTCTAACCACTACCCTAACATCACCTATATGTATATATATGTATATTTAGTTAAATATAGTTATAAAAACCATGGGTATAGAGGGAATAACCATTGGTATAGGGTTCCCGCCAAAAACAAATTCCTTCCCGCGGCAAAAAAAAAATTCCCGCGCACACAAAAGTGACCTATACCCACAGTTTTTCATAACCGTGTGTATAGGTATTTTAGCCCAGACCTATCCCCATGGTTTTCCCCAAAACCGTGGGGATAGGTACCCCTATACCCACGGTTTTGGGAAACTGTGGGTATAAGTCACTTTTCAGGACCTATCCCCAAGGTTTTGGAAAACTGTGGGGATAGACCCCCCTATACCCACGGTTTTGGAAAACCGTGGGTATAGGTCATGAAAAGTCACCTATACCCACAGTTTTCCAAAACCGTGGGTATAGGGGGGGTCTATCCCCACGTTTTTGGGGAAAACCGTGGGGATAGGTCCATTTTCCAGTAGTGTAACATGCAATGACAAAATACAATTAATTGAGAAAGAACTTGGCCTTTGTGGGTTGGTTTGTGGGTTTCATTGTTCTCCTTTTTTGTATTTATATTAAGTTTGATAATTCAATTATGAGATCTCATTCATGAATTACTATTATTTTATTTTTTGGTGTGAAATCTTGAATGAATTTAGCAATCTTAACTTCACCTCCTCCTATAATCAAGGTTTATGGCACACCTTGATCGAGAGTGTGGAATCTTCCAAGACTTAGCTCCATCATATGTCATTTCAACCACTGAATGGCTCAAATCCATCATATGAAGAGCTTGTATCCAGTAGAATGGAGAGAAATTATTTAATAAAAGAATAAAAATGAGTTTGAGATCTGTGTCGTGGTGGACAATCGCCACACCCGTGCACATCACTCTTGCTCATCACAAACTTAATAAAACATCAGAATTTAAGCACAGAATAAATGAAATTGTCACTTACCTCCCCCGGGCCAAGTCTTGGGTTAACCCCTCATTTTTTAGGGTAAGAGGTCATGGTGGATAATGTGATAATAATAAAAGAAGAAAAGAAGGAGAAATGTTGAAAACGAAAACAGGGTGGATTGGTGGACAAAAAAATAAAAGCAATGCATAAATTTATTAGAAATCTAAATTACAATTGAAAACTAAAACAAATAAAAAAGAAAAATAAATTAAAAATAAATGGGGAAGATTTTCAGCTGGCCTCCCTTGGTGGAGATCTCCTCCTTGGTGTCTTGAAGGAATGGATGGAGAATGGGATGATTTGTGAAGGAGGTGAGGGCCTCCTTTTATTGGCAGAATTCTGGACCCCAAAATTTTGGACCTTGTTATCCTCATTAATGGATGATTTACGCATTGAAACCTTCCTAAAAGTTGTTTCTTAATGTGTTATCCGTTCCCCCTCAAAATTTCATCTCATTTCGCCACCTTTTGTAGGAGTTATGAATTTTTCATTGGCAGTTTAAGTTTCTGGATGAAGCTTCTAGGAAGGTTCCTTCAAACGTATGTCATTAAATGGCCACCTAAATGACTTCAAAACTCCCCTAAATTTGTTGTAGAGTCGTTCCTATATGTCCTAGTTCTATCCCAGGTGGAAACAGCTGATTTTTATATTTGTAGGCCGAGTTTGGGTTCCGTTACAGTGGTGGGGTCCAGGCTGTCTGCTCGAAAAAATGTCAAACTTCAATGAATTTTTAGACCCTTTAGATGGATGAATCAGTTCCTGGTTCATAAGAAAAAGTTGAAGGAAATAAAATCAGTATTCTAAAAACAATTAAATCACAAAATTTGGACATATATTTTCTACGAAATGACTAACATACCCTTGATGTAAAAATCTTTCTAAAATCCAGAATTAGGCATTTTTCACATTTAGGATCAAAATAACACTAAAACCTAAAAACATGACAATTACCCATTCAATAACACTATGGTGGGATCATAAATAATGATTTACAGTATAAAATATATGAAAATATGAGATTCATCACTCCTCCACACTTAAACATTGCACGTCTGGGCAATCATCTTACATCCAAATCAAATTTCACACAACAATCAAAAATGAGAAAATATCAATGCTCTTATCCAAAATAGATGTCTGTCATGTATCATATATGAAAAACAATCCTCTATAAATTTCATTTCAATCATTAAAATTTGGTCAACCTCATAAATGAATCCATGGCCCAATCACAACCTACCTCACATTGAATTTTATGTCACTCTTCACTCAAGAGAAATTGAATCTAGAGTTATACTCATACTTGAAAATCGCATGTATCACCAAAGGTTTATGAAAATTATCATTTCTCCATAGTGTGAAACATGAAAATGAATTTAATAATGAGGGATTTAATTAAAGGTTCAAATTATTTTGTGTCTTAGGGTTCGTGGGAAAATTATTGAAAAAGTTTCAGGCTAGAAAGAGGAGGTTGGACTTTCAAGTACAATGCATGATTAAATCAAGGGAAAACACAAAAAATTCCTCCCTCAATCCCACTTTAAAATGTGAAAAACAACACCACCCCATTTTACGACATGGTACATGATCCAAGAAGTGATTATAATTAATGATATCATCTATGTTCTCCCCTTTTTTTCAAAGCTCCAGAAAGGCACAACTTTGTTTATTTTTTTTCATGGAGGATGAGCTGAGAATTGAATACAATGAATGAATGACAATTCATGACCTTGATTTTTGAGAGGGACATGAGTCATAAAAGAATTTACAATCAGGAATTCAAGCTCATCTCCATTTTTTTCATTTTTTTAAGGAGAAATTGATGAAACAAATAAAGCACAATGAAATGACGACACATGCCCAATTCTCTTATTATTCACTGCCCAAAGTATTGACACACTCCTCACACCACCCATAAATGATACAAATCCCAATGAATGCACACGAAAGGCCCTTCCCCCATACTCAAACTTGAAATAACCATGATAAAAATACTAAAAGTGTGGGTAGGTAAGGAAAAAGTGGCTTGTAATGTGGCTTAAACCTATAAGGCAATTCATGGCATCTAAGGGCTTACGAAGGGTAAATGTAAAGGTGGGTCTCAAGATAAAATATTGCTATACAAAGATATGCCTCAATCATTTCAAATACATTCCATGAAATCTAAAGCTTCGAAAGAGAATTATTCACAAATTCTGGTTCTCAAACAAAATTCAAGTTTCCCTCAAGAAAGTGTGGGTATTAGGAAGAATATGTAAAAGTGGTTTAGAAAACCTCACAGGATTGGAAAAATATTTTAAGTCAGTTTTTCATTGGAATGGATTTCAAAAATCAGTCAAACTCATTAAAATTCTTGAAAATCCATTTCAAGGGAAAAGAATTCATATCAACAATCATTTAAAATCTATTATTTCAAAAATCATTTCAACTCTTTCAAAATCAATTGATGTGTGAAAAGTGATAAGAGTATTCATTAAAGCTCAAAATATTTTTTGGAGCAAAAAATGAAAGGAGTTTAAATGATAATCATAAAAAGTGATCTCCCATTTGAAATAAAGATTTGGTCATCTTCCTCTAATTCTCAGGGCTTCCTTCTGCTTTCATGATCCTACAAAAGAAAAATTACTCAATTAATCACAAGGATCATTTAATTTAAGCTCAAAATGAAAAGAGGGGGGGGCCACATTTTCTCACAAGGATCATTTCATTTAAGTTTATACAACTTAGTTACGGCTTGCCAGACTACCGGTAGCTAAGTTATCGATAGTAGGGTTATATTTTTTCTACTGGTAGCCAGGTTACCGGTACTGTCTATCGGTGACCTGATTTCTTTTTGCTTACCAGTAGCCTGTTTTTTAGATGTATCGGTGACCTTTGTCACCGTAACTCTTTCCTACTGGTAGCTCATATTTTTAACTATAATGGTTGTCTTTAATTTCTACTAGTGAGCCCTTTAATTTTATCAGTAGCAGTGAGTATTTAATCTACATAATCCTTTTTAATTAACTTAGACTTTGTTTTAATAATTAATCTTTTAACTAAGTTACATTAGAATAAGTTAACTAATCTAATTAATTAGTTTAGTCCTCCCGCCAAGAATTTAAGTAAATATTTTATGTTTAAAGTTTAATTGAATAGTTCGCTTTTAATTTTATTAGTTCACATAGTTAATTAATTAATTAATTAATAGTTTTTAAACATTAATTTTATTATTTTATGTAAGCACATTGATTATCAATTCATTTTCTAATTGTTTTAGTCTATCGGTGTGGTAGACGAGCGCTAGCGGTGACTTATATGGGCCACTGTTGCTTCTCGTTGTCACTTGCTGCTACTTTGTAATTTTCATGTTTAGTTTTTCTTAATTTTAATCTATTATTAATTTAGTTTAAGAATTGTTTAGTTTATGATTTAAGTGTTGTTAATTTTTTTTAAAAAAAATTAACGTTTTAAAGGTTAATAAATATCATGTTTTTAATTAATGATATTTAGCATTATTTTAATTAATTATTTTAAGACATTTTATTTAATTTATTTATGTTTTAATACTATGTTTAATTTGTGTGTTTGTTTTTAAAAGGTTGCCTTACGTAAAGGTAAGATTCCATTTTGATGTACCGGTAACCTCTTTTATTCTATTGGTAACCTTCTTTTAAACTATTTTTTCATGTTTTAACGGTGATCTTTCCTATTAGTTTTCTATCGGTGAGGGTCTACTTGTGGTCTACCGGTAACCCTTTTTTTTTTTTGTAACCATGACCTCTTAATTTTTTTTGTTCTAACAGTAGCTATTATTTTTAAGACTAACGGTGAGGTTTAAATTGTAGTTCTATCAGTAACCCATCCTTTTTTATTCTATTGGTGGCCTTCATTTAGTTTTATGGGTAACTACCTCACCGATACCACGTAGCTGTTCCCCTCCCCTCACCATCAGGCTTTTTCTCCTCTTTCCTCACCGATAGAAATTCCCCTTTTACCTCACCGATACCACGTAGCTGTTCCCCTCCCCTCACCATCAGGCTTTTTCTCCTCTTTCCTCACCGATAGAAATTCCCCTTTTACCTCACCGTTACCGATCCTTACATCTACCGATAGTTGCCTCCATCTTTGGAGTCGAGGCCGAAGGCGCCGCAACAGAGGAGCTCTCGCCGTCATCTGCTGGAGGCCGAAGTTGAAGACGTCGTTGTCCGCCATTCGCTGCTGTCTGCGTGCCGCCTTGCATCCGAACTAGAGGAGATCTCCGCATCTACTGGAAGTGGAAACCCACCACTTTGAGCTTTGCCCAAGCGCTGCATGGGAGGCCGCTGTTTCAGAGGGAGGTGGAGCCGCAAGGGTGGGAAGCTGAAGCCGCCACCCGCAGGAGTCGGGATTTTTTGTCTCTACTGTGCGCAGCTTCAACGCCACCGTTGTGAAGGAGCACCGAGGCCGGACTGAAGTCTCATCTGTTGTAGCCATCGTGCCTGAAGGAAGCCGAGTCGCACCGCCGGGTTCAGAGGGAAGTGGTCCACCGTCGAGCCGCTATTGCTGCTGTCTGCTGCCACGCTGGTAGGTGCAAGGAGCTCCAACCTAGGAGAGCCACCGCCCTTCTTAGAGAAGAGAACAACCGTCGGGTACCAATGGACCGCTACATCACCATCTGATGCGGTGTTGCGTTGCTGATGACTGGGTTCCACCGCAAAGAGGACCCGCAGAGTAGGAGGCCGCCGCTGAAGGGGAAGCTGTCGTTGCACCGCTTCTCTGTTTGGAGAAGAAGACCTCCCCCTTCCTCGTGTGCAGCGTGGAAATGGGGGGAGGAAAATGAGATAACCGAAAAAAATATAAAATATAAAAAATATATAATAAAAATAATAATAAACAATAAAGATAATAATAAAAGTATAATTAAAGTAAAGTAAAAAAGAAAAAGATTAAAAAAGTAAATTTAAAGTAAAGTAAACTTTATAAGTAAAATTAATATAATTTAATTTATAAAAGTTATAATTTAAAACACTTAAAATTTTAACAAATAGATTAATTATAAATTAAAATATAAAACTAAATTAATAATAAATGTAAATAATAAATCAATACACTCTTAATAATATAAATATATAATTAATAATAATTATAAGTAAACTATGAAATATACCTAATAATATTTAAGATTTAAGTATTAAATTCTAATTATTAGAAATTAACTAATTAATAAATTAACCTAACAATTTAATTTCTTTAAAAGAATTAATAATTATGTTAATAAAATTATTAATTAACACTATCTAAATTGTTATTTTTTAATAACTTCTTCTTTTCTGATGCTGAACTTTAAATAACTTGGTTAAAAATAAAAAAAATTAATAAACTAGTAACTATATCTATTAACTTAATTAAATTAATAACTCTTTAATAACTTATGTTTTATCGTATTTATTAATTGTATAAATAATTTAAAAGTAAATATTTATCAATTAACTTTAGTTAATTATTCACGATTTAAAATAACATTTAACTTAAATAATTACCTTTTTTCTTTCTTGCGTCCTCATTTATTTACTTGTCTTGCTTATTTAATTTTGCAGGTTCATTCGAGGGACTTAAACGCGTCCAGGTGCATGCAACTAACTCAGTGGGAGTTAGTTACAAGGGAAATTCTAGCGCGATGTGCTTGTCGCGAAAAAACGCACATTTTGCAACAGGTGGATGAAGAACATTTCAAGTCGGTGGAAATCAAGCAGTGACATGCAGCTTATAAAAGTAGGGTACTTAAAGCAGAGCTAGCGGCAAAATTTTGGGGACTCTCATTCGCTCTCACTCATTCATTCCACGACCACATCTATCCGAGAGCAGACTCTGAGGAGCAGCACTGGAGACGAGCAGGAGACCAAGTAGCCTAAAGGCAGAGCAACACTTGGGGAGTTCATCCTTCCCCTTTCTTTAATTCTTGTACTCTGTTTTCGGATGTTTTCAACGTTAGATTTCATTATGATCATATGATAAATTGTTAAACTCATGAATTTCATATTTTGTTGGTTTATTCTTTAAAATTCTTCACGTTATTCTTTTCTGACATTAGAATTGATCAGAGAAATCAATTTTAATGACCATGTTAATTGTTCACACCTTACTGCAAAAATTTCATAGTTTCAAGTTCAATTGGCGAGATTGAACTTGATCTTTTTTATGTTGATTCATTAATGTCATTATAGTTAGAGTTTTACGGCGAGTTTAATTTCAACTATATTATTTTTCGAACTTTTAACAGACGATGATCTTTAGAGTGGCGAACTCTAAAATTCATACCTATCACTACTACAAAAACGGGCAAGGGAAGCGCGCCCTTATAACAGCGCTAAGCAAAACCGCTGATAAAGGATACCCTATATCAGCGCTAAAATTACAGCGCTTTCTTAGCGCTGATAATAGTAATATTTATCAGCGCTAGAAAAGCGCTGATAAATATGATCTGTATCAGCGCTAAAATTTTAGCGCTGATACAGTTAGTCTTTATCAGCGCTCAAAAAGCGCTGATAAAGGTTCGCCTATATAAGCGCTAAAAAAGCGCTGATACAGAACACCTCTATCAGCGCTCAAATTTCAGCGCTGATATAGGGTATCCTTTATCAGCGCTTAAAAAGCGCTGATAACAATTATCTTTATCAGCGCTAAAAAAGCGCTGATAAAGAGACCCTGTATCAGCGCTATAATTGTAGCGCTGATACGGGGAATCTTTATCAGCGCTTTTCTAGCGCTGATAAATCATAATATTATCAGCGCTAGAAAAGCGCTGATAAAGCTAGATTTTATCTGCGCTATAATTTTAGCGCTGATAAAGGTAGCCTTTATCAGCGCTTTTTTAGCGCTGATAAAACCTTAGTCGACTTTTTTATAAAGTCGGTCGCACAGTGCCCTCGTTTTATCGCAGTTAAAGCCCTCGCGGAACCGTAACCCTACTACTCTTCTCCCGAATACCGCTGCTGTGTTCGCTTCGCCGGAGCTTGCCGCCCTCGGTACACTCACCGTCCTCCGCCGCCCGCAACACCCTCGGCCGACCTCCACCGCCTGCCGCCCTCGGCTGCCCGCATCGCCCTCGGCCGCCGTTCTCTGCCGCCCTCGGCCGCCCTCCGCCGCCCTCGGCCGCTCTCCGCCGCCTCCGCCGCCCTCCGCCTCACTCGGCCGCCCTCGGTCGCCCTCCGCGGCCGCCTTCCGCAACCCGCAACGCCCTCGGCCGCCGCCTTAAGGTAACAATCTATGAAGAAGATGTATATGTTTTCATATAGATAGATTGTGTATAGCTGATTCTCTCTAAGTGTACTCATGATGATGTCCAGATGTTGGGAATGATCATCATTATTTTGGTATTACACCAATATGTCATCCATAAAACAACTACAATCTGGTCTAGGTACAAGTGAAATATTCAACTCATCAAGAGAATAAATGCCATGGGGAATTCGTCAACACAAATTTTATTATGAAGAATTCATAAAAACTATACATGATTTCAAAATTAGTTTATAGTATATCAGAATTTCTCAACCTCAAATGATGATAAACAAACCTTAGATCAATCTTAGAGAACAATATGGAACCCCTCAGCTGGTCAAATAGATCAAAAATACAAAGAAGTGGATACCTGTTCTTAATTTTCATCTGATTTATATTCTATTAATAGAAACACATATGTAATGTTCTGTCATCCTTCTTGGAAAATAAAACATGAGATCCCCAAGGTGACATACTCGAGCAGATGCACCCTTCATAATCTAACTCCTCTCATTGAGTTTTATGTTCCTGAATCTATTCTTGTTTCATTCTGAAAGGCGTTATATAAAATGGCTCAACTCCACGCATCAGCTCAATCATGAACTCAAAGTCTCTTTTAGGTGGTAGCCCTGATCAATTCTCATGAAACACATCCTAGAACCAGTCTACTACTGGGGGAAATATTTCTTGTTTCAATCCATTATCATCAAGAAAAATATTCGTAAACTGGTCTATGTTCTCACCTAGTTGTGGAAGAACTGGTCCTACATGGTCTACCAAGATATCCCATTCTCCATAAAAGACATGGGCTCTACCCTTATGAGGCATGATAGTCACTCATCTACGGTAACAATCAATGTGATATTGATTAAATACCAAAAATTACATCATCACTATCTATTCAATACATATCATATCAAGCATGTATAAATCCAAAATGAAACAATACTCACAAACCATGAGGGAACATCCCTTACGAAGACAGATGCCTTCTAATCACACCCCCAATGGTGTGTTGACCAACATGATCCCACAAAAGTACTCTAACACAAAACAGAAACCATTTACCAAGAGATAAGATGTAAAATAATGAGAGGATCCCCTATTACAAGTCTCCTTTAGGTTCCCCTATTCGGTGCTCTGATAAAGGTATCTCTCATCGATTGGAAATCCTCTATCTCCTGTTATATCCTCCTTATAGAGTGATAGATAATCATCTTTTTAGTGAATCTAATATTCTTTTTTATGAATCTTGATTGTAGGTTAGACTACTTGATCTCCTTCCAAGGAAGTGGTTCCCTTCTACTGTATTTGGAAGTCTTCTTTTGTGTACTTGAACCATAAATACTAATATTTGAGATTCAAATAGGATGAAGATGAATAAAGATTGGATGGATTCTAATCGTTTAACAATAGAGTACGAGAACGGAGTAAAAGAGTTCATCAAGTTTGCAAAGGATCACACAAAGGATCCTTCTCAAATCCTTTGTCCGTGTTTACGTTGTTGTTATTCCAGACTACTTACTCCAGAGGAGTTGGAAGAACATTTGATATGTCACGGAATAGATCGGAGTTATAAATGTTGGAATAAACACGGAGAAAAAGCGAATGTAGCTACTGGCTGGGATAAAACTGCGTTTTATGGATCGTCAGATATGAATACAAATATAGATAATGAAGAAGACCGTATGGATGATGTGATTACAGATGTCAATGATGATGAAGATTGTATTGAGGAAATGACAAAGACAATTCAAGATGAACCCCGTGATTGCCCAAAATTGTTTGAGAAGTTAAAGAGTTGTGCAAAGACGCCATTGTATGCTGCTTGCACTAAGTATACAACATTGTCAGCTGTACTGAAGTTGTATAAATTGAAAGCAGGCAATGGATGGAGTGATGTCAGTTTTACGGAACTACTTTCTCTCTTGAATGACATGCTCCCGGAAGATAATGAGCTCCCAAGCCGGACATATGAAGCTAGACGAATGCTACGCTCGATGGGAATGATTTCTGAAAGAATACATGCCTGCCCGAAAGACTGTATATTGTTTCGAAAGGAGAACAAATCACTTACAGAATGCCCAAAGTGTGGTGCTTCTCAATACAAGAAAGATAAATCCAATCCTACGAAAGTTGTATGGTACTTTCCAATCATTCCAAGGTTTAGGCGTTTATATGGAAGTGAAGAAACTGCAAGACAATTGTCGTGGCATGCAGATAAAAGAAATAAAGATGGGTTATTACGTCATCCGGCCGACTCTCCTCAATGGAAGAAAATTGATCATGAGTATCCTGAATTTGGAAAAGAGCCGAGAAACCTTCGTCTTGCGTTATCTACAGATGGAGTGAATCCTTTTGGTTTTCAAACCAGCACTCATAGTACATGGCCTGTTATGTTGCTAAATTATAACTTGCCACCCTGGTTATGCATGAAGCGAAAATTCATCATGTTATCTATGCTTATATCAGGACCAAAACAACCAGGTAACGATATTGATGTTTATCTGACTCCTTTGATCGAGGATTTGAAGTTATTGTGGGACTCAGGTGTAATGTTGTATGATGCTTATAAAAGTGAATACTTCACGTTGAGAGCGATGTTGTATGAGACAATAAATGATTTCCCTGCTTATGGAAATTTGTCAGGCTATAGCATTAAAGGAACTCAAGGGTGTCCCGTGTGCGAAGAAGATACAGAATCAATTAGGTTGAAACATTCATCGAAATCTGTGTTTCTAGGACATCGTAGATTTCTACCTCGTCGGCATAAGTATCGATCTTGGACGACATCATTCAATGGAAGTTCAGAAAAACGCACAACACCGTCTCCACTAACAGGTGATCAGCTGTTTGAGAAAGTAAAAGATATGAACACTGTTTTTGGTAAACCATTTTCGAAAAACCTTACGAAAATCGGTTGGAAAAAGAGATCAGTTTTTTTTTGAATTATCATACTGGAATTGTTTGTACGTCAGACATTTTCTTGATGTGATGCATGTGGAAAAAAATGTATGTGATAGTGTTATTGGAACGTTGCTAAATGCCCCTGGCAAAACAAAAGATGGAATTAAGGCAAGGTTGGACATGGTTGACATGGGAATACGAGAAGAGTTGGCTCCCGTGAAAGGTGAAAATCGAATGTTTCTTCCTCCTGCTGCTTATACTCTTTCTAGGGCAGAGAGATATCAGTTTTGCAACTTCTTTAATGATGTAAAGGTTCCAGAGGGGTACTCATCAAATATCAAGAACATTGTGTCAATGAATGATTTGAAGTTAAAAGGTTTGAAATCACATGATTTCCATGTTTTGATGCAAGATCTAATTCCTATAGCTTTACGTTGCATTTTACCCAAGAATGTTCGTCATACGTTAACCAAACTTTGTTTCTTTTTCAAAGCTATATGTAGCAAAGTTTTAGACCCGGGGAAATTGCCAGCTATGGAAAAAGAAATTGTCATCATATTATGTGAATTAGAAATGTTCTTCCCGCCAACATTCTTTGATATGATGGTTCATTTGATGATTCACTTGGTGAGAGAGATTCGACTTTGTGGTCCTGTGCACTATAGATGGATGTATCCTTTTGAACGGTATATGAAGATTTTGAAAGGATATGTCAAAAATCGAAGTCGGCCAGAGGGTTGTATAGTGGAGAGATATATTGTTGAGGAAGCCATTGAATTTTGTATTGAATACCTATCTGATGTGGAAAGCATTGGTCTCCCGAAATCTCGTCACACTGGACGCATTGAGGGTGGGGGAATTTCTGGAAGAGAAGTTGTAACAATCAGTATTACAGATCGGGAGCAGGCTCATCTTTATGTTTTGCATAACAGTTGGGAGGTTGCTCCATATATTGAAACTCACAAAGAAATTCTTAGGCAGTTGAATCCATCGAGGGCTGAAAAATGGTTAGCAGATACACATAATCACCAGTTTATAGGATGGTTTCAGGACCATATTTTTAAGCAGTTGGATGAAAATCCGAATTCAATTTCAGAACGACTTAGATGGCTAGCCGCTGGACCAAGTGTGTATGTATTATCTTACAGTGGGTATGTAATTAATGGTTATACATTCTATACGGATGAACATGATGAAGAGAGTACCATGAAAAATAGTGGAGTTACACTAGTGGCTGAAGCGATGCATGTTTCTGGTAGTAAGGATAGAAATCCAATTTATGCAAATATGTCATACTTTGGCATTATCAAACTAATATGGGAGTTGGATTATACGACATTTCAATTGCCGATTTTTCAATGCAAATGGATTGATAACAATAGTGGTGTTAAAATAGATGAATGGGGATTTGTGAAAGTTGATTTTAGTAAAGAAGGGTACAAAGACGAACAATTTATAATGGCATCACAAGCGGTACAAGTTTTTTATGTTCCAGATCCCGCAAACCGAAAGTGGTCGATTGTTCTGTTATCGTCCAAAACTATTGAGGGTTCCGATGAAAATTCAGTTGAGGACGATCCTTTTAGTGGTACGTCACAATCAATTCGGAGCGGTCCCAATGCAGATGATGTTTTGTATGTTAGAGGAGACCACAATGAAGGGATTTGGATTGTCGATAGAGGTGTCAAATCTCTTCAACCTTTGAAAGAAAGAAAGAGAGTTCAGTAAACAGGTTATATTTTGTTTGTAATATAGATCTTGTTATCTCATATTATTATCTTATCATTACAGAATTTATGTAATTTGAATGAACTGTTCAACCACTTTTGCAGATAATGACTTCTGCACATTCTGGTGCTCCTAACCTTGAGACTGAACAAGTCTCTCAAGCAGCTGTTGCTGCGGCTGCGGCTTCTCCTGCTGCTCCTGCAGCTCATGCTGCTGCTACTGTTGCTCCTGATGCGGCTCCTGCTGCTCCTACTGCTGTGGCTCCTACTCCTCCTCCTGCTGTGGCTCCTGGTGCTCCTACTGCTCCTGCTGCTGCTCTTACTGCTGCGGCTCCTGGTGCTCCTACTGCTCCTGCTGCTGCTCTTGCTGTTGCGGCTCCTTCTCTTAGTGTTGAGGTCCAACAACCATAAGCACATGCCGTTGATATCATAGTAGATGAACATATAGATGATGTTGATATCGATGAAATGGTTGGGAATGAAGGACCGACGTCGCAGAAATCACAGGTGCGTCGTAGTTTGACAGTGTTAGCCAAAATTCTTAAGGCGAAAAGCAAAGGCATCAAATTTGAAGTCGGATGGAATGCACGAGGCCAACATGTGAATCCCAACAAGGCTATGTTTAGCAGTTACATTGGAGTTGTCACTCGGCAACGCGTGCCGATTGACATAGATTCATGGCACCATGTTGTGTCCGGGTTGAAGGTTGTGATCTGGGAAGAAATTACGGTAACATTATGAATTTATTTCTTTAATTAACTAGAAAATAAAATGATGAAACAGTGTCTTACTCTTCTCAATCTCTTGCAGAGTACATTTATAGTAGACGACTCACACAAGGGTTATGTACTAAGGCTTGCAGGAAAGATTCATCGAGGTTTTCGTACTATTTTAACAAGATATCACCTGAAAGATTCTAAAGGTAAAATAAACCCGCACCCACCCATTGTCTATGCGCACCTGATATCCCAAGAAGCATGGGATGCATTTATTGGCCGTCGTGGGGATGAGAAGTTTCAGGTACATTGTGAGTGATAATACGTTGTTTGAGGATACCTGTATTCATCACTTTGATTGTCAATATTTCATTTATGAAACAGAAACTCTGTACTGAAAATAAGGAACGTGCATCAAATCCAACATACCCCTATCGTAAAGCAAGGATGGGGTACGCTTCATTAGAAAAGAAAATGGTACGTATTGTAAATTTACAGTAATATTGTTAGGTGCCAATAAACAACATCATAATTATCTTTCTATGTTTATATGTAGATTGATGAATCTAAAACCAAATGCACTTCTATCCCACGTCATGTGCTATGGAAGGAGGAACGTGTGAACAAATAAGGGAAGTTAATAGATGAGAACACACAAAAAGTGTGGGAAATATGTGTAAGTATGACACGATGATAAAAAGATTTGTTTAAAATTTCTATTACATAAAAATAATTAGTTTTTTTCCTATATCTGACAGTCACAGGAATCAGCTACTCCTGTAGCTGATACAGACCTATTATCGACGGCTTTGAAGCAGCCAGAAAAATACGGTCGTGTCAGAGGTGCAGGGTTTGGGGTGACACCCCGAGTATATTTTGAGAAGAAGAAAAAAAAGGATGATACAGAGAAAAAATTGGAACAAATGAGCGAAAAAATAGCAACCCTTGAAGAACAATTGCAATGGCAGGGAGAGTTGCTAGCAACTTTTATGGGTGGTAAGCAAAGGGAGGACACAACTCAGGAACAACCACCGCATGAACATCCTGCCCCACCCCCCACCAGCTTTGAGGCGAGCCATTCACCTAAAAACAATGTCTTAGCCGTGGTAATCAATATTCTAATAACGGTTCCCATGAAATATGAATCAGACAAACACTGATAATTTATCTATACTGATCTTCTACAGGGTGATAATGATTGTGATTTATATCTGTCAACACCCACCTATCACCTTGTAGCGAGGGCTACAGTGTTCAATATCCCAGATGCCACACTGCATAATAGACCACTTTCAAAAGATCATCTGAAAGTGACGATTACTGTAGCTCATGAGCCAAATGCAATCCTACCTATTCCACTTGATGACGATGATATTCATACGGTCGAAAAGGCTATTGGGACATTCATTGCATGGCCGGAACAACTTGTAAGAGTACATGCAGACAAAGAGGTATTTATTTCCTTTTATTTTCAAGCTAAACCCTTAACAATTAATGAAAAGAGTGTCTGAATCAATGATTGTTGTTATAGACGGATAAAGGAAAGGGGGTGACTAACATCGGCTCGAAACCATCTAAAGGATCGACCAATCGATCCCAAGGAGCTACTGAAAGCACAATAACACCACCTGTTCTCTTTCCACATTTACTAGCATTGAAGACTCATGTGGATACGAAGCTAAAAGATGGTAATAGTCATATAGTGATTTTCGAAGATAATATATACGGAGAGGAAAGTCAAGATTTCGTTGCTGCTGAAAATGTAAATGAAATCCTTGAAAACGGTTGGTTAGGCGTCACTGTTGTAAATGTATATATGAGGTATGTTTCCATGAATTGATTTTCTAAAAGCTGATCTAATGTGCAAATTATGACTAAATGCATTTTATATTGTTGACAGACGCATTTATGAAAAACAGTTGAAAGGATTTTCCCATGAGCCAAGATTTGGACTGGTTAGTCCTCATATCACATCAACACACCAAACAAAAATAGAGTCATCAAAAAGGGATGCAATAGTGAAGGACTTGCTGAAAACATTTGAACGCAAGATTACAGATGACAGACTTTTCCTAATACCAACCATGCAGGGGTAATACTCTACGATTAAAGCATATCAATTATATTTTCACTTTTTTTATTACTTATTCCTTTTTGTGTTTTTAGGCAACATTGGTTTCTAATTGCGGTGAACTTGGATACTCTGAAGATTTATTTTCTGGATTCAAAGCTAGGATATCCATCAAACCGACCATACATGATGGAGTTTGTGAATCTGTAAGACACTATATATTATGTTTTAGGTCTAAACATCAATTTATATAATATATATTATCTTTTACTGAGGATTCTGTTATGATAGGGCGGTGTACCAATATCGTCTAAATCATGGTATGAGGACAGGGGCTAAGCATATGGAGCCGAGCAAGTACTACGTCTGGACAAATATCAGGGTATATATAATAAAATTTCACTATCCAAACACATATCAACACAAGTTATTTATTCTCCTAATGATCAATTTTTTTGCAGTGTCCAAAACAAACAAATGATAATGATTGCGGTTATTATGTTTGTAAATTTATGAAAGAGATCGTTTTTCATCAGCAAACTAGCATCCCTAAAGAGGTATTTTCAAAAACAACTACTAGTTCGTTTAAGTTATTTATTAATTCTTTATTTTTTTTATTTTGCAGTACTACTATGACTGCCGAAAAGCCTCATACTCACAAGACGATATAGATGTGTTCAGAAACGAGTGGGCCGCATACCTGATGACAGATTGTACACAA
This sequence comes from Viscum album, assembly GCA_963277665.1. NCBI lineage: Eukaryota > Viridiplantae > Streptophyta > Magnoliopsida > Santalales > Viscaceae > Viscum > Viscum album. Next base: position 506,616,648 of record OY728167.1, on the reverse strand, counting down.
ATACAATGAAGATCTGACTTGGGGACATGTACAATTGGTGGTCATTTTTGAGAGGGGTTAAGGGGATCAGAAGATGAAATATTGTTGTATGTAAATGTTCGTAGCAAAATTGTAATTGTTATTAAATAAAACATTCTTTCTCCAATGAGTCATTTTTCCATTTTAACAGATGATATGCACCAGCAACATGCAAGAATGTTGAACTACTAAAATGGTCGCTCTCTTGTTTAAAATGGACACCACTTTAATTGAAAACAACAACTGACCTACGGAAATCCGACCAGACGCATCTGGATTGCCTTCATCCTTTAGGAGAACGATCCACGGGTCCTTGGTGACGTGTACGAGTCAACTCCGCCTCAATCCGAGGCACGGTGTGACCGCTACCACCCAAAGGGTCGCTCTCTTGTTTAAAATGGACACCACTTTAATTGAAAACAACAACTGACCTACGGAAATCCGACCGGACGCATCCGGATTGCCTTCATTCTTTAGGAGAACGATCCACAGGTCCTTGGTGACGTGTACGAGTCAACCCTGCCTCAATCCGAGGCACGGTGTGACCGCTACCACCCGAAGAGTCGCTCTCTTGTTTAAAATGGACACTACTTTAATTGGAAACAACAACTGACCTACGTAAATCTGACCAGACGCATCCGGATTGCCTTCATCCTTTAGGAGAAGGATCCACGGGTCCTTGGTGACGTGTACGAGTAACATGCAAGAATGATGGACCACATTTCTTTGGCCTTTGGACAAAAAAACCAGTAAAATCTCCAAAATACCTTCATATCATGCATGAACCAGTAAAATCTCCAAAATACCTTCATATCACGCAGTTCTGAAAAGAGTCACTATTTAAAAGAAAGTCACAAATTTAGATACATCTCGAGATGGTCAGTTTAAAGACATTTTGAGGGACACTACTAAAGACATTCTCAAATATGCACACATCCCCCACTTTTAGATCGTTGTCTACTACAATGATCTTCCAAACAAGATATGCATTAGAACGCTCATGATACATAGAGCAATTCACTGGCCACCTTCGAGAATGATCTGAAGCACAAACCATGACAACATTATGTTTTTAACTTCAGCACCTCAATTGAGAATGTGACACCTTTCAGGACTTGGTGCCATTGTATGTCGTTTCGTCCACTGAATGGGTCTATCCTTTTATTTAATTTTTTTAACTTCAGTCATTGATTGTTGTGAAAAAGTATCAACACAATCAGAAGCCGTTAGATCGGTTTGGCGTATGTACGTAAAATATTGTCCATTTTAAACTAAATACATACACTTGGAGTGATACCGGTCACACCGCGCCTCTGATTGAGGCGGTGTTGAATCTTACACGTCACATTTGACCCATGGATAGTTGTCCTTAAGTTTCAATAGAATCCCAATGTGTTTGGTCGGTTTGCCGTATGTCAGTTGTTGATTTCACTTAAAATTAAGTCCATTTTTAACAAAACAGTGACATTGTGAGTGGTGTCGGCCACACCGGGCCTCGGATTGATGCGGTGTTGAATCGTACACGTCACACATGAGTCATTGATCATTGTGAAAAAGTATCAATGCAATCAGAATCTGTTAGATCAGTTTGGCGTATGTACGTAAAATATTGTCCATTTTAAACTAAATACATACACTTGGAGTGATACCGGTCACACCGCATCTCGGATTGAGGCGGGGTTAAGTCGTACACGTCACATATAACCCATGAATCGTTTTCCTAAAGTGTCAACACAATCCGAAGGCGTTTGGTCGGTTTCCCGTATGTCAGTTGTTGATTTTTCACTTAAAAATAAGTCCATTTTGAACAAAACAGAGGCACTTGGAGTTGTGTCAGCCACAACAGGCCTCAGATTGAGGCGGGGTTGACTCGTACACGTCAAATTTGAAGGTGAGTATGCATACACGATAGTTGACCTTCTTAGAGAAGGGTTTTTGGAAGAGTATAAAAGACATGAAGCAATGAAGATCATTAGAGTGTTGGAGAAAATGTGGTTGCTACAAACAATGTGGAAATCGGTTTGTGCAAAGCGACCTAAGTTACAACTTGCAGGTATTGTACTCTATTTTTTTCTGGAAGGTTTCAGTTTAAATGCATTTTGGAATGATCATTGCTAGCCATTGTCTTTTAGTTTTTTTTGACAGCCGAGGGGAAAGGGTGGGGTCTGAAGACATTGTAGGATATGTCGAAGGGTGATTTTGTGTGTGAATATGTTGGAGAAATGTTAACTCCCGCAGTTCTGAAAAGAGTCACTATTTAAAAGAAAGTCACAAGTTTAGATACATCTCAATATGGTCAGTTTAAAGACATTTTGAGGGACACTACTAAAGACATTCTCAGATATGCACACATCCCCCACTTTTAGATCGTTGTCTACTACAATGATCTTCCAAACAAGATGTGCATTAGAACGCTCATGATACATAAAGAAATTCACTGGCCACCTTCGAGAATGATCTGAAGCACAAACCATGACAGCATTATGTTTTTAACTTCAGCACCTCAATTGAGAATGTGACACCATTCAGGACTTGGCGCCATTGTATGTCGTTTCGTCCACTGAATGGGTCTATCCTTTTATTTATTTTTTTTAACTTCAGTCAAATATTCTAGAAAGATGTCGCGGCAGATCCTTCACCATTTTGTTTTGATGAACATCTCATTACATTGTTAAAAAAAAGCATGGTGTCTTGCATGGGCAATACGTTCCTGTATTGAAGATGATGCACTCCCATTTATTCGAACCCACAAATGTGTCCCTGTTTCAATACAGGAACGTATTGCCCATGCAAGACACCCTGCTTTTTTTTAACAATGTAATGAGATGTTCAGCAAAACAAAATGGTGAAGGATCTTCCGCGACATCTTTCTAGAATATTTGACTGAAGTTAAAAAAATTAAATAAAAGGATAGACCCATTCAGTGGACGAAACGACATACAATGGCGCCAAGTCCTGAAAGGTGTCACATTCTCAATTGAGGTGCTGAAGTTAAAAACATAATGCTGTCATGGTTTGTGCTTCAGATCATTCTCGAAGGTGGCCAGTGAATTGCTCTATGTATCATGAGCGTTCTAATGCATATCTTGTTTGGAAGATCATTGTAGTAGACAACGATCTAAAAGTGGGGGATGTGTGCATATCTGAGCATGTCTTTAGTAGTGTCCCTCAAAATGTCTTTAAACTGACCATCTTGAGATGTATCTAAACTTGTGACTTTCTTTTAAATAGTGACTCTTTTCAGAACTGCGGGAGTTAACATTTCTCCAACATATTCACACACAAAATCACCCTTCGACATATCCTACAATGTCTTCAGACCCCACCCTTTCCCCTCGGCTGTCAAAAAAACCTAAAAGACAATGGCTAGCAATGATCATTCCAAAATGCATTTAAACTGAAACCTTCCAGAAAAAAATAGAGTACAATACCTGCAAGTTGTAACTTAGGTCGCTTTGCACAAACCGATTTCCACATTGTTTGTAGCAACCACATTTGCTCCAACACTCTAATGATCTTCATTGCTTCATGTCTTTTATACTCTTCCAGAAACCCTTCTCTAAGAAGGTCAACTATCGTGTATGCATACTCACCTTCAAATGTGACGTGTACGAGTCAACCCCGCCTCAATCTGAGGCCTGTTGTGGCTGACACAACTCCAAGTGCCTCTGTTTTGTTCAAAATGGACTTATTTTTAAGTGAAAAATCAACAACTGACATACGGGAAACCGACCAAACGCCTTCGGATTGTGTTGAAACTTTAGGACAACGATTCATGGGTTATATGTGACGTGTACGACTCAACCTCGCCTCAATCCGAGATGCGGTGTGACCGGTATCACTCCAAGTGTATGTATTTAGTTTAAAATGGACAATATTTTACGTACATACGCCAAACTGATCTAACGGCTTCTGATTGCATTGATACTTTTTCACAACAATAAATGACTCATGTGTGACGTGTACGATTCAACACCGCATCAATCTGAGGCCCGGTGTGGCCGACACCACTCACAGTGTCACTGTTTTGTTAAAAATGGACTTAATTTTAAGTGAAATCAACAACTGACATACGGCAAACCGACCAAACACATTGGGATTCTATTGAAACTTAAGGACAACTATACATGGGTCAAATGTGACGTGTAAGATTCAACCCCTCCTCAATCAGAGGCGCGGTGTGACCGGTATCACTCCAAGTGTATGTATTTAGTTTAAAATGGACAATATTTTACGTACATACGCCAAACCGATCTAACGGCTTCTGATTGCGTTGATACTTTTTCACAAAAATCAATGACTCATTTTTGACATGTAAGATTCAACACCGCATCAATATGAGTCCCGGTGTGGCCGACACCACTCACAGTGTCACTGTTTTGTTAAAAATGGACTTAATTTTAAGTGAAATCAACAACTAACATACGACAAACCGACCAAACGCATTGGGATTCTATTGAAACTTAAGGACAATGATCCATGGGTCAAATGTGACGTGTACGAGTCAACCCCGCCTCAATCAGAGGCGCGGTGTGACCGGTATCACTCCAAGTGTATGTATTTAGTTTAAAATGGATAATATTTTACGTACATACGCCAAACCGATCTAACGGCTTCTGATTGCGTTGATACTTTTTCACAACGATCAGTGACTCATGTGTGACGTGTACGATTCAACACCGCATCAATCTGAGGCCCGGTGTGGCCGACACCACTCACAGTGCCTCTCTTTTGTTCAAAATGGACTTATTTTTAAGTGAAATCAACAACTGACATGCGGAAAACCGACCAAACGCATTTGGATTCTGTTGAAACTTAAGGGCAATGATACATGGGTCAAATTTGACGTGTAAGAGTCAACCCCGACTCAATCCGAGGCCCGGTGTGGCCGACACCACTCAAAGTGCCTCTATTTTGTTCAAAATGGATTTATTTTTAAGTGAAATCAACAACTGACATACGGAAAACCGACCAAACGCCTTAGGATTGTGTTAACACTTTAGTACAATGATCCATGGGTCATATGTGACGTGTACGAGTCAAAACTGGGGTGGATTACATGGCTTTCCTACATGGAATATATCCCACTACACGTCTTTAATGAGCCAGCTACGCAGTTTATCCCTTGTACAGATACACAGGAAGAATCACACGAGATCGACGTCATGTACTAACATAGGGCAAGGGTGCATAAGAGGACACAAGATCAAAGGGTAACACGTATATGTTTTTTAACATGCCATGTAATTTCCTATTGATATGACATGTATATTCACACAGGCAGCTGAACATTGGAGTTACCCAGGGTAAAGCGACAAGGCATGTGACCCTTTAAATGACACATAATTTTATGTACCATGATTGATCTCTTTGAACACTATATCAAGGACATATTTCATTAGGGTTGGCTCCCATGATCCTTCCTAGGATGGTTTTGGTATCTTTTCCGACTTACGGTAGTACGATCGCTTCAGCAGGACGTCCTAGACATAGTTGGAGTCTCTCTGAAAGTCCTGGAGTGAGATCATATATCTATTTTTGAGGTCCAGGTAGAGTCATGTATCAACGCAACCAATCCTACCAGACATCGATCCTATATATAGAATGTTAATCTTGATGTCTCATTACAGTCCCCCAATTTATGATATGTTACCTTTTTTGTATTAATATACATAATTACTAAGGGTGATGGTTGGGAGAGTTAGGATATCCTTTTTATGTATTGCAGAATGATTCAAGGAGCACGGGCTCTGCACGATTTGTCAAAACCAAGTGGCAATCCAAGGAGAAACAATGCATAGTGAAATGTTCTAGTATTTATCTTCTGAGTTGTGTAGGAATATTTTGTGATACTATGTAATGAGGTAGTTTTGGTTTCTGGGTAGATGGTATCTAACTCATGGTAAGAACACTGTTTGGTTGGGTTGTGAACGGTTGATGACATGCTTGTGGTTGATATACTGGTTTTTGTGCAGGTCTGTGGTTGATATACTGGTTTTTGTGCAGGTCTGCTCGGCTGACTGTACTAGTGCAGCTTTTTTATTAGCAGCAGGCAGGGATTTAACAGCGCTTTTTTAGCGCTGTTAAAGGAGACATTTAACAGCGCTAAAAAAGCGCTGTTAAAGGAAATATTTAACAGCGCTAAAAAAGCGCTGTTAAAGGAAACATATAACAACGCTTTTTTAGCGCTGTTAAAGGTATCCTTTAACAGCGCTTTTTTAGCGCCATTAAAGGTGACATTTAACAGCGCTAAAAATCACTGTTAAAGGTGACATTTAACAGCGCTAAAAATCGTTGTTAAAGGACCCCCCCTTTATCAGCGCTGAGCTTTACAGCGCTTTTCTAGCGCTGTTAAAGCCCGATTTTAGCGCTGTTATTTCCCGTTTTTGTAGTAGTGTATGTTTGATGTGTCTTCTGGAGAGGAAGATATATCAACCAATTTCAATGGTGTGATGCAATTAAATTTAGTGGAGAGTTATCCTTTTAACCATCAAGTTTGGAATTCCCAGGAAAATAGTTGTTCTTAGCTCTTTTGTCTTTGCCGCTTAATGTTAGTTTAATATAATTCTTTAGTTTAACAGTACTTAGTGTAATTCTAGCTCCTTTGTAGAAAATCTAGTTTCCTCATCCTGTTTCCACAACATCATTGAAAATATAGTAAAAAAAAGTAAAAAAAACACAATCGCTTCACTGCTGACAACAATGGAGTTTAATAAAAATAAACCATTAGATAACTCATCTACCTTCCCTTGGGTTCGACCCTTCACTACTATACTAGTGTAGGTTTATAAATAATATTTTGAGGGTCGTGAGGACCTCCGGCCTGTTCAAAGAAACAGTTGCTAATATACTATCCAGTCCATTTTGGGCCCTAAAAACCACTTGCTCAGCTTCAAAAATGTTCAACAGCTTCTTAAAAAAAACACCAATTTGACCAGTAAAACTGACATGGCTTCCCCCACACTTAGAGGTCAACTCCAAACCAGAATCAGAAGAAAAAAAATCAACAGACTCTTCAGTATTTTCAATGAATATTCCCATCATAGGTTGCACAAAGGATAATTCAGAAAACTCTCAGAAGAAGGAATCATATTCAGGTTCCAGCAGGTGGTACCCCATGTCCACAGATGACTCAAATGATGTGAATCTTTCAAGTTCAGGTTGGAAGTCATCACAATCAACATCAAAATGATCAGGAAAGAAAGTTCCCAGAAAATACACTTGCTCATAATGGGTACAATTTAGTTTTTCATCAGGACTCAGACCAGAACTTTCTCCAACTTCAGAAACCCTTAGACAGTCGTCTTCATAAGTAAAACTTTCAAAAACAAGTTGAGACAGTTCAGGGAAAGATTGTGACTCACTCTCTAGAATGGGTTCTAAAAAAATCTTTTGTTCATCTAGAGGAGGGAGTGGGACAGGAATAGAAGCTTGAAGAAAAGTTTCAATAGGTTGGGGAATCAAAATCTCTGTGACCTCAAGAGGAAAAGAACCATACTCATCTCGGACCTCAATTTTAAAACATTGATTCTCAACAACATCTATCAAATCACAACCAACCACATGTTGAGGCTTTTCAAACACTAAAAACTCCTCTACATCATCAATGGCTTAAAGAGTGAGTTTCCCCTTAGACACATCTATGACAGCACCAGTTATAGCAAGGAAAGGTCTCCCTAAGATGATTGGGACCTTTTCATCACAATCCATATCTAAGATAAGGAAGTCCGTTGGTAGTTTCAGTTTTCCAACACTCACTAACATATCATCCACCCTCCCAGAAGGGTGTGTGAGTGACCTGTCAGCAGGTTGAAGGCAAACAGAAGTTGGTTGCAAGTCCCTAAGACCCAAACTTCTAAATAGGGAGTGAGGAATAAGATTGATGCTTTTCCCTATGTTGCACAAACAATTAAGTTGCTCACTTTTTCCAATTCTGCATTGAATAATAAAGCTTTCAGGATCTTTTAATTTTGGAGGCAACTTCTTTATCAAAATGGCACTACATTCCTCATTGAGATTAACTTTGTCTAGCTTCTTCCAATAATTTTTGTTTTTTAGAAACCTTTTGGTAAAAGAAACATATGAAGGGATTTTATCTAAGGCTTCTACAAATGGCATGTTGATACTAAAGTTTTGAATCATTTTAAGAAACCTCAAATAGTCAGGTTCATTATTCTTCTTCACTCTTTCAGGGAAGGGAGTGGGAGGGGCATAATCTTTAAGAATAGGTTGATTATTCTCCTTCTCCTCAATTCCATTTTTGTCTTTTCTTCCTTAATTAACTCCCACTTCATTTTCCCAGGTTCTTGAACTTTTTTCATGTGCTAATTCAATATTCTGTTCAGGTTGAACAAAGCTGTCCAGATTCCCAGATTCTGTTTCAAGCATATTTTTCTTTCCAGATTCAGTTTTTTCATCAGTTTTAATTTTCCCAGAGTGTTTCTTTACTTGTTCTTGGGTTTGAAGGCCAGATCTAGTGATTACTGCCATGATATTCTCTCTTAGATTAAGAATTGAAGTGTTGGGCAGCTTTCCATTTCCGTTATCACCTTGATCCTTAGCCATTTGAATTATTTGATGTTATAAATTGAGAATCTTACCATCTGTTTCCTTCCTAAATGAACTGATTTCTCCCAAAACTTGTTGTAACAGCCCCTTTAACTCCCCTTGAGAATTAGAAGATTCACCCCCATATTGGTTTGAGTTAAAAAATTTAGAGTGTGATTGGTAGTTAGGGGCAGTGGTCTGTTTAATGACACCTTGTTCTTTACAGGACAAGTTTGGGTGATTTTGATAACTAGACATGTACTGATTGGAGAATTGATCATTTGTACCTTGGTTCCTAACTCTAAAATCTACAAATTTGGCACTCTCATCAAACTGGACAGGGAGATCAAAATTAGGACAACATGTATGAGTGTGACCGAACATAGCACAATGATTACATTTCTCCCTTAAGACTCTATCACTAACAACGGCAGCCTGAGGATTTACTTCATCTCTATGGACACCCCACTTCCTAGAAAACTTGTGCTGAGATTTTTGAGCAAGCTTTTCATACACAAGTTTCAGCTCATCAGCAGTGGATTCAGAAAAGTCACCCCCATATAATTGGTCAACTAAATTTTGGTTGTAAGGGGTGAGAGCGTTATAGAAGGTTTCCTGAGTAGATGGGGAGCAAATTGGTTATTGGGACTTTGTCTAAGAAGACTTCTAGACCTATCCCATGCCTCGTGAAATAACTCTCCCTCATCCTAGACAAACCCAGCAATTTGTGCCTAATCTTAGAAGTCGTGTTCCTAGGATAAAATTTTGATATAAAGGCAGTAAACACCTCTTCCCAGGTCTCAATAATTTCTTCATCTAAGTTCTGAAACCAAGTACTAGCCTTCCCCTTCAGACAAAATGGAAACAACCTCAATCTCAACACCTCCTCACAAATCTCTCTCAGAGGAAATTTTTGTACAGAACTATAGAACTCTCTAATGAACTCAAGTGAATCCTCTCCTAGAAGACCATTGAATAGAGGAAGTTGAGAAAGGTAAGACTGCTTAATTTTGTAGTTCCTAGACCTAGGTGTCAACCTAATACAAGATGGGTTACTTGATACAATTGGAATTTGAAATTCCATGAGTCTAGGTAGATGAAGGGCTGGAACTATGGGTTGAGGCACATTCATGTTCTGATCAACTCTATTATCCTGATTCTCCATTACAAAGTTTTTTTTAAAGAGCAGATAAATGTTTGTCTAATTCAAAGTTTGAAAACTCTACTGTAATAATGAACTCTCTTTTGCTTATGCAAAGTGTAATAATAATTCAAAATAGCACAAAAGTAGAACTAAAAGGAGTTCAGAAATACAGGAAATAATAGCAATACAGTAGTAAATGAAACAGATTTTTTTTTACAGTTTTAATTTTTCTTTCAATTTTTTTGAAGTTTTTTTTAATGATATTTGTATATTTTTTTAGAAAAATAATGGTTCATGCCTTCCCCGGAAACGGAGCCAAAAACGTGACCTAAACCATTTTTGAAGCTGGTCAGAGTTTAATATTTATATTCCTACTAACTACAGTAAATGTGACAAGCAAGGTTGAACCCACAGAGAAGGCGAATTTGACCACTGTTCTTCTAAAAACATACAAAAAGATCCCACTGTTGTCAGCAGTGGAATAGATTTTCTATTTCTTTTATTTTTTTTTATATATTTTTAAAATTGTACTCTAATTAAACACTACAGTCTTTTTGAGTTTTCGTTTTAAACTATTATGAAACAAGAAACGGTCTAAGAAAAGTAAGAAACAGAGATATAGAATGCTGATAGTGAACAATCAAGTAAATTGCTAGGGGAAAAATCTTCATTCTACTAGTTTAATAGGTATTCCGAATCACTTTAAAGTTATTTCCTAGCACCACCATAAAAAGAGTGACTTGTCTCCATCGCCAAGAGTTAAGTCACGCAGGCTGACTGATTTTGGAGTTCGCCACTCCAAAACAATTCAGCTGTGAAAAGTTTGAAAAGATAATGACAACAGGACGAACTCACTGTAAGTCCCGAAGCATTTGTGAATTGATTGTTTTTTTTAAGATGTTTCCACGATCAATCTTGCCGATTTGATTGTGGAGTTTTGAAAATTAAGTACTAGTGGTGAAAATCAATTGAATGAATCAGCATCAATCTCGCCGATCTTTACTAAACTCAGTGAATTGATTAAGTGATATGAGAATTAAAAGTAACCAGTAGAACTTTAATTCATCCCCAAACTAAAAATTTAGCTAAATATTATATTTTTCATTATCACCAACTCGATTACAAAAGTCATTCAATTACATATGAAGAGATTTAAAGGAAAATAGAGGAAGAAAACTCCCTCTGCTCGCATCAATACTGCTGCTCCTGGCCCTCAGAACTCCGAAGAGCGGGTCTATGAGAATTGCTCCAGGTACTCTGCTCTGCTTTGAGACTAGTGTGTTAGTTGATTGAGTGTCTCCAAGTGAATGAATGCCCCCCCAAAATATGCTTCTTGCTCTGCTTAAGCATCATCTGTCAACTACTGCCTCTCACCACACGTCTTCCACCGATTTCAAAAAGTTCTTCACCCACGTACTGCAAAAGGTCCGTTTTTTCAGGACAAGCACGTCGCGCTAGAATTTTCCTTGTAACTAACTCCCGCTGAGTTAGTTGAATGCACCTGGATGCGTTTAAGTCCCTTGAATGAACCTACAAAGATAAAATAGAATATAAAAATAAATAAATGAGATGCAAAGAAAAATAATTATTTTTTTAAGTAAATTGTTATATTACTCGTTACAAATTAACTTTAGTTAAATGATAATTACTTAATAAAAATATGGTAAAACGTAAGTTATTAAAAAGTTATTAATTAAACTAAGTTAATAAAATAATTACTAAGTTTTTTATTTTATCAATTTTTTTAAAACTAAGTTATTAAAAACATAAATAAATAAATAATTAAGATAATATTTTAGAATGTATAAATCATTTAATTATTACTATTAAAGAAATTAAATTGTTCGATTAATTTATTATTTAGTTTATTTTATTATTGTAATTATAATTATTACTTAAGTTTTAAGTATATTTAAATTAATAAGTATATTTTATAGTTTTTTTATAATTATTATAAATTATATATTTATACTATAATCAATAAATTCATTTATTATTTACATTTGTTATTAGTTAGTTTTGTAATTTATTTTATAACTTATCTATTTGTTATAATTGTATGAATTTATTACTTTTATAAATTCTATTATATTTATTTGACTAAATTAAAGTTTACTTTTACTTTATACTTTTTCTTTTGCTTTACTTTATTTTTTTTTTCTTTACTTTATTTTTATTTTATTTTTTTACTTTATTTTTTTTATTATGTTTTTTTTTATCATTTTCATTTTTTTGGGTCTTATCTTCCCCCTCCCCTCCCCCAATTCCACGGTGCAGTCAGAGCAAGGGGGAGGGTTTCAGCGGCTTCTTCTCCCAGAGGTTGCAGCGGCGCGATGTGGTCTTCGGCTGCGCGACTCCCTCTTTGGCTTGAGCAGCGTAGCGGCGTGGCTCCTCTAGTGCGTGGCGTGGTAGAGAGCAAATGGCGGGGCTTCCCTCTGGTACGAGCAAGGCAGCGGCGTGGCTCCTCCTCTTCAGCGGAGCTCCAAGCTCGGCATCGGCTAGTGGCAACCCACCATCTCTGCAGCGCAGCCACACCTCCAACAGGGAAGACTTCACCTTCTCCAGCAGTACCGGCAGACAGCAGCACCCCTCCAACTCAGCCTCCTCCTTGAGAGACCAGCAGGCGGCGGCCAGCGCAGGTCTTTATTCCGGCGCACAATCACAGCAGCGGCGCGGCAGGCCTGTACATCTCCTAGCAGTAGCAGATCGCAGATCTCCCTCTTCTCCGAGCAGGGCAGCGGCGGCGACTCCTCTTCAGGGCGCAAGGGTACTTCCAGTGAGGTTGGAAGGGAGAAAAAAAAGGTTATCAGTGAGGTTGAGAAGTGCGGTGAGGCAGCTACTGATTGAGGCAGAGGATATCGGTGAGTCAGCTACTCATAGGGAAAGTACCAGTGACAAAAAGGGGGTAACAGTGAGGTTTGGGATATCAGTGAGGTTGGTCAGTGGGTGTATCGGTGAGGGCATTAACGGTGAGGAAAAGGTGAGATGGAAATGTGACTCAATGGTCACCATTAGAAAATAAGAAAATGGGAAGTTCACTGATAGCTTGAAAACCTGCGGGTCACCCTTACAAATAAACAAAAAGGTCAATAGTATTCTAAAATGAAGGTTACGGTAAGACATAAAATAAAATTACCGTTAAAATTAGGGTTAATGGTAATCTTTGGAAATTAGATAGAACTAAAAAATAAAACTTAAGCAAAACAAAAAATAAATATTGAAAATAATTAATTAAAAGAAACTAAACATCATTAATTTAAAAGAAGATTTTTATTTAACGTTTATATCATTAAAGTTATTAATTAAAAACACTAAAATTATAAACTGAATAAATTTTAAACTAACTTAATAAGACTTAAATTAAAATAATTATATAAATTAATTAAAGAATAGCATCAAATATAAATAAAAAACATCGGTGACCCAATAAGTCACCGTAAGAGCCCGTCAACCTCACCGGTAGACTAAAACAATTATTAAATGGAATAAAAATCAATATGCATACATAAAATAATATAATTAATGTTTAAAAACTATTAATTAATTAATTAATTAACTATTTGCACTAATAAAATTAAGGGCGAACCACTTAATTTATTTAAAAACACATATTATTTACTTAAATGCTTAGCATGATACATTAATTAACAAGTTAACCTATTCTAATGTAACTTAATTAAAAGATAAAATATTAAAATAAAGTCTAAGTTAATTAAATTAAATTACAGTGATTAAATCATTGTTTAAAATAGAAATGAACTTATTAAAAAAACCAAGAAGAATTAATTTAAACAAACTAATTACTCACCGCTACTGATAAAATTAAAGGGCTCACTGGTAGAAATTAAAGGCAACCGTTATATTTAAATGAGAGCTACCGGTAGGAAAGAGTAACAGTGACAAATGTCACTGGTACATCTAAAAACTAGTTACTGCTAGAGCAAAAGGAATGCAGGTCACTGTTAGGTAGTAACGGTAACCTGACTACCGCTAGTATGAGCAAAGGTAACCTTGCTAACGGTAGCTAAGCTACCGGTAGCCTGGAAAGCAGTAACTAAGTTGTGTAAACTTTAAAATAAAAAGTAAATTAATTAGAAAACTCAATAATTATTAATAATGAAAATTAAATAAAATAAAGAAATATATATTAAATAAACAAATTGAAAATTAATTATATTAAAAACAAAGAAGGAATAAATCAACTATTTAAGGGTCCATAATTACATAATATGTTATAAAAAATGAATATTTGACAAATTTAATTATAAAAATACAAAAGTGCATTTATTAGATAAAAAGTGTAAAAATAATTAAATAAATCATTAAAAATTAATAAAAATGATGTGGCAAACTATGTAAAAATAAGGCCACATCAGGGGCCACATGCTAGACTAATTCCTAATACTGAATTTGAAATCTAAATTCCTAATATTGAAAATTAAATTACTATAAAGAAAGTAATGGATAAATCTTGGTATGATCCCCCAAGTGGGCTCTGACATCTTTTATTGCCTCCAGAGGGCAGTACCAGCTTTTATCCATAATCTGTTGGTGGATGAAGATTATTTGATTTAAACCACCACATGTGGCTCTTCCTAGCGTTCAATTATTTGTTCATATTGAGGACTCCATGGACAGAGTATACCAGATCTTCCCCCTTCGCAATTTGGTACAGCTTGCATGGCGGGGGTAAGATGAAGTACAGAGCCTCCTCCTCATTTGTTGCTACTTGTGCAATATTCCCTTTCCCTTCTTGTGCTCTGCCTAGTAAATATTCAGTGTCTTCAGGGAGCTTTAAATGTTCCTCAACAGGTGCAATTTATTTTCCCTCATCATCCTCCAAGGCATAATACGAGATGGCAGAATGTGAAAATTCAAAACTATTAGGGGTGACACTCAAATTAATTTCAATAAAATTAAAAGAGTTTGAGTTTAAGATTGTATCATCTCCCTGATTCAGTTCAACTTTAATCTCATCTTCAATTCAATGTGCCACTTGGAGTTGATCTTCACTGGATGGAGGTAGGTAGTCGGGCTGCTCCACCTCATGTTTGGATTTGACTTCATGGATGTCTTTAGTGAAATCAGGAAAGACTATTGGCACTTCCTTCTTGGCCTTGAATTTTTTTAAGTCAGCTTGGAGTTCATCGACCATGGCCATCAAATCATCCAGTGAGATCCATGTTGCTATGCCTCTTTCCACTTTCTTGTCCGTTATCATCAGCGCATCAGCTCTTCATTGGAGGGCCTCCTCAGTGTAGTCAGTTTCTTCCTCCTGCACCTGTGAGTAATTATTTCATGTATAATAATTGTAATTTGAATGCATCATAGAAAAATAACATTTTTTGTTTTTAAAAAAAATAATGAAAACAATCTAAAATTTGAAAATAGAAAATGTAAAGTAAACAACCAATTAGCTCCCCAGAAATGGCGCCAATTTTGATGCATGCCTGTCGTAGGGCGTGAAAAAAGCAATTTAATTTTCCTAGTGCAGCACAGAGGCTGACCAGGGCCGTCTCACTTGAGGAGCTTTCTCAGTTAGTTCACCTACTTAATTTAATTCACATTAACTACTTCATTTTGGATGTTTTTATTTAATCTAGGAATGTAATTCAATTTAACTTAAATAAAATATAAAACTAACATGCAATGACAAAATGAAATTAATTGAGAAAGGACTTGGCCTTTATGGGTTGGTTTGTGGGTTCCATCATTCTCCTTATTGGTATTTAGATTAAGTTTGATAATTAAATTATGAGATCTCATTCACTAATTACTATTATTTTATTTTTTGGTGTGAAATCTTGAATTCATTTAGCAGTCTTAACTTTACCTCCTCCTATAATCACGGTTGATTGCACACCTCGATCGAGAGTGTGACATCTTTCAAGACCGGGCTCCATCATATGCCATTTCAACCACTGAATAGCTCAAATCCATCATATGAATAGCTTATATCCAGTAGAAGGGAGAGAAAATATTTAATAAAAGAATAGAAATGAGTTTGAGATCAGTTTCGTGGTGGATGATCGCCACACCCTTGCACATCACTCTTGCTCATCACAAACTTAATAAAACATCAGAATTTAAGCACAAAATAAATGAAATTGCCACATACCTTCCCCGGGCCAAGTCTCGGGTTAACCCCTCATTTTTTAGGGTAAGAGGTCATGGTGGATAATATGATAAGAATAAAAGAATAAAATAAGGAGAAAAGATGAAGAAGAAAATAGGGTGGATTGGTGGACAAAAAAATAAAACAATGCATGAATTTATTAGAAATCTAAATTACAATTGAAAACTAAAACAAATAAAAAAGAAAAATAAATTAAAAATAAATGAGGAAGATTTTTGGCTGGCCTTCCATGGTGGATATCTCCTCCTTGATGCCTTGAAGTAATGGATGGAGAATGGGATGATTTGGGAAGGAGGTGAGGGCCTCCTTTTATAGGCAGAATTATGAACCCCGAAAGTTTGCTCCTTTTTGTCCCCATTAATGGCTGATTTATGGGTGGACCCCTGCATAAAATTTGTTCCTTAATGTGTCTTCAAATCCCCGTCCAAATTTCATCTCATTTGGCCACCGTTTGTAGGAGTTATAAATTTTTCATTGGCGGTTTTTGTTTCTAGACGAAGCTTCCACGAAAGTTCCTTCAAAAGTATGTCATTAAATGGCCACCTTAATGACTTCAAAAATCCACTAAATTTGTTTTAGAGTCTTTCCTATCTTTCCTCGTTCTATCCCAGGTGGAAAAACCTCATTTTTATATGTGTAGTCCTATTTTGGGTTCCGTTACAGTGGTGGGGTCCACGCTGTCTGCCCGAAAAAATGTCAAACTTCAATGATTTTTTGGACCCTTTAAATGGATGAATCGGCACCTAGTCCAGAAGACAAAGTTGAAGGAAATAAAATCAGCATTCTAAAAAAATTAATCACAAAATTTGGACATATATTTTCTACTAAATGACTAAAATACCCTTGATGTAAAAATCTGTCTAAAATCCAGAATTAGGCATTTTTCACATTTAGGCTCAAAATAAAACTAAAACCTAAAAATGTGACAATTACCCATTCAATAACACTATGGTGGGATTATAAACAATGATTTACAATATAAAATATATGAAAATGTGAGCTTCATCACTCCCCACACTTAAACATTGCACGCTTAGGCAATCATTTTACATCCAAATCAAATTCCACACAACAATCAAAAATGAGAAAATATCAATGATCTTATCCAAAATAGAAGTCCATCATGAATCATATATGAAAAATAAGCCTCTATAATTTTCATTTCAATCATTTAAATTTTTCCAACCTCATAAATCAATCCATGGCCCAATCACAACTTACCTCACATTGAATTTTATGTCACTCTTCACTAAAGAGAAATCTAATCTAGAGTTATACTCATACTAGAAAATCGCATTTATCACCATAGATTTGTGAAAATTCTCATTTCTCCACAGTGTGAAACATGAAAATAAATTTAATCATGAGGTATTTAATTAAAGGTTCATATGATTTTGTGGCTTAGGGTTGGTGGGAAAATGATTGAAAATGTTTCAGGCTAGAAAGAGGAGGTTGGACTTTTAAGTACTATGCATGATTAAATTAAGGGAAAACACATAAAATTACTCTCTCAATCCCACTTTAAAATGTGAAAAACAACACCACCCTATTTTATGACATGGTAAATGAGCCAAGAAGTGATTATAATGAATTATATCATCTATGTTCTCCCTTTTTTTTCAAAGCTCCAGAAAGACACTGCTTTATTTATTTATTTGTTTTCATGGAGGATGAGCTGAAAATTGAATACAATGAATGAATGAAAATTCATGACCTTTATTTTTGAGAGGGACATGATTCATAAAAGAATGTACAATGAGGAATTCAAGCTCATCTCCATTTTTTTCAATTTTTTTGAAGGAGAAATTGATGAAACAAATAAAGCACAATGAAATGTCGACACATGCCCAATTCTCTTATTATCCACTGCCCAAAGTATTGACACACTCTTCGCACCACCCATAAATGATACACATCCCAATGAACACACATGAAAAGCCCTTTCCCCACACTCAAACTTGAAATAACCATGCTAAAAATACTAAAAGTGTGGGTAGGTAAGGAAAAGTGGCTTGTAATGTGGCTTAAACCTATAAGGCAATTCATGGCATTTAAGGGATTACTAAGGATAAATGTAAAGGTGGGTATCAAGATAAAATGTGGCTATCCAATGAGATGCCTCAATAATTAAAAATACATTCCACGAAATCCAAAGCTTTAAAATAGAATTATTTACAAATTCTGGTTCTCACACAAAATTCATGTTTCCCTCAAGAAAGTGTGGGTATTAGGAAAAATATGTAAAAGTGGTTTAGAATACCTCATAGGGTTGGAAAAATATTTTGAGTCAGTGTTTCATGGGCATGGATTTCAAAAATTAGTCAAACTCATTAAAATTCTTGAAAATCCATTTCAAGGGAAAATATTTCATATCAACAATCATTTAAAATCCATTATTTCAAAAATCATTTCAACTCTTTCAAAATCAATTGATGTGTGAAAAGTGATGAGAATATTCATTAAAGCTTAAAATATGTTTTGGACCAAAAAATCAAAGGACTTTAAATGATAATCATAAAAAGTGATCTCCCTTTTGAAATAAAGATTTGGTCCTCTTCCTCTAATTCTTGGGGCTCCTTCTGCCTTCATGATCCTACAAAAGAAAAATTACTCAATTAATCACAAGGATCATTTCATTTATGCTCAAAATGAAAAGAGGGAGGGGCCACTTTCTAGAATAATTTCTAATACTGAATTTGAAATCTAAATTCCTAAAATTGAAAATTAAATTACTATAAAGAAATTAAATGATAAATCTTGGTTTGATCCTCCAAGTGGGCTCTGACATCTTTTATTACCTCCAGAGGGCAGTACCAGCTTTTATCTATAATCTGTTGGTGGATGAAGATTCTTTGATCTAAACCACCACATGTGGCTCTTTCTAGCTTGCAATTATTTGTTCATATTGAGGAGGACTCCATGGACAGAGTATACAGGATCCGCCCCCTTCACAATTTGGTACAACTTGCATGGTGGGGTTAGGATGAAGTATAGAGCCTCCTCCTCATTTTTTTCTAATTGTGCAACATTCCCTTTCCCTTCTTGTGCTCTTCCTAGTAAATATTCAGTGTGTTCAGGGAGCATTAAATGTTCCTCAAGAATTCCAATTTCTTTTCCCTCATCATCCTCCAAGGCATAATACAAGATGTCCAGATATGAAAATTCAAAACTATTAGGGGTGAAACTCAAATTAATTTCAATAAAATTAAGAGTTTGATTTTAAGATTGTATCATCTCCCTGATTCAGTTCAACTTTAATATCATATTCAATTGAATTTGCCTCTTGGAGTTGATCTTCACTGGATGGAGGTAGGTAGTCGGGCTCCTCCACATCAAGTTTGGATTTGACTTCATGGATGTCTTCAGTGAAATCAGGAATGACTAGTGGCACTTTTTTCTTGGACTTGAAATTTTTTAAGTCAGCTTGGATTTCATCGACCATGGCCATTAAATCTTTCAGTGAGATCCATGTTTCTATGCCTCTTTCCACTTTCTTGACTGTTATCATCAGCGCATCATCTCTTCGTTGGAGGGCCTCCTCAGTGTCGTCGGTTTCTTCCTCCCGCACCTATGAGTAATTATTCCATGCACAATAATTGTAATTTGAATGCAGCATGGAAAAATAATTTTTTTGATTTTTTTTAAAAATAATGAAAACTATCTAAAATTTGAAAATAGAAAAAATAAAGTAAACAACCAATTATCTCCCCAGCAATGGCGCCAGTTTTGACGCACGCCTGTCGTAGGGTGTGACAAAAGCAATTTAATTATCCTAGTGCAGCACAGAGGCTGACCAGTGTCGTCTCACTTGAGGAGCTTTCTCAGTTCGTTCACCTACTTAATCTAATTCACATTTACTACTTCATTTTGGATGTTTTTATTTAATCTAGTAATGTAATGAAATTTAACTTAAATAAAACATAAAACTAACATACAATGACAAAATGCAATTAATTGAGAAAGAACTTGGAATTTATGGGTTGGTTTGTGGGTTTCATCATTATCCTTGTTGGTATTTAGATTAAGTTTGATAATTAAATTATGAGATCTCATTCATGAATTACAATTATTTTATTTGTTGGTGTGAAATATTGAATGCATTTAGCAATCTTAACTTCACCTCCTCCTATAATCACGGTTGATGGCACACCTCCACTGAGAGTGTGACATCTTCCAAGACCTGGCTCCATCGTATGTCATTTCAACCACTGAATGGCTCAACTCCATCATATGAAGATCTTGTATCAAATAAAATAAAGGGAAAATAATTAATAAAAGAATAGAAATGAGTTTGAGATCAGTGTCGTGGTGGATGATCACCACACCCATGCACATCACTCTTGCTCATCACAAACTTAATAAAACATCAGAATTTAAACACAGAATAAATGAAATTTCCACATACCTCCCCTGGGCCAAGTCTCGGGTTAACACCTCATTTTTTAGAGTAATAGGTCACAATGTATAATATGATAAGAATAAAATAAGAAAATAAGGAGAAAAGGTGAAGAAGAAATCAGGGTGGATTGGTGGACACAAAAATAAAAACAATGCATGAATTTATTAGAAATCTAAATTAGAATTGAAAACTGAAAAAAATAAAAAAGAAAAATAAATTTAAAAGAAATGGGGAAGATTTGTGGCCGGACTCCCTCGGTGGATATCTCCTCCTTGGTTCCTTGAAGGAATGGATGGAGAATGGGATGATTTGGGAAGGAGGTGAGGGCCTCCTTTTATAGGCAGAATTCTAGACCCCGAAATTTTACGCATTGTTTTCCCCATTAATGGTCGATTTATGCATAGACCCCTTCATAAAAGTTGTTTATTAATGTGTCTTTAGTTCCCCCTCCAAATTTCAGCTCATTTTTCCACCTTTTGTATGAGTTATGAATTTTTCATTGGCGGTTTCTGTTTCTCGATGAATCTTCTAGGAAGGTTCCTTCAAAAGAATGTCATTAAATGGCCACATTAATGACTTCAAGACTCCCCTAAATTTGTTGTAGAGTTGTTCCTATCTATCCTCGTTCTATCCAAGGTGTAAAAACCTCATTTGGATTAGTGTAGGCCGATTTTGGGTTCCGTTACAGTGGTGGGGTCCACACTGTCTGCCCGAAAAAATGTCAAATTTCAATGAATTTTTAGACCCTTTAGATGGACGAATCAGCTCTTGGTCCAGCAGACAAAGTTGAAGGATATAAAATCAGGATTCTAAAAAAATTAATCACAAAATTTGGACATATATTTTATACCAAATGACCAAAATACCCTTGATGTAAAATATGTCTAAAATCTAAAATTAGGCATTTTTCACATTTAGGCTCAAAATAACACTAAAACCTAAAAACATGACAATTACCCATTCAATAAAACTGTGGTGGGATTATAAAAAATGATTTATAGTATAAAATATATGAAAATTTTAGCTTCATCAACATTATTCAGAATTTATTTTGAATTTTTATTAGATTATTGTGTTTTCATATCAGTTTCCTTATTCTAATTGTGCTAGTATAGGGGGAAAATTAAAGATTGATGATTTTTCGGTTGGAATACTTGAATATTTAAATTTGGAAAAACCACTAATCTTTAATAGAGTATATTATTAATATTACTATTATCACATGAATTAATATATCGTTAATATTTCAGTTGAAAACTTTATCATGATGACTGGAAACTATAATATTTTTTAGAAAGAAATTGTTCGTTTTTATCATGATGAAAATATTGAATATGAGGTAAACCATAAAGTTCATAAAACTCTATTATGTTCTATAACCTAGAACATATATAGACAAATATCATTTTTTGAAATAGGAAAAAATTTGAATAAGTTATAAATCAATCATTTTTTTTAACTTCTGTGGTTTTAGGAACTCATAGATATGTATTGAGATCATATTATCTATCCTTTTATTCTATGCCTTGTGAAATAATAACTCAAATGTAACAATGTTTTATGACTATTGTAAATATTTTACAATATTTGGGTGATAGAGAGTTAATAGAAGATCATATTATTCAAAATATTATCAATATAATGAGGAAATACTAATAATTAAAGAGAAAAAATATCAATGACACTAATCACTTGATGAAGTTAAGTCTTGATGACTTAATCGGTACCTTAATGAAATATGAGAGTAGACTCAAAAGATAAGCTAATAATTATAAGAAGAAAATAAAGTATTATTTTATTATACTTCAAATGATTGTGATAATTAACTTTTTAAAATTGTAAGGTGATATAATTCTTGATTTTATCAGAACTTAAAATCATCTTACTGAAATTTTAAGTAATTTTTAAGTTATTATAGATTCAAATTTATTAAACGAAAGTTGGGAATGATAAATCTAAATTGATATTAAATTAAATTATTATTTATCCAATCACCTTACATTGAAAAAATCATTGAAAATAGGATGGTCATACTTTTATCAGTTTTTCATTTTACTTTTATCATTTTTAATTTTATTTTTATCAGTTTTTCATTTTAATTTTATCAATTTTTAATTATACTTGCTTTGGTCTTACATAAATATATTCACTTTAAATTACACAATTTATTTTTGTATGATTAAGAAATTTCAAAGTGAAAATTTTCTTGGAACCACCCTCAATAGGGGAAGATCATCTGATTGAACATGAAGATAACTTTTGGGAGGTTGATGTTATTTTAACATTATATTTTAACCGATCTATTTTTATTTTTATCCAACCAAATATTTTCTAATAAATGGGTATTATTTATATTAAATTTATTCTTTTTTAAAATAAATTATAAATTTATTTCTTAAAACAACTTTTACGGCATATGTTTTTTCAACACTTTTCATTGAAATCCTTCTAAACCATTCATACAACAAAGGAAATATTTTTGGATTCTATCATTCTAAAATACCAATATAATGACCATGATATCAAGGCTTAAAATATCACTCAATCTACTATATTTATAATTATTTATTAAATTTTGAAATGGTTTTAATCGTAAATATCTCTAGGATAATCTATTAGAGGAAGATCAAAGTTCTTTCTGAAAAAATAGTCAAACCCTTAGATCCAATTGAAACATTACCATGGATATTTAGTGAATAAGGTAAAGTTAAAAGTTTGATAATTTTGAAGTATATCTTATTTTATATGGAAATTTATTATAACATCTATGATATTGTCAGAGAAGATGAAGTTCAATATATGAACTCATTATAAGAAGATCTTACCAGATAGGAAAACATGGTTGAAAATGGAATTGATGTTGATAAATTTTATTACATCATTCATGTTAATTTTTTTTAAATATTATAAGAGATTTAGAAGAAATAGAAGCATCCAAAAACATATGATCAGAAAATTATCAAGAGATCTAAATTTCTAATTTTTTATTATATTCTATATTTTATTTCTTTTAATGTACTCTTTTCCTTCATTTATATTTTTAAAAATCCAAAAGGGGGTAAATATTTAAAATTGAAAAATTTTAAGTAATTCATATGAGGGGATAAATTTTTCTTTTATATTTTTTTATCAAAAAATTTAATTTAAAATTAATTTAAGTAGAAGAAAGAATAATTCTTTTTACTAAGATCCATAGGCTGTTTTCTTTTAAAAGTCAATTAAACTTTTCAAATTTTCTTGTGTGTCCTGTGCTTTCCAAAAAGGGGGATATTGTTGAGTCAATTTCTCACTTCATTTGTTTTGGATATCATAATACACTTTATATGAATTTAATCTAACTTTATTTTTAGTTTGGGTTTTTTTGTTTGTGCTGAATGAATGTCCAATAATTGAAATACCTGAGAACATAATAAAGTTTTTGAAAATAAAATGATCTAAAAATCTGTTTAAGATTTCATCCATCATATTTACAAGAATTTTAACTATTCTAATTAACTCATTCATCAATGATTAAAAATACTGAACCAATATTAGATGGAATGTTTTTTTTGATGTTGTTAAAACTAGAATTGAAATTTAAAGAATCCAACCATTGAAATTTTTTACAACATCATCTATAAATAGAGTTGCACCTCGAGCATCAGAAGAAGACATATACACAGTCATGAGTCAAGAATTATGAAATCTCTTATTCTTTTTCAATATTTAAAACTACTTGTTACTAAGAGAGATTAATATTAGTGTAATATTTTTATTTCCAAGTTTTTTTAGCTATGATCTATCTTTGTGTGAGGTTACCCAAATAGATATATTATAATTTCCATTAGAGTTGTTATTTTATTGATCCTATGTAATTGAGGGATTTCGGGGATAGGAATACAAAAGAATTTCCAATCATCTGGATTGAGGAATTCTAGGGCTAGGAAGATAGATCTCAAGAACTTTTAGTGTATGTAAGAGATTTTTTACCGATATGTTAAGATAATGGAATCTAGGGATAGGAAGATAAGACATCCTATAGGTTTTAAAATCTGGGATACCTTATGACATGTTTGAATTCATAGATACCTTGTATCATGTTAATATATTCATCTTACCCTTTGGTATAATTTTTTTTATATATCCTTTATAAAAGTATTTAGTTTATAAACCAATACTCCAAATATTATTTTTTTAGACTTACACTATGTTCAAATCTGAATTTTTATTCCATTTATAATTGTATCAGTAGTTACTATAATACTTGATATTTTAAATTTTCATTTCATAAACACTTTAATCGATAGTTATTGAAATATGATTGCTATTTTTTCTGATGTGCTTTACTATATTTAAAACGGTTTATTTTTACACTACACACATTGTTTTTCTCCAATCGTTGATATTATTAGTGATTTAAAAACCCATAAACTTAATATTTATGGAGGATAAAAATTTTAAGTTTCATTTAACACTATAATTCATGCTCACCCACTATTGTATTCACATTTTCATCCTTCCTTAAGACAACACACACCACTATTTCTTCAATTGATTTTTAAAACCATTAAATCAGTGCTTCTATCAATACACACAAACAAATCTCTAATAATTCTCACACCAGTAAACTTAGATAGTTGATTTAATTATTCTTACCTATGGAGATAACCTAGGATACTTCCATTTAATGTGTTACTATCCTCTATGCACTTGCAAGGAGGTTGTATAACATCACTACATAGTTTACATTCAATCACATTTGGAATCATTTTCATGGAGGTTTGTTCTTATATACTATTAAAATTTAATATACATATAGAAAATGTTAAAAAATAAATACACTCTACATATAATTCTTATAGATTCATATATTTAGACTAATTTTACATTATAGACTTCATTGATTGAACTATGTGGAATTAAAGTTACATGCACACAATAAACTTCATTAGAAACTTCTTTCCTCTAATTATAGAAAATGAAAGACATTTCCATAGAAATGATGCAATGATAACTGAATACATGGATGAGGAAAATCTTTCAATGAAACATCATAAAAAATAAGTGCAACTTTTTAATGAATAAATCATAAAAAATGCACAATAACCACTAAGACTCAATGGATTCCAAGTCCTTGGGGTGTTTTGAAACCCTAATTTCATTACAATGATGTAAAATTCAAGGAACTATGAGCTGAGGAATCATTACTTATAGTACATGCCACTTTTCAATGGATTCCCCTTATAGGATTCTTTAGCATTCATTAAGAAGTTTTTATACATTTTATATTACTTACGGATCATCAATGTGAGTGAAGATGATATGAATATGTAATGATATCCCTATTGTATTAAGGGAAAAGATAAGACATGGAGATTGCAACAAGAGGAAGATTAATTCAAAACATGGGATAAAATTTATAATTATTTTATAAGGAGAATATATCCTCTATATAGAACCATGGATTTGAGTAAAATACTATCTAAATTTTATCAGAAATATCCAGATACTTTCCATAAAGTAAATGAACGGTTTAAGAGTTACTACCAATAGTTCCCCCACTACCAGTTCTCACATTATCCACTTATGTAGTTCTTTTATAAAGGAATTGGGCCTATGGGATAAATATTGGTATAAAATACAGTAAGATTTAACTATGGTTAAAAGATAGTTATAAAAAATCAAGGGACTCTATAATATTCTTTCTTCCAACTCTCATATTTGGAAATAAAAGGGAGAAGAGTCATTGTTAATGAAGAAATGGTGATGAGTTTTTAAAATTCAAGAATTGATGATTTTGAAATACATATGCAAGGTCTTATATCTATGAAACAAGGAGAAATGGATTCATTAAATTATCAATGCATTTATCAGCACAATGTTTTTCATTACATGTATTTTGAAATTACATATCAAGAAGAACTACCCAATCAAGTTAAAGAAGCTATTTTCATGGGAAACTATATGAGATGTAATCAACCCGACCCCATTGGCCTAGAGCCAGTGCCTTACTTTATTATATTAGCATAAGTTACAAGGAATTTATTCCCAAAGGACTAAATAGTTTAGTAGAATTGGTAAACTAGATACATACATGATTGTCACATACATTTGAAAACCCAAATACAAAGCATATTTTTTTTAAATAAATTTATTTACTCTAAAGTATCCTCACAAAAAAACTATAGTACACTTCAAGGATTACTAAGTAAAATAAAACATAAGAAAGGGTTGAGATCAGATACTCAGTAAGGGTATGCATATAGTGGAAGTTATCATAAATAATTATAAATAACTATGGAAATGTGATTAACTAAAACACATTCCACTTAATCAATAACATGAGCATAATATGGAAGGAATAAAATATAATAAAATAATTCTATATAAATAATTATATAATAATGAAGCTTAACCAGGGATATTATAATAGTCAAATAATTCACATGTAATATCAATGACTAATCTCATGATTATGGAATGCATAATGTTGGACATTAAAAACATATCATCGAGGATTAAGCCTAGACACTGTACATAAATAGGTAAGGCCTCATCCAATACCCAAACTATTTTGTCTCATGACACCTACTAATGCATTGAAGATTTATATAGGTCCCCATATTTTACATACAAATTCTGATACATTCATCATATAAAATTGGTGAAACATAATCAACATATAAATTTGTATTGAAACTAGAATACTAAATATAAATAACATTAATTGAGTAGACATAATAACAAACCATACAGAGTAAAATGGTGAATGGTATCAGAAGATATAAACCTCTATGAAGTACAAAATTCAAAAAACTGTTTTCACATAGATGAAGATACTTTTAAATGAGTCCACTAAAAAATTCTTAGCGAAAATAATCCTTAAACATTCCAAAGTATCCCATACATCTTTGAACCATTTTAATCATAACACCCATGAAGGAATAACATTAAATGAAACTTATAATATCATTAGAATAAGGATATTCATGATTTAAAATTTCAATGTAGTAGTATATACACCACAGAACAAAAATAGGTGGTGTATAAATCATATATCTCACAAAAGTAAAAGTGAGACGAGAAAACTCATACCTTTCAATTTAATTCATTTGAACATGTTTTAACCTCTTGTATAATGGTTTTAAGAATTTTATTAACTTATATAATATATTTAATCATATTTATGATACCATATATGATTTTCTTATATCATTTTATCACCCGTTTGTTGATAATACTTTGTTATTACCCCTGTTCCAGGTGTCAAATGATTTATTTTCCCATGCATGATTTTTCATGAATGTCTCAGTTATTTTTCATAGCATATAGATCCAAAATATCCAACATGATTTTAAGGTCATAAATTTCATATTTATTAATTATATAAATTTTATAATCATTCTTGAATGGTTAACCAAGAAAATTAATCGCATCACGTTGTGGAGATGGTAAGTCGTACGTACGCATGAGTGATGGTATCATTTCCTTATTAGTGAAAGGGTAAAGAAGTGTAAG
This sequence comes from Viscum album, assembly GCA_963277665.1. NCBI lineage: Eukaryota > Viridiplantae > Streptophyta > Magnoliopsida > Santalales > Viscaceae > Viscum > Viscum album. The sequence goes on along the minus strand of OY728167.1, from coordinate 506,588,907 downwards.
GTATAATAATTTATAAAGAATAAATATCATGTCATAATTATCATATATATCCATTATTTCCACCATTATACCTGTAACACCCCGACCCCAGCTACCTAGAGTCGGTGCATTACTTCGTAACATTGGCATGATCACAAAAGATCAAGTCTCGAAAGACCGATTAGTTTAGTAGCCTTGTAAACACTAGATACATTCATAAGTCTTACATTACATCATAAAGTGAAAAACTAATAACAAAGTCTTCATAGTCCACACTCATATCCTCTTCTGACTATCCCTGCAGGTCATTCCTAAAATACTTCTTCACATCCTGGAAAATATTAAAACATTGAAAGGGGTGAGCTCAGATGCTCAGTAAGGATAACAACATAGTGGAAGCTTTCATCAATAAACATAAACATTTAAGGCAATGTATAACTAAAACAAAAGCCTTTTAAACATGAACTTCAACATAATATGGCAAAAGTAAAATGAGATAATGCCATTCACTTCTTCACATGGATATTCTAATGGTCGAATAATCACATGCAATATCAATAACCACTTTCATAATGATGGAATGCATAATGCCAGACATTCTGAAACATTTTGTCAAGGCCTCGTCCAAGACGTCTAAAATGATTAAGGCCTCGGCCAAAATCATAAATCAAATTTGGAAAGGGCCTCGGCCAATTCCATGTCTAGTTGTCTCATGAGACCTACCGATGCATCGAGGAGCTATAGCGGGCTCCACCCGTCACTTATTAAGTCCAATGCATTCCTCATATGAATAGGTTTAAACATATCATAAACCATAACATAATCATATCACATAAAACATGCATAAAGGAAACAAAATTTCCATATTTCAATCACAAGATATCAATAAAACACATTGATATAAAAAAAACGCTTTCAAAACCATTTTCAATACCAAAATAAAAGAAAGTTAAAACTTTGTATTTATTTTTCTTTAAAAAAAAGTGATGGCTTGTAGAGGAAGCCGAAACTCAAATAATGGCCACGGCGGCGGAGAAGTCGTTGTCACCGCATATGTATGGAAAGAAAAACATTCCCTTTTTGTCGTTTAGTAAAACGCTTCATATAAAAAAATATTCCTTTTGAATAAACATAAAAGTCAAAGGGGTTTATACACCGTATAAAAGAAAGTTGTGTATAAAACCAAATATGCCTCAATGAAAGGAGATTGAGATGATGTCCTTAAAAGATCATTTTTAAAATAAAATAGATCTATTATGTGTATTCACTATAGTTACACATAAATAAATTAAAAATACAAAATAAGACATAATAATATCATGACATAATTTGAAAGTAGGAGATTAACCCAAAGAATGGAAATTGGGTTAAGAAATTCCCTTACCTCGTGTCCGACTTGAATCAACCGTTCTTTAACCTCCTGAATAATAAACTAGAGTTAATATCTACCTTATTAAGAACCATTTTCAATTTAATTGTCCTTTTTATATCACTTATTACAATGTTATGAACATTATGTAATTATTTAAGTTAATAACGGTCGTTTTGTCGATCTTTGGTACTTGAGTCAACAATAAACTTCTTATAATTACAAGTTGTTCATGTGGTGAAATATCCATTATATCCAGAATTATATTCATGATGTAGATATCATATAGATCATATATATCCATTATATACATTCATTCATAATATTACATAACATTTAGAGGTAAGAAATGAAATGCACCGTTCATGGAAACGGTAAGCCGTACGTACGCATGAACGCTACTTTCATTTCTATTTCGTATTTAATGGAATGAAATCATAATGATATAAATGTATAATATAATTCCAGTATAATATAGTGTATAATACCATTTACTCCATCCTTTATACATCCCACATATGGCATTAACGATTCAAATCACTTTGAGGGGGCGGTAGTCCGCACTTCCTAAAATGAAATTATCGCGTTTACCCATAATAAAAAACATAAAGTATGCCATAAATGAGAAATACAGAAGCATAAGTAAAACATAAACATATTATATATCATATATAAATATAGTGACATCTTAATGGACACCTTTGAAGGTGTTATATGAGTGTTGAACAATCATCGTTTCATGAGGCAGAAATTTTCCATCCACAGAAACCGTATGTTCTTTAACCATTAGATGTAGGTGTGTGTAAGTGTAGATCGAATCCTTCTTATAAAAACATCCTAGTATATTTAGGATACTGGTGTTGTTACAAAATAAATGAATAAAAAGAGTTTAGGGGGTTGGAGAAGAAAAATAAAACAAAACAACATTAGAGAATACATTACCTCAAAATCGGGTAACTCTTTTTGATTTGAGCCAAAGGCTTCATTGGGAAGAGTTCTTCCCAAAGTGAGGCTTCTAGGAGTAAGAGGGGGAAGTTGGGAGAGTATTTGGGCAGAGGTTGGCCGATCCAAATGGCTTGAAAGTGTGAATGAGGTGGTAGAGGTGGGGGCCTTTTATAAGAGGAGAGGAGGGGCACTCTTGGAAAGTAAGGAAATTTTACATTATTATACAATGCTTTTCGGATTCTAAAGGTCCCACACTTACATAATTCATGGCTAAGGTGATAAGGGTTCGAAATCTACCCATACAATAGTCTTTGGACAATTTTAAGCCTTGGATTGTACATTATCTTTTCATTTTATTAAAATCGTTAAATAATGAGGTCATCGCTGCACCATAATGATGTCATAAATAATTTAATTTATTTAATGTCTAAAAATTATAAAAAAACTACTATGATGTATGAAATCTTTTTAGATTTCCAATGACTATTTATAGTAAAAAATATTACTTGTATAACCCCATGTAAAAATTGTTTTAGTAAAACATTTCATGTTTGTGTCATTTTTTACTTTAACATTAAATAAAAGGTATTTATGTCATTTTCCAACTAAAGTGGCTCCATGGGGTCCCCAAGTTGACTCATTGATTGTCTTGGTCGGCAATGGCACATCCAATGAGGGTAGAACATATGTCAAGCTCATCTCATATTATTAAAACATTATTTTTACCTTAAACTACACTAATTACCTCTAATCGCGATTAAGAACTTAAAAGTTACTATTCACCAAAAAATTATTTTAATCTCATTGAACCACATTTTACTTCTTAATGACAACCATGTATGTCGGATTTTTGAAAATCAAATCACAGAAGTGGTAATATTTCATTTAAACGAAAAATCAGTTATTTAACTACCACTTAGTGGTTTCACTATTCATCATAAATTGAAGTTTTCCAGAACAATGCCAAAATTTCACCCTAAGCTATAATTGATATTCCGAATTAAAAAATTATTTCTATTTTACAAAATTCCAAACATATAAGTTGCATTAATTAATTTTATAATTAATTCCCACTGTCACAACAAATAGCGTGTTTTTAAGAAACAATTTATATCAAAAGATTGGCAATTGTTTATGTCCAATTTCAATGTTAAATTAATTCTAATGACCACCATTGGATAAAATGGTAAAAATATATTCTAATTATACTTTAAAACCACTAAATATTATAATTTATCACTATAAATTATTTTGATTAAAAAAGTTGTTTTTAAGTATTTTTCACTATTCATAAAAAATTAGAAGTTCTCAGAAAAATACCAAAAATTCAACATAGGCTAATTTCGATATTCCGAATCAAAAAATGAAGTCCATTTTGAAATATAAAATTTCTATAATTTTAAAAAGTGGTTATTACTATTCATAATGGCTACTTTGATTAGTCGTGGTGTTTTAGAACTCGAAGTTGCGTACAATGCAAGCCATTGCATTATTGAATGAGAAGCGTATCGTGGAAGCTCAGGGTGTTACATTCTCCCCTCCTTCAATAAATTGCATCCTCGCAATTTGAAATTTTTTTCTTTGAAAATAAAAGGTTGAAAAGAGAAAATACCTTTGTGGAAAACCCACATCGGAAATAAGATTAATAAAGTTTAGCCTTAATAAGAGGGAAATGGAAATAAGAAAGTCACCACCAAATTATGATCTCGATAAGGAGAAAATTGGTGGAAATTAGAGACATATAATTGGAGGAAAAACGTAAATATTTGTAGGGAGTGATTGAGGTCATCAATCACAATCAACTGTCAAATTGAGGGCCTCAAAGCCTTCAATCTATGTTGATTTAAAATATCAATAGTTCAACAAGACATAAGGTATTAGGATAACACATTTTTTTTGTTTTAATATCCCTTTACTAAAGTTTAAGAATTAATTTATTCATTGAATAAGAGATAGGTATATATATATTTATTCTTGACAATTAGAGTTTCAACCTTCAACTCATCTTTCACTCAAAAAGATAATAGAACTCAAAAATATTATACTTATCCTAATTGTATAAGGTTCCAAATATTAACACATACCATTTAGATTAGTAAAATTATTTTGTAATAACCAGGGACTTCCTGTAGGCTAGTGGTAGGAAATAAAGGCCTGTCGCACTATGGTTGTGGGTTCGATTCCTGCAGCTTTGTCTGACGTGACGAGTTATGCCCCACCCTGCAGGTTTTCCTTTTCCTAAAACTATAGTAGTATAATATTCTAAAAATAATCTTCATAAATTTTTTAACCTTAAACAATACTATCCAAAGATCAACTTAATCCACTCCAACCTTTATAGTTATCCAAAATACCTCTGTCCAGACTTTCTCTAAAAGGTTTCTTAATTCCAAAATCAATTTATCAGATTCCCCAAACAAAGTAAAGTTTCTCTTATTGTCACATACTAAAAATATGATTACCTTCATCATATTAAAACCTTACTGAAACAACAAGTATTGCAGTACAATCCTTATATACATATCACATTATTCTAATAACCATAATATAATCCATGAGTCCAAAGGCACCAATACATTAATTATTCCGCTTCAACTGTAGTAACAGCATAAGATTTTCCTTGATCCCTTGGCCTTTTCTGAGGTAAGTTTCCCTGACGCTTAGGACATTCATTTTCATAATGCCCCATTTACCTACAATTGTAGCATTCAACATTGATAGCCTCTTTCCTTCCCTTGCAATCACGCGCCTGGTGACCTTTTTCTCCACATTTATAACAAACTCCCATTCCTTTTAGGCAAGTACCAGGGTGATTCTTCCCACAATTATCACATAATGGAAAATCCTTCTTTCCCTTTTTCCCTTTATCTGTCTCTTGTTCCACCGTTCTCTTCTTCTCTTGCTTTACTTTGTTGTCATAAGACTTAGAGAATTCTTTTTCTGTCTTGATAGCACATGAGACAATATCTTCGTATGTTGAGAAAGATTGTGATAATAAATCTCTACAGAGAAATGGTTTTAACCCATCAAAGAAACGATCAATCTTACCTATTGGGTTATGTATATAATCTGCAGCATACCTCGCCAACCTTGTAAAGTTGTCCTCATACTTTGCGACATTCTCATCCTCCTTTTGTCTCAGACTCAGAAATTTCCTTTCCATATCTGCTCGATGGTCACGAGGAAAGTATTTTTCTAAGAAAAGCTCTTTGAACTCCCTCCATTCCATATTCGATACGTCATCATCTTCCTTTTGTTTTGAATCAGCGACCACCACTGATCGGCATCTCCAGTGAGGCGGTAAACTGCCATGACAACCTTCTCCCTTTCACTACTCCCCAAGGTATGGAATATTTTCTCTAAGGAATTTATCCATTACTCACCTACTATAGGATTTGTACTCCCATTGAAGGTTGGTGGTTGTTGCCTCATGAAACGGTCTAGCATTGATCCTCCACGTTGCGGATCAGGGTGCTCCATACGAGTAAGGTGATTATTCATAACCTGAGTGAGTAGTCCCAGTATGGTAATAAGTTGATCATCACCAGTTGTATCTCCAGATCCACAATAATTATCTTGAGCAGGAGGGTAATCCCTACACGGAGTTCGTGCATTGATACAGTTTCCATTCCTTCCACTAGGCGCCATTTCTAAACAATGGCATAAACTAGATTAGTTTATGAATCAAAATACATAATTCCATACTTGTAAAACACTTTACATAAATTGAACTATTTATGGATATAATCCATAATCATAAAAAAATGTTTTCTTTGAGGAAGTATATACGCATAACCCTTCATAGTGGTTTGTAAATAAAATGAGAATTATCCTAAGCATATCCCCCGGGAGTGTCGTAACCAAGAGTGTAACAAGGCCCGTTGTCATGCACCAGTTCCCATTCGAGTCTATCTCAAAGCGGTGTTTTCGGGTTTTACCCCTAGGTACATCTGTGCCAGAGCCGCCTCTATCTGCTCGTATCCAGACAGGGATGTATTGCTCGGAAAACTCATAACATCTCTATAATACCAAAATTCTAGGAAGTTCTTCTATACTAATCCTCAAAGTCTATCTTTGGGCTATCTGCTCTAATCAGAGTTTATCTAAATCTAGCTTCAAAGGTTAGTACTAAACTGCCTCTGATACCAACTGTAACACCCCGACCCCAGCTACCCAGAGTCGGTGCATTACTTCGTAACATTGGCATGATCACAAAAGATCAATTCTCGAAAGACCGATTAGTTTAGTAGTCTTGGAAACACTAGATACATTCATAAGTCTTACATTACATCATAAAGTGAAAAACTAATAACAAAGTCTTCATAGTCCACACTCATATCCTCTTCTGACTATCCCTGAAGGTCATTCCTAAAATACTTCTTCACATCCTGGAAAATATTAAAACATTGAAATGGGTGAGCTCAGATGCTCAGTAAGGATAACAACATAGCAGAAGCTTTCATCAATAAACATAAACATTTAAGGCAATGTATAACTAAAAAAAAGCCTTTTAAACATGAACTTCAACATAATATGGCAAAAGTAAAATGAGATAATTCCATTCACTTCTTCACATAGATATTCTACTGGTCGAATAATCACATGCAATATCAATAACCACTTTCATAATGATGGAATGCATAATGCCAGACATTCTGAAACATTTTGTCAAGGCCTCGGCCAAGACGTCTAAAATGATTAAGGCCTCGGCCAAAATCACAAATCAAATTGGGAAAGGGACTCGGACAATTCCACGTCTAGTTGTCTCATGAGACCTACCGATGCATCGAGGAGCTATAGCGGGCTCCACCCGTCACTTATTAAGTCCAATGCATTCCTCATATGAATAGGTTTAAACATATCATAAACCATAACATAATCATATCACATAAAACATGCATAAAGGAAACAAAACATTTCCACATTTCAATCACAAGATATCAATACAACACATTGATATAAAAAAAACTCTTTCAGAACCATTTTCAATACCAAAATAAAAGAAAGTTAAAACTTTGTATTTATTTTTCTTTAAAAAAAAGTGATGGCTTGTAGAGGAAGCCGAAACTCAAATAATGGTCACGGCGGCGGAGAAGTCGTCGTCGCCGCATATGTATGGAAAGAAAAAAATTCCCTTTTTGTCGTTTAGTAAAACGCTTCGTATAAAAAAAGATTCCTTTTGAATAAACGTAAAAGTCAAATGGGTTTATACACCGTATAAAAGAAAGTTGTGTATAAAACCAAATATGCCTCAATGAAAGGAGATTGAGACGATGCCCTTAAAAGATCATTTTTAAAATAAAATAGATCTATTATGTGTATTCACTATAGGTACACATAAAGAAATTAAAAATACAAAATAAGACATAATAATATCATGACATAATTTGAAAGTAGGAGATTAACCCAAAGAATGGAAATTGGGTTAAGAAATTCCCTTACCTCGTGTCCGACTTGACTCAACCGTTATTTAACCTCCTGAATAATAAACTAGAGTTAATATCTACCTTATTAAGAACCATTTTCAATTTCATTATCCTTTTTATATCACTTATTACAATGTTATTAACATTATGTAATTATTTAAGTTAATAACGGTCGTTTTGTCGATCTTTGGTACTTGAGTCAACAATAAACTTCTTATAATTACAAGTTGTTCATGTGGTGAAATATCCATTATATACAGAATTATATTCATGATGTAGATATCATATATATCATATATATCCAGTATATACATTCATTCATAATATTACATAACATTTAGAGGTAAGAAATGAAATGCACCGTTCATGGAGACGGTAAGCCGTACGTACGCATGAACACTACTTTCATTTCTATTTCGTATTTAATGGAATGAAATCATAATGATATAAATGTATAATATAATTCCAGTATAATATAGTGTATTATACCATTTACTCCATCCTTTATACATCCCACATATGGCATTAACGATTCAAATCACTTTGAGGGGGCGGTAGTCCGCACTTCCTAAAATGAAATTATCGCGTTTACCCATAATGGAAATCATAAAGTATGCCATAAATGAGAAATACAGAAGAATAAGTAAAACATAAACATATTATATATCATATATAAATATGGTGACATCTTAATGTCCACCTTTGAAGGTGTTATATGAGTGTTGAACAATCATCATTTCATGAGGCAAAAATTTTCCATCCACAGAAACCGTATGTTCTTTAACCATTAGATGTAGGTGTGTGTAAGTGTAGATAGAATAATTCTTATAAAAACATCCTAGTATATTGAGTATACTGGTGTTGTTACAAAATAAATTAATAAAAAGAGTTTAGGGGGTTGGAGAAGAAAAATAAAACAAAACAACATTAGATAAGACATTACCTCAAAATCGGGTAACTCTTTTTGATTTGAGCCAAAGGCTTCCTTGGGAAGAGTTCTGCCCAAAGTGAGGCTTCTAGGAGTAAGAGGGGGAAGTTGGGAGAGTATTTGGGTAGAGGTTGGCCGAGCCAAATGGCTTGAATGTGTGAATGAGGTGGTAGAGGTGGGGGCCTTTTATAAGAGGAGAGGAGGGGCACTCTTGGAAAGTAAGGAAATTTTACATTATTATACAATGCTTTTCGGATTCTAAAGGTCCCACACTTACATAATTCGTGGCTAAGGTGATAAGGGTTCGAAATATACCCATCCAATAGTCTTTGGACAAGTGTAAGCCTTGGATTGTTTATTATGTTTTCATTTTATTAAAATCGTTAAATAATGAGGTCATCGCTGCATCATAATGATGTAATAAATAATTTAATTTATTTAATGTCTAAAAATTATAAAAAAACTACTATGATGTAGGAAATCTTTTTAGATTTCCAATGACTATTTATAGTAAAAAATATGACTTGTATAACCCCATGTAAAAATTGTTTTAGTAAAACATTTCATGTTTGTGTCATTTTTTACTTTAACATTAAATAAAAGGTATTTATTTCATTTTCCAACTAAAGTGGCTCCATGGGGTCCCCAAGTTGACCCATGGATTGTCTTGGTCGGACATAGCACATCCAATGAGGGTAGGACATGTGTCATGCTCATCTCATATTATTAAAACATTATTTTTACCTTAAACTACACTAATTACCTCTAATCGCGATTAAGAACTTAAAAGTTACTATTCACCAAAAAATTATTTTAATCTCATTGAACCACATTTTACTTCTTAATGACAACCATGTATGTCGGATTTTTGAAAATCAAATCACAGAAGTGGTAATATTTCATTTAAACGAAAAATCAGTTATTTAACTACCACTTAGTGGTTTCACTATTCATCAAAAATTGAAGTTTTCCAGAACAATGCCAAAATTTCACCCTAAGCTATAATTGATATTCCGAATTCAAAAATGATTTCTATTTTACAAAATTCCAAACATATAAGTTGCATTAATTAATTTTATAATTAGTTCCCGCTGTCACAACAAATAGCGTGTTTTTAAGAAACAATTTATATCAAAATATTGACAATTGTTTATGTCCAATTTCAATGTTAAATTAATTCTAATGACCACCATTGGATAAAATGGTAAAAATATATTCTAATTATACTTTAAAACCACTAAATAGTATAATTTATCACTATAAATTATTTTGATTAAAAAAGTTGTTTTTAAGTATTTTTCACTATTCATAAAAAATTAGTTCTCAGAAAAATACCAAAAATTCAACATAGGCTAATTTCGATATTCCGAATCCAAAAATGAAGTCCATTTTGAAATATAAAATTTCTATAATTTTAAAAAGTGGTTATTACTATTCATAATGGCTACTTTGATTAGTCGCGGTGTTTTAGAACTCGAAGTTGCGTACAATGCAAGCCATTGCATTATTGAATGAGAAGCGTATCGTGGAAGCTCAGGGTGTTACAATACCCAACCAAGTAAAGTGATGATGAAAATAGTTTACACCATGTAGTGGAGATGGTAAGCTATACGTACGCATGTGTGGTGATTTCATTTTTCATAGAATGGATAAAACATGGAATATGGTTGTCCCATATTAATAATAACATATCAAAATATAGATTATAATGTAGTTATTAATTTATCATGGAAACAACACATGAATAGTAAGTGAAAGAAGAAATAAACTAGAAAGAGTTGATAAATACTATTATATCTTCTTCGGCATACTTCCTTTAAATATCTTTTTAAGGGATCTAGGGTTGGTATTTTTGGAAGACCAGGATCTCCAGAACTTCTATAATGATTTTTGGAGGATAATTTTATAGGGTTTGGTCAAGATATAAGGCTCAAGGTGTTGTATATAAGTGAGGGAGGAGGTTCCCTTATTATAATTGACGTGAGGGGAACTTTTGAAATCTCCAAAAATATTAAATTAATATAAATTAAAATTCATTTAAAAATGGATCCAAAGTGAGTTTTTTCTAAGATAAGATGAGTATATTTCGAAAACCTCTCATAAAATATTTTTTAGACAATTTTAGGTCACATTCTAAAACTTATCTATTTGTTTTAACCCCTATTTAAACCCTTTAACTCTTAACGTGACAACATGTGTTTTTACTCTCTGAAGGTTAATATAGTTACTATAAAATTTCAAAAGAACCATATATGGGTCATTTATGACCTGTTAAAATTTATCCCAATATTTTTTCAGAATTTCATATTTTTATGAATTTTATATCTTTTAATAAAATATTGTTTATTTTGAAATATCATTAATGTCAATTTTGACACTATTTATTACTTTCACTTTTAAAAAATATTAATACACAATATAACTTTAAAAAAATATTTAATATAACCCTAATATTTATATTTCATCTATTAAATTTTGGATGACATTAATTATCTCAAATTATAATTATTTTAATATTTTTAATATCATTTATTCGATATTTCATTAATTAAATAATTATTGCATCATCATTGTGAAATCCTTTAAGGTAATTATATTTTTTATAAAAATAAAAAATAAGTTTACATTATGAATATAAAAAATTTAGATTTCAATTTAATATTTTTAGTAGAAGATACCATCTCTATAATATCATATAAAAAATGTTGTAATCATTAAAATCATGAATGTGATAACTTTTACTTTTCATTTAATAAAATATTTTAAGGGTCATAGTCACTTCCTAATGTTAAAAATTGTCATATATCCAAACATTCAATAATTAGGAATGGAAATAAATCATCCAATAAAATTTAGGCCGGTTTTATGGTCAATTAATTGTACTTATAATATTATTTTTACCCATAATTACATGATTTACCTTTTACCGTGGTAACAAAAATTTACCAAAGTGACTATTAATATTATCCACAAATAAAATGTAAATATTTACTTAATTTTAAACTTATTATTACAAATATGGAATCCATTTTTCAAAATATAATTCCTAGAAGTTCCAAAAATTAATTTAAAATTAATCCCACGGACGGGATGAAACAACGGGTTTTTAAAGTAAAAATGTTCAAAAGTTTGAAAAAAAATTATATCCAAATTCAATGTGATATTAATTAATGTGACATAAATTATATTAAATTATATAAAATTGATCTAATTATATTTTAAAACCAGTTTTAAATATAATTTAAATATATAAATAAATTATATGAAAAAACATTTTTCAAATAAAATGCAGTGTTATTCGCTATTCATCAAAAAATGAAACATGTCTGAAAAATAACAAAAATTAAACCAAAGTAAATTTTAATATTCTAATTTAAAAAATGAATTTTATTTTCTAAAATATAATTTTTAAAAGTTTTAAAGTTTATTTTTAAAACAATTGCACCATTAAAATCCAAAAAAAAACTATCTTTATAAAAAAATATAGGTTTTATGCGTAAAATTGGATTTATTCTTATCTTATGCCTATAAAATATATTGTATGAATGTAAAAACATTTTAGTATATATAAATTTTATAATGTGGTTAATAATATTAATTCCAACCAATAAAATGGCTAGGTTATAATAATATTTCATTATTTAATATGGGTGTTGTGTGAAACGTAAGCTATCAAAGAGATTAAATTTAAAAAGAGACATCCCAAAAAATCTTGGGGTGTTACATTATATCCTCCTTCAATAAATTTTACCCTCTCAATTTTTTATTTCAGGCTTGGTAACAAAGGTTTGAATTTTAAAAATACCTTTATTGAAAACTCACATTGAAAATAGTATTAATGAATCTTCCAATTAAAAAAAGGAAAGAGAAGTACAAAGGTCACCTAAGATAACACATACTACAATTATATGTAATAAAATATGGACATGGAAGAGAAAAATAACTCTGAAATACTAATAGATACTGATAGATAACATGATCATGGGAAATTTAACCATCGCAAAACCATAAATATGTGATGGGTTAAAAGACCATTGATAAAAGAAAGGGGATGAAATTTTTGTTTCAAAATAATTTTTCATAAAGTTAAGGAATTAATTTACTTCCTAGAATAATAAAATAAGGAAAAATACTTACTTGATAAGTTGAGTCTCATACTTTAATCAATTTCCACCAAAAAATCTTCTTTTTCTCCAAATGATGAGTATTTAAGATGAATTTTTCATAACTGAAGAATTTGATTCAACCTCTATTGATCACAAAATCCACGAAAGTAAAAAAACATTCTTAATCCTACATTTATACATTAAACAAAAACAAAATAGTTATGATAAGATAAGATAATCCCCCAAAAATAATAAATCTTTATATGATAAAAAAATAAATTTAATTTCCAAAATTTCAACAGTAATATGAAAATTTCAACATAGATTATTCAAAAAATAGCTATCCTTTTTATACTAAGATTAAAAAATAAAAATAAAAAGGATTTGATCAAATAGTCTTCCAAATAACATCAATCACTCTTAATGTCTCATAATAAAAATTTAATTTCCTAAATCCCATAATATCCAAGATATAATAACCATTTCCATAAATAACCAGAATCTCCATAATTCCACAATAAAATCATATCTAACTCAAAAAATAGAATTCAACCTTTATTGCTCATAATATTATGTTTACCTTAATCTTATAGGATTCCAAAAATAGTGAATGTCTTCTGAAATAACTTTAATCACTTAATCAGAAAATCATTTTCCAATCACAATGTTATCTATTTGATAAAACAAATTTCCCTAAAATAAAAATAAAATTCATCTATTAGATAGTTTAACTAAAAAAATTCATGCTAACTAGGGATTTAGATAGGCTAATGTTAGACGTTGCACCATTTTCGGCCTTCGGTTGGGGGTTCAAACCTTGCGGCCCTTCCAGACGTGATGGGTTATCACCCAGCCTATGGGTTGTCCTTTTTTTTAAATTATGTTAATGTTATAAAAAAATGTGATAAGAATCCCCAAAACTACCCTAAATATATTCAACATTAATTAAATGCGTCATCCACAAAGGTTATTACATACATTTAATTTTTTATTCCCAAGAATATAAAAACCATAAATTACCATAAATTCAAAGATCATATAAAGCCTAATGGTTATACTTAACATTAAACATGTTTTCACAATATTTAAAGAATTTATTCCTTAAATAAATTTTCTACACATACTAAACCAATGGGTTGTGTTACCACAAATGTCACCCAAAATATCTGTAATCTTGATTAACCCCCATAACATAAAACCTAAAAAAGCATGTTTAAGAACATTAAACTCAAAAATCTATGATGGTGTATATATCTCTAAAGCTAATGAAAATATATCAACACAATAATTTATAAACTTCATGATTATTATAATCATGATACCATTGGTGACATGCATATTTAACACACTGTCTATAACATTCAGTTTTAAACTAGTTCCTTCTTGTTTCATCCATTAACTTAAACCAAAATCATAATGTGAGAAAAAATAATCATAGAGATAAATCACATAGTCATGTAGAATCATTTATAAGATGTTACCCTATACTTAGACTTATTCATAAAGTTATCCATATGGTTATATTCCCTGATATATGTTCCTCCTAAATCAAGTTCCCAAGGTTTCTAATAAAATTTCTTTGATACCAACTATAATTACCCCAACCCCAGTAGCCCAGATCTGGTACCTTAATTTATTAAATTGGAATAAGATACAAGGAATTTATTCCTAAAGTACTGAATAGTTTATTAGTCTTGGTAAACTATATAAATACATGATTTTCATATACATTTGAAAACCCAAATTACAACATTTTTTTATTTTTTGAGAATAACTTTGTTTCCTATAGAATATAATTTCATAAAAACCATAGTACACTTAATGGATTCATGAGGAAAATAAAACATAAGAAATGTGAGATCATAGATGATCATTAAGGGTAAACATATAGCAGAAGCTGTCATAAATAATTATAAACAATTATGGAAAGGTGATTAACTCAAAAACATGCCACTTAATCAATAACTTGATCATAATGTGGAAGAAATTAAAGATGATAAAATAATTCCATATAAATAATTACATGATAATTAATATTAACCATGGATATTATACTAGTAAAATAATTCACATGGAATATCAAAAACTAATCTCATAATGAGGGAATGAATAATGTCAGATATCAAAATCATACCATCAAGGTTTCGGCCAAGATACCATACATAAACGGGTAAGGCCTCAGCCAATACCCAAACTAGTTTATCTCATGAGACCAACTGATTCCTCGAGGGTTTATAAATAGAACCTTTCATCACTTACTAAGTCCAATACATTCTTATATGAAAGTGGTGAAAGATAATCAATATATACATCTGTATTGAAACCAGAATACAGAATATAAATAACTTTAATTAAGTAGAAATAATCACAAACCATCTAGAGTAATATAGTTAATGGTATAAAAAGAGACAAAACTATATAATATAAAACATTCAAAAAATGATGTTTATATAGATGAAGAAAATTTTAAATGATACCATTGATAATTTCTTGAGGAAAATAATCCTTAAACATACCAAAGTGTCCTATACCACTTTAAAACATTTTAATCATAATACCCATGAAGGAATAACATTAAATGAAACTTATAGTATCATGAAAATAAATATATTCATGATATAACATGTAAAAGGATAAGTATATACACAACTTAATAAAAATAAGTGGTGTATAAGGCATATATCTCAAATAAGTAAAAGTGAGATGAGAATACCCTTACCTTGTGCTTTCCTTTAGTTAAAAAATATTTAACCTCTAGTATAATGGTTTTAGGAATTTTATTAACTTATATAATAACATTAGTCATATTTATGATATCATATATGATCTTATTATATTATTTTATCACCCTTTTTTGATAATATTCCATTATTACACCTCTTTTGGGTGTCAACTGCTTCATTTTCCCATGCATTGTAATGACCCAAAGTTTCATTAATGGAAATCCCTCTTGATCTAATTAAATTTCTATTTATGTTTATATAAAATTTCAACTTCTTTGGTTTATGTTAAGAATTTTTACCGTTGCCAATTTACTCAGACAAAAGAAGCGATGACCTCATCCCGTAGAATTGCTCCATACGAAGCCCATTTGTCGGAGCTCAGAAAATAGGTGGCATCCTTGGTCTTCCCTCTTGACTAAGCCCAAGCTAAACTTCATCATGTCAAGCTCGAACGGGACCGTCTACGGGACAAGTGGAAGTTGATAGAAATTACCACTCGAGCGATGTTATCCGAGCCACCCCAAGAGTCTGTCACCATCGCACACCTTACCCTTAGGTCTTATGCGGCTATTTTAAGGGGTTATGTAACAAATCTCTAGTACTATGTTCATGTATATAATATTTGTATATAATAATGAATATACCTCCTTGTCATTTTTGATACATTGTAAATAGTTTTTAAAGTACAAATAGTGTTTTTAGTTATTATTTAATTAAGAATTCTATTTTATTAAATTAAGGGATTTTTAAATTAAATAATATTTTAATAAAATATTATTATTATTAAATTATTTTTTATTAAATATAAATGATCTTATAATTTTATGAATGCAATTATAATTTTTATTAAGGTTTGAAATCCATTTCTGTCAAAACCCGTGAGTTTTCGATAAATGCAGGTTTTTATTTTAAAAGATAAAATTAACATATTTATATGATTATTTAGATAAAATAAATTTTATTTCTGGAATCAGGACGTCGAAATTATCCAACGGTGAATCTTTAATAATTTTCTGAGACAGTCAAATTTTTGGGTAAAAATTAAATACCGTTTAAATATATAATGTGTTTTATGACATCATAATGACCCAATAGTGATGTAATAAAATACTATAAGCTTTTTGTTCGGCCAATATATGTTTTACCATTAAAATAATGTGATTTTGGGTTTGTTTGAACTACTTTTCAAAGCATTAATGGACCCCTCAAGACTTATTAAACATATTGTCTTTTTAAATTATTTTCCATGGGAGTGTGACTCACCTCCACATAAGAAAACCTATTATTTTAAGAAGTTCGGACTTGGACTTATAAAATATTGTTTTCCTATTCCCTTTTCTAAAAACCATGGGCAAAAACCATGGGATGGTTTGTGGTTTGGATTAATTTAATATAAGGGGTCCCAAACCTAAATAATAAAGAATTCCCTCACCTTTCCTATATAAACCCACCCAAGATCCCACTTCCTCCTCACTCAAAGCCTTTGGAGTTCGTCCAACCTCTGCCCTACTCTCTCTAGAATCCTCCCAAGGTTCCCCAATCTCCGAAGAATCCTCTCTCAAGCCTCTATCAAGCCTTTGGAAGCACACTTCCAAGTAAGGGTTTTTTCTTCTTTTCTCATTTTTGTCCAATTTTATTTAAGTTGTTTTTCCCTTTTAATTTCAATTATGAATGTTCAGGTATGGTTTCACACCTCCCTCATACTGCCCTATTTATGTTTGAATTATGGGAGACCCCTTTCTCTCTCATTAAATGCCTCCCATGTACACCTGTTACTATGCTGAAATTCCGAAAGGAACTTCTCTCTCCTCTTTTACATTCAAGCAATACTTTTGTATCATGAATCTAAATTTCATTAGAAATGTTTGGATATGTATCTATATGACCCTATTACTGTAAATTTCATGTAAATATGATTAGACACCCCTTTATCTCTCATCAACCATTTTTATGAATTCTTATGTCATGCCGTTACGCTGCCGAAATCGCATCGATTTTCTAAGCCAATGCCATTGTGTAGTGAATACCATACCCATTTCTCCATCAAGGGTATTCACCTTTATTAACATTTACTTATTGATTATAAAGTTTTATGTATGAATTACACATTATTTTATCGTGGAATGAATGATTATGTTTTATTAATCCATGTTTTATGGTCCATGTGGCACACTTATGCATGAAATGAAATGTTTAAGAAGGGTGCGCCCTTATATCGCTCCAATGCATTTGGTAAAGTATAGTATCATGATACATCATGTGCAATGAGTGTTGAATCATTATAATTCAAGTGCAACTAGGGTTTACTCGTGCTTCATGTGTAATGACGATTTACTCATGCTCCATGTGCAGTGGTCCTTGGCTCATGCTAATTCCATGTTAAGTGTTGTTGCCACATTTCCATGTTATGATTATCATGCTTTATCATGCCTTTATGTTCATGTTTCTCTTGTTCTCTATTGATATTCCTAATGTATAACATGTATTGTACTCCTCATGTTATTCCATGTGTATTCCTTTACTGGGATTTATATCTCACCCTTTTCTTATGCATGTCCTCAGGTTATCCCATGCAATGCTAAGTATGAGGGAATGTAGTGGTCATGTAAATAAGGTTTTCAATAAAGATTTTGTATTTCATGTTTTAAGTTTTTATGTAATTATACTAAGCCCAAAATACACTAAACCTCTCAATATTATTATTGTATCAAGTGAAGTTTTATGTAATAAATCATGTTTAAGTTTATAATAAAAGCAGGGTTGTCATGGTTGGTATCAGAGGATAGGTTTAGTTATTTTTGGGATTAGGATTAGAAAACCCTAGTAAAGCCTTAGATACAAGAATAAGTACAATAAATACGTCCCTATGTTTTGGTGAGTATTGAGTAAGTGGTTTATCAAGAAAATACATCCCTGTCTGGATATAAGCAGGTAGAGGTAGCTCTGGAATAGATGTATCCTAGGGGTAAAACCCGAAAACACTGCTTTGAGCAAGACTCGAACAGGAACTGGTGCATGTCAACGGGCCTTACTGCACTCTTGGTTATGACACTCCCAGGGGATATGCTTTGATAAATTCACAAGCTTAGTATGAACCTTTATTAAGGGAATTAAAAAAATGCCCCTAAGAATATATGTTAGAAAGTAGATCATGAAAAGCCTAGATTGAAGCCTATAGACTCATGAGTTAAGGAAATAAAATTTTATTTATAAGTCATCAACTTTTGTCTTTGGATTACCCTTTATGTGTTACCCCTAACTTTCCTTTATTCCGGCCAATGGCTGGTAATAGGAGGACTCGGGCTAACAACCGATGTGAAGATCAGTGTGATGATTGTACTAATGAGATGCCCAATCCAATTGGAGCAGGAATCACAAACTTTGTCACGCTTCTCTCTCATCTAACTCAAGTTTTGAATAGAAACACGGGTCAAGAGGAACGTTCAACCCCCCCTAAGAAAGAACAACTCGCTATCAAGACCTTCATGATACAAAGGCCTCCTACTTTTAGTGGATCATTCGATCCCACGATCGCTGAACAATATATCAACTCCATTGAAAAGATCTTCCCCATCCTTCAATGTTCTGAATAAGAGAAGGTTCTCCAAGAATCTTATCTTATGGAGGGTGAAGCTGATCAATGGTGGAAGTTGATCAAAAATACGAATCTTGAGGAGGAGATCGAGGCGTTGGAATGGAAGGATTTCCAGAAGATGTTTTTCGATAAATATTTTCCACCCACCCTCTAACTTAAGATGGAAAGGGACTTCCTTTCCCTCAAGAAAAAAGACGAAGAATCTGTTGGAGTATACGAGGAAAACTTCACAAGGCTTGCACGATACGCTTCCGTCTTTGTCGTTACCCCAGAATGCAAATTTTCCCGCTTATTTGGTGGGCTGAAGCCTAGCCTACGGAAAGCATTAGCAATCCGTGACTTTGACAGCTATGAGGAAATTGTCTGATGTGCCCTCAAGGTCGAAATGGAGATTGAAGAATCACATGGGTATCATGGGGAAAAGAAGCGTAAGGTGGACTTCAATGTTGGCAGTCTGATGGATAAATCCAACGGTGCTAAGAAGATCCAGCACCCCACTTTACAAAAGTGCGGAAAGAAGCACCCTTGAAATTGCCTTAAGGGGATGAGGAAATGCTTCAGATGTGGAAGAGAAGGGCACCTAGCCGTTAACTGTCAGCAAGAAAGACCCGCGGCTGCAACAGAGGAGAAGAACACTCTGTTAGAACCTCAATGCATTCTTCAATGCTACAAATTCAAAGAATCGGGGCATTTTGCAAATCAGTGCCCTAATCCAAGGGTTTTTGGAGGCAACCAACAACCTCCAAGGCAGCAAGGAAGATCTTTTTCCATCACTTCTGCCAAAGTGAACCCCAAAAATGAAGTGGTGACAGGTATTCTAGTTATTCATTCAAGAATAGCGGACATACTTTTTGATTCAGGTTCTACGCATTCTTTTATATCTCCAAAGTTTAATAGAACAATCCCAGAACCACCACAAATCATGGAAGTGAAGATGTCGGTGAGTACGGAAAATGGGGCAATCATTGCATCCCATGAATATAACTCCTCCCCAGTCATAATCTGTGGATTGAATTTCCCATCGAACCTCGTTATACTCCCTCTGGTGGAATTTGATGCAATTCTTGGCATGGATTGGCTTTCCTTATATAGAGCCAACATAAATTGTCGGTAGAGGGAAATCACACTCCATATGGAGAATCTACCCCCAATTCTTTACAATTGTAATGAGGAAGATGAATCTCCTTTAGCTCCATCATCTCAAGCATGGATATTAATGCCCTATGATCATGTGTATCTAGCACAGATGATTGAGTCCAAGGAAGAAACCATCCTTGAAGAAATGCCTATTGTGAGGGAATTCGCGGAAGTGTTTCCCGGGGAACTTCCTGGCCATCCTCCTAGAAGAGATGTTGAATTCTCAATTGAACTTATACTAGGGGCTCTACCAATATCCAAGACTCCATATAGAATGGCTGTCGTTGAGCTTGAAGAGCTGAAGAAACAACTACAGGAGAATCTGGATAAAGGGTTTATATGCCCAAGTGCTTCACCATGGGGTGCACCAGTCCTCTTTGTCAAGAAGAAAGATGGGTCAATGCGGCTTTGCATCGATTATCGTGAACTTAAAAAAATCACTATAAAGAACAAGTATCATCTGCCACAAATTGATGACTTGTTCGATCAGCTGCATGGATCACAATACATCTCCAAGGTGGACTTGCATTCGGGATATTATCAAGTATGGGTGAAGAAGGAAGATATCCCCAAGACTGCTTTTCGCACAAGATACGGGCACTATGAATTAATAGTAATGCCTTTTGGACTCACTAATGATCCATCAATCTTCATGGAATTAATGAATAGAGTCTTTATAGATTACCTCGAAAAATTTGTGGTAGTCTTTATAGATGATATTCTAATATACTCTAAAACCAAGGAGGATCATGAGGAGCATTTAAGATCTGTACTAGATACTTTGTGCAAGGAGAAGCTATATGAAAAGTACATCAAGTGTGAGTTCTAGTTGAAGGAGGTATCATTCTTGGGACATATCATCACAAGCAATGGTATATCTGTGGATCCCTCCAAAACAGATGCAATTGAGGGATGGTCGAGGCCAACATCGGTAACAAATATCCGTAGCTTCTTGGGGTTAGATGGATATTATCGACGATTTGTGAGGAATTTCTCACGATTGTCCAACCCTCTTACCAAGATAAATCTGAAGGGAGTAAAGTTTTCTTGGAGTGATTAATGCAAATAAAGCTCCAGGGAGTTGAAAAGGAGGCTTATCAATGTGCTTGTACTCACTTTACCCACAAGTGGGGACCTTTTGTGGTATTCAGTGATGCTTTGAAGAAGGGCTTTGGTTGTGTGCTGATGCAGAATGATAAAGTGATATCCTATGCCTCAAGGCAGTTGAAAATCCATGAGCGAAACTATCCAACGCATGATCTGGAGTTGGAAGCAGTGATCTTTTCCTTGAAAATCTAGCTGCATTATCTCTATGGGGAGAAATGTGAGATATATACTGACCACAACAGTCTTAAATATATATTCACATAGAAAGATCTTAATATGTGCCAGAGAAGATGGATAGAGCTCATCAAGGATTATGACTGTTCAATACATTACCACCTTGGGAAAGAGAACAAGGTGGCATATTCCATAAGTAGAAATGACCCAATTATTCTATCAATGATGATAATTGAGAAGGATCCAATCTTCTAAGACTTGATGAAGATGAACATGGGAATCATAAATAATGGAACATCATCAATTTTTTCCCAAATGATTGCTCAACCGTCTCTTTTAGAAAGGTTAAAGGATGCTCAAAAGGATGATGTGGGAATTCAGGAAAAAGTGGAAGCTATCAAAAAAGGGAAATCCTAGGAGTTTAATGATAATGAAGGAGGAATTGTGTGATTTGGGAAAAGACTATGTGTTCCATCGAGTCCGGAGCTGAAGAAGGAACTTTTGGATGATGCACATAGTTCAAATTTCTCTATTCACCTAGGGAGCACAAAGATGTATCGAGATATCTAAGAAAACCATTGGTGGGATAATATGAAGAAGGAGATCGCTGAATATACATCAAAGTGTCTGGTGTTCCAGCAAGTGAAGGCAGAGAGGCAGAAGTCTAAGGGGATGATGCAACCATTTCACATACCAGAATGGAAATGGGAGAACATCACCATGGACTTTGTCACCGGACTTCCGAGGACATCCAAAGGAAACAATGAAATCTGGGTTGTTGTGGATCGTCATACAAAGAATGCACACTTCATTGCTATTCGAGAGGATTTCTCATTGGATCAACTGGAACGAATATATATCAGGGAAGTGGTAAGGCTGCATAGAGTGCCACTATCCATTGTGTCTAACCGAGATCCAAGATTCACCTCTAAGTTTTGGAAGAGTCTTCAACATGCTCTGAATACTGAACTAAACTTCAGTATGGCCTATCATCCTCAAACAGATGGCCAATCCGAGCAGACTATCCAAACACTTGAGGACATGTTGAGAGCGTTATCAATGAACTTTAAAGGAGGATGGGATCAACATCTTCCTCTGGTTGAGTTATCTTATAATAACAGTTTCCACTCGAGCATCCAAATGGCACCATATGAAGCCCTGTATGGGAAAAGGTGAAGAACATAGACATGTTGGGATGAGGTCAGTGAACGTAAGCTGCTTGGACCAGAAATGGTCGATGAAATGGTGGAGAAGGTGAAAACCATTCAGCAGCATATCAAGGCAGCCCAGAGTCGACAGAAGAGTTAGGCAAATAATCGTCGATGAGACCATGAGTTTAAAGTTGGAGACATGGTTTTTCTACACATATTTCCATGGAATAAGGTCGTGAGGTTTGGAAAGAAAGGGAAGTTAAGTCCAAGGTACATCAACCCCTTCGAAATTCTTGATCGTGTCGGGGCTGTGGCCTATCGACTAGCACTTCCACCTACCATGGCCAAAGTACATGATTTCTTTCATGTATCCCTCTTAAGGAAGTATATACCGGACCCTTCACATGTACTCTCTTCTGAGGTGGTACAGTTGGAGGATGATATTTCTTATGAGGAGCAACCAGTGAAGATCTTAGATCATAGAGAAAAAGTTCTACGAAATAAGACAATGCCCCTCATCAAGGTGTTGTGGAAAAACCATAAGTTTGAAGAAGCTACTTGGGAATCGGGGGAAATGATGAAGCTGAGTTACCCACATCTATTTTAGTGTGGGAAAAGGAAAATTTCGAGGGAGAAATTTCTTAAGGGGGGAATATTGTAACGACCCAAAATTTCATTAATGGAAATCCCTATTGATCTAATTAAATGTTTCTTTATGTTTATATAAAATGTCAACTTCTTTGGTTTATGTTAATAATTTTGACCATTGCTAATATAGTCGTTGAACAGTGATCACATGATTAGTATAAATATAGGACCTTAACAAATCCAATTTACTCAGATAAAAGAAACGATGGCCTCATCCAGTAGAATTCCTCCATATGAAGCCCATTTATTAGAGCTTGGAAAAGAGGTGGCATCCTTGGGCTTCCTCTTGAACAATCCCAAGCTGAGCTTCATCATGTCAAGCTCGAACGGGACCGTCTACGGGAGAAGTGGAAGTTGATAGAAATTACCACTCGAGTGATGTTATCCGAGCCACCCCAAGAGTCTCTCACCATCACACACCTTACCCTTAGGTATTATGCGACTGTTTTAAGGGGTTATGTAACAAATCTCTAGTACTATGTTCATGTATATTATTTTTGTATATAATAATGAATATACCTCCTTGTCATTTTTGATACATTGTAAATATTTTTTAAAGTACAAATAGTGTTTTTAGTTATTATTTAATTAAGAATTCTATTTTATTAAATTAAGGGATTTTTGAATTAAATAATATTTTAATAAAATATTATTATTATTATTAAATTAATTTTTATTAAATATAAATGATCTTATAATTTTATGAATGCAATTATAATTTTTATTAAGGTTTGAAAGCCATTTCTGTCAAAACCCGTGAGTTTTGGATAAATGTCGGTTTTTATTTTAAAAGTGAAAATTAACATATTTAAAAAATTATTTAGATAAAATAAATGTTATTTCTGGAATCAGGACGTCAAAATTATCTAATGTTGAATTTTTCATAATTTTCTGAGACAGTCAAATTTTTGGGTAAAAATTAAATACTGTTTAAATATATAATGTGTTTTATGACATCATAATGACCCAATAGTGATGTAATAAAATACTATAAGCTTTATTTTAGGCCAATATATGTTTTACCATTAAAATAATGTGATTTTGGGTTTGTTTGACCTACTTTTCAAAGCATTAATGGACCCCTCAAGACTTATTAAACATATTATCTTTTTAAATTATTTTCCATGGGAGTGTGACTCACCTCCACATAAGAAACCCTATTATTTTAAGAAGTTCGGACTTTGGCCTTATAAAATATTTTTTTCCTCTTACCTTTTCCAAAAACCATGGGCAAAAACCGTGGGATGGTTTGTGGTTTGGATTAATTTAATATAAGGGGTCCCAAACCTAAATAATAAAGAATTCCCTCACCTTTTCTATATAAACCCACCCAATTTCCAACTTCCTCCTCACTAAAAGCCTTTGGAGTTCATCCAACCTCTACCCTACTCTCTCTATAATCCTCCCAAGGTGCCCTAATCTCCCGAGAAGCCTCTCTCAAGCCTTTGGAAGCACACTTCCAAGTAAGAGTTTTTTCTTTTTTTCTCATTTTTGTCCAATTTTCATTAAGTTGTTTTTCCCTTTTAATTTCAATTATGAATGTTGGGGTATGG
Source organism: Viscum album (assembly GCA_963277665.1). Taxonomy (NCBI): domain Eukaryota; kingdom Viridiplantae; phylum Streptophyta; class Magnoliopsida; order Santalales; family Viscaceae; genus Viscum; species Viscum album. Next base: position 506,564,066 of record OY728167.1, on the reverse strand, counting down.
TTTCTCACATCCCTCATACTTCCCTCTTTATGTTTTAATTATGGGAGACCCATTTCTCTATCATTAAATGCCTCCCATGTACACCCGTTACTATACCGAAATTCCGAAAGGAACTTCTCTCTCCTCTTTTACATTCAAGCAATATTTTTGTATCATGAATCTAAATTCCATTACAATTGTTTGGACACGTATCTATATGACCCCCTTACTTTCCATTTCATTTAAATATGATGATACACCCCTTTATCTCTCATCAACCATTTTTATGAATTCTTATGTCACGTTGTTATGCTGCCGAAATCGCACCAATTTTCTAAGCCAATGTCATTGTGTAGTGAATACCATGGCCATTTCTCCATCAAGGGTATTCACCTTTATGCACATTCACTTATTGATTATAAAGTTTCATGTATGAATTACATATTACTTTATCGTGTAATTAATTATTATGTTTTATGAATCCATGTTTTATGATCCATGTGGCACACTTATGCATGAAATGAAATGTTTAAGAAGGGTGCACCCTTATAGCACTCCAATGCATTGGGTAAAGTATAGTATCATGATACGTCATGTGCAATGAGTGTTGACTCATGATAATTCAAGTTCAACGAGGTTTTACTCGTGATTCATGTGCAATGAGGATTTACTCATGCTCCATGTGCAATGGGCCTTGGCTCATGCTAATTCCATGTTAAGTGTTGTTGCCACATTTCTATGTTATGATTATCATGCTTTATCACGCCTTTATGTTCATGTTTCTCTTGTGCTCTATTGATATTCCTAATGTCTAACATGTATTGTACTCCTCATTTTATTCCATGTGTATTCCCTTACTGGGATTTATAGCTCACCCTTTTCTTATGCATGTCCTCAGGTTATCTCATGCAATGCTAAGTACGAGGGAATGTAGTGGTCATGTAAAGGAAGTTTTCAATAAATACATTGTATTTCATGCTTCAAGTTTTTATGTAATGATCCTAAGCCCCAAAGACACTAAACCTCTCGATCTTCTTGTTGTATCAAGTGAAGTTTTATGTAATAAATCATGTTTAAGTTTGTAATAAAAGCAGGGTTGTCATATGCATGATTTGTCATTAATGTATCAGTTATTTTTCATAGGATATAGATCCAAAATATCCAAAATGATTTTAAGGTTGTAAATTTCATATTTATTCATTATATAAATTTATAATCATTTTTTAATGGTGAATATGGAAAATTAATTGCATCTCATCATGGAGAAGGTAAGTTGTATGTACGCAAGAGAGATGATTTCATTTCCTTATTGGTGAAAGGGTAAACAAGTTGATGGTATATAAATTTCATCAGAATAAATATCATGTAATAGTTATCATACATATCCATTATTTCCATCATTATACCCATCCAAGTAAATTAGTGATGGAAAACATATTACACCACTGTGTGGAGGCAGTAATTCGTACGTACACATGTACGGTGATTTAGTTTTTCATTAGATGGATAAAACATGGAATATTTTTTCCACTTAATCATAATAACATCTCATAATGTGTATTATATTAGAGTTATTACTTTATCATGGAAACAACACATGAATAAGAAGTGGAAGAAGAAATAAATTATAAAGAGTTGCTAAAGATGATTACCTCTTCTTCGATGGACTTCCCTTAAATATATTCTTAAGGGATCTGGGGTTGGTATTTTTGGAAGACCAGGATCTCCATAACATGGATAATGATTTTTTAGGATAATTTTATAGGTTTTTGTCGAGCTATAATTCTCAAGGTGTTGTATAGAAGTGAGGGAGGAGGTTCCCTTTTTATAATAGAGGTGCGGTTCACTTTTAGAAACTCTCAAAATAATAAATTAATATTAAATTAAAAATGAATCCAAAGTGAGTTATTTCAAATATAATATGGTTATGGGTATAAATTCTCTCACACAGTAATTTTTAGACAATTTTAGGTCACATTATTAACCTTTCCTTTTGGTTTTAATGCTTATTTAAACCTTTTAACTCTTAACGTGAAAATATATATTTTTACTCTTTGAAGGTTAATTTAGTTACTATAAAATTCTAGAAGAACCATAAATGAGTCATGGCTGAAATTTTCAACTTTATCCTAATTCGTTTTTCAATTTTATTAATTTTATATCATTTAATAAAATATTATTTATTTTAAAATATCATTAATGTCAATTTTAACACTATTCATTACATTGACTTTTTTAAAATATAAATACACAAGATAACTTAAAAAATATTTAATACATCCCTAATATTTATATTTAATTAATAAAAATTTTGGATGACATTAATTGTCTCAAATTATATTTATTTTAATATTTTTAATATCATTTATTTGATATTTTCATTAATTAAATAATTAATGCATCATCATTGTGTAATCCTTTAAGGTAATTATTTATTTATTAAAAATTTAAAATAAATTTCCATGATGAAGATAAAAATTTTCATATTTAAAATGTATAGTTTTATTCAAATATAACTTCTGGATAACATCATATAAAAAATGTTATTGTTATTAAAATCATGAATGTGACAACTTTGAATTTTCATTTAATAAAACATTATAATGATGATAATCACTTCCTAATGGAAAAAAATGGGAATATATCTGAACCATCATTGATTAGGGATGAAAATAAATAATAAAATAAAATTTAGTCAATTGTTAAGGTTAATTAATTTTCATTATAATATTATTTTTACCCACAATTACCTGATTTACCCTTTATTGTGGTAACAAAAATTTATCGAATTTACTATTCATATTGTCCAAAAAATAAAAGGAAATTATTTAATAAATTTAAACTTTATTATTCTAAATATAAAATCCATTTTTCAAAATTCAATTGATATAATTTTCAGAAATTAATTTAAAATTAATCCCACAGACAAGATGAAACAACGAGTATTTAAAGTAAAAATGTTCCGAAGTTGGAAATGTTTTTTATATCTAAATTAAATTTGATATTAATTACAGTGACCTACATTGGATTAAATGATATAAATTTTTTCTAATTATACTTAAATAAATAAATTAGATGAAAAATCTGTTTTCAAATAAAATGCAGTATTTTCCGTTATTCAAAAAAATTAAAACTTGTATAAAAAATACCAAAAAATCAACCAAAGTAAATTTTTATATTATAATTTAAAAAAATTAATTTTATTTTTTCAAATAAAATTGTTAAAAAGTGGAAAATTTTAATTTTAAAACAAGTGCACCATTAAATGCAACAAAATTTTCTTAAGAAAAATATAGCTTTTTACGCATAAACTTGGATTTATTCTTATCTGATGTATAAAAAATCTATTGGATAAAAATAAAAACGTTTTAATATATATAAATTTTATAATTTGGTTAATATTATTCATTCACACCAATTAGATAGCTATTTTATAAATATATTTCATCATTTAAGATGGGTGTTGCGTGCAACGTATGCTATCAAATAGATTAAATTTAAAAAGAGGCATACCATAAAATCTTGGGGTGTTACATGATACATCACATAAGGAATGATCCCTTATAAAAAATCTGTAATCAAATGTGGAATAATCATCCTAAATTAACTTGTAAGGATCAAGGAACCTATAATCAGGGTGATCAGAGTGAATTTTAAATATACAGGCATACTGGTTATCAAGCCAAGAATAACCAAACAACTTATGGAAATAAAGATTCCACATAAAAGAAAACAGATTCATTTATATATGATATTTTTTAATAGATTATAGAAATCAAGGTACATAAGTTGAAGATGGATAACTTTATTCTGAACAACAAATCTAATTTTTTTAGGATAAACAAACTGATACGATGGAACTATAATAGAATACAAAACCTATAAATACAAGTTAGGAAACATAAAAAAAATTAGATAAAAAAGTAAATTTTTCTATCACCGCTAATAAAAATCTATGATAATTATGCATGGAAATAAAAACTAGAGAATAGAAAATTCTTAATATGAAATATGAAGGGAAATCTATACAACCTAAGATATAGTTAGATCCAGGTAAGGAAATAACTTCCTTGAAGAAAAATATTATAGTGAAAATAATAATTAAAAATTGGAGGTTTATTTAGATATAAAAAATAAGATAACAAGTGAAAGAGATTATGGTATATGGATTATAGAGATTTTATATATTGATGTTAAATAATATGACCCACCTACTTTATTTCTTGAAAGATATGGAGAGTTTTATAAGAACAAAGATAAATAATTCTAGTGGTTTATTTATTAATTCTAAAATATTAGAGTGGTATTCCATTTTAATAAGAACATAAAAAATGAAATAATATACCAAATTCTTAAATAATATCATTTCAAACAAAAAAGTATTTAGGAATTCGTAACTGTACCACTTGAAAAGTAATGCAGTCGAGTTATCTATAGAAATATCCCTTAAAAGTTAAAGGATCCAAGGATCTCCACGATTCCATGTTAATTTTAAGAGGAAGGAACTTTCACATGTCTTGTGGATTTGTGATTTAGTATCAATTTTATTATTTTATTATTTTATAATGATCTTTGAATTAGGGATCTTAAGCTTACAACTATGGAATTACATATTGTTGATAGATCACTCACTTACCCTATTAGTGTTATTGAAGTTTTGTTGGTGATAGTTAAAAAGATCATAATTATAGATGGTTTCTCAGATTTATATATTAAAAGTGATATAGTAGTATATATTATATTAGTAAGGCCTTTCTTGGATATTGTAAGAGCCTCGATCGATGTTCCCAAAGGAGAAATAATTTTTCAAGTGGGTAAAGAAAATTATATATTAAAATTATTTCAAGTAATTAATATTTCATGTGGTTTATTGTAATATTTATCAGTGTATATTATTAATAAAGAGGTGAAAGGAGTAACTAAATCAAAATAAGGATGAACATTCTAAACAAGAGGAATTCATAGAAAACAAGGTAGGAAAAACTGTGAATCGTGAAGAATCTAGTATAAACAATGAAGAAAACTATCAATTGGTGGTTTTTAAAGAATTGAAAAGGGTTATGGATCAAGAAAACCTATATATAGACTATTATTTAAGAATATACCTAATCTTCAATTAAATGAATTTCCTAAAGAGCTTAAATATGCTTATTTAGAACAAAAATTGACATTTCCTATCATTATCTCAGCTAAACTGGAAGCTAAATTTTTTGAAAAGTTTCTTGAAGTTTGGGAAAATAATTAAACTTTTATCACATGGACTATATCTGATATAAAATAAATAATCCCAACTATTTTCATACACAAAATTATCATGTAAGATGAGATAAAACCAATTGTTGAGTGCCAAAGAAGACTCAATCCTAACATATAATAAGTAGTCAATGTTGAGGTCATTAAATTGATTTATTCTAGGAAAATTTATCATATTTTTTATAGTTCATGCGTGATCCCTATACATGTGATATCATAGAAGGGTGGTATGATATTAATCACCAATAAGAATAATGATAATATTTCAAGAAGAACTATTACAAGGTGTAAAGTCTATAAAGACTATAAAAAATTGAGAAAATACATAAGTAAATATAATTTCCCTCTCCTATTAATTTATTAAATGAAAGAGAGGCATACAACGAAATATCGTTTATGTTTTATAGATGGGTATTCAATAAACAACCAAGTTCTTATCGATCCTTTTGGATAATAAAAAACTACATTCACATGTTTCTATTAGATATTTTCATGCAAAAGAATCCCATTTGGGATGTGTGGAGAACCTACTACTTTTTATATATTTTTGATGTAATTTTATCAAATAAGGTTGAGAAAATCATTGAAGTTTCAATGGATTACTTTTCTACATTTGGAATGGAATTTAAATAATTCTTGGAAATCTTGTCAAAAGTACTAGAAATGTATGAGGACAAAATTTTAGAACTAAATTAGGAGAAATTTTAATTCATTATTATATAATGCATTGTTTTATACAATATAATCTAAAGAGATGATATATAATTAGATAAGGATAAAATTTAAGTTATGGCATCACTACCACCGCCGACTTCAGTTAAGGTAGTGAGGAGCTTTATTCAGTACATAGGGTTTAACAGAATATTTATCAGGGATTTCTAAAAGATTATAAGACCATTATGCTCACTTATGGAAAATTATTTTAAGTTCAAGTTTGATGAACAATTCTAAAATTATTTCAATATATTGAATAATAAGTTAATCAAAACTCATATTATCACATATTATGATTAAAATCAATCTTTTTAAATCATGTGTGAAACTAGTAATTTTACTATGGGGTGTTTTATTTGGAAAAAGTGATACAGGAAGAAGTATTTAATCTATTATGAAATGTTGGTAGCGTTGTATTCTATAGAGAAATTTATTCCATTATTCATTGTAATCAAGGTAATTATTTTTACTGACCATTCTTATTTAACATTTTTGTGGTTAAAGAGAGACAAATTTAATTAGATTGGTGTTTCTCTTACAATAATTTGATCTTTACATCAAGAAAATAAAGGGGGTGAGAATCAAGTAGTTGACCATTTATCCTAACTTGAAGATTTAAAGGAAGATCTAACTCACCCTATTAATGGAGAGTTCCCTGATGAGAAAATATTTATAGTTATAACCAAGGGACCACCTTAGTATTTTAAAATATCTAATTATATTGATAATGGTAAGAATATATAGTGGTTGACATTAAATGATAATAATAGGTTCAATGCTGATGTGAAGTGATATTTTTTGGGAATATCCATATATTTATAAAAAGAATGATGATGGAATTATGAGAAGTTGTGTGCTTTAAGGGGAGGTTATTTCAATTTTAACTTTCCTCTACACACTTCCATGTGGTGGTCACAATAAAAATGTTAAAATTCCCATGTAAATGAATACATTTTTGTGATAGTAGATTATGTATTGAAATGAGGAGATGAAATTACTTAATTATAAAATTTTAGTTCTTATATGGTTAAGTTTGTGAGGAAAAATATATTACACATATTTTGAGTCGCTGGAGACATAATTATTGATAATTAGGTGAACTTACAAAATAATCCATTAAAAACTAATATGAAGAAGTATGGATGAAATTATAGAATAAGAACTATGTACCACCCAAAAAAAGTGGCTTGGTTGAGATGACCAATAAAATTTTGAAGGGTATTTTGGAAAAGATAGTGAACTGCTCTAGAAAATATTAGACCTGCACGAAGTAGAATTTTTTTTGTCATAAAAAATATATTATAATTTTCTCATTGGCATTTCACCATTTAAAATTGTTTTTAGAAATAAATTTTATATACCATTATAAATCAGAAAAAAAAAATTTATGTGGTAAAGGTGGTTAACATGGACATAGGAGTGATAAATTTAAAAGTATTTATTTACTTTAATGAGAAACAATATTAAGTAAGAAAATCCTATAAAAATTCAAGGATTGAGAAAGAAAATTATAAGTTGTTTCATGATAGTAATATCTAAAGGAATAAATTCGAAGAAGGAAATTTTGTCCTTATCTTCAATTACATAATGAATCTCTTCCATAAAAAGCTTAATACCATGTGGTCTTAACCATTCAAGATAGTATAATTGAATATTAAGTAAGTATTAAATATTACTAGAGAATGAGATCTATTTAGTGTGAATGGATATAGGTTGAAAATATACTTTGAAGGAAGAATTGTGGAGAGATCTTGAACTATTTAAATAGAATATTGAGGTGATTAATAATCAACCTAGTGACTATAAACCAAGTACTATTAGGATGAATCATAAGTTATTTACTTATTTTTTTCATTTTATAATAGGAAGATCTACACAAATTGATTGTGTTGATTTTATTTTAAAATATGGATAGGAAGAAAGTATATTCAAGAATAAAAGGAAAATGATATATTATACGTGAAGGGAATACAAGGAAGGGAGTATTCTACTTACCCTAACTCTTTCATTTAATATTATTGTTATTAAATTATTGAGATCCATTGAACTTACTCTTACTAAATTGATAAAATCCTCTAAATCAAATCATGTAAAATTTTAGGTAAAAAAATGTATGGGATTGTGGTGTGTGAATTGATTTAAAATAACATTTTATAGTTTCTTCCATCAGTTCTCTAGGTGATAAATCTATTATAAAAGATTTATTTTCTTATCTGTGAATATGATTAGTGAAATTTAAAATGAAATACTTTATGGGATCATAATGTGATGTGTATATAATGGAATTTGAAGTTGAATTTGGGTGAACATTCACTAAAGAGAATAACACCTTAGGGGTCCAACTTAGATGAAAAATATATAAGTACTTTGAAAATTGATTAAAATAAGCAATTGGGATCCCACTTGAAATGTATAAGATGATTATGCATTGGGTGTGTGAGTGGAAAAGAGAACCCAAAAAGGGTAAAATGAAATTCTAAGAGTCCTCTGTCTCTATACATTTTTCATGACTTGAATACTTCAAATATCCATGGGGGATTCCTGTTATAGGGGATATTTTAGTTTCAGAATACTCACACTCAATTAATAAGTGAAAATAACATGCTATGGATCAAAAATAACAAAAAATAGTGAGAGTGTTGTGTTGTCAAGGGATTTGACATTGAGTTTAATAATGAATCCAAATGAAAATAGGGAAAATTAACTTACAATATTTTTATTTTATTTGTATAAAGTAAGTGAGAAACCAATTAGGGCAGAAGAAACCAGAAGGAGAGGGATTTATAAATGTATTTCATGATGGATAAATGATTCAAATAAAATCTATTTATTTAATATTTAATGACCTGATAATCATACTTGATTTGATTTGGGTTATTTTTGAAATATTTTTAGAGAAATAACTTAAGGAAAACTTATCACTAAAATGTGAAGGAACGTGCATTGCATAAAATTTTCATTGATTTTTGTTTGTTTTTATTTTGCATTTTGTATGTTTTTCTTTTCTTGTAGGTATTAAATGGTAGTTTGTGTAACTTTTTTTCTTTTTGAAATAATATTTTAATTCTAGATATTCATGCATAAAATTGTATTCATTCAATCTATAATTTGAATCCTAGTGTTTTTTAATTGAATTGTGGATTTGTTGAAGTGTTTTGATAAAAGGAAGTAATATTTATAATTTAAAATAGAAGGAGTATAAGTCTAAAATTAGGGGATATCATAATATATGTTGAAAACCTCACGATATATCCCAGTGCTAATATAGTCTTGGATGCTTTCTTAAGAGGGATTCAAAAGACAAAAATATAACTGAGGAAAATCCTGAGCATTTTTTGAGGCAAACATAATATGGTGAGAGGATCCTAAGAATATTTCAAGTTATATAGAATTCATCATCAACAATTGAGAGTATGTGGGTAATCAAATGTAATCTCATGAACATCACCATGGGACTATTCCTGTTCTAATGTAATATGAGGAATACATTTTGGATGTCAACCCAACACTAATGTATTATAATGATCCAATAAAAGATATGAACTCATGCTTAACAAAATTAACATTGTGATGCTCTATTTTATAAAATCCAAAAAAAATAAAGGGGTTGAGATTACATTCCAAAGAAAATGAAATATGGAATTACACCTTGAGGATATATCATCACCAACGCAACCCACATTACTTATTTATGTTATGTTAGAGATCCAACATAATGTGAGGTTTTTGTGAATGATATGTCAATATTCCAAAAGAATAAAAATGAGACTAACTAAAGAATGAATTTTCAAGAAAATTAAATTCCATGTCTTGAAATAAGATATATCAACTCTAATATATCCTTAGGGACCTAAATTTATAATCAATGCAATGAAGTATCGTAAGTTTATAGAAGTGTTAGTGTGACCCTAAATCACTAGAAAACTGCTTAAAAATCTCAATCCATAAGTAATGAAAGGATATAGAGCATTTGGATTTTTTGGTCAATGAATATTCTATGTGAATCACATGCACAGATCATGGGGGGCTGAAATTTCCTAGAACATTCTTTCCTAACTAAATTAGGAAATGCATTAAGATCTTGGACACAAGGCAGTTGATCTAAGGGAGAGAGAGGATTATCCACATATGTAAAGGGAGTGAAACTTCACTACAGAAATAAAATTTGTAAACCATATAGAGATATATCTTCACTCACAATATTAATGGTATAATATAGAATTGGAGATGAATTATTTATTGAATATCCCATGAAGATAATGAGGAGGATCGTTCAAATAGAAACTAGATGATAGGTGGAGCTTATAGATAAAGTACATTAGAGGAAGTTGTGTCGTTGTCAATTATAGAAGATTCTTCATTTAAATTCTATTTTGATTATTTTTCTATGAGAATTTTTTTCTAATAACTAGTCGGGAAGGGTATTGTGTAGCTATGGAATGTTTCTAATTCTTGAATAAATATAATTCTACCTATATTTTACTTATGATCTTAATGATTTTTTATCCTAATAAAGTAGTAGATGAACATATGGGAGAGAGTGAATTACTAAAATTGGAAATATAATCCCATGTAATTAGAGTATGGAATTTTTTATATGAAGAATGAAATTTAATAAGGAGGTTAAGGCACACATATCAGATACTTAGAGATCTTAAGTCTCTTAGTGTAGTTAACCAAGGAAACTTTATTAGGACCTATGATTCCACCAAGAATTTTAAGAGTGACTTGAGAATGTTCTTGGAAAGGAAGAGTGATTGTTATAGAAATGAACCAATTAATTAAATAATATGTAGAATGAATCAAAAAACTAATCCCAAAACACCCATTGTTTCCTCATTTTATTCTTAAAACCTTTAATTAATTTTTTTATTTCAATATTGTTGTCTGTTATATTAATTGTTACTTATATTCTTATTATATAAAAACCAACACTTATCTATTAATTATCACACCAGTAGGATTAGATAGTGGAATGAATTAGTATACCCCATGGAGATGACCTAGGGGACACCTGGTTGATTTGTTACTTGACCTTGTGCACTTTCAATGAGGCTGTGTAGCTTCACTACATAGTTAACATTCAATAAATGGTTGGAGTAGAAACGGTTTTGGTAACTATTATAGTGGAATACTAACTCTAGGACATGGTTCCTCTATATACTTAGTAGGTTAAGTAACCCCCCTTAGTGAAGGGATGTGAGTTATACACTTATAGAGTAGTTAACCCCCATAGCTGATGCATACACCACATAATGAGGTATGGGACCTCCATAAGGGATAGTACCCCCTTGACTAATGTAAAATCTTTGTTGAGGTCAGGATCCCCCACTAATAATACATTATAGGGATTATGATGAAGTGAAAAATGTTAGGTGATTTGGGTTCTTTAAGTTTGGCAGTGCACTGGGTAATTTGGGTTCCCTTCAGTGTAAAAATTCTATAGTGTTGAGCAGTAAGATTGAGGTCCTCATTAACCTTGTTTGACTTGTTTTATTAAATAATATCTTAGTTTAACATATTTTATATAAATTGTATTCTTATGAAATAAAACTAGTATATTTATACTCACACCTTCATGGGAAGGTTCCAACATGTGTTGTGTCTATGAATACGATGTATATTTTGGTGGATACTTCGATGGAAATGGTACCAGTGGTATCATAGAATATAAAGGATTTATGGTGTTTCTTATTGGTGTTACTTGATTTTATTTTGTAATGAAATGGAATTCATTTATTCTAGCTATATGAGGATGGTTTTTACCATGGGATGTTGAACATTGTATTTTTGCCTTATTTATTGGCATTAATATTTGTTACATTTTTGGGATATTTATCATGATTCACATGCATGTTGTACTATAGTTGGTTATATATGTGGTTTGTGTTACTATATATTATTTTGTAGACGTGAGGTTGTTTCCAACTTTATAAGATAAGGCTTCTCATATATGTGATATACCTTATTGGTGCTAGTCATTAGAATCTGGCCTATTGGAGGTAGGATGAGAGTGGCACACTTAGCTTACCATTAACCTTGGTGGGGTATCATTGGGTTGGTTCATGTCATATAACTTTAGAAAATAGGTATAAATAAAATAAATTAGACAAAATAAAAAATAATTCTATGCGGTTCAAACTCCAAATAGCATCAAAAATTACTTCTTCATTCAAAAAGTATTCATCAAAATCCCCAAATTCCAAAATCACTTTATCTTATAGTTAATATCACTCAAAGACTAGTTATATTGAATTAAAAAATATTCAGAAGCATGTTTCTACATAATCATTGGAAGGAGTACCTAAAAATTAAAATTCAAAAGAATATCTGAAATTTTTATCTAGATAGGATAAAATAGAATTAGTTTAAAAAATAATGAGGAGAAAGATCAAGTTAAATAGTTAAATGAAGTTTTTGAAATTGATAATTTTATCTCAGGGAGAAAATATCCATTGGAATAATATTTAAAATATGATGGTGATAGTTTTGAATCAACCCAGAAAATATATGAAAAGGCTGATGAGTATCTAATAAATAATACATCAAAACAAATTCTGGTTTATTAAGAGATTTATCATGAATAATTTATCAAAATAGATATTTCTAAAAGGATAAGAGTTCTATATAAGGAAATATTCCCATAGAATTTTCCTTTAAGTAAAATTACAAAGACCATTTCTATTCTTCTGGAAATTAGTACATGTCTATGCATTATAGAAGATCAAGAAAATGTCGCACAATCTCTTCAGTCTGAAAATGAAATTCTTGATCAATAGATCCAAGAAATGGTATATCTCTTAAAATTTAAGGTGAATTCTTTCAAAACTTCTAGATTATAAAAAATGTGACTCTATATATGGTATACTAGGAGATATGATTTCCAAAAGCTACAACTTGATTAAAAAAATTGAAGAAAATGTGAGATATTTTTGAGTCTCATAACCTCTCAAAAAAAGTTGGATTAATAAGAGAATAAAATACAAGAACTATATAAATGGATTTATGAATCTTATAAAAATTGAAATTATTTAATTTCACTTGAATTCCATTTATTTTAAAATCTTTATAAATGAAATTTTTGGATATTCTATATATCTATTCTTTTGTTCTTCACATTTTATTAACTACTTAACCCTCCTTGTTTATTTTTAAGAATCATAGAGTGGGAGAAAATTTATGTATAGTAAGTTATAGAAAGGGGATAAATACTTAATGAGAATAAATTATTTTTTGACTTCATACTTTAAAGGGGGGTTATTTCAAAAGAAACTGAAGTTTTTTTAAATATTACTTATTTTAAATACACCTTTATTAACATGTATTTTGATTATCAAAAATGGAGAGATTATTGATTCATTTTCCTATAATTAAATCTTCTAATTACTAGTTTTTATATATTAAAATTTGCTATTTTTTTATCAATGTTTACTTAGATTTCATTTAAGTTTTTATTTTTTATAATTTTTCCTTCCAAATTAGTACATGATTGTAAATCTAGATCATTATAAGTAATAGTAATTCTAAAAGTTTCCTAAACTATATATAACAAAAATAACGTTGTTGAGCTATATTTAAAATATTTAGAATGACATATGGAATCCCAAAAATCTAGGAAAGTTTGTTACAAATGAATCCTATAAATAAAGGACTAGGACTCAAGGATAGAGAGCTGATGAAATAAAAATAGATCATGGTCTCTATGATTAATTGAAACCACTTCCTTTAATTTTTTTAGTTTCTTCAGTGTGGTCTTAGTGATTTTGTTTCTATGGTTTTTCCTATAAAATCATTAAGACATTCATCATTTTTATTTTTTTTCATTAAAATAATTTTTGACCGAAGAAGTATTTATTCATGGACATCTTCCACCAATATCTATTAATAAAATAATTCCTAGGGTAAGTTTTTTTTATATTTACCTATTAGAATATTATCTAAGGTAAGATCTTGTCATGATACTTTGAACAAATAGGTTCTATCGCAGAACCAGGTACTTCCTGATCAAGGTATCGATCTGCATGCCACTTTGGGTTAAAATAAAATAGTTTTTATGGATAGGAACCTAAATATCCTTACTTAATAAAAACATTTATTGGACATACATATTTTAATTTGAAACCCTTTTTTATGTACTATTTTGAAATTTTTTATATTATTTTGTTTCATTTATAAACTATAATTCAAACTATTTTTTACCTTTTAAATTATCCTTTATTCCAATATGAAACTAAATTTACTTCTCTATTTAATTCAAAACATTGTATTATATGAATTTATTATTCTAATTTGATAGCTTCTATTTTATATAGATCAAGTGACAATATTTAGTCCTTAAGAACTATCATTGTTTTAAGAGGGGATATTTTGTAAGATTTTTTAATCACTAATTCGACTCCTCTTGATGTTTCCTATATAGGAAAAAATTTACAAAAACTTATAATTTAAATTAATCTTAAACCCACTTTATAATAGAAATATACCATAAAAAACCAAATAACCCAATGAAATCATTCTTTAGATACTATGATAGAAAAATAGAATTCCTGAAATGTTACATGTCCTGAATATTTATACTATCTAACCATGATTTCAAAAAATAATAATCTAATTCATAACAAACCACCATAGAAAAAATAATTATAAAAAATACATAAAATAGATATATAATATAAAAACACTAACTAAAAGTGGACTAAAAACACACTATCAATTATATCACCACTAAAATGATCCATTTAACCTTAGTTATATGGTTGTTTAGTAAATTATAAATTAAATTGTGGATTTTTACATTTCATGTCATCCTAATATCATTTATAATGATTTGATAATAATAATAATAATAGAAATATATAAGAAATTTAGAACCACCAAACATGGGATATCATATTTAAAAAAATCAACAATTATGTTTCACAATAATATCAATAAGATTCAAAAATTTATAATTAACCCATCAATAAATATATATAAAAGTGTAACCCCATATATAAAAATAATTTTTGGTTCCTAACTAAATATAACTAAATAAAAACATTTGAATAAAATCAAAATCCATTGAAATTTTACTCAAATATTCACATTTTAATCTTTAAAATTGAAAAAAAAACATTAAATACTTCCAAAAATATTTTAAAAAAGCACCAAAACATTACCTAGTTACTTAAAAATGTTAAAAATAAAACTTATATTTATAAAAAAAAAATTAAAACTCTAAATAATAATTCCTTAGTTGAAATTATCATATTAAACATAAATACCAAAACAAATTAACATAAAAAACATTTACAAAATACTTTTTATCAAACTCCTTAATTAAAATTAAACTTCAGAATAACATTCATTCCAAATACAACATATGATTTCACATAAAAATTAATTTTCCAAAAATCATTTTACAATTTTCAAGAGAAAACATTTATAATCAAGTGTCCCAAATATAAAAAAATTTAAGTAGTCTAAGAAACATATCTAAAATAAAATAATTATTTTGTCTAATTAATTAGAGAACCACCAATAACTATTTAGGAAAAAAATAATACATATTGATGGTTACTGATTAAATTAAAATTAAATAATTATTGGTATTCTCAAATCAAGAATGAAATTACTTTAATAAATCCCAGAAAAATGTGCACATAATTATGCTCCTATGATTTTATCATGATGCATGAGACTCAACCCACATGTTTTATTATCATAAACTATAGTAGTTAGCACACCTCAATTTGGAAAATAAAAAAATGAAAAATAACACATACAAGGGTTTAATGAAGTCCCACAATCCCTAGACATGCTTAGAAACTCAGTATTCCAATATAAATAGGTTGATTATGAATTTTTATAGGTTACTTCATAATCCCTAATATTATATATCTATACCTACCATAGAATAAACTTTGAAAACCCTCATCATGATACCATTTGTAATGAACTAGCTCAGATTACCCTAAACCTTAATAGGATCGCCACTAGTTTCCAACATGTTACCACAAATAATCGGAGGCTACCAACAAGCATTGAGATATATTAATATATCTTGTGGGGGAGATATTTTTATCAATTATTCAAATTTAAGATAAATAAATAACCCAACTGAAAAACATGGGATGCATGACATACATGAAAAAAGTAATCAATTCAAACCCTCACTTAACAAAAAACATTTTTTATATAATTTCCCTTAAAAAACTAAAAATGAAATAAAATAAAGGGGGATTAAATAGAAAACATAACACCAAGGATAACCAATTCCCATCAAACTCTCCAAACTTATAGAGATAAATTTAGTCTCCAACCTATCCCACATATAATAAAAAAATTGAAACACAACTTTATGTACACTGAATTAAACATGTCTGGGGTGTGTATATCCATGATGAATGTTTTCACATTTATACCAAAATAATATTTAAATTTCACAAATAATTAACTATAGTTACAAACCTAGGTCATCATTCACAAGGGATATTTTTACTTCTACTAAGTATATTCTGATTATTTTCATATTTTTTATATTTTTTATTTTAAAATAATGAAAAAATAGTGTAGCATTTAAATAAATATATTCAAAAAAAATTAAATGAAATTATCAATATTCAATCCTAGGTGAATCTCTCAGTTTTATCCATCCTTATTTAGCTATAATTAATTTGTTATTATAGTTTATCTATTTAGTTAAAGAGTTCCATGATCACAAAATATTCACCTCATGTTGTTTGATGGTTTATAAATAATACACTTAGACCTCACTGCACATTATATTTTTCGATATGAGAAAATTTATTCACTAGAAAACACTAAATAATTAATACATCCTCAAACTTTATTATCACTAATTTTTTTTACAATTTTTTTATATGTTTATTAATAGTCCAATTTTAATGTTAAGTGGAAAAAATTTGAACTTTTAGGGTTTAGTGGGGGTCTGATATAATAATTACAAGAGGATAAAATTAGGATACCAATGTTAAAAAAATCGAAGAATATCAAAGATGGGTTGGGCCATAGGGAGTTGATATGGGTCACTATAGAGGTTCCATAGGTGCATCGGGATAGTGAAACATCCTAGGGGGTTGAAAACCTCAATCCCAATACAACCTTGGGACCCCATTCTATGACTTATAAACCAAGTATATGAAAATAATGTTGTTTTATGATAATATTATCCACTCATTTCTATTAATTGACACAAGCCCTCTATCACTAGGAAACAAACATATTCCTGGGATGCAAACACATAGGGAAGTTGTCACTTTCAGAAGAAAAAAAATAACTCTAAAAATGGAATTCACGACCACCTTTCCTATAATGACCCTCCCCCATTGGGACTCCACATGAGCTATAAATTGGTTTGAGTATGTTCTCAGAATACCATCTTCAATAGGACAATGTGTTGGATACTAGAACCAAAGGTATATTATGACACATATATTAAATGTGTTTCCTTTTGTAATTGAAAACTCTACATCATCATGAATAATAATATTCAATACTAACCATAATACATGAATAATATATTCAAATATATTTCAGTTCATAAAATGTCAAACCATAATGGAAGAACAATCCTAATTTTAACAACTTTTCTGTACCTCAAGAAATGTATAATGTAACTACCACTACTAAAAAGTATCCAATATCTAGAGCTAAGGTCACCTAACACCACCATAAAATTTATCTAGATAATTTTAAAATATATGTATATAAATTAGGGGGTTTGAATATAAATACACTCAGTAGGTTTATCCTCAGAATACACATGTGTCAATATGAAAGAAATATACTAATGCATTCATGCATGGAATATATAAAAATAATAATCAACTAATATTAATCTTCTACAATTCATCCATAAATAATATCCAACTCTAAACCATATATCCTACCCACTTTCTTAACCAAAATACTACTCCCAAGATATTTCATCACATAACCACCATTACATGACAACCACCATCCATCCTCATCCAAGAACCAAGAAATTTTCCACCCACATGGATCTCACTAATACATCACCACTACTAAGAAGATTTATACCTATAGGGAACTCACTGGATATCCATATCAGAATCCAAATCCCAAAGTACATATCCACCCTCAAGGAACTAATTATACTCTCATAACCACCAAGAAGTAGTTATCTTCCCATAGGGAACTTACTAAGAATATATCCATAAACTAATAGTTATCCACCTACAATAAAATCATTAAGTATGTTTAATGATTGGGAGGTTGTACACCCATATAGATTCACATTCTTTCTAGTTCTACACACATGGGGAGTATCCCCACTAAATCACACCACTATATTTAACCTGAAATCCACCATCTTTATAACTCTTTAGTTGGGAAAATGTTCACCCAAAGGGAATCTCAATGTTTTTTGGGATTTCATCCTTAACGAATCCCCCAACCATAACCTATAGTCATTAGTTTGTAGTGTACCCTCATAAACTCTCACTATTTTACTAAATTTCCGACCTCAAAGACTCTCCCCTCATCTACCTATATCATCACCACAACATAACACATCCATTATCTCTTTACATTTCATCTAATCTATCATCATTATCATTTCTATATTACATTGTTACTTAACTAGTTACAACTTCTATATGAATATCACATATTGTAATTTGATTGTGACACCCACAATCAATTTATTCTTCCATGTAGTCCAGTACATATACAAAGGTCCTAGGGAACATAATGAAATCAAACAAATTAATTACACTCTCACCTAGGTCTACCACCATATGATCCTAGGCGATAAATAACCACATCACATTGACACTAGAGAGGCTATCTTGGGGTTCTTATAATATTCATGTTTTATCTATAATATAAACTCATTCCCACTATTATCATGTCACAAATACTATATACTAAATTAGCTCCACTTAGTTTGATATGAACACATGCCTACTTTTCACAACCCCTATAGAATCAACACCACCATGTATAACACACTTATATAAGTCTTTTATTCAAGAATGTGGCATGGACTTATGCCAAATCAGCACAACCCATGTTAATTTCTAGAACGTAATTACCCCATCCCTCACTATCATGACAATACACAATGCTAGTGAGTGGAAGGACCACCGTACTGAATCGGCGCGACCTTTGAAAATATTATAAATTTATTAATCTCACCTATAAAATATTTTCTGTGATTTTTCACTATTAGAGGATCTAAATTCACATTGTGGGCTTACAAAAATATCTCATAAATATTCAAAAAAAAATACAAATAAAAATTCAGCCATAAAAATTCATAAAATAATTCATATATGAATTATAAACAATGATCAACATCTAATTATCTATTTTACATGTCATGATATTTTCCACTTCTTCAAATATTTTAAAAAATATTTATCATGGTAATATTTTCTTGTTATTCCACCACATATAAAAGTAATTAAAATTCTATCATTATAAAAATATACTCCAGATTATATCTAAATTTCAATTCTAACCTTTATCTAATTTCATAAAAATTCATCATTTCATAATATTAAAAATTAATTTTTTATCAAAAATAATATTCCCACTAATTTCATATCTATTTATAATTATCAATTCCGCTATTTATCAATTCACAAAATTAATCCACCAAATCATAAATCATATCAAATATTATCATAAAATATTTATTTCACCAATTATATATTTTAATCCACCATTCATCATTTTCCATAATTTATCAATGTCAATATTAATATGACTTTTTATATCTTATCTCATTTAAATCATTAGAAAAGGATAATTATCCCATCAATTTCATACCCATTGATCATTTTTCAATTGATCATTCCAACATAATTAATTATTTTATATTATTATTCCTAACCCCATTTCCAATTTATCATCAACTTCTCTTATTCGATTATTAAAAATCATTTATCCAACATGAAGAACAAGATCATGATAAATTCACATAAATAATTAGAGAGATGAGAATCATGAGTCACCTACCTTAATTAAATGATGAATTCTCTTCATAAATACTCTAATGATCACCACTAACCATTCATTAACAATCCCATCCTTTGTTTTTCTCCTCATTGTTTGATCCTCTAATCCATAAAAATTCTAATAGTTCTCTCGCTTAAGAAAATTTAGATAAAAGATAATTTAGAAATAAATTCCAATGGTGGAAAAATACATCATATACATTCATTTCCACTAAAATATATTTAACTTACATTCTTAATTTCATGTTATAACCACCCATTACAGATTCTATTAGATTCAATTTAACCTTTTCCCCATTCAATTTACTTTTACAATTTTCCTAACTTAACTCATAGTCATCAAGTATTCAACTACTCTAATAATATATCTATGTTACCACTATATCATTTAACAAAATTTATTGAAAAAAAATCATTCATTTAAGAATGAACTACTTGATTAAATAAATAATATTAATAACCTACTAAACCCAACATACATGGGAAGACTAACCATCTTAGAAAATTGAAGAATTACTACCCAAGGGTAAATATTGCTTCCTAAATCAAATAATGAAATAAAAATCATTCCAAGAACTCTAAAATTAACATTTTACCCTTACTAACTAAAAAATCATAAAAATCATAAACTCCTAAAATTTTAAAATTTAGGTCTCTACATTGATAGAGAATGTGAAAATTTCATATATAATCATCACCCATTAAATTTTACATCATTACATGATCCTCTAAATAAAACTCAAAACATTAAAAAATTTGGCATACCCAACATCATTAATGTATGATTCCATCAACGACACCTCCACCACCAAGAAGAAGCATAAAAAGATCAACCATAAAAGGGTTTCACTACCTCAAAAAATTGATGGATTAGAGGATAGAGTCAGGTTACACTCATCTGAACACCAAATATCAGTAAGAATATAAGTAATGTTTTGGGGAAGATAATAACATTATATCTAGTTAAAAAATAGAAAATAGACAATACAACCCTAGGAGAAGTAATAATAAAGGGAACCATAGTATGAATCACCTCAGAACACATAAACACATAGAGAAACCACACAAAGATGATCACACAACCAACCCCATTAAACCCTGAATATGGACTACCACCTATCATTGAAAGACCCAATATATCTTCATATATTACCATATTTTCCAAAGTCAAATGGAGGGTTCATTCATAATAAACAATCCCATCATCTCTTAAATGACAAATCAGGATCACTGCTATTAAAGGGTTGGGATAAAACACCCCATCAAGACATCAAGGGAATAAATATTCTCTAGGTCAAAGAGTCAATATCCTCCACTATAGGATTAGGAAAACCTCTAAAAGGAGGATATAAAAAATTACATGATAGTAGGCATAGAAAAAGTAATCACATCCCTATCATAAAATTAGAAGAGATAAAGGGAAATTGAGGTACATGATTATTCCAATAATAATGGACTAATGACCAAGATTAAAAAAATCAATAGAGGAGAATGAATACATCATTTATTTAATAAAAAAATAAATATGATAGAAACTATTGAAGAAACAGAGCACCTATAATGATATGGTAAATCTACACTAAGGAGGAAACATGAATTTTGGATGGAAACCCCAATATGCTCAAGATAGAGGGATCTAGAAGAGAATAATGTCAGGGATAGCTTAAATAAGAAAGAACATGTTATGAAGAGGATCACCATCAGTTGAGAAGGATGATGGTGAGAGAGAATTAGACGAGGAAAGAGTCATTAGTGGTTTTTAGTGATGGTTAAAACCTTAATCATCACATAAATAGATCGCTCCCATTTCCTTAAATTACCTTTTAAATTTTATTTAATACTTACTCATCTCTAAATCTAGAGAATAATTTGGAACTATAAAATTTAATATTCTCACATGAAAGTGATAACAAATCACTTCAATCAAATACTAGATCATTCCACCATATATGAACGGATTATAGAGTAAGAAAAATTTTATTAACAACATAATAAAAAGACATTCACTTATAACAATAACACCTTATGCAATCATTCAAGAGTAAAATAAAATATCATAATAAAAAAAATTAAGTAAAAAACATTAGTTATTAAATAATTGGGATAAAAAAACTAAAACCACTCCCTAGAATCAACTATATAGACTTAGAATTTCATATATCATCCAAGATAACCATTACTAAATAAACCTATCCTCTTGAAAAGCAGAAAAACCTCCATCATAAATATAGCATCCCCATTTATAGACATTATAGAACTCTCTACAACCACCTCTTCACATTCACTTCATCTTAAATCGGGTCACACCATGTAGCTTAGCTTGGTTACTTGAGCTTATCTCTTTAAAAACTTCCAAATTCTTCCCAAAATCTTTGGGTAACTATTATTAATGATTAAGATCAATCATAATAATCCATTATATGAATTCTATATATTTCCCTTAACCAATATTGAATGTCGTAGAGGATGAAATCTTAGTTCTATTAATGTCCAGCTACATATATGACATGTTGTGTCACCAATTCACCTTTCATAAGAATTGATATCCTTCCAACCATCACTATTTATACTGATATCCTAATATCATAGATAATGATTGTATGCATGATATTATACAAAGAAAATAAAGTTTCATGGTCAAGTAGGGGTATGGATCTATCACAATTGAAAATTATATCATATTCTCCAAAATATTGTTTCATAAATAGAAATACCTACTTCTACTTTATAAGTATTCTATCATGCTTTTAGATATAGGTGTGTCATAAAAAAGAATCCACCATGACTAATGATATTTTCAAATAACCTTTATCATTATCATATTTCTCTGATACAAAGAATTGTTGTGACCAATGATATCTTCTATCATTAATTATGAAATATTGATTCTTAAATACATAGGAAGTTGATTTTAATTTAATTCTAACATAACCAAATAAATGGATCTAGAATATCCTCTTCTTCATATAATACAAAATGATTCACACTTCAACATTTCCATTCGATCTTTAATCATTCCATGGTCACCTTGACTTAACCACCTAAAAACATCAACAAAACACCCATTTAAAAGTTTGACTATGTATTTACAATTAAAAATAATAATCAATTATTTGATTTCTATTATTTATTTTAATATTAAATTTACTCAAAAATAAAATAAAAGTAAATAATTCATGATTAATTTTCATATTTAATTAATTATGGGGGTTTAAATTCCATAAAATAAAAAAATAAAAATAAAATATGGATTTATTAAAACAAATCCCCTAAAATCATTTCCTTGTCAGACTTGCAAAAATTCTCATGTAAGAGTAAACCAAACTTCTCATAAAAATACATATAAAATAAATTATACATAAAAATTAAAATTTTAGATAAAATACAATTTTAAGATTTAAAAACACTCACACAAACCCATGTTATAATTTAAATTTGAAAATTTTAAAATATTTTAGAAAATATTCACACAATTAAACATTTTTTCTTACAAGAAAAAAATCATTAAAAAACTCTAATTAACTAAGACATACATGGAAGAACCAGCGAGTAAATCACTATACAAACCAATGAATAAATAATATGCCACTATGAGTAGTATTAAAGCTAAATACATTGGTCAAGACCCTCATGATTACACACTACAACTTTTATGTCCTATTCTATCACTTGAAAACAATCGGTTCAATTTTCTAGCTAAGACACAAACCTACACCATGATATTTCCTCCCTAAATCGCATAATGGGTAGATTTCATCAAGGGAAAGATTTTTTCTCAAGCCTATAATATTCCCATAATATAAATAAAACCAAATTCTAGGAACAAACTAAATGTTTTTTTTCAAATACATCCAAATAATACACATATTAATTCCATAATAAGATCACAATTATGTATTCCATGAAAATAGAGTAACACAGTTATAAAAATAATGAACTATAATTTTAGTTAAAAAAGATACTCATAATGAAATTTATAAAGAAAATATTAACTTATAAACAATTTAATATAAACAAAAACATTCCAAATATAAAGGTTAATTACTTGTTTTAAACTTATTAAAGAGTTACTCGAACATCTTAAACCATGATCAATTCAATATAACTAAACAAGATAATAATAATCAAAAAATTCCATTTAAATAATTTATTATAAAAATATATTCAACCCGACCATAGACCTACCAAATTAATAAGAATATTAAAAGTCCTCTTACCTTTATCTCCTGACATAACATTAATCAATGGCCTTATTGACCATAGTCTCGTTCAATGATCCCTGGTGAATTAAAAACATCAATTTTATACTATAAATAATCCAAATAAATGGTTTAAAGTAACCTTAAAGTAACACTTAAAAAAATGACAAACAAAAAATAAAAACCCTAATGATGTGAAATTGGAAAGTTCTATCATCCCCAAACCTACCATAACAAAATCCCTATAAATATTGAGGGTTTATAAATAATTTAGAAGAACCCTAAAATTAAAAATCCCTAACATAAAACAAAATCTACTAACATAAAAAAGAGAAGAAAGAGAAGAGATAAAGGAGTAGGAGGATGATATGGAACTCACCAGAATCTAAATCTCCATATAAAGGGAGATAGAGGATAAGGTGGAGGGTTTCTCCCTTAGTCTTACTGGTCGAACGACATAAGGAGAGGTTGGATCCCACCTTTTTATGTCAAACATTTTTTAAAACAATTAATAATATGATAATAATGATAATATCTCATTTTCTCTTAAAAATACCACAAAAAATCCAAAAAACGCTCTTCAAATTTAAAATAATCACAAAGACCTTGATATCATACTATGAAACCATTTAAATTATTTAAAATAACTTTCAACATTAATATATAAGATAAAAATTCATTTCAAATAAAATTAGAACTAATATGGTTTGGGTCTTTATTTACAACCCATTTTGTAAAATACACTCCAACAAAAAATTTCAAAATTTTAAAATTTTAAAATCTAATTTAAAAAATAATTAAATAAAAAAATTAATCAAAACCAAGGTGTTATATGGATTTGAGCCTACGGTCATATATAATTCCTTGGTCCAATTTATGGTGTACATTCCTAGGTTTAGTGATGTTATAAGTAGTACAAACTGAGTATCGCCAATTGATAACTTAGACTGAGGTGGGAATAGTGTGTACCCACAAGGGTCTTAACCCATTTTTTAGACTTAATAAAACTTATGGTTTAGTTTTATCATTACTTGGTTTGGATAATTATTTCCACTAAATTATTCATTGTTTGGAAATGTTAATTGGATTTTACCTTTTTTATTGGAACTTTTTTTCTTTGTAAAGAACAAGGTTGAATTGTGTTAATATTTTTTAAACTATTTAGAATGTTTATATTTTAGATGATGAAATAGGTGTGTGAGAGTATTTTAGATATCATAAAATAATATTTGATCAATTATTTTATTTAAAATATTATTAATTTTGAATCATAACTATGACATAATTAGTTTACCTTTGCTTGTGAATCTTTGGGAAACCTCTAATAAACTATACCGAGTATGTGGAAATACTCACCCCCAACATATTCACTCTGGTACACATGTAATTTATTTATTGAGTTTCAAGTTGGGAATGGGATTTCATGGATGGATTTGAATATAGGCATATCTTCTCCAATTGAGTTTGGAGAAATTGTTGAATGGCGATCATCAAAGTTATTGATGATGGATGACTATGACTTTACATTTTTCATCATTACAATTGATTTGTAATTATAAGACTATTCTAATAGTAATGTTGTAATCTAGTTTTTAATGACATTTTAATTTTTTTATGTATAACATGAATCTTATTTTTGTATCAATGAGTATTTTTTTTAAAATTAAGTGTTTTGGGAAATCGTTCCACTATATAATTAATTCACCTATCTCTACTTATCAACAACCTCAAAAAATTCATGGGAATAAATCAGTGGTCAATGAATATATAGTTTAGGTTTAGAGTAATACAAGTCGGGTCTTTACAAATGGTATTATAGTGAGGTTTTGGGAAGTTTAGTAAGTGGTGGGTGTGAAGATATGATACTCTAAACTCATATTATACCTATAAAAATGACTAATTAATATCTTCGTAGTGAGTCTCGAGTTACCAAGAAAGTTTTAAAAATGTGAGTAGTCAATTGATCATGTTCTTGAGTAATTTTGTTTTTACTTTTACCAAGTGAGGTGTCTTAGCCACTAAAGACCAATACGGGAGATAGTGTGGTTCAATTCTCATGCATCATGATAGACACATTGGAACAATGAAATAATTATGATTATATGTGAATTATTTTAATGATTTTAGGATTATTTTTACCAAACATGAAAACAAAAAAAATAGTTTCAGTTTGATAAAAAATCACTAATAAGTATCTAGTGTTTTCTTAAATGGTTATTAATGTTTCTCTCGTTAACTAGATAAAATAAGGATTTGATTTTTGATATACTTATCTATTTTCTTTTTAATGTGAAATTAATGGGTGAATGATTTATATGTGTGTTTATAATAAATTCTATCATGGAAAACATTAAATGATTTTCATAAAACAAAATTCTATATGAATTCTTCTAGTTTTCATAAGTATGGATTGAATGTTATTATAATTTTTTATTAAATTAAAAATTAGTTTAATAAAATTATTGTGTGAATATATTTTGAGTTATTATTTTAAATAAGATAATTTCAATCAGCTAATCATGATTTTAGTGTTTTTATGGATGGTGTAATATTATTGTGGTGATACCTAAATAATATTTTAAATTATCTTAGAATGTATCATAAGTGAAAAGTAAAGTCATATCTCAAGAAATATTTGTACTCAACTCGGAGTATCTTATTTTTATTATCATTATTTTTTACATTTTATATTTTATTATAATTAAAAGATTAAAAAATAGAAATATGGGGGTTAGTTTAATGCAATGATAAATGAAAATTAACGAACTTTAGTACAAAAAAGTACTTTGGAATCGGGGTTTTAAGATCGATTATGGGAAAACTGGTGTTAACACTCCCATTGAGAGGGTTTTAATATCAGTTATCAAATAACATACATTAATATTTTATTTTTGACATAATTTAATTGATATTCGGTGTTAAAACTATATTTGTGTGAGTTTTAATGTTGGTTTTCCAATAACAAACATTAAAACTAAGGTTTTAATATCATTTATCAAATAACCAATTTTAAAACATGGAATTTATCATCGATTATCCTTGGTTTTTAACATCAATTATTAAATAAACAATGTTAAAACCATATTAAATTTTTTAAAAACATGAGTATTTCTTTTCTCACCATTCTTTTGATGCCTAATTTTCTAATAACACTAACCTCCACCACTTGTGATTGTACTCCATCATCTTCTTTTGACTGCATTTATCCTCCTTTTTTATCTTCTTTCCTATCACTTGCCTCATTCTCCCTACTTCACACTCTCATTCCACCACCCTCATTCACATTCCACCCACCAGAGTTTCATCCCACTTTTATAATTCATGTTCCACCACCATCAACTTTCTATATCTATTTTTAGTCACACTCATATTTCATTTCTTCCAAACTAAATTCCATCTACCATTGCTTTGGCTTTCTTGTTCTTGGTTATTATTCCTATATTTGTGAGTTAAATTTGTATTCTCTATGTTTAGAAGATTTATAATTATTTTTTAGTTATAAATTTTATTTATTTTTTATTTTTTAATATTTACATCTTCTTCAATTTTTTATTTTTACAGGTTTAATTGATTTTTTAATAATTTTTTTGTGGTTATAAAATAGATATGGCTATAAATTGTAGTTATAATTTGTTTTCAGTTATAATTATTTATATTTATAATCATTTTCTTTTATAAAAAAAATTTGATAATTAGTTTTTCATTAAAAAAATTTGTTTATAAATTGTTTATCAACTATAAAATTTATGTTATAATATTTTCATGGTTATAAATTATATATATATTGTGGTTATAATTTGTTTTTTAGTTATATTTTTCAGTTATAATTTTTTAATAGTTAGATTTTTATTTTTTATGAGATTTACATTAATAAATATATATATTTATATATTTTATATTAATATATATGTATAATTTTCATCTATATATTTTAAATTTATATATGGTTATATGTTTTAAATGTATCTATTTATCTATATTTTTAAACATTTATATGTTTTAATATATTGATAATTTTTATTGTTATTGTAGGTAACTAAGGATCATAATTGGATAAATTCATGAAGAACCAGTGATGAATATTTCAAATGGGTTAATTATTTATTGAAATCATGAAAACAAAGACATGTTTTTTCATGAAATAAGTGTTTGAATATGATAAATTTAAGGTCTAGATAAATCAAAGACCATATGATTTTCAATGGTTTTAATCATAGCTATCCACGCAGGATCTGGCATGATAAGATAACATAAAAATCAATATTTAACATTGATGAAAATATTCTCTATGAGATGGAGGATTGTCTTGATGAATTAATTCATGATATAGGCATTGAAATCATTGAAAAAACAATAACTATTGAATGATGTATGGGGATGTTGAAAACCATTGTTCCCAGGATGTTTAAAATTATTTTTCTATGACTATTTTTTATATTCATCATTTTCTTATATTCACTTTTATTAAACTATATTATTTAACATAATAGGTATAATTTTATTTCTATTTTTAAAAATAAAAAAAATTACATAGGAAAATCATTTAATTCTAACTAAATAAAAGTACACAGAATTTTATTACATTCATCTATTTAAATTATGGACATGGAGGTAGATAAACATTTACTGAGGTATGTATATTTTTTTATATTAACACATCTATAATAATTGAATTATATAATTAAATTAAAAATTTTCTTGCCAAGATAATTTACAGCACCAATAGTGGGCCTATTATAGAGGAGTATTTTTCTTCTCTAGAGAAGATGATACCCATAGTTGGTAGATGTGGGATTACACATTTACTAAAAATTTCGCTTTCTCATATGAATTAAAGGTTTATAATTGAATTTGATTATAATAATAATCTATTTATCTGAAATGAAAATTTATTTAAGAGTTTTATACCCATGAAAATCCATTTTAAGATTATAATTTTATATCCTGATATGATCCCCATTGAAAAGATAGTGAAAAAATAGTTTTGGGAGTATATAATGGTAAAATATCTAAAATTATTTATTTATTGTCAAATTATTCAAATAATATATATTTAAAATCACTAATCTTTAATATATTTAATTATATATGACATTAAAATTCCACTATAAAAAATAAATTAAGAAGAGGTGGATATTGTTTTGTAGAAGTTAGATGGAGGGATTTAAAATCGAAATTGAATTCAATTCATATTTTCTGGAAAGAACAGAATGAAACCCCATGCCTAAAATATGGGCTTTTAGATGAGGATACATAGGACCAGTTTTTTTCCTGCCAAAGGGAGGAATCCTTTTAGGTATGATAATTATTGTGTATAAAATCAATTTTTAAAATTATTTTTTAATTACATGATAAATTATTCATTTATTCTTCTGTAACAAGCCTCCAATAGATATCACTAGAATATCTAGTCATAGAATTTATACTCTCATACTTTATTATGTGTAAAATAATAGTCCCACCACTTTCCATGAAAAATGAAAACGGGAGAGGATGACATAAAAAGGGAAAGTTTCTTAAAAATATATCAAAAAAATAGTTGATGAGATTTTAATAAATTAATTATTATTTTTCTTGAATATTAGTATTTTTAAATTCATCACACTAATATAACAATTACATATATCATTTCAAGATTCCCTTCAGGAGTAAGTGACACAAGGTACCTTTATCCCTAAGGGTAGGATAGACATTCTTCCATCTTCTTTAGGAAATAAAGAACACTTGGGCTATGTAAGAGAATATGAGGTGGGTGTCAGTATTATAAAAAAACTACATCCTAGTATGGCATCTAGAGAGGCAAGATATATGGGGAAAATAGGTTCCTTAAATTATGAGACGAGAGAGATAAATTATTCAATATATGATCAAATTAAATCATATATGTAGCTATATTTGTAGAAATGGAGAGACAGATGCAACCTTCCTACCCTGATCTTCTACCTCCTCATTCATACATGACTGTGTATTGTTAGTTTCATGATATGGATCCCTATTTACATATTGTAGCATGAAGAATCATAAAGAAAATTGGGGTATTATTTAAATCATAATATTATGTATTCAGATCAGATAATATTAGTTCCATATGATATTATTGATCCAAATACTCCAGTGCCATTACCTAAAGAATAGGTGGATAGGGTTAGAGAGAGTATGTTTTATTTTTCACTCTGTCTATCCAGCCTTCTTCATTAGTTGACATATGAATTATGTGTTGTTTTTTAATTTTTATTTAATTTTTATTTCAAATTACTTGTAAATTTTTCTTATATCTACCTTATATAGGAGTATTTGAAATCTAATTAATCATTTCCAAATAAACAAAAGTTTTAGAAACCATCACCTTTAGATACTTCTCAGGTTTTTAATGGGATAATAAAATTATCATAGAATTATTTTATGTTGGTGTTTTTATGAGTTTCCAATGACCACTAATTTATGTGGTATAGACTATACAATAATAATATTTAAAAAATATATCATGGATATTGTTATTAGTGATGATCTATTAATACTCGTGATACAATTTTTTTCAATATAAGTAACTTTCAATGTCAATTTTCACTTCATTAAAAAAATATAACTTATAACCACTTAATTTATTACTTATCTAATTAGGTATCTCTACAATCTTTTCATCCAAAATGAGATCACTTATATTTATGGTTTTATGGGTCCAAAATAAATTTCAACGACAATGAAATTTCTAGATAAGGATTATAGATTTAAATATATATATGAAGATTAAAAAATATAGAGATTAAGTGTTGAGTTATTACATTACTTAATAGGTAAAAATAATTATATAATTATGAATTAATATTCATTATAATGTCATTACTGGTGTAATTTTTATATTTCAGTGAATAATGGATATTGCACATATTCTGTCCACAAGAATTCATGACATATTGGTTATTCTCTTTAATGAGTGGAGTTCGTAAATATTTTCAAGATTTTTTAAATTCATAAGTTGTATTCTATTCTATTAGTTATTTAATATTCAATTTTTATTGTCACATATTTTTTGGTAAATAATATATGAAAATACAACACTTCACAGAAAGTGTTTAAAAAGGTTCAATTATCAATAAATAGTCCAAATAAAATTAATTATATGAAATTTAAGGTAGATAACTTTTATATTAGTTAATATTCATTTTGTATTATATATATAGTTTTTATTATTTTCAAAGTGTTATTTTATTGTCACGGTTTCATTGTTAAATAGGAAGTGTGGAATGTGGTTATTATGTTTTATAATTCATTTTTGAGATTATCATGACTGAAATGATGACAAATTTTAAAAAATTAAGTTCAATTACAACTCTTTTTCTTTAAACAAATATGTTGTATTGTTAATTTTATTGCATTTATTGTTTTTGTTGGTTTTTTCTGATGTTTCATCATATAAAAAAGACATAAACCATGTACAAGGTTTATTTGTAGAATATTGTGTATGTTTCATTAATTTTTAGATGAATATTTAAAAGTTTCTTGTATGTTTCTTTTTTGGTAAATGATATTGTATTAAATTTTCATTGAGATTTTTGTAACCATTTACTATTGTTTTCTATTGTTTTATACTATTTTATACTACTTTAATTCATATTTCAAGTCTTGGGTTATTATGTTTTAATATATTTAAAAATAATAATTATCATTTAACATCGGTTATTTTGAAAAATAATGTTGAAATCCCCTTTATATCGATATTTATTTGGTAATTCAACATCAATTATTATGAAAACAGACTCTAAAATCCACTTTTAATGTTCGCTTTTTTCTTTTAAAATCTGACACTGAAAGAAATTTTGATGTTATAATTAATAATAACTAATATTGAATGTCCCATCCATATTTATAGAGATACTTTCAATGTTGGTTTTTTATAAAAATTGATGTTGATATTTCTTTCAATGTCAGTTTTTGTTAAAAAATGACATTCAAATTCTCTCTATATCTATATTTGGTGGGGATTTAAATGTTGGTTTTTATAGTAATAGAGGTTCAAAGTTATTTTTGAATTGGTTTTAAATTTCTATTATTAAAACCATTCTTTTAATATTGGTTTTATCCATGTAACTTTTTAATAAACTTTAAAATTTAAAAATAAACAATGTTAAAAGGTTAAAATCTTGTCATGGAAATGAAAGTTTAGATGAATGAAATTGATCCTTAGAGTAATACAATCTAAGTGTTTAATAATTATTATAATGAATTTTTTTCATCTATCTTACTCTAAATTAGTGGAATTAATCAATATCATTCATCACTCTATATCTCATATTTTCATCACTTATAGGTAACAACATACTTTAATGGAAAGTAAACAGCCCCTTGTATCTTCCTACGTCCAGTGGTAGACATGATACCTTGATTGATTGTATGGAATCTTGGAATATCATCTCAACTATTCAAGTAATGAATATATATCCACTACACATGATCTATAATTTTGTATCCATTCTCTATTATACCACCTAATTCTATTGTATGGTGGAAAATATATATGATTAATGCAATGATTATGCATATAAAAAGAGAAGAAGATTAAAGTGTAGGGTAATAGAGGTTAATATAATACCTGACAAGTTTCACTTCACACTTACAAAACTCAGAATAAAAATATAATAAGTAATGGTAGAAATATATTCATACTCAAGAATAACTACATTTATCGTTCAATAAAAAACAAGGTTAGTTTTGTAACTCCTTGGACCAAATCACCCAAATAGTGTCTGAGTTGGTGACTCCACTTCACCTCAAGCACACATCTTTATACACAAAAGACTACCAAATAATGATGATCACTTGAAACAATCATGGATATATTAAGTCCCCAATATCAAGCATATGGTTCATTCATGAATCATCCAAAAAATCAACATGGATTATCTATATAACAAAAATAAAAAATAATTTTAGACATAAAATAAGGATTCAAGAGGATTTCATTTAGTCTAGAATATAAAGGTAAATAGTCTACATGATATTCATTAAATATAAATTAGAAGTAAAAAAATAATACATAATATAAATCCTCAAAGTAAATGAAAGGTTTTCTCTTAGGCTGATATATATGCATTATAACTAAAAATAAATGAAATATGGTACATTGCCCTCTAAGATAATTTACTAGTCAACTCTAAATAAAACATTGGCCTCTACTAAACTCATCATCCTAAGTCATGTTTTCAACATCAAGTTAATAACTATACTTGAAAGGATACATTAAGGTCTACCAACATATATTGAAACTTGTGCCATGTATGAAATTAAAGAGTGGGTCCAATTAACTAGTAGGATTCCTAAACTCACCTTGACTCACTGAGTGCTAGTGATCAAGTGGAGAATGTGCACGTTTTTGGTTCATTCAATTCTATGGTGAGTTAAACACAACCCCCTAGATAATCATAACCCATTCATTCTCATATAAATCTATACATGTGTGCAATTTTGGACAGAGGACACATGCACTGCATAGACTTGAATAATTTTACCTAACTTGGACTAGGTCCCTCCTACATGAATTTTATGAATTACATACCTTCATGACCCAACTGGGTATGTCTCACAATCAATATCATCTCATCATTCATAAAACCAAAAAATTATCTGTATCTATAAAGATTTTCTCAACAAAGTCCCACATAGTCCATCAGTCATCACACTACCTTTCAAATAACCAAAACCCAAAATTTATTGGGAAATAATGATGGCATCAAGAAATGAAATAATGGGAAATCAAATAGGTCCCAACTATCGATATAAATTATTAAAAAATAATTAAAACAATATGGGTACTCAAAGAGTGATCAAAGAGTGATCAAAGTGACAAATATTATCTGAAAAATAATATCATAATAAAATAAATGGTAAAAATAAAGAATAGGTCCCAACCATATAAAATAAAAATCCCAACACTAATGCCCTACCCACCTCACCTCATCAATCTGTACTAGGGTTGTCTCCAGACTACTCATAAAGAACATCTAGATTTGTCCCATATAATATAAGTCATCAAAAGGGATAGATCATATTTAATGATTGTATATTCCTAAGTCTACATGATGATCCATAAAATAGAATCATAAAACATAACAACTGTATTCCATGGAAAAGGTTTAACCATAGATGGATCCCCAGATAATTCATCCATCTCAAAGTAGCATGAATATATTTATATCTCCCAATCACCCCCATAAATCTATCATAGATTCTCAAAATCTATCACTCTATGGATGGAATCCCATTGGTAAAAGAGTAACTAAGTTGAGTATAAATCCCAATTGGGAAAAACAATCCGTGTACATGATCTCTCAAGAAAAAGTATTCATGATCCACAAGACACATTTCAAACTCTGATTTTTTCCAACATATCACCTCACAAAGGGGTTATATACCAATAAATATGCCTATCATGAAAGCCTCACCACCTCTCAGGATATATACCCAGTCACTCTTTCTCATTCTATAATATGCGAACAACAATTTAGAGGAAACCCAAACTATGCCTCTCAAGAATATGTAGGAGGCATTGACACATCTCCTAATCCCATCCACAGATCCCTCCTGAGGACTTTCACACCACTTGGAATAATTCCCATAAATATAGACTCATTTTTCAATCAAAACTTCAATGTGGATATCTCTCACCTCAATTAATGATTTCTAATCTAAAGGTAACTCCTTCACAACACTGAGGTTAATCACTCATCATAAACATCAAGAATTTCCCTAATGATAATGGTGACAACTCACTCATCACTTTAGAAAATCTAAACATTCTATACCATCCCAAGGTCATATTGTGGCATGATCAAATCTCATGCATGATCAGTCAGCCAAAACCTCACTAAACCACATGGATAATTACAATAGCTAGGTTAATCAATAGTCTTACACTTGATCTCATCCTAAAGTTTATCCCAAGGTTCCAATGAATATACATCAAAAGGAAACCTACTTGGTATTCAATCCAATATAACCAACCCATAACCTAAGGTAAGGTATAATATATGGCTCCTATGATATCATGAAATAAGAGATAATAATAAATGAAATTATAATAAATAAACTCACATGAGCATATAATATTTATAAAATGGGACATTTCCCATATAAGATCAATCATACTGAATCATTTATCTAAATAAGGCCTCCTTACTTTCCTTTAAACATTAGTCAAAAACCCCTTTTCAAAAAATCCATAAAAAGGATACACAATCCATCATTACCAATTCTAGGTCCTAAAAAATACCAATTAATGGCCTATTTAGAAAACCTCTTTTTTTAAATTCCACTTCAAAACTATTACCTTAAGAAACTCTTTTTCCCTTTGAAATTCCACTCCAAAACCATTTCCTTTAAAATACCCTTTTAAAGGTAAAACACATTCATTTAGGAATCCACATAAAATTCATAACCTTTTTAAAAAACTTTAAAAGGGGAGGAATCCAATTTCCTGGAAAAACAAACTCATTTCACCATATGATCCATAAAATGGTCCATTGATACTTGTTCAACCAAGGTTCCACCAATGAACCATTTAACAAGACATACAATCCATATTTAATATTAATAAAATTCAGACCCATCCCATTTATGGAGAAATTAAATTTATAGTGATCACTCCATAATAATAATGAATAATCACACAAACATAATATGCCAATAGTTAAGAAAAAACCAGTTAATCACTATTATCAAGCGGTAAAGGCCCCTACCTTAATCATGATTTCATTTTACAATCCTCATATTATATTGACCTCTATCAAATATAGTAATCATCATTCCATATAAATACACCAAACCCTTGAAAAATAGGTGTGGTCCACCACCACATACCCCCATATCTCAAGATAAATGATGGACAATGGATAGAATCTTAGCCTCTTTATCCTCCTCTATGCACCACACATAGAGGCCCCATGTTTCTAAGGAGATTCCACTATGATATGGTTTAATCACACATGAAATACCTAATCAAGCCACGAAAAAATATTGATAAATATATGAGATGAAGAAATAGAGAATATGGAGATGGAATTAACTCTAATCCATGCAATTAATGACCCCCAAATAACCTTCAATAAAGGGGGAATCAAAGGATCCAAAAGGGAGAATAAAAGGGGGGATACTTACCAAAATGGATTCCCATGAGAACCATTTATATATAATAGTAAGGGGTTCAATAATAAAATTTTGGTCCTTCCCCTATTAGAAAAATGGGATAGAACACTATTGGGTACCCAATGCATTTCTATCAGCTACCTAATAGTCCACCATGT
The DNA here is from genome assembly GCA_963277665.1 of Viscum album. Lineage (NCBI taxonomy): Eukaryota > Viridiplantae > Streptophyta > Magnoliopsida > Santalales > Viscaceae > Viscum > Viscum album. The sequence continues at coordinate 506,527,640 of OY728167.1, read as the reverse complement.
GTCTTGTGCAAGACCACCAACCACTCGATGTCACAACCAATTGAAAATTTCCATGGGTTCCACCATTGGTTATTCATTGTATATTGTCATCCACCTATTTTTAATTTTTAATTATCATACCTAAAAAATACATTCAACTGTTTTTTACCTACTTTACCACCTCCAAAAATTCACTTTAAACATTATAAACATGTCCAATACTTCCCTCCTTCGATGAAAATTCAAAAATTCAAATTCACTCATCCGCCAAATTGATGAAAATATGAACCTCCTTCTGATCCACCAGCATATGAAGGCATGGGTCTTTAAAACTCCCCACCATAATTCTTTTCATCCCTAAGAAGTCTCACTATAAATCCATCCATAAATATAAACATTCATTATTCATCCATTCATTACCAAATTACTATATCACATCTCAAAACAATTTATGCACTCCCATTGTGTGACTTCAATATCCAACAACACTATCAATTGAGGCTATGTTTCCTGATAAATATGAACCTCACTAATACAACACAATCTTCATCACCTCATTAGTGTCGATTTTCAATATTCTATCCATAAACACTATAGAAACTCAATTTTGATACTTTAATAACCCATATCATATCAATCATCATAGCACTAAGATAGTGGAAAAGCATAAAAATTAGTCCTAAAACACTGATGATCAATAAAAATCAGGCCTTATGGTTCTCTATGCCATAATACCTCACTACTAAAAACCAATTCTACATAATAGTGCTCCCCATCATAGGAATTTTTTAATTCATCCAAACCCATGATATCCAATACAAAAAACTATCAATTTCCTATATGAATACTCAGTCCCTGGTCCAAAAATACATCTATTGAGCTTAAACCATAATCTCCAAAAAATTTATCACAACATATAATTCAAAATACCTGAGTCAATATTGGATAAATCATATAAAAATCAAGTAAACCCACTTCCACACCATTGTCTACTTATTTTAAAAATTAGATAAAATACTTTACACACAACAAAACTCACATAAGTTTTCTCAAAATTCTCTTAGAATCCAAGGGTTTTCACAATAATCCAAAATCTTTATCTATGTTAGTATTTTCCTAAAAAATATTTCTTTTAAAAACCTATTTGAAAATATGTTTCCAAAAAAATCTTGGTTTTTTCAAAACCTAAAAAACCTAAACCATTTCCCAAAATTACTATATTTATGACTTATTTCTAGTAATATTGATTATGAAAACCATTTTATGTATGCCACATTCCACTACATGAATTTTCTTTTGAAAACTATAATTTTATCAAAAACCTAAAATACCTAAAATCCATTCCCCTATGATAAAAAACAAACACAGTTAATAAATATATAAAATAATAAACCCCTCTAAGTAGGTGTATATACCCTACGTATTCCATTACCATTATTCAAGTACAATACAAATGGATCCCAATAAAGCCTTATGAAACATTCAGAGTACTCCCATATTTAAATTCCCAAACCAAGATCTCACTCAACCTAGAGTGCCTACTCCCTTACACTGGACATCCCCTAGTAACTCAGTTTCAATTGAATCCATGTTTTCCAAACATGCTCTCATTCAACCTCCCGTGTTTTGAAATCCTATATCTACCTCTAAATGGTGTTGTATTAACCAACAACACACTCTAATACAATTTGAAACACCCAAAACTAGATCACCTGAATAGTGAATGAGCTAGCGATGCCATGTCACCTCAAGCATGACCCCTTATATTTCATAGGCTAACAACTAGTAGAAAGGTCCTAAAACAGTCATAGGGAGATCATGATTTCAATATAGATCATAAGGTTCACATATGAATCTACAAAAAATCCTACATGGTCCATCTTTATAATGGACATAACAAAAACCTATAGATATAAAATAGAGATCCAAGAGAGTGTTCCATGGTCCTAAAAATATAAAATTAAACTGTCTACATGATATGTATTAAAGATAATAGAAAACTAATAATATAATAATTACACACAATAGGAGTCCTCAAATTAAATTATAAGTGGAACCCTAGGCCAATACATAAGCATTATATCTAGAAATAAGTAAATAAAAAGTAAAAAGGCCTATAAACTAACTCATTAGCCAACTCCTTCCAAAACATTGATCTCTAATATGTTGATCATCCTTAGTTGTGTTCCCAACATCAAGAGGATACTTATACATGAAAGAATACATGAAGGTTTACCCATGTATGATGAAACTCATTCTATGTACATTAGTAAGGGGTGAGTTCAATAAACCCGTAGGATTCCCCTACCTACCTTAAATCACCGATTTCTAGTAATCAAGTGGATGCATGTTCAATTTTGTGGTGTGTGAAATATTATGGTGAGTGAAACATAACCCACCAAGTAAACATAACCCATGAATTCTCATAAAAATCCAATCCTACATTTCAAGATATCCAAAAGAAACATGCACCCCATAGACTCAACTAATCCTAACTAACTTGGGTTAGGTCCCTCCTGCCTATAATCGATGACTCGCATACCCTTATATCTCAATGAGGTTTTCAAAACAGCCACTCTCCTCTAATTAGAAATAAACCCAAAAAGGCCTCACCATATTCCTGAAGACTTACTCATTAGTGTCCCATGGGATCCTTTCATCATCTCATATCCCTTCAAATAACAAAAACCCAAAATATTATAGGAAATAATTATGGAATCAATAAATGAAACAATTGGAATGAAAGAGATCTCAACCGTCCATATCAATTTTAAAACAATGGAAATAATAAGGTTGGTAAAATATGGCCAAAAGAAATAAATATCATCTGAAAAACTCATATGATAAAACAATTTGGAAAAATAAATAATGGGACCCAACCATATTAAATAATAATCTCAATGCTCTCACTCTATTGCACCTCAACTCACTGGTCCTCACAGGATATATCTAAAAATTACCCATAGACTACCACTAGATATATCCCACATATCATAACTCATCATAGGGGTTATATCCCACCTTTTGATCATACAACCCTTATTTTTCATGTTAATCCCTTAGATCAAATAAAAAAACATACAGAGTGGGTGTTGTGGTTATGGTCTTACCTCAAGTGGATCCCTATATAAGGTCATTGTATTAGAGTAATACGAAGTTATCTATATCTCCAAATAACCCTCTTTTATTCCATTTAGAGACTCATTAGAGATCAATTTGTGTTCATACGCACATGAGGAGAAGTAAAACTAGTATGAGTACAAATCCCAACTAGGAAAATAAATAAGCATATGTAACCTCATAAGAAAAAATATTCATTCTATTAGATCCAATTATTGAACCCTAAGGTTATCTAAGACTTCACCTCATATAGGGGTTATATACCAGTCAATAAGTTTGTCATGTGAGTCTCTTTACCTCTCAGGTTGTACTCCCAATCACTCTTTGTCATCATGTAATAATCCAACATCACTTAGGAGAAAACCCATAATACTCCTATAAATAATATACATGAGGAATCCAGTAATCAATTAACCTTATCTATAGATCCCTCTCAAGAATATTCCTAACACTAGGACTATTTTCCATGAATCCAACCTCAATCATCAATTGAAATATCAAGAGGAATATATCTTGACTCAGCCAATGAGGTCCAATCATGAGGGAAATCCTTTAAGAAACTAGGTAGTTCAATCTCTCATCATGAACAACAAGAATTTCCCAAAGGATAACGATGAAAATTCATCCCTCACTCAATCAAAACTAGGTATTACAAATTATCCCAAGGTCATCCCGTGACTTAATCATATTATGCATGTCATCACTTAAAAAAAGCCTCATTGAACCCCATGTATTACTCCTAAATTTGAGGCCACTCAATATTTCTAGACTCAATATCATCTCAAAGGTTATCCTTAGGTTTCTGTGAACATATCTTAAAAGGAAACCTACTTGGTACTCAATCCAACCTAACCAACCCATCACCCAATGGGAGGTCTTACATATAGTTCTCATCCTATCATACAATATGAGATAAAATTAAAGGAAACCATAATAAATAAAATCAAACAATCATACAAATTTAAAAAATAAGTCATTTTTCATAATTAAGCCAAGTCATTTATTAAAACAAGGTCTCTTTACTTTCCTTTAAAACATCAGTCAAAAAACCATTTTCAAAAATTCCTTAAAAAATCAACATAAAATGGATTTAACCACAATGGGGCCTAATTCAAAATCCCATTTAAGGTCCTATTTAGAAAAATCAATCTTTTTTTGAAATACCATTTCAAAACCATCACTTTAAAATATATATTTTTCAGTTTGAAATTCCACACCAAACCCATTTCATTTAAAACCCCTTTTAATGGTAAAACCATTTCCTTTATAAATCCACATAAAATTTATAACCATTTTAAAACCCTTTTTAAAATAAATAATCCAATTACCTATAAAACCCAACTCACACCACCATACAAGCCATAAAATGGTCCACTTATACTCATTCGACCATGGTGCTACAAACAAACTGTTTAGAAAGATATACAATCATTGTTGACCATTAGATCGACAGAAGATCCTACCATTTATGGAGTAATAAAATTTAATATAATCATGACACAATAATATTAAATAAAAAAATATTATATCACTAGTTCAGATAAACAACAATGAAATCACTATTCATAATGGGTAAAGACCACCTACATCAATCAAACTTTAATTTAATAATATCAAGCTCATACCAACCTCCATTGACTCTAATGAGTATTAACCTATGTAATAATGTTGAAACCTAGATCAAAGGGGTGAGGTCCACCCCTGACACACCCTTGGACCATAATATAAATACTTAACAATGATGAGAATACTACCTATAACATCCCGGCCTGACTAACCACCAATACAGTAGTCGTACCGACAGCTCACAAGGCCTCAAACATGCCTCCTCATATGCTAGAGGCTACCTAAAATAATATAGGGCGTAAGAAGGTGATTTTGGGGATATTATACCCTCATATAAAATTAGAATAGTGGTATGATAAAGAAGGAAACAAAATACAATAGCGGAAGTAGTAATAAACGAATGATGGAGAAACAGAATAATAATAATAATCCTTGAATATAAATTTCCAACACCAATATACAAAAATGCATGCATGTCCATATGATTATACATAAACAAAAATAGTATAAATATTATAGAAAAAATAAACATTGAAATACATGAAAAAAGAAAAGAACTAAAAATCCCCAAGGGAAATATCTATGAGCATCATGAGCTCCAGCTCAGTCTTGTGCTTCAAACTCCCATGTATAAGAAAATCAGCACAAGCAAGAATCCATGGTCCTGAGAACATGAGATCTACTTAGGTACCCAAATTTAATGGCAGCCTAAGAAGGGTGTGAGATATAAATCCCAGTAGTTTACCACCCATGATGTCTAAAACTGAATCAAGTCTGTGAATATAAATTAAATCAGAGTGCAAGTAATAAGTATAACAAAAGAAATGATGAAAAATAAATACAGTCGAATCAGGTTCCACTCGAACACCTGGCCACCTCTACCTGCTTAGACTCTTAACTATGATGATTATCTAAATAGTAAACATATGTATATAGTAATAATATATAAATAATATAGTTATATATTTTATCAACCTATATGAACCAAGTATGTGTAGTCGTAAGTGTCTATATACCTGGAATAATAACTACTGGATAGACCGAGGCATAACTCAGTCATCCATAACTAGTATGAACAAACCAATAATCTCAATCCATAGGGTACATTCCCTAAATCTCATGATGAGTGGGATGCATCATTCTTATCACTCGATATGGTGAGTGTTTTATTATTTCAACACTCGAAGTTGTGAGTGTGTTGTCATGCTAACACTCAACAGTGGATGTGGTGCGTTAAGCCCATAGTCCTCATAGTATCAATGTTGTGATACATTATTCTCAACATCTGATGTAAGGGATAATTATGCCACCATTCTCAATGGATGCCTTACCATTGTTCCAAAGCCTAACTATAAGGATTAATCATATAATAAAAAAATAAAATCCATGGGGAATTACCTCTCATTCTTTATATTTATTAAGCCCAACTTAACATTAAGGGCATCACATCTTTAATTATAGCATGTATTACACATTAAATTATCAACATGTCCACGCCACACTTTAAAATTCATTTCGTTTAAAAAATCAATTTATTCAAGGAATGCAACCATCATGAACAATCCATTCCATTTCAACTAATACAACTAATCCATTCTTATTTTTTCATGTCCCGTCCTCTAGGGCCCATGCCGCGACTACCCCAAGCCTACCTTACAGAGGCCAGGGGTTTCCGACTAGCACCAGAAATGCATATCCCTAAAATGGGATGACATTTCCTCAAAACCTGTACACACACAAATAGAGCACACTGCGCTCAAGAAAAACACAACGGAAGAAGAATGGTACAACCACAACTAAAAACCGCCACTGAGTGTAAAAGTAAATACTGAAAGTAAAAGGGGCCAGAATACAATCCCAATTGAAATAGAAGTACTTAAAAAAAGGAAATAAACTCTTGAGGTTGTCTGCCAAGGATCCTACTTGAAGGGTAAGTACATCTCATCATTGCGGCTCTCCACATCAACCTGTCACCTTCGTGCACCGTTTTTCAATCACCTCTAAGCACCGTCTAGCCCTGACTCCTCAAGAATCAATCAATCTATCTGTTGTCTGCACAAGACACAAAAAGGTACGAGTGAATCCCATGCCGGGGTGAGTATATAGAAACACTCAAAAGGGACCCCGAGACCCCTGAAGTTCTCTCTGAATTCAACAAAGGAAAAACCACAAAGCATGATCTCAATCACAAAGCACAAAGAAAAAGACAAATCACACTAGGTATAACATAAGTACATAAGTACATATGATTAGTCATAAATCTATATCATCTTATTATTTCAAGAGTCTCTAATCCTGACCGACACAGGATCGTTTGGTGCTGACCCACAGAGGATCGCTAAGTGTTGACCCACACAAGATCGCTAGGTGCTGACCCACATAGGATCGCTCGGGGATGACCCACACAGGATGGAACGGTGATGACCCACACAAGATCGCTTAGTTCTTATCCACACAGGATCTATCGGTGCTATCCCACACAAGATCTCTTGGTTCTAACCCACACAGGATCACTATTCATTCTTCACGTCACAGCCAGCCACTGGATTACCGCACAAAGCACGCTTGATTCCGGAAGGATCCGCTCCTCAAGCCATCAGTCATACTTCAACTAGAACAAAGTACCATGAAGAAGTAACCCAATGAACCACCATGTCATAAGGGTTCCAACGCAGTAGATGGCGCATCAACCGGATGCTCGGTCTGTAAGTTATAGGCATTCTAGTGCCAAGGGCCTGGTTGGATTTGGATTCGATCCAACCCGGCCATACACCAACTTTCTCCAAAACTTGAGTGGAGTATCTCATAAGGATCGCCTAATCCTAAGGGCTTTAGCACCAAGAGGGTTCATCAAGCGGACTTATGGTTTAGAAGATATGCCCATTTAAGGGTAAATGGGCCAAAAGGGTATGGGTCCGGTTTGACCCGGTCGGACTGGAACGACCCAGCCCGCTGGGCCCGACCTGAATGGGTATGGGCTCAGTCTGGTTCACCTAGGCCTGGTCTAACCTGTTGGGTCGTGGGCTCGTCCCACTGGGTCATGGGTCGGCCCAGCCCAATCGGTTGGGCGCGGCCCGCCAGGCCGCCAAACAGCTCGGCCTACTGGCTGGGTGTGGGGGTCTGCTCCCCTCCTGATTGGATAGAAGTCCGTTCGGTTTCAAAGTAGCAGCTCCAGTTGGCACCGCACCACCTGGTCGGTCCCACTGGACCGGTCACCTACAAGACCCGCGGGTCGTGGGTCTGCCCTCCGTCGTGGTTCGAAGTCGCGGCTCGAAGTCGCAGCCTTCCTCTGTGGCCTTCCTTCATGGCACGCTTCCCTACTCTGACGCGACCGACAAAGGTCGACCGCCCCTTTTTCCTCCACAGTGACTTTGGTAATTGCCCCCTCCTTGCGGCCAGTGGTATCCACCACCACCTCCTTCTGTTTTCAGCGCCTCCACGTTGACGATGCTTCTGCAGGCCACTGGGGAAGCTCCGGTGGTCTAATTCCTTTCCATCTGTGCATGTGGGCCTCCCGAGACAATGCCAACACCGCGCTGCCCAAAGTTTCTCCTTTCTACCATATTTCTCAGTCATCCACGAATAACACCACCAACTTAAGATCTGTGGAGGTTCTGGCCCTTGTTTGGCTCGGCCCACACCCACCGCGTTAGCGTTATAACATGGGAAGGATTATTCAATCATAAAAAATCGCATAAAGAAACCTGACATTATCCTCCTGCATTAAATAATGAAACATGGATCAACCCGTTGGACAGTTGATCCTTGTTTTTCATAATATTCATGAACAGGGAAAAAAAGAGAAATTTAACACATAACCCCTACCTCAAATACATTGGTAGACGGTGCAGATAAGGAAGACGGGACCGTGTTCGAAGCGTGTTCATTGGTGTTCGTCATTTTCTGGTTTGAATCCTATAAGGCATCAAAACTCTGATCTACGTTGGAGGAAGTCATCATTGGCACTTCGTCAAAGGTTCCTCTCATGAGTGCACAAGAATCACGCCCAAGCTTTGTTTAAATAGATGTGAGGAACCACCGATGTTGCATAACATTAATGTGGTTCATTAATGAACCAAATTTAGTGTTACATTAAAAAAACCAACGTCGAGGTTACGCAACCCAAGGGTCAAGTCATTGAATGGCCTATTAAATCCACAGTTCCGCCACGTCACTCAACGGTTATAAAAAGAGATAAAATAACTCATGGAGTTATATTATTATTTTTTTGTGAATTCCAAAAATTAAATTTTTCATATGATCATTTCCGGTCGAAGTTAAGCTTTGAATAAGTGAATATCGGCACTACAAATTCAACGGTGCCCTCAGATTTTTAATCCGAGCACTGATTTAAAAGATAGAAATTGACGCCCACACATTTACTGAATGTACCTTAAAAAAAGTTCAAAAAATTATTAACAGTCACCCTCGACCTGCGCCAATCAAGTTTAGGCTCTTCCTAAGGGGAATACTCCCTCACGAGCTCAATGGTACTCATGGATTTCCAATCTGAGTTACTGCTTATGAGTTAAATAATTGAAAAATAAAATAATTTCTACTTAATTATTTTATTTACGGCCAAAAACTAACTTCCACTATTGGATCGAACCGACCAAGGTTGGGATCTTCCTAAGGAAATAATATCCTCACGAGCTCAACGATGGTCTCACATTTTCAATCTAATTCACCATTTGTGAGTTATAAGAATTTGAAAAATAAAATAATTTTATTTAATTATTTTATTTATGGTTATTCCATTTTTGGTTTTTCTCACTAGAAGCTTACGCCAACTAAAATTAAGTCGTGCCTAGGGTAAAACCTCTATCCTGAACGCAACGGTTCCCTTGGATTTATGATCCAAGAACCCGTTTAAAAGTTATTCCACTTTTTCAAAAAAATTGCTCAAGCGCGCTATTTAAAGCTTAACATTTTTTCGACGGATCATTCTGGGCACTCCGGGCCTCGGATTTACATTCCGTCAATTTTCACAGACTCTTAATAATATCATATAATTAAAAAAATTATATGGAAATTCTAGGACATTACATTCTCCCCAACTTATGGATTTACGTCCCCAAAATACAAAACAAAGGCAAATCAAACAAATAAAGGTACTCAGCACGAATCTGAGCCTCCCACTCCAATGTGCTCTCCTAGAGGTTCTTATACTGCCACTGAACTCACACTAGAGGGATCAACCACCCACGAAGGACTCACTCCTATAAATCCACTATCCCCACTGAGAACTCCATAAAAGTCACCCCATCGTCAAAGTCCAACTCGCCCAAGTCGATAATGTGTGATGGATCATGTACACATCTCCTCAACTACGACACATGGAAAACATTATGCACCCGGTGCATCTGTGGTTGAAGAGATGGGTGGTAATCCACCTCGCCAACTATGCTGAGAATCTAGAAAGGTCCGATGAACCTCAAAGATAGCTTGACGCCCTAACCAAATCTCTGCAATCCTCGTCAGGGTGAGACCCTTTGTAAGACATGGTCTCCCTCTTAGAACTCTAAGGGTCTCTATCTCTTATCGATATAAGACTTTTTCCTACTCTGTGTAGTATTCATCCTCTCTTGTATGATTCGAACCTTCTGATTGGTATTCCGTACCAACTCTAGACCCATAAGTTTTGACTCCCCTGGGTCTGTTTAGCATAGAGGTGATCTACACAGTCGCTCGTACAAGGCCTCAAATGATACCATGCCAATGGTGGTGTGATAACTGTTGTTTTATGTGAACTCCATCAGTGGTAGGTGATCCTCCCAACTATGACCAAAATCCAGGACACAAGCACGAAGAATGTCCTACAAGGTCTGTATGGTATGCTCCGTATGACCATCATTCAGGGGCTAAAAATCTGTGTTGAAGTGTGATGGAACCCGATGCTCATATTTTATTTTCTGACAAGTGAGGCATCGTGATAAGAACTCTGCCACCGTTTTCATCATCCTTGGCCACCGGTATTGATGTCGGAGGTCCTGGTACATCTTTTCCCCACCCGGATGTACTGCCAAATGGGATGTGTGTAACTCCATCAATCACCTCCTCTCGTAGTGTCATAGGTACCATGGTGCATGACATGATCCCCACCTTCCAAAAATTCTTTAGTAGCATGTCTTGAGGATATCTGAGCACGTCGGGTCTCGTAGTTTGGGTCCCCAAGTTGCGAATCCCAAACTCGCTAAAGGAGTTTGGGAATGATAGTCATATATTGGAGGTAAGCTTCTTCATCACTATCCATGAAGGGTATCTGCAACGTGGCTAGCTGCTCTGTCACCTCACTCAGAAACTGTAGACCAAATCTCCTACTGAGCGCGTCTCCCACCACATCCCCCTTCCCAGGAGTATAAACTATCTTGAAGTCATATTCCTGGTGGAAATCCAACCATATTCATTTTCTCAACTACAGAAAATACTATGGGAACCTTTCCATCCACGCGAAAGGCTACCCCTTTTAACTGATTGGTGTTCCATCGACCCTTTGGTAGTGGGAACTCATTCTCCACGGTCTCTTGTTTAAAGTTCTGGTAATCCACATATAACCTCAAACACTGGGTCTTACTAAGACCTTCCTCTAAATCTCCCAAATATACTCTCAACTCTTGGAGCTCCATGTGAGCCATCCGATATGAAGGTGTAGATATTGGTGTCGTCCCTGGGTACAAGACAATGCAAAAGTCCCTCTCCCTTTGGGGAGGTAATCCTGGAAATATATTTAGAAAGGATGTTCCCACACTCTTCCACTACTGTTGGGAAATGAAAACTCAAAACTCCTACTTCCACGAGGGTAAGGTTGGCCAACTCAATAGTGATTAGATGAACCCTCCTATGAATGAGTTTATCCTGTGCTGTCTAGGTTTCATTTTTTTCCGACCAAGGAAAACCTCATTCCAACACTGTAGATATACCACATTATTTTTTCCTAAAACAGTAAATATGAGCATGAACTATGAATGAACAGTCCATACCCAAACTAACATCGTAAGGCCACGATGATACCACCAAGTGGTTCCAACCGAAACTCTCTCTTTAAGGGTCTTATCACACCGTCAGCATAAGCGTTATTATCGAGTCTCCTCTCATAGGTATCTCTATACGTAAGGTTCAAGTCAACAGTTTAACTAAAAACTCTAGGTCTTGAATAAGATTCGTGAAAAGAAGGAATTATTAGTACCTATGTCTATTAATTACGGCAACTAGTAGTAGACAAAAACTGTACCTCGAATCATTCATGGAGCCCTTGGGTCACACTCCTTGACCGCATGCAGCTACTCTCTTACCCTATCCTTCAACTCCCTAAGCCTAGTAGGGACCACATTGAGGTGGTAGTTATGACTTGTCAAAATGTAAACCACCTTCTACTACTCTCTTATCTCCCCTTCCACGTATGATGCCCTGCAGATTTAACTGTCCCTATAACTTCCTCTTCCTGAATCATTTTACACATCTAAGTCTCTAAGATTGAAATCAATTTCTTGATTTCCCACTACTGACATTCACTAGATTCATCTAATCAACCAAAGAATTTTTAACCTCAAAGGTTCTCTCTAGCACCCTAACATAAGTAGGAATGCACAAAGGAATACTGTTGGCTCAGATGTCTCTAAAAATGTCTCACTCGGAGCTCTGAGCCCTGATGTATAGGTCTTATCTTATTCATCGAGTACCAATAATGGTCGGTACACCTCGACGAATACTCAATTAACGACATGTCGTCCTGACAAAACTGTAGAATCTCTTGGGAACACAAACCCCCTTAGCTTTTCATAGAAAGATAACTCCTTCTCTGATAAAGGTTCTCAAGCTCTGTCCATAGAAAAATTCACCTCATCATAAGATAGGGGTAATCTAAACTATGCCATCACCCTAATGAGACACATAGAATGCTCACTACCAGGACCACCATCTGATCTAATGGTTCCCTGGCTAGACGAAAACTTAGTCACCACCTCAAACCAGTCATTATCCGTCTGTGATTCAGGCTCACCTCGGAACCTGAGGGGTATCTATCACTGAAACTTGTGTAAGTCACTGAACCTATATGTGTCCTCTACCGGTATCTCTGGCAGTAACTACTGACCAACGTGCAGTGGTATCACTAGGATACTGCCCGAAGGCACCATTTCGGGCAATAGTCCTTTTACTGAAGCCTCATCACATTGTGGGCCATCCTCATGATCACGCATTGGAATCCTGGTTGGATGTCTGTGTGGAGGCATCTTGATAGATAATCAAGATTAACCACGGTCAATAAGTTATACCTGGTGAGATGAATCAAAAGAGATAAAAAGAAAAACATTACAAAACCACACGCAATCAGTGTTTTCGTATACTGAGTCAGAAAACAAAATTCAGGGTCCTGGTGTATGGATATGTCGGCCGCCGCACCAACATTGGACTCCCTAGAATGAAATCCAAACTCAATACACTTAACAAAATTGTTCCATTGAAAACATAGACTCTTAGTTCTTCTGGTAGAACCAATCCCCTTTGATACCACTTTTTCATGACCCGTCCCCCAGGGCCCGTGCTGTGACTACCCCAAGATCACCTTCCATAGGCCAAGGGTTAGCAAATAGCACTAGAAAGGAATATCCCTAAAATGTTAAGGCATTGCCACAAAACATGTACACACACAGACAGACCACACTGTGCCCAAGAAAAACACAATGGAAGAAGAATGGTACCACCACAACTAAAAACCACCACTGAGTGTAAAAGTAAGTACTGAAAGTAAAGAGGCCAGAACACAATCCCAACTGAAATGGAAGTATAGGAAAATGGAAAATAATCTCCTAATATTGTCTGTGAAGGGTCCTACCTAAAGGGTAGGTATAGCTCATCACTGCGGCTCTCCACGTCAACTGATCACCTCTGTGCACCATCTGTCAATCACCTCTGAGCATTGTATTGACCTGAATCTTTAAGACTCGGTCAAGTTGTCTGTCATCCTCACAAGACACAACAAGGTGCGGGCGAAGCCCGTGGAGGGGTGAGTATAACAATACTCAGTAGGGACCCCAAGACCCTCGAAGGTATCTCAGAATTCCACAAAGGAAAAACCACAAAGCATGATCTCAATCACAAAGCACAAAGAAAAAATAAAAAGATAGCTCACACGAGGTATAACTTAAGTACATAAGTATAGATGATTAGTCATAATGCTAGATAAAATTATTATTTCAGAAGGCTCTACTGCTGACCCATACAGGATCGCTCAGTACTGACGCACAGAGGATCGCTAGGTGCTGACTCACATAGGATCGCTTGGTGCTAACCTGCACAGGATCGTTAGGTGCTGACCCACACAGTATTGCTAGGTGCTAACCCACACATGATCGCTTGGTGCTAAACCACACAGTATCACTTGGTGCTAACCCACAGAGTATCTCTCAGTGCTGATCCACACAGAATCACTCTGTGCTAACCCACAAAGGATCACAATTCATTCTTCATGTCACAGCCAACCACTGGATTCCCGCTCAAAGCACACTTGATTTAGGGGGGATCTGCTCCTCAAGCCATCAGTCATATTTCAACTGGAACAAAGTCCCATGAATAAGTAACCCAATGAACTGCTATGTCATATGGGTTCCAATGCAACATACAGTGTGTCAACCGGACGTCCGGTCTGAAAGTTATAGGCATTTTAGTGCTGAGGGACCGGTTGGATTCAGATCCGATCCAACCCATCCATACTCCAAATTTCTCCAAAACTCAAGTGGATTATCTAATAAGGACTGCCTCGTCCTAAGGGTTTCAGCGCCGTAGATGGTTCTTTAAGCGGACGTCTGGTTTAGTAGATATGCTCATTTAAGCGTAACTGGGCCAAAAAGGGTATGGGTCCGGTCTGACCCGGTTGGACCGGGCCGACCTGAATGGGGCTAGGCTCGGTCTAGTTATCCTGGGCCTAGTCCGGCCCACTGGGCTGGGGGCTTGGCCCACTGGCCGCGGGCTAGGCCCACTAGGCCACGGGTTCGGCCCGGCCCACCCGTATGGGCGCGGCCTGCTGAACCGTGTAACCGCCCGGCCCGTTGGTCGGGCATGGGGGTCCACTCCCCTCCCGAAAAGATAGAAGTTTGTTCAGTTTCAAAGCATATATTCCATTTGGAACCACACCACCTAGCCGGTCCCACTGGACCGGTCACTTACAAAACCCGCGGACCATGGGTCCGCCCTCCGCTGAGGCTTGAAGCCGCTGCCTTACTCCGTGGCAGGATGCCCTGCTCCGATGCAGCTGAAAAAGGCTGGCCAACCCTTTGTCTATCACGGTGCCTTCGGGCGCCGTCACCTTCTCACATCCGGTAGCTGCCTCCTCCATTTTCCAATGCAGCCACATCGACGATGCTTTTGTGGGACACTGAGGAAGCTCCGGTGGTCCGATTCCTTTCCCGTATATGCCTACAGGTCTCCCGGTACGGTGCCTACACCGCACGGCCCGAAGTTTCACCTTTACGCCATATTTTTCAGTTTCCCGTGAAGGACTCCACCAACCCAAGATCGGAGGAGGGTCTGGGCCTTGTTCAGCTCGGCCCGTTCCCTCTTTGTTAGCGTTATTACATGGGAATAATTATTTAATTATAAAAACTCCCATAAAGAAACCCCGCATTATCCTCCCACATTAAACAACGAAATGAAGATCAACCCATTGGAGTGCTGATCCGGGTTTTTCATAATATTCAAGAATGCGGAAAAAAGAGAGTAATTTAGCACATAACTCCATACCTCGAATACGTTGGTAGACGGTGCGGATGAGGAAGACGGGACCGCATTCGAAGCATATTCGTTGGCATTCATCACTGTCTGGTTCCAATCCTCTAATGCGTTGAAGCTCTGTTCTACATTGGAGGAAGTCATCGCTGGCACTTCGTCAGAGGTTCCTCTCGTGGGTGCTTAAGAACCATGCCCAAGATTTGTTTAAATAGATGTGAGGAACCAACCACATTGCATAACATTAATGTGGTTCATTAATGAACTACATTTAGTGTTACATTAAAACAACCAACATCGAGGTTACGCAACCCAAGGGTCAAGTCATTAAATGACCTATTAACTCTGTGGTTCTATCACGTCAATCAACGGTTACAAAAAGTGATAAAATAACTCATGGAGTAATTTTATTATTTTTTGTCAAGTCCAAAAATTAACTTTTTTGGCCGAACCTTTTCGGTAGAAGTTAATATTTGCCTAAGAAAATCCTGGTACTTCCAATTAAACGGTTCCCTTGGATTTTTAATCTGAGCACCTGTTTAAAAGATAGAAATCTCTACCCGCACGTTTATTGAACATACCTTAAAAAAGTTCAAAAATTTATTAATAGTCACCCTCGACCCGTGTCGGTCGAGGTTAGGATCTTTATAAGGGGAAAACACCCTCACGAGCTCAATGGTACTCTCATATTTCCAATCCGAGTTACCGTTTAGGAGTTAAAGAATTAAACGATAAAATAATTGCTACTTAATTATTTTATTTACGGCCAAAAACTAACTTCCATTGTTGGCTCGTGCTGGCCAAGGTTAGGATCTTCCTAAGGAAAGAATACCCTCATGAGCTCAATGGTGGTCTCAAATTTTTAATTTGAGTCACCGTTCGTGAGTTATAATCATTTAAAAACTAAAATAATTTTATTTAATTATTTTATTTACGGTTATTCCATTTTTGGGTTTTCTCACTAGAGGCATGCACTAACTAAACTTAAGTCACACCTAGGGTAAACCCTCCATCCTGAAGGCAACAGTGCCCTCATATTTCTCATTCAGGAACCCATTTAAGTGTTATTCCACTTTTTCAGAAAAACTGCTCGCACGCACTATTTAAAGCTCAACATTTTTTTCGAAGGATGATTTCAGGCACTCTGGGCCTCAAAATCATGTGCCGTCAATTTTAACAGTCTCATAATAATCCCATATAATTAAAAAAATTATATAGAAATTTCATGACATTACATTCTCCCCACCTTAGGTCTTTACATCTCGGAAATCCAAAACAAAGGCAAATCTAACAAATGAGGGTACTGAGCATGAATTTGAGTCTCCCGCTTCAATGTGATCTCCTAGAGGTTCTCATGTTACCACCAAACTCACACTAGAGGGGTCGAACGTCCACGAAGGACTTGCTCCTATCGATCCCCAATCTCCATCGGGAACTCCATAAAAGTCACCCCATCATCAAAGTCCAACTCACCCTAGTCAATAACGTGTGATGGTTCATGCATGCATCTCCTCAACTGTGACACATGGAAAACATTATGCACCCGGTGAATCTGTGGGGGATGATCTGGGTGGTACTCCACCTCGCCAACTCTAGTGAGAATATGGAAAGGTCCGATGAACCTCAGAGATAGCTTGCTTCCCCGGCCTAATCTCCGCAATCCCCATCGGGGTGAGACCTATAGGAATACATGGTCTCCCTCCTCAAACTATAATAGTCTCTATCTCCTATTTGAATAAGACTTATGACTTCTCTTTGCAGTCTTCATCATCTCTTGGATGATCTTCACCTTCTCAGTGGTATCTCGTACCAACTCTAGACACATAAGTGTTGAATCCCCTGGGTCTGTCCAGCATAGAGGTGATCTACACGGTTGCCCGTACAAGGCCTAAAATGGTGTCATGCCAATTTTGGAGTGATAATTGTTGTTGTATGTAAACTCCATCAGTGGTAGGTGATCCTCCCAACTATGAACAAAATCCGGGACACAATCATGAAGCATGTCTTCCAAGTTTTTTATGGTCCACTTCGTCTGGCCATCAGTCTGGGGATAAAAAGTTGTGCTCAAGTGTGATGGAACTTGATGCTTATCTTTCACTTGCTGACAAGTGAGTCATTTTGATCTGAATTATTCCATCGCTTTCTTCATCCCTGGCTACCAGTACTAACGTTGGAGGTCCTGGTAAATATTTTCTGCACCCGAATGTACCGCCAAAGGGGATGTGTGGAACTCCCTCAATCACCTCCTCTCGTAGAGTCATAGGTACCATGGTGCATCCTCTGAAAAGGATGACGTGCTTCCCACCTTCAGAAAATCCTTCAAGAGCCTATCCTGAGGATATCTGAGCACGTCATGTCTCGCAATCTGTGTCCCCAAGCTGTACCTCCCAAAATCGCTGAAGGAGTGAGGGAGTGACAGTCATAGACTAGAGATAAGCTGCTCCATCACTACCCAAGAAGGATATCTGGAACGCGACTAGCTGCTCTATCACCTCACTCAGCAACTGTAGACCAGACCTTCTGCTGAGCGCATCTGCCACCACGTCCCCCTTCCCAAGAGTATAGACTATCTCAAAGTCATAGTCCTAGTGAAACTCCAACCATCTTCATTGTCTCAACTGCTGAAAAGACTATAGGAACCTTTCCATCCATGTGAAAGGCTTCCCCTTTTAACTAATTGGTGTGCCATCGACCCTCTAGTAGTGGGTACACATTCTCCACAACCACTTTGTTAAAGTTCCAGTAATCCACACATAACCTCAAATACTGGGTCTTATTAATCCCTTCCTCAGCAAGTCTCTCAACTATACTCTCATCTCCCGGAGCTCCGTGGGAACCATCCGATATGCAGTTGTAGAAATTGATGCCATCCCTAGGTACAAGACAATTCAGAAGTCCCTCTCCCTATGGGGAGGTAATCCTGGAATCATCTTAAAAAATTATTTTCCTACACTCTTCCACTACTATTGGGAACTGAAAACTCAAAACTCCTGCTGCCATGAGGGTAAGTTTGGCCGACTCAAGAGTGATCGGTTGCACCCTCCTATGCATGAGTTTATCCCGTGCTACGTGGGTTTCCTTTTTTTCCAACCAAGGAAAACCTCATTCCAATTATGTAGATATACCACATCATTTTTTCCTAAAATAGTCAATCTGAGCATGAACTGTGGATGACTAGTCCATACCCAAACTAACATCGTAAGGCCTCGACACTGCCACCAAGAGGTTCCGACCAAAACTCTCTCCTCAAGGGTTATATCACACCGTCGGCATAAGTGTGATTATCGATTATCCTCTAATAGGTATCTCCAGATGTAAGGGACAAGTCAAAGGTTTAATAAGAAACTATAGGGGTTGAACAAGATTCGTGACAAGAAGGAATGATTAGTGCCTAGTTCTATTAATTACGGAAGCTAGTAGTAGACACAAACCATACCTCGAATCATTCATGGAGCCCTTAGGTCACACTCCTTGACTGAATGCAGCTAATCCCTTCCCATGTCTTTCAGCTCCCTAATCCTAGTGAGGACCACATTGAGGTGGTGGTTATGACATGTTGAAATGTACACCACCTCCTACTGTTCCCTTAGATCCACTTCCACATCTACTACCCTGCAGATTTATCTATCCCTATCACTTCCTCTTGTCGAAACAGTTTACATGTCTATGTCTCTAAGACTAACATCGATTTCCGGCTTTCCCACTATTGACATTCACTGGCTGCATCTACTTAGCCAGAGAATTTTCAACCACAAAGGTTCTCTCTATAACCCCAACATAACTAGGAATCCACAGACAAATTGTGTTGGCTTGAATGTCCCTAAACACATCCCACTCAGAGGTCTGAACCCTGAAGTACTGGTAATATCGTATTCATCGTGTGCCTGGAATGGTCGGTACACCTCGATGAATACTCAATTAATGACATTTCGTCCTTTCAAAATTGTAGAAGCTATTTGGAACGCAAACCTTCTTGGCCTTTCATGGCAAGAGAACCCCTTCTCTGAGGAAGGTCCTCAAGCTCAACCCATGGAAAAAGTCACATCATCATAAGATAGGGGTAATCTAAACCATGTCATCACCATTCTGATCCACATAGAATGCTCACAACTAGGACCACCATCTGATCTAATGGTGCCCTGGATAGATGGAAACTCAGTCACCACCTCAAACCAGTCCTTAGCCGCCTGTCAGTCGGGCTCGCCTTGGAACCCGAGAGGTATCTGTAACTGAAACTCTTGTAAGGCACTGAGCCTATATGTGTCTCCTACCGATAGCACCAGTAGTAACTACTGACCAACGAGTAGTGGTATCGCTGGGACACCACCCGAAGAGACCATCTCGATCAATAGTCCTTGTACTGAAGCCTCATCACATTGTGGACCATCCTCGTGGTCATGTATTGGAATCCTAACTAGCTGTCTACATGGAGGCATCTTGAAAGGTAATCAAGATGAACCATAGTCAATAAGTAATACCTGGTGAGCTTACTCAAAATAGATCAAAAGAAAAACATTTCAAAAACACATGCAATTAGTGTTTTTGTGTACCGAGTCGGAAAATAGAATTCAAGGTCCCGGTGTATGGATACATCGTTCACCACACCAACACTAGAATCTTTGGATTGAAATCTAAACTCAAGACATAAAACACTATTGCTCCATTGAAAACATAGACTCTTAGTTCTCCTGGTAGAACCGACCCCCTTTGATACCACTTTGTCACGACCCGTCCCCTAGGGCCCGTGTCGTGACTACCCCAAGCCCTCCTTCCATAGGCCAGGGGTTGGCTACTAGCACCGGAAAGGCATATCTCTAAAATGAGAAGGAATTGACTCAAAACCTATACACATACAGACAGATCACATTGTTCACAAGAAAAAAAATGGAAGAAGAATGGTACAACCACAAATAAAAACCACCACTAAGTGTAAAAGTAAGTACTTAAAGTAAAGAGGCTAGAATACAAGCCCAGCTGAAATGAAAGTACAGAAAAAAAGGAAAATCAGATCTTGAGGTTGTCCGCAAAGGATCCTACCTAAAGGGTAGGTACTGCTCATCACATCGGCTCTCCACATCAACCGGTCACCTTTGTGAATTGTCTGTTAATCACCTTTGAGCACCGTCCATCCCTAACTCCTTAAGACTCAGTAAAGTTGTATGTCATCTGCGCAAGACACAATAAGGTGCGGGTGAATCCCTTGCAGGGGTGAGTATAAAAATACTTAGTAGGGACCCTAAAACCCATGAAGGTCTCTTAGAATTCCACAAAGTAAAAACCACGAAGCATGATCTCAATCACAAAGTACAAATCAAAAGACATCTCACACCAGGTATAACTTAAATACATAAGTACATATGATTAGTCATAAAGCTATATAATCTTATTATGTCAAGAGTTTATGCTACTGACCTACACTGGATCGCTTGGTGCTGACCCACATAGGATCGTTAGGTGTTGACCCACATAGGATCACTTGGTGCTTACCCACACAGGATCGCTCGGTGCTGACCCACACAGGATCACTGGGTGATGACCCACATAGGATCGCTCCGTGATGACCCACATAGGATCGCTCGATGCTAACCCACACAGGTTCACTCGGTGCTGACCCACACAGGATCACTCGGTGCTGACCCACACATGATCGCTATTCATTCTTCACGTCACAGCCAGCCAATGGATTCCCGCACAAAGCACGCTTCTTTTCCTCAAGCCATTGGTCGTATTTTAACTGGAATAAAGTACCATGAATAAGTAACCCAATGAACTGCTATGTCATATGGGTTCTAACACAATATACAGCGTGTCAACCAGATGTACGGTCTGAAAGTTATAGGCATTTTAGTTCTGAGGGCTCGGTTAGATTCAGATTCGATCCAACCCATCCATACACCAAATTTCTCCAAAACTAGAGTGGCGTATCTCATAAGGACTACATTTTCCTAAGGGTTCCAGCACCATAGACGGTTCTTCAAGAGGACGTATGGTTTAGGAGATATGCCCATTTAAGCGTAATTGGGCCAAAAAGGGTCCGGGCCCGGTCCGTCCCTGTCGGACCGGCCCGACCAGGCCCGTTGGGCCCGACCTGAATGGGGATGGGCTCGGTCTAATTCTCCTGGGCATGGTCCGACCCGTTGGCTGGGCATGGTGGTCCACTCTCCTTCCAAACGGATAGAATTCCATTCAGTTTCAAAGCAGCGGCGCCAATTGGTGCCGCACCACCTGGTCGGTCCCACTGGACCAGTCACCTGCAGAACCCGAGGACTGCGGGTCCGCCCTCCACCACAGCACACTGCCCTGCTCCGATGTAGCTGGAAAATTTCAGTTGCCCCTTTGTCTGTCGCGGCACCTTCGAGCACCACCACCTTCTCACGGACAGCGATAGCCAGCTGCCGCCTCCTCCGATTATTGGCGTCGGTGATGCTTCCACGGGCTACCAGTGAAGCTTCGGTAGTCCGATTCCTTTCCCGTCTATGCCTATGGTTCTCCCGAGATGGCTCCTACACCGCGCGGCCCACATTTTCGCATTGTCTCCATATTTCTCAGTCACCCACGAAGAACACCACCAACCCGAGATCGGCGGAGGGTCCAGGCCTTGTTCGGCTCATCCCACACCCTCTACGTTAACATTATAACATGGGAAGGATTATTTTATCATAAAAAAATCCCATAAAGAAACCCCTCATTATCCTCATGCATTAAAGAACGAAACTTAGATCTACCTGTTGGATGGTTGATCCGTGTTTTTCATAATATTCAATAACTGGGAGAAAATAGAAATTTAGCACATAACCCCATACCTCAATTATGTTGGTAGACAGTGCGGATGAGGAAGATAGGACCGCGTTCGAAGTGTGTTCGTTAGCGTTCGTCATTGTCCGGTTTAAATCCTCTAAGGCATCGAAGCACCATTCAACGTTAGAGGAAATCGCCACTGGAACTTTGTTAGAGGTTCCTCTCGTGAGTGCATAAGAACCATGCCCAAGATTTGTTTAAATAGATGTGAGGAACCAACCACGTTACATAACATTAATGCGGTTCATTAATGAACTGAATTTAGTGTTACATTAAAAAAATCAACATTAAGGTTACACAACCCAAAGGTCAAGTCATTGAATGACCTATTAACTTCACGGTTCCGCCACGTCACTCAACGGTTAAAAAATGAGATAAAATAACTCATGGAGTTATTTAATTATTTTTTGTAAAGTCCAAAATTTATCTTTTTCTTCCGACCCTTTCTGGTCGAAGTTAAGATTCTCTTAAGTGAATCTCAGTGCTGCGAATTCAAAGGTGCCCTCATATTTTTAATCCGAGCACCAGTTAAAAATATAGAAATCGCCGTCCGCACGTTTACTCAATGTACCTTAAAAAAGTTCAAAAAATTATTAACAGTCACCCTCGACCCACACTGGTTGAGGTTAGGTTCTACCTAAGGGGAACACAACCTCACGAGCTCAACAGTACTCTCAGATTTCCAATTCGAGTTACTGTTTAGGAGTTAAATAATTTAACAATTAAATAATTTCTACTTAATTATTTTATTTGTGGCAAAAAACTAACTTCCATTTTTAGTCCGCAATGGCCAAGGTTAGGATCTGCCTAGGGAAAGTATACCCTCATGAGCTCAATGGTGGTCTCTTATTTTTAATATGAGTCACCGTTCATGACTTATAAGTATTTGAAAAATAAAATTAAGTCGTGACTAGGGTAAACCCGCCATCCTGAATGCAATGGTGCCCTCAGATTTCTGATCTGGGACCCATTTAAGAGTTAATCCACTTTTTTAGAAAAACTGCTCACGCGTGCTATTTAAAGCTTAACATTTTTTCCGACAGATAATTCCACGCACTCCGGGCCTTGGAATCACGTGATGTAAATTTTCACAGTCTCGTAAAAATCCCATATAATTAGAAAAATTATACGTGAATTCCTATACATTACATATTTAGATATAACAAGTGGAATGGTCATACAACCCATTTTAATTCCATTTAAATTATACCATTAAAATCATTAAAGGATAAAAATCCATAATTTTAAGGAAATCCATTTAATTCATACCATTTATTATAACAAAACATTATAATTAATAAAAAGTGGAAAGAATATGCTTAGAAGGCACCATGAACAATTTTTCATTTAACTACTTGGGAAAATCTGATTATGAATCAATCCAAGCACTTAGGAGGTGTTTGGTTCTTTAGTCGTTTATATAGGAGTGGTCAAATCCATATGCTTAGGAGGTGCATTGGTTCAAAAACATTTATATTAAAGGAGGGAAACTATATTTTATAACATAAATAATGTTCATTCCCCAAACATTCCATATATCAAACAATGACATCAATCATAGTAGAACTCACCAATAAATACATCTAAGCACTTTATAAAACACTAATCATAAATTTGAAATTTTGAAGATAGTGCACCTTTTATGAGGGGTTTTATTATAAAAACATGACATTGTTTATCAAATAATTCATTCAACATAATAAAGATTTAAAATACAATATTCTCAAATCAATTTATCAAAATAATCATTTTAGAATTTTACCACATATGAAAATTCAATTGCAAGGTTCTATGTGGAACTTTGGAGGTTCTAACATCATTTGGAAAATTATATATAAGGGGTATTTCCATTTATAGTCCAGGACGAATTCTTAGAAGGCATTCTAGGCATTTAATCAATTTATATATAAAGATAAATTCAAGTCAGCACACCCAATAGATTTCCAAGAATCATGTTGGCATCCTCTAATTACATTACAAGTCTCATTTGGAGTAATACAAGGTGCATAAAAAATTCAAAAAGAAGAACTCAATTTTAGAGCGACACACAGAAAATATCAGTGTTCGGAACAAAAAACTATTTATAATTAAATGGTAATTTGGGAAAATATTTTTAGACCACCTACCTTATAATTAGGATGCTTCACTTTCCCAATATCAAGGTGCGATTCGGTCCAGTTTCGAAGAAATAGAAAAAATGGACCTTTCCCCCTAAAAATATGGAAAATGATCTGACACCTTGATAACTTCATTGAGATGATACTAAACTAATAATGTTTAAAAAGTAATTGAGATCTTGTAGAGAGGAATCCATAGGGACTCACGATGTTTGATTTAGAATTCAGACAGAGGAGATCTCCTGAATCCTAGAACAATCTTGAGGATGAAGAACACACCAAGATGGAGAACATCACACGGCTAGAGGAGAATGAAAGAAAAAAGTAAAAAATAAACTTAAAATAATTAAGGGAAGTTTAGTAATTTTACCCTAAAAACTAGGTTGCACGGTTTTTTACTGGGGGCCGTACGATTTTAGACAAACTGTGTGCCCTATTCAGAGCACTCAAACTTCTACTTTCCGGGACCTGATGCTCCCAATACTCAATGGAGCACCCGATGAACCTCTCAGGCCTTTAACCAAGTCTAAAAAACAATTTTAAGTGTTCCAAACCTAATAATTTTGTTACGAATCTCGGTTCAAAGAATGGCTCGTTCAGTAAACTCCAAAATACAAATTCTCTTGGAAGTTTACCTTGGATCAAAACATGGGTCATTAAAACCTCCCCACTAAAGACACCCTCTCTTTTCATACATTAACATTACATAAATTTTTTAGAATACTTAAAAATTATACAAATAGATTCCCAAATACCGTACTAGTCTAGTGCCTTTGGAAATATGGAAACATAAACACTGGTACATAAGTGAGCGACATTATCTCCCACTATGTTCTTCATGACTAGAAACCTTATTAGACACATCAAACATAATACATATATTCATAAAATAGGTAATGAAACATAAAAAGGGGTGAGATCAGATGCTAAGTAAGGGTATACAAGGGAGATGTGTAAGCATAAACATAAGCATATGGGTATGTTAATGTGATTCCAACATTACAATATCATACCCGGTATATCATAAGATTAGAAACATGAATCATGGAATAAATCTTGGTAGTCCATAATACATAAATCGTAAGAAAATAAATAACATAATCCATGAAATCATATCATAGTAATAAGACATGGAATTTTGTCATACATAAACATGTTGTATCATTCCTTATAATTCAATATGAATTACTAGAACTTATCAAGTCACTTCATGGGAACTGTACCTACTGTCTAGGACACACCACCATCCCCGGTTTTAGTTCTTTCCTTGTAAGGTATTGAGTTTCCCCATCTTCCTATAGTATATTAGGTTTCCCCATATTCCATATTCATTGTGACTATACTTACTGGGTGGGACACACCATCATCCCAAATCGCAGTCCTTTCCTTGTAAGGGATCGGGTTTTTCTATCTTCCCATAGTGGATCATGACCTTCAACTTAATTCACATCATTATATCATGAGATATAAATCTTTATCCAGTTAATTTTATAGAGATATAGGTCCCACTCATCTCATAATAAAATCATTCATACATGTGCCACAAGATAATAAAAAAATTATCTTATCATGACCCATAAAAAGATATGGGTTTTATAAAAATCCTATCATAATCCCAAGAAATGAAATGGGTGTCATAAACATGTAATAATATATTAACCTGTGTAAAAATACATGTTTCATAATCATTTCATCAAATAATAATCCATGAAATGATTTGGGTTTTACAAGAATAAAACTCATTGAAGAGGAACGAGTTTCAAAAAAAACATTTCATAAAAACATAAAACATTTAGAGAAATAATATGAATTGAACCTTTGGATAATTTCTAAAAAAAGCATAATTAATACCAATGGATGTCATCTTATATGGAAAATAATTTTTAGGATCTTTTTAAAATCATTTCTTGAGGAAAATATCCTTTCTTATTTTAAAAAGGTTCTATAAAACATAAAACCTTTTGAAAACCGATTTCTTGAAAATAAACTTAGAAACTTTAAAATAAAGCTTTAAAAACCTTTTTGAAACCTTTTTCTTTGAAAACATATAAATATAGATTGAAAATGTTTTCCAAAACCATTTTCCTTGAAAACTTATAAAAGGATCTTGAAAAACGTTTTAAAAAATGTTTTTATTGAAAACATATAATGAAAACATCAAAACCGTAAAAAAATTAAAAAATACTTTTTTCCTTGAAAATTAACTTAAAATATCATCTTTGAAAACATTTTTGAAAAAAGGGTTCTTGAATTTCGTGGAATGTGTCTCAAAGAAGGAAAATCGAGACAAAACTACTTTACCGATTTGGTAACTCTTGAAACATAAACCCCATGAAAGATAGGTCATAAAATGGATATGTAAATACCCCTAAAATCAAGGATAAAAATCATAGAATATATTCATGGGTAGTATAATCAATACACAAAAGATATGAGTGGTGAATAAGTCATAAATCTCATAGAAATAAAAGTGAGACTAGAAATCTCCTTACCTTGTGTCTTGACTCTCGTCATACTTGTTAAAACTTCATGTATAATAAATATAATTTTATTATAAATCTATAAAATAACATTATTCTTATATATAATACCATATATGTTTTTATTATGACTTTATATTACCTACTTGTTAACAATTCTATGTTAAGGTTTCACTTCGGGTAATATCCGCTTTGTTCTTTACATGTGACTTAATTTGTTTTAAATTTGGTCCTTATAATTATATCATGATTTAAAGAATTTAAAACATTATATAAATATCATATATATTCATTATATTTTTATTATAATAATCCATATAATATAGGATTGTGAAATGGAATACATCATTCATGGAGACGGTAGACCGTACGTATGTATGAATGTTGTTTTTGTTTAATTGTAGTATTGAAAGAAAGTAAGTAAATGAAATATATGTATATATATAATTATTTAAGTATAATTATTATATCATATATATAATATAATTTCACTAAAACCATCCTTAATACATTCCATATAGTGTGTGAATGAATCACATTGCTTTGAGGGGGCAATAGTCAACACTTCCTCAAACGAAATTATCATATTTACACAAAATGGAATGTATAGGGATATGTGTTGTAAAATAATTAAAGAAGATTAAAGACATAATATATAACATATATATCATATATAAATAGTTTTTCATCATAATTCCCACCATGATAGGTGGTAAAGTAAAAAACAAACAATCATCGTTTCGTGATGCGGTAGTTCGTCATACACATAAACAGTATGTTCGTTACTGATTAGATGTAAGTGTGTGTAAGTGTAGGTAGAAACCTAATTATAAAAAAATATCAGTATATTTAGGATAATTTTTTTAAATAATCATGTAATAAGGATAATTTAAATAGGGGAGAAAGAAAATAAAATAAAGGAGCTTGAGGGAGGGTGTTACCCCTTAATCTGGTAACTCCTTTTGGTTTTCACCAAAGGGCTTCCTTGGAAGGTTTTATGACTAAAGGTAGGATTTAAGAATAAATATATTGATTTTTAGAAGTTTATTATGTAGATATTCATTTTAAATAAGTGGTTTTAGAGTTGTGAAGAATGGGTATAGGTGGTGTTCTTTTATAGGGAAGGGCGGGGACATACATGGCATTTTTTAAAACAAGTTAGGTGTACCCACTTTTTTACCTAAAAAATCATAAAAAGTAATCCAAAATAAATAATGGAAGGTTTATAGATGAAATATGTAAATAAAATGGGTGTTGGATAAGTTTTTAGGTAATTTGGTCCCTTAAATTTAAGGTTTATTCCATTGTAAAGCTTAGTTTTACCTTAATAACTGTAATTAATTTTAACTGCATTCACTAATATTTTTAGTCAAAAAATAATCTGATATTCTATAAATTATAAATTATTCTAATTACAAATATTTAATATATATTTCTGGAAATTAATTTAAAATTAATCCCACATACGGGAAGACAATGTGGGTTTTTAAAGTTAAAACTTCCAAGAGTCTACTAAGTTTTTATACCCAATTTCAAAGTGAAATTGATTATAATGAGCTAAATTGGATTAATTGATGAAAATATTATCTAATTAAACTTTAAAATAAATTTAAAATATAATTTAACCTTATAAATAAATTATATGAAAAAACAGTTTTGAATTAAAATTTAGTATTTTCACTATTCATCCAAAAATGATGTTTCTTAGAAAAATATCAAAAAAATTACCCTAAAGCTAATTTTGAAATTATAAATTTAAAAAGTAATACTATTTTATCAAATTAAGTTTCTAAAAGTGTCTAAAATTCATTTTATTATTTTTCACCAAAGGATATGAAAAGTAGTTCATTTAAGAAAATAGTGTTTTTAAACATCTGAATAATTTACAAAAAATTATATTTTTCATTATAAATATGTTTTATTTATATAAAAATATTATAAAAAATATTTTAAAAGTATTTATTACTATTTATATTACTATGTTTAATGTCTATGTTATAACTATCTCATTTAAATAATTATAATAATAAAATTATGTTTCATAGAAACTTAGTGTTGTGTGTTACGTATGCCAAGTCAATGTTGTGTGTAGAAAAAGACAATTTGGTGGCATTTGAAATGAATTTTTGACTTAGTAAAATGTAATAAACCAATGAAAATAAATTAATTCAAAAAAAAGGTCCATAAAAACTCAGGGTGTTACATTCTACCCCCCTTAAAAAAGAAATTTTCCCTCAAAATTCATCATTCTGGAACAAAAAATTGAGGATACTTCTTCTTCATTATTTTTTAAAGTTCCCATGTGGATTAATCTAACCTGTGATTTCTCTATAAAACTTTGACTAGTTGAGTGGTCTTATTTCGTTGAACTTTCTCTGTGCGATCTAGAATTTCAACTGGTTGTTCCTTGTAAAAAAGATCATGCTCCATTGGTATAACCTATGAGTTCAGTACATGTGAAGGTTCAGGTATATCCTTCCTCAGGAGAGATACATGGAACACATCATAAACTTGAGAGAGATTAGAAGGAATTTCCAAGTGATAGGCTACCATCTTGATATGATCAAGAATCTCAAATGGACCGATATACCTAGGGATTAGTTTCCCTTTATTCTCTGATATCATAACCTTATTCTCAGGTGAGGTTTATAGAAGAACCTTTTCACCAACTTCAAATTCTATATCATTTCGACAGTTGTCAGCATAACTTTTTTTCTAACTTTGAGATGCCTTGATATGCTACTGCATGGCTATAATCTTCTCCACCATTTCTTCAGTGATATTAGGTCCCAATATCTTTCTTTCTCCAAATTCATCTCAGCATGTTGGAGCTCTACATTTCTTCCCATATAGGGCTTCGTAAGGATCCATCTTAATTCTTGATTGAAAGATATTGTGGTAAGAAAAATCAACTAGAGGAAGGTTTTGATCCCAACCACCTTTTAAATCTAGAGAACAAGATCTCAACATATCCTCTAGGGTTTGAATTGTTCTTTTAGAACTTAAAACTATCTGAGGATGAAAAGAAGTTCTGAAACTCAATTTTTGTATCAAGTGCTTGCTGAAGACTTCGCCGAAACTTAGAGTTAAACCTTCTATCCCGATCAGATACAATGGAATGTGGTACTCTATGAAACCTTACCACTTCCTTAATGTATATCTTGGAAAGATGATCTAGAGAGAAGTCTTCTCTAATAATGATTAAGTGCAGTGACTTTGTAAGATGATCAACTACCACCCATATAGTATTAAACCATTTAGAGGTTTTGGGGAGTCGAATGAAAGAATCCATAGTTATGTTCTCCCATTTCCATTATGGTGTGGGTAATGGATGCAACATCCCTTTAGACTTTTTTCTTTCAACCTTAACTTGTTTTCATATGAATCAACAATATACAAACTCTGTGATATCTCCCTTAATTCAATCCCACCATAAGTATTCTTTCAAATCCCTATACATCTTCATACTTCCAATATGAATAGAAAATGAATAACTGTGTGCTTACTCTAATAGATCCTTCTTCAAATTTGGTATGGAAGGGACCCATACACGATTCTTGAACCTTATAATTCCAACCTAATCATGGTTAAACTCAAGAACATTTCTAAGTTTCTTTTTCAACTCTACACATTCCTTTTTTGCCTCCTTAATCTTCACTTGGATAGAGGGTTGAACATTAATTTGAGAAAGATAATATTTTTCCCCTTCCTTTAGGATTTCTATATCCATCCTTTATAAATCCATAAATATTAGATCTTTTGGGATCCTCATCATGGATAAGCTAGCATAATCCTTTTGACTCAAATCATCGGCCACCTAGTTCACTTTCACAAGGTGGTAATGTATTGATCAGTCATAATCCATTATCAACTCTAATTATCTTATCTAGTGCATGTTAAACTCATTCTATGTGAATATATATTTCATAACTTTATAATCAGTATATATATCACACTTTTCTTTATAAGGATAATGCCTCTATATTTTTAATGTAAAAATTACCAATGCTAACTCCAAATCATGAGTTGGGTAATTTTTCTCATGAATCTTCAAATTCTCTAAGGCATAAGCTATAACCATGTTATTTTTCATAATAAAACATCGAAATGCCTTATTTTATGCATCACTAAAGATTAAAAACCCTTTTCCACTGTAGTTTAATGTAATAATAGTTGTTTTGGTCAACCTTCTCTTTAGTTCCCTAAAATTTTCCTCGCATTCATCTATCCATAGGAACTTAACACCATTCTGAGTTAACTTGGTTAGACGATTATATATTCATGAAAAATTATCCACAAACCATCGATAATATCCAACTAACCCAATAATTCTACAAATCTTAGTCACCATGGTTTGTCTAGTCCAGCATTCAATAGCCTCTGCCTTTGATGGAACTACTACTATACCATCTCTTGAGATTATTTGACCCAAAAATGAAATTTTTTTTCATCCAAAATTCACAATCTATAAATTTTTTATATAGTTTCTCCTTACTTAGGGTCTTTAGTGCAATTCTAAAGTGATATTAATGTTCTTCCTTTCTCTTTTAATAGATAATAATATCATCTATAAAGACTACCACAAACATATTGATCTAATCTCTAAAGACTCTATTCATCATATCCATGAAGATAAAAGGGGAATTAGTAAGACCAAAAGGCATTACTATATATTCATAGTGTCCATAGCTTGTATGGAATATCATCTTGGGTATATCCTCCTTATTGACCCTCAATTGATGATATCCAAAATGAAGTTAAATCTTGTAAAAGTATTGAGATTAGCACAATTGATCAAACAAGTCATAAATATGGGGAAGAGGATAGTTGTTCTTGATTGTGATCTTGTTCAACTCCTGATAATCAATATATATTCATATTGATCCATCTTTATTTTTCAAAAAAAATAATAAGTGAACCCCAAGGTGACATATTGGGCTGAATTAATCCCATATCACGGTTTTCTTGGAGTTTATTCTTCAATTCCTACAACTCAATTGGGGCCATTATATAGAGAGTATTTGAAATTGTTGTGGAACCAGGTATGAGTTCTATTGAGAAATCAACTTCATGAGGCAACACCTGCCTTATTTTCAGTGGATCTTATGATCCACTATTCTTCATCACCTTCTAACTGATAAAAATATATAATGAATTTCTCATGATTCGAACATTGGAGAATAGAGAATATCTTTTTGGTGGAACTAATCCAGTGTTCAGCAACAAGTGGGTCAGAAGACCCGCTGAAAGAAGGTGGATGTTTCCTCATGAAGGAATCAACGAAACATTTTTCCCTCCTTTTCTCATTTTTAAGCTCAACATGATTCATATCTTGATAAATCTATGTGATCATAGCAATGAGGTTTTGCATTCCAAATCCCATATCATTCGGATGCTCAGGAGAAAAATCGTTTCATTATCCATTGCAATCACCATTAATGTGGTTCCCTCTGGTTCTAGTCATTAACTAAAACCAAAAAGCAAAGAGTAAGAAATAATTATCATAATTAGGAACCAAATAATCATGAAAATTCACTTATAGGATTTCTAAGTTTTGACACCTCCATTAATCTATGAGACCTTAGGTTTATCCAAGGTTATTAATAGCCAACTTATATTTTAATCCTTTATAATGGTTCATGAAGAGTTTTTGAATTCCCAAAGAATATATATCATGAACCATATTGGTTACCCTAGTGACCCGATAATCAATCCATCCCTAACATAGCCTGAAGGACGTTCCTGATCCCCATGAGTCGGCGACTAGCACCTGGAATCATAAAAAATGGAAGTGGGAATGATTTTTCCACTAAAAATGTGGAAGTAAAAGAAAAAAGACAGTATGCATATAAAAATAAAATCAACTAGGAGTAATGTATCAGAAGAAAAAAAGTCATAATATCCCAAAGTACTACAACTGGAAGTACTAAAATAGAGAAAAAACCCAAGCCCCTAAGGGACACAACTCCCCAAGTCCAAGGTTCAACAGATGAATCCACCTCCAAGATATCCTTTCCCTTGCTCAAAATTTAAAGGAGATTATCTATAAACACCCAAAGTCACAAGTAGGGTGTGATCCAAAGTCCAGTAGGATTTTACCAAAATATTCCATAACAGTTTCCAATATTAAATTAACCAAGAGAGTTATTTCAATTTTGTAATAAACTGGTTTGGAATTTCAAAATCATATTTAAACAAATCATGCATTAAAATTGAAAATATTGAAATACTTTAGAAATTAATTCTTCACATTTAAAATTATGTGAAAACATTTCAAATGATGGAATTCTACCTTTAATCAAAGTATACTTTATAAAAATGGAACTTTTCACAAAATGGCTTAAATAAACACAATTATATAAAATAGTTTATAAAAATTATCAAGGCATGTAAAATAGTTTATAACAATGGAATATACATTTGAAATACAAACAAGTTAGAAACATGGTAATGTGCTAAAGAGGTTAAAATGTTCTAGGCTATAGGGACCCAACACTGTGAAATGGAAAGTATGTGCATATGCCCCTTTGGGGATAAGGAAAAGGGGACTAATCACCATCACCTATGGAATGGGAAGTGCTAATATGATGTTTTAGGACATTGTAAATCCTAAAGTGTTTTCCAAATAATACACTAACTACCTAAGGCTTTCATGTGCCCAAGTACAAACAATGATGAGAAATTTATTTCAAGACTGCTTAAAATGAAATTAAGTCCCATTCTCCATTTTAATATTTCAATTTTCCCTTTAAAAACCATAACGTATTTTTAATCAAAAACATTCCTTTTCAAAAATATGAAACCACTAGTTTTCCATCAAAACCATTTTTAAGCCATTTTCACCAACATAAATTTGAAATCAATTCATTCAATTTCATCTCAAACCCCTAATTCACTGGAATTGGGGTTTCTCTCAATTTCATATAAAATCCACAATTTAATTCAAAAATTTAATTTTTCAAAAAAAATCCAACCATTTCACAAACACACCCCAATTC
The DNA here is from genome assembly GCA_963277665.1 of Viscum album. Taxonomy (NCBI): domain Eukaryota; kingdom Viridiplantae; phylum Streptophyta; class Magnoliopsida; order Santalales; family Viscaceae; genus Viscum; species Viscum album. Next base: position 506,493,860 of record OY728167.1, on the reverse strand, counting down.
ACTGGAATTAGTGGTTTTCCCAATTTCATGCCAAAGTGAACTAAAACCCCAATTCACTAGAATTGGGTTTTTAATAAAACGATTAAATGAAATTTATTCAATTTAAACAATTGCTCTTTAAATCAAACTGAATCTAAATTAAGTAATTTAAGGTTAATTAAATTGGAAACCAAAGACAGAACTACCTACCTTCCTCTCGGAAACACGATGACTGCAATGAAACCTTCCAAAAATAATAAAGGTGTATAAGATCTAGGAACTCAACCTAGAAACAAGATTCAACAACATGGGGCTTAAATCCATAAAACTCCAATAAAGGAATAGATAAAGAGATGGAGGGGCATGAAGAATGCTTACCCAGAAAGACACACTATGATATCCACAACGATGACTCGCAAAACAAAAAGGTCCAGAGGGGTTTGAGGCTCCTAAAATTACCTATGTAAGGCTCTAGTTCAAGATCAAGGTATCCTAGAGGAAGAAAAATTAACATTTCAACCAAGATTCCTATTTAAAAACCCACCCTTGGGACTTTACATGACGTGTAACCCAATTACACATCATGTAATTGATAAGTCTCATAATATATGAAAAACCTATCACCTTTTTATAAAAAACAGATTTATTTTCATTTATGGTTTACACATCATGTAACTATATTACACGGCGTGTAAATCGCCATCAGTATTCAGAACCAGCTGATTTCATCCCAAAAATTCCAACAAATATGTGACTTCACCATTACAGGTATCCTCCCATTTTCTTCTCAGCCCTACCCAGACAACAAAAAAGGATAACCATGACAAGGTTAGAAATGTACCTTCCATAAGAGTATTGGGATGTTACAACCTCGCCACCATAAAAACTTTTTTGGTCCCCAGAAATCCTGTGAAGAAGCTTCCATATAAAAAGATGCAGTCACTACACCCTCATCAATTCTTCCCTCTCCCACATCTCGTGAGAATCAGAACCACGATACCATAGCACACGAACTAAAGGTATCATCCTCCCATGAAGTACCTTAGTTTCAGAATCAACTATCCTGACTGGTTATTTAGTCACGGATAAATCAGGTTCAAATTCAAGATCACTCCGTCTCAGAACATGAGATGGATCAGATCGATACTTTCATAGCTAAGTTACATGGAATATGTTATGTGTTGATGTCAGCTGCGCTAGGTGTTCCAAATGATAAGAATCTTTCCCCACATACTCAACAACCTCAAAAGGTCTAAGAAAACAAGGATCAAGCTTCCCTTACCTCCTAGTCCATCAACGACCCAACCGGGGTGAAACTTTCAAGAACACATGGTCACCAAATGAGAATTCCAAAGGTCTATAGTGACAATCAGCATCATAATTATTCTAGATTTTTGTCGTCATAATCCTCTCATGAATCAACTGAATCTTTAATATCATCTCTTAGACCAAACTCAGTCTAACCAAGGAACTTTCACCAATATCTGACCAGCATAATAAAGATTTAAAATTCCATATATACAAGGCCTCAAAAGTATCCATTCTAATTTCAAACTGTTAAATATTGTTATAAGAAAACTCAACAAGACCTAAATGATCATCCCATGATCTACCAAATTCAAAAACACGAGAGTGAAGTATATCCTCAATAATATGTATATCTCCTTCTATCTGGCCATATGACTATGGATGGTACGTCGTACTCAAATGGACGTGAGATCCTAGTGCCTCCTGAAGGCCTCCCAAAAAATTTGAAGTTAACCAAGGATCCCTGTCAAAGATTATAGTAGATAGAAATCTATACAAATGAATAATTTGTTTTATATATAGATCTCCCAACTACTAAACTTTGGTTATGTCGTGAATGGGTATAAAGTGAGATTATTTCATCAGTTGATTGATCAAAACCCATATCAAATTCTTTTTCCCATGGGTATGTGGAAACCCAATTAAAAAGTCCATTGAGATGTCATCCCACTTCCAAGTAGGGCCTGAAAGTGTCTGAATCAAACCTAAAGGTTTCTGGTGCTCATTATTAACCTGATGGCATGTATAAAATTGAGAATAAAACTCAGAAATGCACCACCTCATACCTAGATGAAAAAACTACCACCACATGTCATATAACATCTTCATGGTTCCTGGGTGCACTACCCATTGGGAACTATGGCTATCCCCCATAACAGATTTCTATACTAAAGATGGTTTCCAAAAATTGTTCTGATAGCATATAATTCCCTCTTTGGAGAAAGACCACTGGGAAACTGTCTCCCCACCATAGAGCCTCTAATGATACAAAACTCGCCATTAAGATACTATTCCAGTAGAATCAATTCCAAAAGAGTGGATGTCAACTGAACTCTGGCCAAGGAAATCTCATATCCTTTCTCCTGAATTCCAATATGCAACTGTAAAAATTGAGACATCAAGAACAACTCTTTTGATGATTCTTTCACTTCCCGGGTTAGAAGCTTCCTACTCAAATCATCTGCAATTACATTCACTTTCCTCAGGGTATAGGCGATGTCGAAATTAGAAGACTTCAGGTATCTCACCCAAATCCTTTGGTGGAGATTTAAATCTTTATGATAGAAAATATAACTCAAGATCTTGTGGTATAAAAACATGGTAAACCTTTATCTGTAAAGGTAATTCCACCAATTATTAAGTGTGTGAATCACAATTACAAGTTCAAGGTCATGGGTCAGATAATTCTTCTCAAGTGGCCTAGGATGACAAGATCCATAAGAAACTACATGATTACCCTGCATAAGAACGTATCCCAAACTTGAACTCAATGCATCACAGAAGACCACATAGCCTTGTTTAGCCTTAGGAAGAGTCAACACCGAAGCAGTTTTCAAAATATTCTTCAGATCAATAAAATAATTTTGAAATTTCTCATCCCAAGTTAACTTTACTCCTTTCCTAGTTAGTGCAGTCATTGGAGAATCCAACTTTGATAATTCCTTCATGAACCAGCGATAATATCTGGCTAATCCAAATAATCTCTAAATATAAAAACCATTTCATGGTTTTTCCCATGTTATAACATCCTTCACCTTATCAGGATCAACTAATATAGCTAGTTCAGATACCACAAGTACCAATAACTTCACTTACCAGATCCAAAAAAACACATTTCAAATGCTTGGTGTAAAGTTGGTGATTTCTCAACAAACTCAAAACTATTCTTATATGATTCACATGATCCTCCTCATACTTATAGTAAATGAGGATGTTATCCACTAAGACTACCATGAAGTTATAAATATACTCATGTAAAATCCCATTCATCAAAGCCATGAAAATTAAAGGAGAATTGGTTAGACCAAAGGGCATGACAAGGTACTCATAAATGTCATAAATCCTCCAAAATACGGTTTTCTAAATTTTATATTCTTTTATCCTCAATTGATGATAACCAGATCGAAGGTTTATCTTTGAGAACCACTTTGCCCCTTTCAAATAATCAAATTTATCATCATTCCTTGGCAACAAATATTTGTTTTTTATGGTAACTCAATTGAGCTTTCAGTAATCAACATACATGAGAAGTGAACCATCGTCCTTCTTATAAAAGAGAACAGGCACCGTACAAGGTGACACACTGGGGTGTATAAATACTTTCTCTAAAAGATCATCCAACCGAGACTTCAACTCTTTCATTTCAACTGGTTCTATATGGTAACAGGGTATATAAACTGGTTGAATATCAGGCATCAAGTCAATGGAAAACTCAACCTCCCTTACAGGTGTAAAACTAGAGAATTTGGAAGGAAAATTTGGGAAAATCAATGACCATTGGAGGGAGATCAACACTCAAAGATTCCCACTCCAGATCAAAGGAAGCCACATATATCACTTTCCCCAAATCCATATAATAATTTTTGGCTTTTCTTGACCTTGGGTCTCATTCTCCTTGGAAGATACTACACACAAAAATGGGTGTAGTAAAGGAGACTCATCAAAGATAACAATCAATCCAGGATTTATTGGAAATGATCCAATCCATCCTGAATATGAAGTCAAGTATTTTTAGGTCAAGAACCAGAAAACTCCAAGAAAGCTCAACATATGATATAGAGAAGACACAAGAGGGACTATAGAGACCCTTCTATATCTCTATACCAATGGTTTTAGTAATATCCATTGCACATTAAGAATATTAACAAAATAGGTTGAAATAAACGAGTGAGATACACCAGTATTAAATAGAGTAGTCACTAATGATGAAGCTATAGTAATGGTACCTCTCACAGTCATAGGGATCATATCCACTTCCTCTATAGGATCTTCCACTGCGTGAAGAATCTTTGTTCTGGAACCCTTTTTTACATGAAGCATCTGATTTTTCCCATAGTTTTAGGAGGAGCTGATGATCTTGCTCCAATACATGGATTGGAATAAATATGGAAGAATCCCTATAGGTTCCCTGAACATTCACACGAACCACATTTCTTGGGTTCCTCAGTGCAGACCCTATTTGAATTTCCTAACTTTCTACATTGGTAGCAAACCAAAGGACCTCTTACAGGTACTAAAGGTGGTCTGGAATTACCTTGATATCGAGAACTTCTAGGAGAATCATCACGATTCTGCTTTCCCTTGAAGGAACTCAAGATTCCACTGAGAGAGAAAGAAACTCCTGATAACCCTAACCTTACAACCATTCCCATTTCAACCATAAATTCTCTATCTCGTACATCATCATAAGAAGGAGTATTCAGCAAGAAAACCTGAGAATGAATATCCCGAAGAAGTCCTAACTCGAAACATTGAGCCTTAATCCTCTTATTTGATACTATCTCAGGTGAGAAATGCACAAGCTTAGTAAAATGGTTTTCATACACTATCACAGTCTTGTCAGCCTACTCATATTTGAAAAACTCTATAAACATGGCCAATAGGATTGATTCTGGATAGAACTGGTCAGTGAAAAGAACTGTGAACTCTTTCCACTCTAAGAACTCATGATTCTTCATTATTACCATAGTGTCCCACCATCTCCTACTTGGACCTTCCAGCACAAAGGTGACACACTTCCCTTTAATTTTGTCAGGTGTGTACAATAACCCAAAAAATGCACCATTCTAATCTAGCACTCCTCAACCTATTGAGGATCATTTGAGCCTTTGAACGGTACTATCTTCTAGTAAAGGAACTCTTGAGAAAAAATCTTGAGAACATCCCTCTAAGGTTTCAAAACTGGAGACTAAATGGGAACTGGGGATGGTGTCTTTCCAAGATCTTGGATAGTATGCACAATCACCTCAACCAAATTTAGGTCTATAATAGGATTCATTCACTGAGGTTCAATAGTAGCTTCCTCATGGATCTGATTTTCACATCTTCTCAGAGGCATGATGTTACACAACATAAATAGACAAAAGAAGACATTATATTCACACTCAAAAATAGAAACAAGGAAAATTAATTCCAAAATATATAATGAATAATATTTAGATCTTAAGCTATCCAAATAAAAATAGAGAAAAGACTATAAATAATATTCAAGATGACTTTCCCTAACCACCCCTGGTGACTTAAGGTTCATTGTGGTGATAGATAGTCAGCCACTCAATCGCAACTACCTCCTAAGTCATGAAAATATTTCACAAATGCATACTGGATTTAAGATAAAATCTCAAACTGGAGATCTAAATACACTTTTTCATGAACCATCCTGGGTACCCTAGTAACCCAATAACCGATACGGCCCCGTCATAGCCTGAAGGGCATTACCAGGCCCCACGGGTCGGTGAATAGCACCTAGAATCATACAAAATTGAAGTGGGAAAAAAATTTACACTAACAATACACAAGTAAAATAAAGAAGACAGTATCCATATCAAAAGAAACTCCACTGGGAGTGATATACCAAAAGTAAAAAAAGGCATAACATCCCAAATTACTTCAACCAGAAGTACCAAATCAGGGAAAACATCCCAAGTCCCTATAGTAAACAACTCACCAAGTCCAAGGTTTAACAACTGGATCAACCTATAAGAGATAATTTTCCCTTGCTTGAACCTAGAAGGAGATAATCGACAAACTCTCGAAGGCACAAGTAGGGTGTGATCCAAATCCTAGTTGTATTTCACCCAAAGATTCCATAATAGTTTCCAATATTAAATTAAACAAGAAAGTGATTTCAATTTCCAAATAAATAGGTTTGGAATTTCAAAATCATATTTAAACAAATCATTCTTTACAGTTCAAAAGATGGAAATACTTTATAAATTCATGATTCACATTTCAAATAATGGAAAAACATTTCAAATGATGGAATTTTAACTTTAATCAAAGGATACCTTACAAAAATGGAACTTTTTATAAAATTTCTTAAATAAACACATTTATATAAAATAGTTTATATAAATTCTCAAGGCATATAAAATAGTTTATAATAATGGTGTATATATTTTAAATAAAAAAAAGCAAGAAACATGGTCATGTGCCAAATAGGTACGAAAGTTCCAAGATATAGGGGACCAACACTATGAAATGGAATGTATGTATATATGCCCATTTGGGCCTACGACAAAAGGAAATATCATCATCAACTGAGGAATGAGATGTGCTGATATGATGTTTTAGAATGCTGTAAATTGTAAATGTTTTCCCAAATAACACTCTAACTACCTAAGTCTTGCATGTTATGAAGTACAAAAAATGATGGGAAATTTATTTCAAACTGCTTAAAATAAAATTAAGTATCATTCTCTATATCAATAAGTCAATTTTCCACTTAAAAATCATAACCTATTTTTAATCAAAAACATGCCTTTTCAAAAAGATGAAACCACTAGGTTTCCATCAAAACCATTTTTAATCCATTTTCACCAAAAGTAATTTGAAACCAATTCTTTAATTGCATCATAAACCTTTAATTCACTATAATTTTTATTTTTCCCAATTTCCCATAAAATCCACAATTTTATTCAACAATTTTATTTTTCAAACAATTTCCATCCATTTCACAAACACACCCCAATTCTTTAGAATTGGGGGTTTTCCCAGTTTCATGCCACAGCGAACCAAAACCCCAATTCATTGGAATTGGGTTTTTAATAAAATAACTGAAAGAAATTTATATAATTTAAAAAAATCACATTAAATAAAACTGAATCTAAATCAATAAATTTAAGTTTAATTAAATTGGAAACCAAATATGGAACCACCTACCTTCCTCACAAAAACATGATGCCCACAATGAAACCCGCCTACAATAAAGAAGGTACAGAAGATCTAGGAACTCAACCTAGAAATAAGATTCAACAACAAGAGGCTTAGATCCATAAAAATAAAGATGATCCATCAAAATCTAAGGAAGGAATAGAGAAAGATATGGAGAGGCATGAAGATTGCTTACCTAGAAAGACACATTGTGATTTCCACAACAATCAATCATTGAACGAAACGGTCCAAAGGGGTTGGAGGCTCCCAAAATCACCTGGGGAATGCCCTGCGTCTAGATCAAGGGATATTGGAGGAATAAAATTGAATCTTTTAGTTGGGTTACCTATTTAAAAAACTACTCTCGGGACTTTACACGATGTGTAACCCAATTACACATCTTGTAATTGATAAGTCTCATAATCACAAAAAAACCCATCACTTTTTGATAAAAAAACAGATTTATTTTCATTTATGGTTTACATGTCATGTAACCCTATTACACGGTGTGTAAATATCCAAAAGGCTGTAGAACTAGCAGATTTAATGCTAGAAATTCCAAAAAAATATATGGGTTCACCATTATAGGTATCCTTCCATTTACTTCTCGACCCTACCCAGACAACGAAAAAGGAAAACCACGACACTATTAGAAACATACCTATCAGAAGAGTAACATGATTTTATAATATCTCCTGGTAGTGTCAAATCAGGTGTGCAGCAAGGCCCATTTTCATGTGTCAGGTTATGCTGAGTCAAACCCAGCACACCTTGTCAGATTTTTTACCCCTAGGTACATCTGTGCCAAATCCACATATACTTGTAGTATCCAGAAAAGGATGTATTTCTAGGAAATCACTTACTCTATCCTTTAAAAAAATTAAAGGACATGTTCTTATACTTTTCCTTATCCTTATACTTACCTTAGACATTTCCTTAGGGTTCTCTCTATGGTTTTCTCATCCTATCTTACAAAGGTTAACTAAACCTTTACTTTGATACCAACTATAGCGACCCTCCCTTTTCATACATTAACATTACATAAATTTTTTGGAATACTTACAACATTATACAAATAAACTCCCAAAGACTGAACTTGTCTAGTGCCTTTGGAAACAAGGAACCATAAACACCGATGCATAAGTGATTTATATTATCTCCCACACGGTTCTTCGTGACTATTACCCTTCTTAGACACATCAAACACAATACATATCATCATAACATGGGGAAGGAAACATAAAAATGGATGAGATCATATGCTCAATAAGGGTAAATAATAGAGACATGTAACCATGAACATAATCATGGGGGTAAGTGAATGTGATCATAACATTAGAAGATAATACCCTACATATCGTAAGATCAGAAACATGAATCATAGCATAAATCTTTGCAGTTCATAAGACATGAATCATAAGAAAATAAAGAACATAATACATGAAATCATATCATAGGAATAAGACATGGAATTGTGGCATATATAAACATGTGATATCATTACCTATAAGCCATGATGCATTGCTAGAACTTATCAAGGCACTTTATGGGAATTTCACCAACTATAAGGGAAACACCACCATACCTAGTCATAGTTCTTTCCTTTTAATGGATTGGGTTTCCCCATCTTACCATAGTTTTTCGGGTTTCCCTATCTTCCATCTTCATGGTGAATACACCTAATGGGTGGGGCACACCATCATCCCCAGCCATAGTCATTTCCTTATAAGGGATCTGTGACAACTGGGTCTCGGTGACAGCACAGCTACCCCACCTTAACATGGTCGTCGGGTCCTGGCCTACCAGGTACCACCAGTTGCCTTGTAGACACGTGAGACCCACCCCATGGTCCACCCACATGCCTGAACATGTCATCTGACTAACGGCAGTCCCCAAAGGCCAACACATTTCCTTTCCAGTGTGCTTTTTCCTCACTCACACACACCCTGGGAAACACCACCATATATAGTCATAGTTATTTCCTTTTAATGGATTGGGTTTCCCCATCTTACCATAGTTTATCAGGTTTACCTATCTTCCATCTTCATGGTGAATACACCTAATGGGCGGGACACACCATCATCCCTAGCCGTAGTCATTTCCTTATAAGGGATCTGTGACAACTAGGTCTCAGTGACAGCACAACTACCCGGCCTTAACATGGTCGTCGGGTCCTGGCCTACCAGGTACCACCAGTTTCCCCACAGACACGTGGGACCCATCCCATGGTCCACCCATATGCCTGAACAGGTCATCTGACTAACAACAGTCCCCATAGGCCAACACATGTCCTTTTCAGTGTGTTTTGTCCTCACTCACACACACCCTAGGAAACTTCCCAGAAGGTCACCCATCCTGATCACTACTCCAATCCAAGCATGCTTAACTATGGAGTTCTAATTAGACAGGCTTCCGAAAAGGAAGGTGCACCTTGTTGACATGATTCATATCATTTAGTCATTTAACCCTGTATCATTATGGGGTGTTACATTCACCCCCCCCCCCCCCTTAGAGCACAACGCCCTCGTTGTGGGCCCTACAACTCAACCCAGGAAGTGCACCGCACTTAAGGCTGGGTTCCTCCTATGATACCAAATGTGACAACTGGGTCCCAGTGACAGCACATCTACCCCGCCTTAACATGGTCGTCGGGTCCTGGCCTACCAGGTACCACCAGTTGCCCCGCAAACACATGGGACCCACTCCATGGTCCACCCACATGCCTGAATAAGTTATCTGACTAACGACAGTCCCCACAGGCCAACACATGTCCTTTCCAGTGTGCTTTTTCCTCACTCTCACACACCCTGGGAAACTTCCCAGAAGGTCACCCATCCTGATCACTACTCCAGTACAAACATTCTTAACCGTGGAGTTCTAATTAGACAGGGTCTCGAAAAAAAAGGTGCACCTTGTTGACATTAGTCATACCATTTAGTCATTTAACCCTGTATCATTCTGGGGTGTTACAGGATCGGGTTTCCCCATATTTCCATAGTGGATAAATCCTGTCAACTTGATGCACATCATTATCTCATGAGATATAAATCTTTACATAATTCACTAGAGGGGGATATAGGTCCCACTCATCTCATAATACAATCATTCATACATGTGCCACAAGAAAATAAAACTTTCATCATATCATGGCCCATAAAAAGAGATGGGTTATATAAACATCATATCATAATAACATGACATTAAATGGGTGTCATAAACAAGTAATCATATCTTAAATTTTGTAAAAATATGGGTTTCATAATCATTTCATCAAATCATAACTCATGAAAAGAATCAGGTTTCAAAAGCATAAAACTCATGGAAGAGGAACAGGTTTCATAAACAACATACCGTCAAAACATAAAAAATTCAGAGAAATAATTTGAATTAAATGTTTAGATAATTTCCCTAAAATTCATGATTAACACCAATGGATTTCATCTTAGATAGAAAATAATTTTGAGGATATTTTTAAAATCATTTCTTGAGGAAAATATCCTTTCTTCTTTTAAAAAGGTTCTTTAAAACATAAAACCTTTTGAAAACCATTTTCTTAAAAACAAACTCGAAAACTTAAAAATAATGCTTTGAAAAACTTTTGGAAACCTTTTTATTTGAAAACATATAAATAGAGCTTGAATTTTTTTTGAAAAACCATTTTCCTTGCAAACTTATAAAAATAGCTTGAAAAATATTTTAAAAATTTTTTTCATTGAAAACACTTTAAAAACATATAATTAAGGATTCAAAACCATAAAACATTTTTAAAAAATAATTTTTTCCTTGAAAATTAACTTAAAATATCATCTTTGAAAACATTTTTGAAAACATGGTTCTTGAATTTCATGGCATGTATCTCAAAGAAGTCAAATTGAGACAAAACTACTTTACTGATTTGGTAGCTATTGAAACATAAACCCCATGAAAGAGAAATAATCAAATTGATATGTAAATATCTATAAAAATAAATGATAAAAATTATATAATATATTAATTGTCAGTATAATCACCACACAAAATAGATTAGGGGTGAATAAGGTGAAATTGTCAATGAAATAAAAGTGAGACTAGAAATCCCCTTACCTTGTGTCTTGACTCTCTTTGTAATTATTCAAACCACCTATATAATAAATATAAGTTTATTATACATATATAAAAGAACCATATTATTATATCTAATACCATATATGGTTTTATTATGACTTTATATTATCCGCTTGTAAACAATTCTATGTTAAGGTTTCACTTCGGGTAATATCTTCTTTGTTCTTCACATGTGTCTTAATTTGTTATAACTTTGGTCCTTATACTTATATAATATTTCCATAATGTAAAGCATTATATAAATATAATTTATATTCATTATATTGTATTATAATAATCCATATAATATAAAAGTATGAAATGGAATACACTATTCATGGAGATGGTAGGTCGTACGTATGCATGAACGTTGTTTCCGTTTAATTTTCGTATTGAAAGAAAGAAAGTAAATGAAATATTTGTATATATTTGTAAATATATCACTATTCCATTATAATTATTATATCATATATATAATAAGTTCAATAAACCCATCCTTAATACATTCCATGTAGTGTGTGAATGAATCACTTAGCTTTGAGGGGGCGGTAGTCCACACTTAACGAAATTATCATATTTACACAAAATTGAAAGTATAAAGATATGCGTTGTAAAATAATTAAAAAATCTTAAATAAATAATATATATATCATATATAAACATAGTATCCATCATAATTCCCACGATGATAGGTGGTAAAGGACAAAGGAACAATCATCATTTCATGAGGTGGTAGTTCGTTGTACACATAAATAGTATGTATGTTACCCATTAGATGGTATTGTGTGTAAGTGTAGGTTGAACCCTTAGTATAAAAACATATCAGTATATTTAGTATATTTTTTTATTAAATAAGAATGGAATAAGGATAATTTAAGGATTATAGATAGAAAATAAAAGAAAGGAGCTTGAGGGAGGGTGTTACCTCTTAATCAGGTAACTGCTTTTATTTTTCACCAAAGGGATTCCTTGGAAGGATTTGTGACCAAAGGGAGGATTAAAGTAGGAAGGTATGGATTTTCATAAGTTTATTGGGAAGATATTGTTTGAACATATGTGGTTTGAGATGTGTGAATAATGGGTATGGGTGGTGTCCTTTTATAGGGAAAGGAGGGGACACGCTTATCATTTTTGAAAACAAGTTCGGAGTACCCAGATTTTTACCTAAAAAATCATACCAAACTATTAAAACTCATGAATGGAAGGTTTATGGACTAAATATTTTAATAAAATGGGTGTTGTACAAGTGGTTACACTACTATAAAACTAACCTATACCAACGGTTTGGAACCGTTGGTATAGGCCTCCAACCCGTTGGTATAGCCTATACCAACGGTTTGGAGAACCGTAGGCAAGTAAGCCGTTGGGATAGGTCTTTACCAACGGTTTTTGGAAAACTGTTGGTATAGACCTATACCAACGGTTTTGAAAACTCTTGGTATAATTAATATGAAAATCTATACCAACAGTTCCATAAAACCGTTGGTATATGTATTTCCAAAAAAAACATCCGCTGGGATTTGATCCCAAGACCTCCTGGTTTATCATTGAACGACCTAACCACTAACATAACATGACTTTTGTGAACATAATTTCATAAATATATATATGTGTTATCATAATTATTTTATGTTTTGATTTATAGAATGTTCTGGTTAAGAGGATCCGATAAAAAATCAAAGGACATATACCAACGGTTGTCACAAACATTGGTATAGGTCCCTGGAATTTGGGGAGTGATGTTGATATTTTGGGGACTTTTCCCAACGGTTTGGCCAAACCGTTGGGAAAAGTGTCCACAAATTGGACCGTTCCCAATGGTTTGGCCAAACCGTTGGGAAAGCCTACCCTTTCCCAATGGTTTTGGAAAACCGTTGGGAAAAGTGGCCACAAAGTGGGATTTCCCAACGGTTTGGCCAAACCGTTGGGAAAGGGGGTATAGAAGTGTTGGGAAAGGTCATATTTACAGTAGTGTTAGGTCATTTGGTCCCTTAAATTTAAGGTGTATTCCATTGTTAATATTAATTACCTTAATAACTATAATTAATTTTAACTACATTCACTAATCATTTTGGTAAAAAATAATTTTAAATTATTTGAAATTAAAATTTATATTGATTCAAAATATGGAATCTATTTTTCCAAATTACAAACATATAAGTGACAAAAATTAATTTAAAATTAATCCTGCAAATAGAAGGACAATACAAGTTTTGAAAGTTAAAAAGTCCAAAAGTGTGCTAAGTTTTTATACCCAATTTCAATATTAAATTGATTATAATGACCTAAATTGGATTAAATAATAAATAAATTAACTAATTAAACATTTAAATCAAATTAAAATATAATTTAACCTTAAAAATAAATTATATGAAAAAGCAGTTTTGAATTAAAATTCATTATTTTTCACTATTCATTCAAAAATGAAGTTTCTCATAAAAACCTCCAAAAATTCACCCTAAGATAATTTTGAAATTATAAACTCAAAAATGAAGTTTATTTTATCAAGTTTAATTTATAAAAGTGTCTAAAATTTATTTTATTATTTTTCACCAAAAGACATTAAAAGCAGTTCATTTGAGAATATAGTTTTTTAAAACATCTAAAGACTTTACCAAAAATTATTTTTTTCATTATAAAAATGTACTATTTATTAAAAAATATTATAAAAAATATTTTTAAATTAGTTATTACTATTAATATTACTATGTTTAATGGCTAGGTTATAACTATCTCATTTAAATAATTATAAGAATAAAATGATGTTTTGTAGAAACTTAGTGTCGTGTGTTACGTATGCCAAGTCAGTGTTGATTGTAGTGAAATATAATTCAGTGTAATTTGAAATTATTGTTTGACTTAGTGAAATGTAAGACATTAATGAAAATTAATTCATTAGAAAAATTCCATAAAAACTTAGGGTGTTACACCCACCTTAGAACTTCTCATCCATGATAAGCCTTTAGGAACAATGAGAACATCACCCGAAATATGAGGGTTATGAAGTCTCGTTAAAATGGTCACATTGTGTTTCCCAATTTCCAATGAACCTAAAATAATTTCCTTAAGCACACGGTACTTAAGCCATCAAAACCCAAGCTGATACTTATTTTTTAACTTGAACACTGAAACTATATAGCTATAGATATATTCATGTCATCGTCTCTTTAAACATCTAGTCGATGGTGCTCCCCACAAATATTTTTAAAACTATAAAGGGAAAATTCCAAGCCAAAGAACCTCCACTATCTGAATTTTCTTAAAAATCATGCCTCTAATAATTTTAGTGGTTCTCCTAGCATGATTTATTTAACCGGGAGAACCTGATTACATCTGAAACCGGTCGTGAAAGCTTTACCAAAAGACACTATTGACCTTTACCTCACACCCTTATTAACCTTGAAATGTGATTAAAATGCTTCCTCACCGACCGTAAACATTAAACAATAAGGATAAAAATTTGATCCACCTTTGTATGATCATTTTCAAAGATGTACAGCTTAGACGGCCGATACATTTCAAACTAAACCATAATGCCTCCTTCCAGGAAATCATGCATTTAAAACAAGAACATTCACCAAATCTCATATTTAACTTCTGGTGACATCCCTTGGTCAAACCATCACCTGACCATTTAATATATCTTATCTCGTCACAAACAAGGGTGTAACCCATATCCATCCCACTAGAATTTTCACCCTTTAAGCATCACCTCTGAGCCCGAAAACAAGTCCAGGATAACCTCAGATTCAGTTAACTGGAGTCCAAGGAACTATCCAAAGGTATTCCATACTCCCATGTTTACAATTGAGATGTACGTACAAGTCCAAGACATCCACATCAGATCATTTAATGATCCCAAAGAGGCATTTACCTGGCGGTCAAGTTAGAAGAAAATGGTTGGTGTCTAAGAGCTCATCCAAGGTGTTCCTACACAGGAACCCAAGTGTCACTCAAGACTAACCATGTCCGCTCAAACAACCACATTGTGGAAATGTAACTCCCATGGATTTTTTCTTGATTTCCCCAATGACATTTAAAAAATAAGAATAGCATAAAACTGACACTCTCTTAGTGTATCAAGGACAACATCAAGATGAGGGACATGCTCAACACTAAGAAGAATACACTAATAGGATATCAAGAGTTACCCAGAAGGTTCAAGACACTTCCATCACATCCCAGACAAAGTGATCAATATGGTTTCCAATGAACCACACCCAACTACCAGAAATAAGATTTATCAAACCACTACGAGTTTAATTCCTTTGGAAGAAGCTCAGATTCATCTACTGATACATCTTAATTTATTGACCAAAAGCCTTTACCATTGAGGTAATTCTGTGATCATCAAGCTTAACCATCAAATTCCATCATGACCAAGGTTTTTTCAAAGGTTTCATAAACATCTAACCATATCAATGTTGCGATTTCGAGCAAGCACTGACACGATTCAAACTTGTAGGCCTCAAGGGAATTCAACCAAGACTAACCACTTCCAATATTCCTCTTTTTTCATGTTACTTATAATTTTAAGGACACACATTCACTATAACTAACAAGACAGTCCCCAAATTAGAAGTTTCCTCGTCATCAAAATAAGGGATAGACTAGTCGCTCAAAAGCGTGCTAGGTACACATTCACCTATGTACTAGAATTTGGAATGAAATTCAAAATTAAACTGACCGGCATGTCAAAACACCTGATTCTATTTAATATCATCACAAACATTGGGATGAACTTGATTCCATTAGCACCTAGGTCACTCTACATTGAATATTACCTGAGGAAATACTCAATATCTTAAGGATCAATTATTTATTCAAACTCAACCAGTTCTTTATATCATTTAACAACTCTATGGGTACCGCATATATCAACACATACTACACCATGGTTATAGAAGAAAAAAATAAATTCTTGATACAAACCATAGGATTGTTATCCCTATACATTCAAATATCTGATGGCTTGTACAAGAGATTCAACATAGAGTCATATTTCCCCATATGACCATTAACCTGGATGAAGACATACCAATTCATCCATCACTATGGAATAAGATAGGGTCGCATGACTTAAAAAGTTTCCAACCACACCCTAGGAATGTCTAACCTATTGAAACTGAGTATTACCAAATGCTCATGCTCGTAAAAAGGGTCAAGGATACACCAACCGCCCATTCGAACAAGGGTGCCATTTAGGAACCAAGAGTCCCACTATGGACAATGGCACCCTAAATGAACCAAATGTCAGAAATATCATAACATTTATCATGAAATTTAAGCTCTAAGGGTGCTACCTAACTGGGTTATCCCCTTATGGAAACATAAACGTTGACCCTATAACTAGGTCACACCAAAAAAAATTCACTAGGCCCTATGCCAATCATTTAAGACCATGCTAAAAAGTAGAAAGGCCAATGGAAAATGCTCACATTTTCCATTCCAAAGTGATTCCAAAAGTTATTTAAATGAACCATACTCAAGGTTTTAAAAAAAGGAAACCACTTCAGGTTCCATTTTTAAAGACACTATATTAATTCTAATTAAATATTTGAACATTTAAGGATTTAACTAACGTTTTAAGGAAAATACGAAAGCCTTGTCAAACTTACTTTTTAAAACATTAAACATTTATTAACATACTTTTATAATTAGTCAATTATTCATATAAATTCATTTTAAGTTGTAAAATATAAGGCAACCTATGAGGGTCCTGCTAAGCCAACCTGGGTTCATCAGAATGCAACCCATTATAAGTTCATTAACTTTTAGAGTTTCAAAACATCCTAATAGGGTTATATTATAAGAAACATGTCTCACTAGCCTACTAGGGGCCAATTATACATTTTAGAAATTAACCACATAATTTTCATGCCCGTGTGATAGAGCTACAAGCCTTTATAAGGGAAACCAAAACATTTCATATCAAAAATAAACAAATCTACATCTATTAACCATTTCAAAATATAACATGGTCTTAATAAGAGTTCAATTATATGGGTTTCCATATTTAATTTATAAAGTGCAAGAACATTTTACAGATCACAAACTAGCTCCCATTTAACCGAAACCAATTTCACTTTAACATTTGAACTTTAACGACCCTTTTCATTTTAGCAACGGTTTATAGCTACATACAAAGAAAAAGAAATGGTTCGATTTCACGGGTTAGATTTTCCCAATTATACGGCACCCATACACCTTAAAATTGAATAATATCTCCTATTTAATTGCAACTAATAAATTTTAGCCCATGAAACCAATTATATATCAAAAACAAAACCAAGAATGTTCTAAAAAGAAGTAAACATATATGAACATGCTAAAAAATATGTAAGCAAGGCATATAATCACTTAAGCATGTTATATAAGTAAGCATGCGAAAGAAAACAAAATCATGGAATAACACTCAAGTCTCACAATCCAAAACTATAAGTATCCTATAAATGAAACTACATGGCATGGTATATGCATGGCATGTGAATTTATATGTTTCTATAACGATTCATATAATGATTCATCCTAGTCGTACCAAGACAAGGGTAAAATACCATAAATTTCATAAATCCATAAGTAGCAGAAAGTTCACCATTCACTCAATTTGAAATAATAATCAAAGGTAACAATGAATAACATGAACAATAGTCTCATCCCTAGCCACTTGGACTTTTCCCCATACCTGAGTTGATCACTCCCATGCACGACTATTTACCAAGAACCAACACATTCCTAGTCTCCTTTATACCATCCCAAATAGTAAGAAAAATGTAAAAGAACCACCTCTGATACCACTTTGCAACATCATGTCCCGACTGACCACTTATACGGTAGTCAGAATGGTAGGTCACATGGACTCAATCACACCTCTCTGTATTCCAGAGGATTTCGACTAGAAGTAAGGGTGTCATGAGGTGATATTGGGGATACTATACTCTCATATCAGAGTAGAAAAGTGGTATGATAAAGAAGGAAACAATAGAAAATAGTGGAGGTAGTAATAAACAAAAGATAGGGAAGTGTAAGAATAATGATAAAAGTTGAATATAAATGGCCAAAACAAATATACAAAAAATTTATTCATTTTCAGATTATGATACATAAACTAAAATAGTAGACATATAGAAATATAAAATGAAATACAAGAATAAAGAAAAGAACTAGAAATCCCAAAGGGTGATCTCCATGAGAATCCTGAGATCTAGCTCAGTCATGTGCTCCTAACTCCCAGGTATAAGAAAATCTACACAAGCAAGAATCCATGGTCCTGTGAACATGAGATCTACTTAGCTACCCTAGTGCAATGGAATCCCAAGAAGGTTGTGAGATATAAATCCCAATAGTTTACCACCCATGGTGCCTACAATTGAATCAATTATGTGAATATAAAGTAAAGCATTGTGCAGGTAATAAGTATAACAAAGGCAATGTTGAACAAATAAATATCAGTTAGCTCAAGTTTCACTCGACACCTGGTTTCCTCTACCTTATTTGTCTCTTATCCATAATGATGATCATACCAATAAACATATATATATAGTAATAATATATACATAATATATTTATATATTTCATCCACCTATATGAACCAAGTACATGCAGATGTAAGTGGCCATATACCTGGAATACTAACTGTTGGCTTGACCAAGGTGTAACTCCGTCATCCATAACCAGTATGAACAACCCTATAATATTAATCCATAGGGTACATTACCTATATCTCAAAATTATTGGGATGCATCATACTCATCACTTGAGATGGTGAGTGTTCCATCATGTCAATACTCGAAGTTGTGAGTGTGTCATCATGACAACACTCAACAAGGGATGTGGCATGTTAATCCCATCATCCCTATAGTATCAATGGTGTGAGATGTCATTATAAACACCCTATGTAAGGTAGAATTATACCTACATGATCAACAAAACCCTTTCCATAATTCCATATCCTATTTATAAGGCGTAATCGTATAATAACAAAAATAAAATCTATGAGTAATTACCTCTCATGATTTACATTTATTAATCCCAACTTAACATTAAGGGAATCACATATTTAATTATAGATTGTACTTCGCATGAAATTATTGGCATGGACTTGACACCCTTTACCATTAATTTCATTTAAAACAATCAATTTATTCAAATAATGAAACCATCATGAAGAAGACATTTCATTTCATCTAATATAATTCACCTAAACCATGCTTATTTAGATATAAAAAGTTGTATGGTCATACCACCCATTTAAATTCCATTTAAATCATTCAATGAAGGAAATCCAACATGTCAATCCAATCCATTTAATACATTCCATTTATTCTAACAAAACATGACAATTTAATAAAAAGGGGAAAGAAGGAACTTAGAAGGAACCATGAACAATTGGGAATTTACCTACTTGGGAAAATCTGATTATGAAACAAGACAAGAACTTAAGAGGTGTTTGGTTCTTTAGTCATTTAGATAGGATTGTTCCAAGTCATGAACTTAGTAGGTCAAATGGTTCAAACATACATTTATATGAAAATAAGGAACTCCATTTTAAAACATCAATAAAGATCATGCCCCAAACATGATATATATCAAACAATGACATCAAACATAGAATAAAGTCCCAAGAAATATAGCCAAAAATTTAATAAACCACTAATCATCATTTTTTAATTTCTAAGATAGTGCACCTCATCTGAGGGATTTTATTATAAAAACATGACATTATTTATCAAACAATTCATTCAACATAATCAGGCTTGAAAATAAAAGAGTCACAACTCAATTTATCAAAAGAAGCATTTTATAATTTTACCACATATGACAATTCAATTGAAAATTTCAATGTGGAACTTTAGAGGTGCTAACATCACTTGGAAAATTATATACAAGGGGACATTCCATTTATATTCCAAGTTGAATGCTTAGAAGGAATTTTAGGGAGTTCATCAATTTAATTATAAAGATCAATTCAAGTCAGCACACCCAATGGTTGTCCGAGATCAAGGGTGGAATCCTCTAATTACATTAAAAAGGTTCATTTGGAGTAATACATGGTGTGTAATCCAATTTAAAATGAAGAACTAAATTTTAGAGTGATGCACAGAAAAGGTTGGTGTGCTGCACAACAACACTATTTATAATTCAACAAAAATTTGTGAAAAGAGTTGTAGAGCACATACCTTATACTTAGGGTGATTCACTTTCCCAATATCATGGTCGGATTTAGTACGGTTTGGAAGAAATTGATGAAATGGACCTTCGACCTGAAAATAGGGAAAATGATCTCGCACCTTGATAACTTTTTCAGGAGGGGATTAAATGAGAAAAGGTTCAAAAGGAATTAAGTGATTACCAAGAAGAATCTATATGGACTAATGACATTCGATTCAAACATCAGACAGAGGATATCTCTTTAATACTAGAATAGGGTTAAGGAGGAAGAACCTGCCTAGTAGGAGATCTCACGTAAATTGAGGAGAAGGAAAGAAATAAGGAAAAGGAAACTTAAAATCATTAAGGGTAGTTTGGTAATTTTACTATAAAAATTGGGTTGTAGGGTTTGGATGCACATCTGGAAAATCGTGTGCCAATCAAGCAGCTCCCACTTCTTGGAACCCAAACCGCGCACGGTTTTTCCCACACAGTTTCATAACCATGCACCAACTTTGTGATGAATAGTGATTAGGTACTTCCTAAGTGGCACTAACCATGTAGGATAGGTTCACGGTTTGTGGAAATGGTGTGCAGCCTAATCACTTCGCAACTTCTCACCTCAAAAAGCAGCACGGTTTTTTTTTGGGGTCCGCATGATTTCATACAAACCGTTCACCCTATTTAGAGCATTCAAACATGTGATTTACAGGACCCAATGCATTTGAAACTCAAAGAATCACCTGAGAAACCTCTCAGGCCTTTACCCAAGTATAAAAAAATAATTTGAAGTGTTCTAACTCTTTTAATTTCATTCAGAATCTTAGTTCAAAGAACAAACCATCCAGTAAATGTCAAAATTCAAATTCCCTTGGAATTGTACCTTGGCTCAAAACACGAGTCATTACACTAACCTCTTGAGCCTCTTCCACACACTACACAAAGAAGCCCCATGTTTTTTAGGTGATTTTAACATGAACCGGTGGAATGGAACATGAAATAACTAAATAGACCACACTAAAATAGTAAGGAAGAGAGGATAAGAATGTGATAGGGGAAAGGAATTACCTCTAATCTACACAATGAACAACTCTTGAATCATCTCTGATCATGGGGGAATCAAAGACAAAAAAATAGAAAATAAAGGGGGTGGCAGGCAAAATTTTCCTACCTTGTTCCCCCTTTTCTTATAATAGGAATGGTTTCATGATGGTTAAATTGTAGTATTATCCCCCATCAAAAAAGGACAGAACACTATCAGATACCTAGAATTCCACCGGGTTCTCAGTGCAGTACCAAGGATCATGATAAATATATTGCTATAAAATTCCTTTAACAATGCTAAAAATCATTGTTTTCCTAAGAACCATTAAAATGGTTCCCCCTTTATAATCACTAAAAAAATAATTATAAAGGGGTTCCTTTATTAAAACTAAAAAATCACTGATAATGGAGATCCTTTATCAGTGATTTTTCTAGCATTGAAAAATTCCATATTGTTACAGTGTGCTATTGATATTACAATACTTTGGAGAAACAAATACAGCAGTAGAAAATACGTGATTTAGAAAATTAATAATTTAATTGAAATTAAAATAACATCACAAACACAAAAAACACTATATTATAGACATTTCACGCATTTTTTTTATAATTACATTTTCAAGTACAATTCATTACAAACATTCAAAAACATCAAGGGTTTCATTGTCTTTGGAATCCAACCCCTTTTGAAAAGCCTTATCGTGGTATTAGTTTCCAAACAGACCACCCCAACTCAATCAAAATAATTAACCTTTATAAGAAAACAATTATTATATTTGTAATACTATAAATAAATAAATTAAACATAAATATGAATCAATACATTAATAAAATGTCAATTTTAAACTGATAATAGGAACTTTGTGTCATACCGAGCACATCTTGTATCAGATTGAGGTGAAGTTAATTCCTAAAAATCATAAATGGTGTATAGATCATTTTACTAAAGTATCACAAAAAATTTAATTCATTTTTTTATTTTAGGTATGTCACTTGTCTTTTTTACTAAAAAGTCAAATTTAAATAAAAAGATACACTTGGAGACATACCAATCAAACTGTGCATCAGATTGAGGTGTGGATAATTCATACATATCAAAAATGACTTATGGATCATTGTCCTAAAGTATCAAAATAATACAAATGTGTTTTCTTAGTTTTGAGTTTCACTTTTCTTTTTTAGAAAAATTTCATTTTAAATAGAAAATTCACACTTTGAGTCATACCAGTAACATCATGTGTCAGTTTCACGTGTGAATAATTTCTACATGTCAAAAATGACTTATGAATCATTATCCAAAATTATCAAGACAATATGATCATGTTTTCTTGGTTTTAAGTGAGTGACACATGTTTTGAACAAAAATATCAATTTTAAACTGATAACATGCACTTTGAGTCATGCAGGACACATCATATATCAGATTGAGGTGTAGATGATTCCTACGTGTCAAAAATAACTTACAGATCATTATAATAAAGTATCAAAACATTATAAATGTGTTTTCTTAGTTTTTGAGTATATTATTTTTATTTTTTACTAAAATTTCAATTATAAATAAAAATACATATTTGGAGTCATACTGGTCGCACCATGCATTTTATTGATATGAAGATAATTCCTACATGCTAAAAATGAGTTGTGTATAATTTTCCTAATGTATCAAAAAAATCTGAATGAATTTACTCACTTTTGAGTATTTTAATTTTCTTTTTGTCTAAAATTTCATTTTAAACTAAAAACATGAACTTTGAGTCATACCAATCACATCATGTGTCAGTTCAATATGATACTAGTTCCTACATGACCAAACATACTTATGAATCATTTTCCTAAAGTTTCAAGATAATTCGAGTGTTTTTTATAATTTTTCAATGAGTGACACATGTTTTGAACTAAAATCTCAATTTTATATTGATAATAGACACTTTTTGTCATACAGGGCACACCATGTATTGGATTGAGGTTTAGCTGATTTATACATGTCAAAAATGATTTACGGATCATTTTCCTTAAGTATCAAAACAATATGTTTTTTTTATTTTTTTTGAGTATGTCACTTTTATTTTTTACTAAAATGTCAATTTTAAATAAAAAGAAACACTTAGAGTCATACCAGTCACACCATACATCGGATTGTGTTGAGTCTAATTTCTATACATTAAAAATGAGTTATGGATCATTGTCCTTTGGTATCAAAAAAATCCAAATGTGTTTTCTTAGTTTTGAGTATGTCACTTGTCTTTTTTACAAAAATGTCATTTTCAACTAAAAACACGCACTATGATTCATATCGGTCACATTGTGTGTTGGTTTGATGTGATATTGATTCCTATATTTCAAAAATTAATTATGAATAATTTTTATAAAGTGTCAAGATAATTCAAGCATGTTTCCTTGGTTTTCAGTGAGTGGCATGCATTTTGAAAAAAAATGTCAATTTTAGACATATAATGGATACTTTGAGTCATACGGGGAACTAAATGTATTAGATTGAGGTGAAACTTATTCCTACACATAAAAAATGACTTATTGATCATTTTACTAAAGTATCAAAAAAAATATGGAAGTGTTTTCTTAGTTTTGAATATATCATATTTTCTTTTTACTAAAATTTTGATTTTAAATAAAATTTCACACTTGGAGTCATACCGGTCACACCATGCATCGGATTGAGGTGCGGTTGATTCCTACACATCACAAAATACTTATGGATAATTTTAATAAATTATAAAAACAATAAAAATGTGTTTTATTTGTTTTGAGTATGTCACTTTCTTTTTTACAAAAAATGTCATTTTAAACTGAAAAGACGCAATTTGAGTCATATCGGTTACATCATGTGTCTGTTTAATGTGATATTGGTTTCTACTCATAAAAAATTACTTAGGAATGGTTTTACTAAAGTATCCAAACAATTTGAGTTAATTTTCTCATTTTTCAGCGAGTAAAACATTTTTTTAATTAAAATGTCAATTTTAGACTGATAATAGACACTTTGAGTCATATAGGGCACACCATGTATCAGATTAAGGTGTAACTGATTCCTAAACGTCACAAATGACATATATATTATTGTCCTAAAGTATCAAAACAATCCTAATATTTTTGTTCTATTTTGATTATGTAACTTATATTTTTACTAAAATGTCAATTTTAAATAAAAAATACATACTTGGAGTCATACCTGTCACATCGTGCATCAAATTGAGGTGTGGAAGATTCCTACATGTAAAAATGACTTACGGATTTTTGTCCTAATGTATAAAAAATCTGAATTTTTTTATTAGTTTCAGTATGTGATGTTTTTTTAAAACTAAAATTTAAATTATAAACTAAAAACATACACTTCGAGTCATACCGAGCACACTATGTATCAGATTTAGGTGCAACTGATTGTGTAACGCCCCGACCCTAGTTACCCAGAGCCAGTGAATTATTACATAATATTGGCATGATCACAAGGGATCAAATCCTGAAAGACCAATTAGTTTAGTAGCCTTGGAAACACTAGATATATTCATAAGTCTTACATTACATCATAAAGTGAAAAACTGAAACAAAAACTTTTCTTCATATCCCCTCATACTATCCCTGCAGGTCATTCATAAAATACTTATTCACATCCTGGGAAAATAAAACATTGAAAGGGGTGATCTCAGATGCTCAGTAAGGATAACAATATAGCGGAAAATTTCATAAATAAACATAAATATTTAAGGTAATGTATAACTAAAACAAAAGACTTTTAAACTTGAACTTCTGCATAATATGGAAAAGATAAAATGAAATAATACCATTTACTTATTCACATGTATATTCTACTAATTGAATAATCACATTCAATAACAATAACCACTTTCATAATTATGGAATGCATAATGCCAGACTATCATAACCACATAGTCAAGGCCTTATGCCAAGACTACAAATAAGATTTTTTCAAGGCCTTGTTCAAAGACAATACTTTGTCTCATGAGACCTAACGATGCATCGAGGGGCTATAGAAGGCTCCACTCGTTACTTACTAAGTCCAATTCATTACTCATATGAAAATTTTTAAACATAACATAAACATTCGTATTAAAACTAGCATACGAAATGTCAATACTTTATCCATAAACCATGAATGGTGTAAAAATAACACATCCACAGTCAAACATATCACAAAACCTTCAATACAATATGGAAGTTCTGTATTATAATAGATCAAATTCAAATAAGCTTAAAATCTATCAAAGGATGTTGACATAGATGAAATCAAAACTGTTTGAGAGAAATATCTCTTTTTTTGAAATCATTTAAAAGTAAAATAATTATAAAAGAAAAGATTTATTTTTAAAATATTATTATAAGATTTTAATGGAAGCTTCTATGATTTTATAACGGTGGAAAATAGTAACACCCACTGTATAAGTTAAAAAAACATTCTTACCTTAAATTTTTCGAAAAGGTTATAAAGGACCTTGTTTGGAAAACGACGGAAAGATTCCTTTATAAACATCTTATAAAAATTCAAACAAAGGTATAAATGACTCTAACCCATTTTCTATTAGATAGTAAAAATATTTTGAAATACATTTTTAAGAAACATGGATGTGGATGATAAAGAGGTCTCAGGAGATACTTTCGTAAAAACAACCTCGGATAATAAAGAGATTGTGAAATTAACTCTTACCTTGTACTTTTCCTTGGTTGAGGGTAGTTTAACCTCCTTTATAATGGTGAAATAATTTTTATTAAATTATACAAGAATAATATACATTAATATGATATCATATATGATCTTTTAACATTGTTTTGTTAATAATATCTTAGTATTATCGTCATTTCGGGTGTTGACTGATTGGTTTTCCTTTATATGCTTTGTTATGTAATCCATGTTTGTTATAGATAGGTTGCATATTATTCATATATAGAATTATATCAAGTTCTTAAACATTATTTTTAATCATCAAATGAAAATTATTCTTGAATGGATACGATGGGGAATGAATCTCATCGCGTTCGTGGAGACGGTATTCCGTACGTACGCACGAGCGAAAATATCATTCTTTTGATATTAAAATAATATATAATTGGATGGTATATCATATATAAAGAATAATAATCATGTTATATTTATTATTTACATAAATTACACATCATTATCATACCCATCCAAATAATAATGTTTTTGTAACGCCCCGACCCCAGTTGCCCAGAGTCGGTGCATTAATTACATAACATTGGCATGATCACAAGAAAGATCAAATCTCGAAAGACCGATTGGTTTAGTAGCCTTGGAAACACTAGATATATTCATAAGTTTTACATTAAATCATCAAATGAAAAACTACTACAACAACATAATGTTTTCACAGTCCACACTATATCCCCTCATAATATCCCTGCAGGTCATTCAAAACTTACTTCTTCATATCCTGGGAAAAATAAAACATAGAAAAGGGGTGAGCTCAAATGCCCAGTAAGGATAACAATATAGCATAACATTCAAAATAAGCATAGACATTTAAGGCAATTCATTACTAAAACAAAAGCCTTTTAAACTTGAACTTCAACAAAGTATGGCAAAAGTAAAATGAAATAATGCCATTTACTTATTCACATGGATATTCTACTAATCGAATAATCACATGCAAAAATCAATAACCACTTTCATAATTAAGGAATGCATAATGTCAAACGTTAATTTCATTGTCTAGGCCTCATCCCAAGACCTAGGGGTTACTTCTAACCGGAACCCAACCCGGAGTGCCTCTAATAACCGGACACCAACCCGGAGTGCCTCTAATAACCGGACACCAACCCGGAGTACCTCTAATAACCGGAGACCAAACCGGAGGGCTTACTTTTACCAGTCCCTAACCTGGAGGGCTTACTTTAACCAGTCCCCAACCTGGAGGGCTTACTTTTACCCGTCCCCAACCCGGAACATACTTGTTTAGCACATTCATCTGAAGAAAAGTTTGAAATATAACATAAACATTCGGGTTAAAACTAGCATACGAAATGTCAATAGTTTCACCATAAACTATGAATGGTATAAAATAGCACATCCACATTAAAACATATCACAAAACCTTCAATACAATATAGAAGTTTTTTTATTATAATAAATCAACTTCAAATAATCTTAAAATCCATCAAAGGATGTTGACATAGATGAAATCAAAATTCTTTTAAAAGAAGTATCTCCTTTTATTTTGAAATCATTTAAGATCCATATAAAATAAAACATTTTCTTTGAAAATATTCTTATAAGCTTGTAAGGAAAGCTTCGACGATTTTATAACGGCGGAAAATAACCGCACCCGTCGTATAAGTTAAAAAAACATTCTTACCTCAATTCTGTCGAAAAGGTTAAAAAGGACCTTGTTTTGAAAACGACAGAAAGATTCCTTTATAAACCTCTTATAAAAAGTCAAACAAGGGTATAAATGACTTTATCCCATATTCTTGTAAATAGTAAAAATGTTTTGAAATACATTTCGAAGAAACATGGATGTGGATGATAAAGATATCCCAGTAGATTATTACATATAATACAACCTCGGATAATGAAGAGATTGTGAAATAACCCTTACCTTGTACTTTTCCTTTGTTGGGGTAGGTTAACCTCCTGTATAATGGTGAAATAATTGTTATTAAATTATACAATAATCATATACATTAATATGATATCATATATGATCTTTTAACATTGCTTTATTAATAATATCTTAGTATTATCGTCGTTTAGGGTGATAATCGATTCATTCTTCTTAAATGTTTGGTTACGTAAGACATGTTTGTAATGGATAGATTATATCTTATTCATAATCAGAATGATATTAACATTATTTTTAACCCCAAAATGAGAATAATACTTGGATGAATATGATGGAGAATGAATCTTATCGCGTTCGTGGAGACGGTAGTCCGTACGTACGCACGAACGCTACTTCCATTTAATTTTTATTTTAAAAGAATCAAATCCAAATGATACATAGGTATATTACTATTCCAGTATAATATAATATTTTATATATGTTACTTAAGTTCATTAACACCATCCTTTATACGTTCCATGTGTGGTATGAACGAGTCATATCATTTTAAGGGGGCGGTAGTCCGCACTTCCTCAAATGAAATTATCGTATGTATATATAACATGAAACGAATAATGATATGAAATAAAATGGAATTACAGAAGCTTATATATAAAATATATATCATTAATATCATATTTAATTATAGTGCCATCAAAATGGCCACCATGAGAGGTGGTAAGATGTATTTGAACAATCATCGTTTCGTGAGGCGTTAGTTTGCCATCCACAGAAACATTATGTTCATCATCCATTAGATGGAGTTGTGTGTATGTGTAGTTTGAATACTTCTTATAACAACATCCTAGTATATTGAGGATACTGGTGTTGTTACAAAAGAAGGGAAATAAAAAGAGTTTGGGGGTTGGAGAAGCAAAATAATTGAAAATAATTTAAGAGAAATCGTTACCTTTAATTTAGGTAACTCACTTTGGTTGGAACCAAAGGACTTCTTGAAATGATTTCTGCCTAAGGGGAAGCTTCAAGGAGGAGGAGAGGGATGTGGGGAGCGTATTTGGGCAGAGTTTGGACGAGCCAAGTGGCTTGAGAGGTGTGAGTAAATGAGAAGGAGGAGTGCCCTTTTATAAGAGGGGTGAGGGGCACCTTTGGAAAAGCTAGAAATATTAATTTATAATAAATTAATATTCGGTTTACAAAGGCTCAAAAGTTGACTATTCAAAGGATTAGGTGGGGATAGGTCGAAAAAAACTCATCCAATAGAATTTAGACAGGTTTGGGTACTTATATTAACCTTATCTTTAAGTATTAACTCTAAGTTAATTAGTTTCACTTTTACAATGTCTCTTTGTATTTTTATATAATATGGTTAATAAACTTACTATATACATCCAAGCGACCCCCAAGTGGTCCATTAATGATTAACCTATCATAATATAAGTCTCTTGGCCGAACCTTAGATTTTTAGGAATTTAATATCAATTAATAATATAATATTTGTTTTAAGAACTCTTTTATGTCAATTTTGACACTATTCAATAGTTGATTTTTGTGAAACTCATAAAAGATTGATTACTTCGAACAAAGTCAATTACATAAATCCTAATATATCATATTATCCTATAAAATTAGTTTAATTCATTAAAAGTTTCATATTATATTTATTTGGGTATTTATAATATCACTTATTTTAATTTTTCACTATTATAGTAATTACTGCATCATCATTGTGTCATAAATAAAATAAATTATTTAATGTCTAAAAATTATAAATAAAATATCATTATGTAGGAAATCTTTTTATCTTTCTAATGAATATTTATAATAGAAAATCCAACATGTATAACCCTATGTAAAAATTGTTCTTCTAAAAGATGTAAGCTTATGCCATTTTTATTTTTATTTTAGCTTTATTAATATAATGTGTCATTATCACTTACAAGTGGATCCATGGGGTCACCAAATAGACCCAAAGATGCCCATGGTCGACAATGTATCAACCAATATGGTTAAGACACGTTTTAGGGTAATTTAGTATTATTATAATATTATTTTTTAACCCTTATTTACCGGATTTACCCTTAACCATGGTAAATAAAATATTTACCGCAGTAATTATTCAAAATGTCTAAAAATAAAAGTTACCTATTTACACAATTTGAACATCCTGATTCCAAATATGGAATCCATTTTTCTAAATTCAAAACACATAAGTGGCAGAAATTAATTTAAAATTAATTCCCGCTGTCAAAACAAAAAGCGTGTTTTTAAGAGATAATAACTATCAAAAGATTGACACTAGTTTATGTTCGGTTTAATTGTAAAATTATGTCCAATGACCAACATTATATTAAGTGGTAAAAATATATTCTAAATATACTTTAAAACCACTCAAATTCATAATTTATCACTATTAATTATTTTGATTAAAAAAGTTGTCTTTAATTAAAATTTAGTAATTTTCACTATTCATCAAAATATTAAAGTTATCCGAAAAGTACCAAAATTTCACCTTAGGCTAAATTTGTTATTCCGAATCCAAAAATGAAGTCCATTTTTAAAAATAATATATATATAATTTCAAAAATTAGGTATTACTATTCATAACGGCTAGTTTGATCGGTTGTGGTGTGTGTTAAAACACGAAGTTGCGTACAACACACGCTACTGTTTTATTCAAAGGAAAGCGTACCGTGGAAGCTTGGGATGTTTCATTTTAAATTTTTTTGATGTCCCCATTTAGTCAAAAAGTTTAAAATATTGTATTTAAAAAGGTTTTACTATTAAAAGTTGATAAAAGTGCAATACTGAAAATGAATCTGTTCTTGCATTATGACTAAGAAACTCATAATATGGATTCTAAAATTATAAGGATTATATAAAGTTTAAAATTTATTTAATACTATTCATGACCTCTTTTAATGGACTTTTTTTTTGTAAGTCAAGGTGTGATTGAACTCGGTGTTGCATGTAGTACAAGTTATTGAATTATTTTGAAGAAATAACATACTTTGAAATCTTGGGGTGTTACATTCTCCCCTCCTTCAATAAATTGCGTCCTCGCAATTTGAAATTGTTCTTCGAAAATAAAAGGTTGAAAATAGAAAATATATTTGTGGGAAAACCCACATCGGAAATAGGGTTACTAAAATTTAGTCTTAATATGAGGAAAAGAGAAATGAAAGTGTCACCACCAAATTATGATCTCGATTAGGAGAACATTGGTGGTAATTAGAGACATATAATTGGAGGAAAAACGTAAATATTTATAGGTAGTGATTGAGGTCATCAATCACAAACAAGTATAAAATTGAGGTCCTTAAACTCATCAATCTATGATGATTTGAAATACCATCGGTTCCACAAAACATAGGATATTGAGATGACACATTTTTGACGTTTCAAAATATCTTAGTTGAAATCCCACATCGAAAAATGAATTAATGAGGCCTCTATTTAAAATAAAGAATGGAAAGTATGAAGATTACCGAAAATAACACATACTAGGGTTCCATGTAGGAAAATATGGATATGGAGGAGAAATCTAACCATCAATTATCTGATGGAGAGTGGTAGAGAACATGGCTATGAAAAGGCCAACAATCCCAAAGCCATAAATTAGTGATGATCTAAGGTACCATCTAGGACAACATTTTTGTTCTAAGTTCCTTTTCTTAACGTTGTGGAATTTATTTATGAGATTGGCTAAGATCATAAGGAGGTATACATACTTTATAATTAGAGTTTTATCCATTAATAAATTTCTACCACAAACTCATCTTTCACTCTAAAACATAATAGAACGTAAAAAAAAAATTCTATTTACACTATTCGTATAGGGTTCCAAAATAATCGAATTTATAATTCATAAAAACTAAATTATTTAATCCAGGACATCTCGTGGGCCAGTGGTAGGTGATACACCCTTGTCGCCCTTCGGTTGCGGGTTCAAGTCTCGCAGCTTTGCCGGACGCGACGGGTTGCCGCCCGACCTCCGGGTTGTCCTTTTATGGCAGTCCAAAATTAATATCAAACTTAGAATTTATTCAAAATACTTATGTCCAAACTCACAGTCCAACATTTATAAGGAAGGTAAACATAATGTAGATCCTTTTTACCCTGTAATAGAATATTAATACCTTCATCATGTATTCTTTTAAAATACTGAAACATCCTGATTTACCATAATCCTTATTGATTACACTCATGCTCCCTTATTCCATATAGAATGCTGGATATACTTCATCAATCCAAAAATGTTTTAAACCCCACAATGATGGAATATACAAATCATTAATCAGCTTCAAGGTAGTCAAGAATATCCAATATAATTTATCCAAATCAATCATGTATTATTCTAAAATCACTACTTCGGTATCAGAACCATATTATGGTTTATCTTTCTCTCAACCATATATATTCCAAAAATTTAACCTTCTACTGAGTCACTTTTCTTTGTTCCACACAATCTCAAGTCCTTAATGAAATAGTACTGCAGTACAATCCTTATATACTCCATAATTATTATAACAAGTACATTGTTGATACAACACTCAATTGACATAATCAACATAAGAACTCTAATCATTCCTCTTCATCTGTGGTAGTATCATAACTTGATTATTATCCAATAGCATCATTTGCGACATAGTCTGATGACTGGGACATAGGTTCGTGTAGTGTCCAAACTCCTTGCAAATGAAGCATTGTACATTTGAAACCATTTTCTTACCCTTACAGTCACGTACTTTGTTCCCTTTTCCTCCACACTTATAACAAACTCCCATTCCTTTCAGGCAAGCTCCAGGGTGTTTCTTTCCACAGTTACCACATATGGGAAAATTCCTCTTTTCCCTCTTCCCTTTATCCATCTTTCTCTCTTCCATCCTGTTCTTCTCTTGCTTCCCTTCAAGGCCATAGGACTCAGCAAACTCTTTACTTATCTTATCAACACATGATATTATATCTTCATATGATGATAATACATGGGAGACTATTTCTCTTATAAATTCTAGCTTAAGACCATGAAAGATATGATCCTTCCTTCTCTTTGGATCATGTGCATTTCTGGAGTTCTCATTCCTTCTACTGGGCGCCATTTCTAAACAATGGGATACACTAGATTAGTTTATGAATCAAAATACATAATCCCATACTTATAAAACACTTAACATAAATTGAACTAATTATGGATATAATCCATAATCATAAAAATGTTTTCTTTGAGGACGTATATTCTCATAAACCCTTCATAATGATTTGTAAAGAAAATGAGAGTTATCCTAAGCATATCCCCCGGGAGTGTCGTAACCAAGAGTGCAGCAAGGCCCGTTGTCGTGCACCAGTTCTCGTTCGAGTCTAGCTCAAAGCGGTGTTTTCGGGTTTTACCCCTAGGTACATCTGTGCCAGAGCCGCCTCTACCTGCTCGTATCCAGACAGGGATGTATTGCTCGGAAAACTCACAAAATCTCTACAATACCAAAATTCTAGGAAGTTATTCTATACTAATCCTCAAAGTTTATCTTAGGTCTACGTGCTCTAATCAGAGTTTATCTAAATCTAGCTTCCAAGGTTTGTACTAAACTTCCTCTGATACCAACTGTAACGCCCCGACCCCAGTTGCCCAGAGTCGGTGCATTAATTACATAACATTGGCATGATCACAAGAAAGATCAAATCTCGAAAGACCGATTGGTTTAGTATCCTTGGAAACACTAGATATATTCATAAGTTTTACATTAAATAATAAAATGAAAAACTACTACAACAACATAATGTTTTCACAGTCCACACTATATCCCCTCATAATATCCCTGCAGGTCATTCATAACTTACTTCTTCATATCCTGGGAAAAATAAAACATAGAAAAGGGGTGAGCTCAAATGCTCAGTAAGGATAACAATATAGCATAACATTCAAAATAAGCATAGACATTTAAGGCAATTCATTACTAAAACAAAATCCTTTTAAACTTGAACTTCAACAAAGTATGGCAAAAGTAAAATGAAATAATGTCATTTACTTATTCACATGGATATTCTACTAATCGAATAATCACATGCAAAAATCAATAACCACTTTCATAATTAAGGAATGCATAATGTCAAACGTTAATTTCATTGTCTAGGCCTCATCCCAAGACCTAGGGGTTACTTCTAACCGGAACCCAACCCGGAGTGCCTCTAATAACCGGACACCAACCCGGAGTGCCTCTAATAACCGGACACCAACCCGGAGTACCTCTAATAACCGGAGACCAAACCGGAGGGCTTACTTTTACCAGTCCCTAACCTGGAGGGCTTACTTTAACCAGTCCCCAACCTGGAGGGCTTACTTTTACCGGTCCCCAACCCGGAACATACTTGTTTAGCACATTCATCTGAAGAAAAGTTTGAAATATAACATAAACATTCGGGTTAAAACTAGCATACGAAATGTCAATAGTTTCACCATAAACTATGAATGGTATAAAATAGCACATCCACATTAAAACATATCACAAAACCTTCAATACAATATAGAAGTTTTTTTATTATAATAAATCAGCTTCAAATAATCTTAAAATCCATCAAAGGATGTTGACATAGATGAAATCAAAATTCTTTTAAAAGAAGTATCTCCTTTTATTTTGAAATCATTTAAGATCCATATAAAATAAAACATTTTCTTTGAAAATATTCTTATAATCTTGTAAGGAAAGCTTCGACGATTTTATAACGGCGGAAAATAACCGCACCCGCCGTATAAGTTAAAAAAAACATTCTTACCTCAATTATGTCGAAAAGGTTAAAAAGGACCTTGTTTTGAAAACGACAGAAAGATTCCTTTATAAACCTCTTATAAAAAGTCAAACAAGGGTATAAATGACTTTATCCCATATTCTTGTAAATAGTAAAAATGTTTTGAAATACATTTCGAAGAAACATGGATGTGGATGATAAAGATATCCCAGTAGATTATTACGTATAATACAACCTCAGATAATGAAGAGATTGTGAAATAACCCTTACCTTGTACTTTTCCTTTGTTGGGGTAGGTTAACCTCCTGTATAATGGTGAAATAATTGTTATTAAATTATACAAGAATCATATACATTAATATGATATCATATATGATCTTTTAACATTGCTTTATTAATAATATCTTAGTATTATCGTCGTTTAGGGTGATAATCGATTCATTCTTCTTAAATGTTTGGTTACGTAAGACATGTTTGTAATGGATAGATTATATCTTATTCATAATCAGAATGATATTAACATTATTTTTAACCCCAAAATGAGAATAAGACTTGGATGAATATGATGGAGAATGAATCTTATCGCGTTCGTGGAGACGGTAGTCCGTACGTACGCACGAACGCTACTTCCATTTAATTTTTATTTTAAAAGAATCAAATCCAAATGATACATAGGTATATTACTATTCCAGTATAATATAATATTTTATATATGTTACTTAAGTTCATTAACACCATCCTTTATACGTTCCATGTGTGGTATGAACGAGTCATATCATTTTAAGGGGGCGGTAGTCCGCACTTCCTCAAATGAAATTATCGTATGTATATATAACATGAAACGAATAATGATATGAAATAAAATGGAATTACAGAAGCTTATATATAAAATATATATCATTAATATCATATTTAATTATAGTTCCATCATAATGGCCACCATGAGAGGTGGTAAGATGTATTTGAACAATCATCGTTTCGTGAGGCGTTAGTTTGCCATCCACAGAAACATTATGTTCATCATCCATTAGATGGAGTTGTGTGTATGTGTAGTTTGAATACTTCTTATAACAACATCCTATTATATTGAGGATACTGGTGTTGTTACAAAAGAAGGGAAATAAAAAGAGTTTGGGGGTTGGAGAAGCAAAATAATTGAAAATAATTTAAGAGAAATCGTTACCTTTAATTTAGGTAACTCACTTTGGTTGGAACCAAAGGACTTCTTGAAATGATTTATTCCTAAGGGGAAGCTTCAAGGAGGAGGAGAGGGATGTGGGGAGCTTATTTGGGCAGAGTTTGGACGAGCCAAGTGGCTTGAGAGTTGTGAGTAAATGAGAAGGAGGAGTGCCCTTTTATAAGAGGGGTGAGGGGCACCTTTGGAAAAGCTAGAAATATTAATTTATAATAAATTAATATTCGGTTTAAAAAGGCTCAAAAGTTGACTATTCAAAGGATGAGGTGGGGATAGGTCGAAAACAACTCATCCAATAGAATTTAGACAGGTTTGGGTACTTATATTAACCTTATCTTTAAGTATTAACTCTAAGTTAATTAGTTTCACTTTTACAATGTCTCTTTGTATTTTTATATAATATGGTTAATAAACTTACTATATACATCCAAGCGACCCCCAAGTGGTCCATTAATGATTAACCTATCATAATATAAGTCTCTTGGCCGAACCTTAGATTTTTAGGAATTTAATATCAATTAATAATATAATATTTGTTTTAAGAACTCTTTTATGTCAATTTTGACACTATTCAATAGTTGATTTTTGTGAAACTCATAACAGATTGATTACTTCGAACAAAGTCAATTAAATAAATCCTAATATATCATATTATCCTATAAAATTAGTTTAATTCATTAAAAGTTTCATATTATATTTATTTGGGTATTTATAATATCACTTATTTTAATTTTTCACTATTATAGTAATTACTGCATCATCATTGTGTCATAAATAAAATAAATTATTTAATGTCTAAAAATTATAAATAAAATATAATTATGTAGGAAATCTTTTTATATTTCTAATGAATATTTATAATCGGAAATCCAACATGTATAACCCTATGTAAAAATTGTTCTTCTAAAAGATGTAAGCTTATGCCATTTTTATTTTTATTTTAGCTTTATTAATATAATGTGTCATTATCACTTACAAGTGGATCCATGGGGTCCCAAAATAGACCCAAAAATGCCCATGGTCGACAATGTATCAACCAATAGGGTTAAGACACGTTTTAGGGTAATTTAGTATTATTATAATATTATTTTTTAACCCTTATTTACCGGATTTACCCTTAACCATGGTAAATAAAATATTTACCGCAGTAATTATTCAAAATGTCTAAAAATAAAAGTTACCTATTTACACAATTTGAACATCCTGATTCCAAATATGGAATCCATTTTTCTAAATTCAAAACACATAAGTGGCAGAAATTAATTTAAAATTAATTCCCGCTGTCAAAACAAAAAGCGTGTTTTTAAGAGATAATAACTATCAAAAGATTGACACTAGTTTATGTTCGGTTTAATTGTAAAATTATGTCCAATGACCAACATTATATTAAGTGGTAAAAATATATTCTAAATATACTTTAAAACCACTCAAATTCATAATTTATCACTATTAATTATTTTGATTAAAAAAGTTGTTTTTAATTAAAATTTAGTAATTTTCACTATTCATCAAAATATTAAAGTTATCCGAAAAGTACCAAAATTTCACCTTAGGCTAAATTTGTTATTCCGAATCCAAAAATGAAGTCCATTTTTAAAAATAATATATATATAATTTCAAAAATTAGGTATTACTATTCATAACGGCTAGTTTGATCGGTTGTGGTGTGTGTTAAAACACGAAGTTGCGTACAACACACGCTACTGTTTTATTCAAAGGAAAGCGTACCGTGGAAGCTTGGGATGTTTCATTTTAAATTTTTTTGATGTCCCCATTTAGTCAAAAAGTTTAAAATATTGTATTTAAAAAGGTTTTACTATTAAAAGTTGATAAAAGTGCAATACTGAAAATGAATCTGTTCTTGCATTATGACTAAGAAACTCATAATATGGATTCTAAAATTATAAGGATTATATAAAGTTTAAAATTTATTTAATACTATTCATGACCTCTTTTAATGGACTTTTTTTTTGTAAGTCAAGGTTTGATTGAACTCGGTGTTGCATGTAGTACAAGTTATTCAATTATTTTGAAGAAATAACATACTTTGAAATCTTGGGGTGTTACAGTTTTGAATAACAATTACACCACGACGTGGAGACGATAAGCCGTACGTACGCACGTAAGGTGACATGTAATTCAAAGGATGGATAGAATAATGAATATGGTTGTACCATATTTATAATAACATCAAAGTATATAGAAGATACTGGAGTTATTATTTTATAATGGAAACAACAAAGAAAGAAGAAGTGGAAGAAGAAAGAATCTTGAAAGAGGGTGGTGAAAACATCACCTCTTCTTCGGGTTCTTCCTTTTGATTTGATCAAAAGGGCTCCTTAGGTTTGATTTATAATCAAAATAAGGCCTCTATGTTGAAGGGAGGATAGTTTATGGAGTATTTGGGCAGGGTTTGGCCGATCCAAATGGATTTTAAGGTGTGAAATTGAGAGAAGGGGGAGTTCGCTTATATTAGAGGGGTGAGGGGAACCTTAGGAAAAGCTATAAATATTATTTTATAATAAATTAATATTTGGTTTCTAATGGTTCCAAAGTGACTTATTTCGAGTATAAGGTGTGTATGGGTCGAAAACCACCTAACAAATATGTTTTAGACAGGTTTGGGTCACTATATTAACCTTATCGTTTAGTTTTAACTCTTAGTTAATTAGTTTCACATTTACTATGTCTCTTTGTATTTTTATATTATATGGTTAATAAACATACTATATACTTCCAAGATAACCCCAAGTGGCTCATTAATGATACACCTATCATTATATAAGTCTCTTAGCCGAACATTATATTTTGAGGAATAGAATATCAATTAATAATATAATATATTTTTTTAAAACTCTTTTATGTCAATTTTGACACTATTTGAAAATTGTTTTTTGTGAAAATCATAACAGAATTATTACTTTGAAAAAAGTTAATTAAATAAATACTAACTTGTCATATTAACATATAAAAATATTATAATTCATAAAAATTCTCAAATTGCATTTATTAGGGTATTTATAATATCAATTATTTTAATATTTTACTATTAAGGTAATTATTGCATCATCATTGTGTCATAAATAAATTAAATTATTTAATGTCTAAAAATTATAAATAAAATACCATTATGTAGGAAATATTTTAATATTTCTAATTAATATTTATAATCGAATTTATCTTATGTGTAACCCTATATTGAAAATATTTTAGTTATTAAAATTTGATTTTAACTCTTTTAACTCTTCTTTGAATTAAATAATAATAAATGTCATAATCTAATCCAAGTAGACCAAAGAGGTTCATATTTTATTCCTAAGGTTGTTTTTGGTCTAATTATATTTATCCAATAGAATTAGGACATGTGTCAGGGTAAAAATAATATCATTTTTATCTTTAATTATCATATTTACTTTTAACCGTGGTAAATAAAAGTAAAAAGTTACTATTCACCAAAAATTATTTTCATCTCATTGAACCACATTTTACTTACTTATATCAACCGTGTCTCTCATATTTTTGAAATTACACTCATAGAAGCGGTAAAATTAAGTTTTTTAAAAAATTTCAAAATCTCCTAGGAGGTGGATAAAAGACGGTGAAAAGTTCAATAAAATTTTTATATATCTAAAATTAATATATATTGACTCCAATTAATTACATTGAAATTATATAGGTATTATGTATCTATTTTTACCTAAAATAAATTTAAATAAAATAAATAATTATTTAAATGAAAAGTCCGTTTTAACTAATAACTCAGTGTTTTTCACTATTAATCAAAAATTGAAAGTTTTCAGAAAAATACCAAAAATTCACCCTATGCTAATTTTGATATTACGAATCCAAAAATGAAGTCCATTTTGAAAAATAAAATTTATAAAATTTCAAAAAGTGGGTATTACTATTCATAAAGGCTAGTTTGAATGGTTGTGGTGTGTTATAACTCGAAGTTGCATACAACACAAGCTATTGTATTATTCAAAGGAAAACGTACCGTGGAATCTTGGGGTGTTACATTCTTCCCTCCTTCAAATAATTTTGTCCTCGAAATATCTAGAGTATTACTGCATAAAAAGACTCGGTTGGTTCTTCATCATAAGTTCCTGAGGTTCCCACGTTGCCTCTTCCATCTTATGGTTTCTCCATAGAACTTTTACCAGGCGAGTTGTCTGGTTTCTCAACACTTGTTCTCGGGTATCAAGAATACTGACGAGATCTTCGCAATAAGATAGATCGGGTTCTAGTTCTAATTCCTCATAGGTGTGTACATGCGTTGGGTCAGACATGTATTTTCTCAACAGTGATATGTGGAACACATCATGAACTTTGGAGAGACTTGGCGGGATTGCCAATCGGTAATCTACAGCCCCAATTCGTTCAAGAATTTCGAAAGGTCCGATGTACCTGGGAATCAATTTACCCTTCTTACCGGAATGTATAACACCCTTCCATGGAGATACCTTCAAGAAAACATGATTACCAACTTGAAATTCTAAATCCTTCCTTCGATTATCGGCATAACTCTTTTGCCTACTTTGATCTGCTTTGATGTGGGTTTGTATTACCTTCACCTTTTCCATCGTTTCCTCCACAAGTTATGGGCCTACGAGTTTTCTTTCACCAACATCATCCCAAC
Organism: Viscum album; assembly: GCA_963277665.1. NCBI lineage: Eukaryota > Viridiplantae > Streptophyta > Magnoliopsida > Santalales > Viscaceae > Viscum > Viscum album. The sequence continues at coordinate 506,453,302 of OY728167.1, read as the reverse complement.
AAGTTGGTGTGTGACATCTCTTTCCGTATAACACTTCATATGGTGCCATCTGAATACTCGAATGGAAGCTATTGTTATTGGAAAATTCTACCAGAGGTAAATATTGATCCCACATACCCTGAAAGTCAAGTGAGTAGGATCTCAACATGTCTTCTAAGGTTTGAATAGTTCGTTCTGATTATCCATCTATTTGAGGGTGGTAGGTAGTGCTCAAATAAAGTTCAGTATCCAGGGCTTTCTGAAGACTTTTCCAGAATCTTGATTTGAAACGGGGATCACGGTCAGAAACAATCGATAGGGGTACACCATGGAGTCTCACAACTTCATTAATATATAGTCTTTCTAGACGTTCAAGTGGTAGATATTCTCTTATATCAAGATAATGTGCTGACTTGGTAAGATGATCAACAATGACCCATATTGCATCATTCCTTCTAGGAGTATTTGGTAGTCCCATGACAAAGTCCATCGTAATATTATATCATTTCCACTCAGGTATGGGAAGAGGTTGCATGAATCCTCCAGGCTGTTGCCTTCTAGCTTTAACTTGTTGAAAAAACCATACTTCTTGACACATAATCGTCAATCTCCCTCTTCATTTTGTCCCACCAAAAATTTTCCTTCAAATCTCTACACATCTTGGTACTCCTAGGGTGTATAGAGAAATTGGAACTATGAGAATCATCCAACAATTCCCTTTTTAGATCAGGTATGTAGGGAACACAAAGTCTCTTCCCAAATTTCAAAATTTCATCTTCATACACAAAGTCACTCAATCTCCCATCATTCCCAGCTTTAATCTTTTTTTTGAAACTCTTCATCATTAACCTGAGAACTCTTTATCCTTTCTAGTAAAGATGGTTTGGCAACCATTTGAAAAAGCATTGATGTTTCACCTTCCATGGTTATTCCCATATCCATCTTCACTAGATCCATGAAAATAGGATCCCTTTTAACTCTCATCTTGTTCAAAACTCCATGATCCTTTCTGCTCAAAGCATCCTCCACCTTATTTTCCTTCCCTGGGTGGTAGTGTATAGTGCAATCATAATCCTTGAGTAATTCAAGCCATCTTCTTTTCCTCATGTTGAGTTATTTCTGTGAGAAAATATAATTCAAACTATTGTGATCGGTATATATATCACATTTTTCACCATAGATATAATGTCTCCATACATAAAAGAAAAGATTATAGATGCTAACTTAAGATCATGAGTAGGATAGTTTTGCTCATGAATTTTTAGCTGTCGTGATGTATAGGCAATAACCCTATCATTCTGCAAAAGGACACAACCAAGTCCTTTCTTTTTGGATTCACTATAAATAACAAATCCATCATTCCTCAATGGTAGATTCAAGATAGAAGTATTGACTAATCTTCTCTTCAATTGTTCGAAACATTCTTCACACTCTTTTTTCCAAACAAATTTAACCCCTTTACGTTTGAGTTTTGTTAATGGGTTAGCCAATTGGGAAAATTTCTGGACGAAACGTCGATAATAACCTGCTAAACCAATAAAACTGTGTACCTCAGTTATACTCGTTGGTGATGGACATTCTTGGATTACTCTTTTCTTGGAAGGATCAGTGGATATTCCATACTTATAGAAAATATGGCCAAGAAAAGAAATCTCCTAAAGCCAGAATTCACACTTGCTAAACTTCACGTATAATTCATTTCTTCTGAGGGTCTTCAGAATGGTGCGCAAGTGATTTTCATGATCTTCGAAGCTTTTGGAGTATACCAAGATATCATCAATAAATACCACTAAAAATTCATCAAGATATTCCTTGAAAACTCTTTTCATTAGATCCATGAACACAGAGGGTGCATTAGTCAATCCAAAATGCATTACTGTAAACTCGTAATGCCCGTACCTGGTTCAAAATGTTGTTTTTAGAATGTCTTCCTTCTTCAAACACAACTGATGATATCCATATCGAAGGTCAATCTTTGAAAAGTATTGATCTCCATGAAGTTGGTCGAATAAATCATCAATGCAAGGTAGGGGATACTTGTTCTTTATTGTTATAGCATCGATATCCCTGTAGTCAATGCACATCCTCATAGATCCATCTTTCTTATTAATAAAAAGAACACGGGCTTCCCATGGAGAAACACTAGGGAAAATAAATCCCTTATTACTAAATTCCTCAAGTTGTTTATTCAGTTCCACTAATTCCACAGTGGCCATTCTATAAGGGGTCTTCGATATGGGCCTTGAACTAGGAATTAGGTCAATGGAAAACTCAATTTCTCATTCTGGAGGATGTCCAGGTAAATCCTCTAGAAAAACATCAACATATTCTTGCACAATAGGTACATCCTCTATTCAAACATTCCTTTCCTCATCCACAATAATTTCATTCTATTCCTCCCCAATAATTGAATTTAGTTGAGCTTCTAGGGGTGGATCTAGATAAGAATTAGGTGGTGACGTTTCTGCTCTAAAGATAAGGTACCCCTTATCATCATAAAAAATTGTTACCTCCTTCTTCTTACAATAAAATTTCGAATCATGGTCTGAAAGCCAATCCATACCAATGATTATATCAAATTCACTCATGGGTATAATGATGATATCAGCAGATAAAGAACATTTATATGCTCTAATGGGAACCGATTCACAAAACTTTGTTGCAATGATACTTCTTTTAATAGTTTTGAATGACAACTCCCTTGTTAAATCAAATTTTAAATATCTAATTTTCTTAGAAAACTAGGAAGATATGAAACAACGTGATGATCCAGAATCAAATAAAGTATTGGCTAAACTTGAGGAAACCATTAAATTACCTCCCAGTACGTCTTTAGGAGCTTCAACCTCAGTATTAGTGATAGCATAAGCTTGGCCTTGATCCCTTGGAATATTCTAAGGTAAGTTTCCTTGACACTTAGTACATTCATTTTCATAATGTCCCATCTCCCAGCAATTGTAGCATTGAATATCCGTAGCTTCTTTCTTCCCCTTGCAATCACGAGCTTAGTGTCCTTTTTCACCACACATGTAATAGAATCTCATTCCCTTCAAGCATGTACTGGGGTGTTTCTTCCCACATTTACTGTAGGATGGATATTCAAATTTTTTCTTCTTCCCTTTATTTCCATTTCCAGAGTGATCAGCAGATCTTTTCTTCTCTTTCTTTTCTTTAAAGTTGTAAGACTTAGAGAATTCATTTTCCATCTTGATAGCACATGAGACAATGTATTTTTACGTTGAGAAAGATTGTGATACTAATTCTCAATGGATAAATGGTTTTATCCCATCAAAGAAACGATCAATATTACTCCTCGGGTTACGTATATAATCTGCCGCATGCCTCTCTAACCTTGTAAAGTTAGCTTCATACTTTGTGACATTCTCATCTTCCTTTTGCCTCAGACTGAGAAATTAACTTTCCATATCTGCTCAATGGTCATGAGGAAAGTATTTTTCTAAGAAAATTACATTAAAATACCTCCATTCCATACTTGATACTTCTTCCTCTTTCTTCGTATTTTGAATCAAGAACCACCATTGATCAGCATCTCCGGTGAGGCGGTAAACTGCCATGACAACTTTTTCCCTTTTGCTACTCCCCAAGGTGGGGAATATTTTCTCTAAGGAATTGATCCATTGCTCAGCTACTAGTGGATATGTACCCCCATTAAATGTTTGTGGTTGTTTCCTCATGAAGCGATCTAACATTGATCCTCCATGCTGTGGATCAGGGTGCTTCATATGGGTAATGTTATTATTCATAACCTGAGTGAGTTGTCTCAGTATAGTGATAAACTGATCAGAACCAGTTTTATCACCACCTCCACTATAATTGTCCTAAGCAGGAGGAAAATCCCTACATGGAGTGCATGCATTGATACAGTTTCCATTCCTTCCACTAGGTGCCATTTATAAACAATGTCATAAACTAGATTAGTTTATGAATCGAAATACATAATTCTATACTTGTAAAACACTTAACATAAATTTAAAAGTTTATGGATATAATCCATAATCATAAAATTGTTTTCTTTGAGGACGTATATACTTATAAACCCTTCATAATGGTTTGTAATGAAAATGAGAATTATCATAAGAATATCCCATGGGAGTGTCGTAACCAAGAGTGCAGCAAGGCCCGTTGTCGTGCACTAGTTCCCGTTTGAGTCTAGATCAAAGCAGTGTTTTCGGGTTCTACCCCTAGGTACATCTGTGCCAGAGCCGCCTCTACCTACTTGCATCCAAACAGGTATGTATTGCTCTGAAAACTCACAAAATATCTACAATACCAAAATTTTAGGAAGTTCTTCTATATTAATCCTCAAAGTCCATCTTAGGGCTATGTGATCTAATCAGAGTTTACCTAAATCTAGCTTCCAGGGTTTATTACTAAACTTCCTCTGATACAAACTGTAAAGCTCCGACCCTAGTTACCCAGATTCGGTGCATTATTACATAATATTAGCATGATCACAAGGGATTAAATCCCGAAAGACCGATCAATTTAGTAGCCTTGGAAACACTAGATATATTCATAAGTCTTACATTACATCATAAAGTGAAAAACTACAACAACAAATTTTCTTCATATCCCCTAATACTATCCATACAGGTCATTCATAAAATAATTCTTCACATACTGGGAAAATAAAACATTGAAAGGGGTGAGCTCAGATGCTCGGTAAGGATAACAATATAGCGGAAACTTTCATAAATAAACATAAACATTTAAGGAAATGTATAACTAAAACAAAAGCCATTTAAACTTGAACTTCAGCATAATATGGCAAAGATAAAATGAAATAATTTCATTTACTTATTCACATCGATATTCTACTAATCTAATAATCACATGCAATAATAATAACCACTTTCATAATTATGGAATGCATAATTCCATACTATCATAACCACATAGTCAAGGCCTTGTGACAAGACTAAAAATAATATTTTGTCAAGGCCTTGTTCCAAGACACTAGTTTGTCTCATGAGACCTACCGATGCATCGAGAAGCTATAGCAGGCTCCACCCGTCACTTACTAAGTCCAATGCATTCCTCATATGAAAAGTTTTAAACATAATATAAACATTTGTATTAAAACTAGCATACGAAATGTCAATACTTTATCCATAAACCATGAATAGTGTAAAAATAACACATCCACCGTCAAAATATCACAAAACCTTCAATAAAATATGGAAGTTCTGTATCATAATAGATCAACTTTAAATAAGCTTAAAATCCATCAAAGGATGTTGACATAGATGAAATCAAAACTATTTGAGAGAAATATCACTTTTTTTGAAATCATTTAAAAGTCAAATAATTATAAAAGAAAACATTTATTTTGAAAATATTATTATAATCTTGTAATGGAAGCTTCGATGATTTTATAACTGTGGAAAATAGTCGCACATGCTGTATAAGTTAAAAAAACATTCTTACCTTAAATTTTTCGAAAAGGTTATAAAGGACCTTGTTTAGAAAACGACGGAAAGACTCCTTTATTATAATTTTATAAAAATTAAAACAAGGGTATAAATGACTTTAACCCATTTTCTATTAAATATTAAAAATGTTTTGAAATAAATTTTTAAGAAACATGGATGTGGATGATAAAGAGGTCCCAGTAGATACTTATGTAAAAACAACCTTGGATAATAAAGAGATTGTGAAATTAACCCTTACCTTGTACTTTTCCTTGGTTGAGGGTAGGTTAAACTCCTTTATAATGGTGAAATAATTGTTATTAAATTATACAAGAATAATATACATTAATATGATATTATATATGATCTTTTAACATTGCTTTGTTAATAATATCTTAGTATTATCGTCGTTTCCGGTGTTAACTGATTTGTTTTCCTTTATATGCTTTATTATGTAAGCTGTGTTTGTTATGGATAGGTTGTATATTATTCATATTCAGAATGATATCAAGTCCTTATACATAATTTTTAATCATCAAATGAAAATTATTCTTGAATGTATATGATGGGGAATGAATCTCATCACATTCGTGGAGACGGTATTCCGTACGTACGCACGAGCGACAATATCATTATTTTGATATTAAAATAATATATAATTGGATGGTATATCATATATACAGAATTATAATAATGTTATATTTATTATTTACATCAATTACACATCATTATCATACCCATACAAATAATAATGTTTTGAATAACAATTACACCATGACGTGGAGACGGTAAGCCGTACGTACGCACGTATGGTGACATGTCATTCAAAGGATGGATAGAATACTGAATATGGTTGTACCATATTTATAATAACATAACAATATATATAAGATACTGGAATTATTATTTTATAATGTAAACAACAAAGAAAGAATAAGTGGAAGAAGAAAGGAACTTGAAAGAGGGTGGTGAAAACATTACCTCTTCTTCGGGTTCTTCCTTTTGATTTGATCAAAAGGGCTCCTTAGGTTTGCTTTATTATCAAAATAAGGCCTCTAGGTTTAAGTTAGTATATTTTAGGGAGTATTTGGGCAGGGTTTGGCCGAGCCAAATGGCTTTGAAGGTGTGAAATTGAGAGTAGGGGGAGTTCCCTTTTATAAGAGGGGTGAGGGGCACTTTAGGAAAAGCTAGAAATATTATTTTATAATAAATTCATATTCGGTTTCTAATGGCTCCAAAGTGACTTATTTCTAGTATATGGTGGGTATGGGTCGAAAACCACCCAAACAATAGGTTTTAGATAGGTTTATGTCACTATATTAACCTTATCTTTTAGTTTTAACTCTTAGTTAATTAGTTTCACATTTACTATGTCTCTGTGTATTTTTATATTATATTGTTAATAAACTTACTATATACTTTCAAGATAACCCCAAGTGGATCATTAATGATACACCTATCATTATATAAGTCTCTTGGAATAACCTTAGATTTTTAGGAATAGAATATCAATTAATAATATAATATTTGTTTTAAAAACGCTTTTATGTCAATTTTGACACTATTTGGAAATTGATTTTTGTGAAAATCATAACAGAATTATTACTTAGAAAAAAGTTAATTAAGTCAATCCTAACATGTCATATTAACCTAAAAAATTATTTTAATTCATAAAAAGTCTCAAATTACATTTATTAGGGTATTTATAATATCAATTATTTTAATATTTCACTATTAAGGTAATTACAGCATCATCATTGTGTTATCAATAAATTAAATTATTTTATGTATAAAAATTATAAATAAAATACCATTATGTGGGAAATATTTTTATTTTCTAATTAATATTTATAATAAAATTTATCTTATGTGTAACCCTATATTAAAAATATTTTCGTTATTAAACTTTGATTTTAACTCTTTTAACTCTTCTTTGAATTAAATAATAATAAATGTCATAATCTAATCCAAGCGGACCAAATAGGTTCATATTTTATTCATAAGGTTTTTTTTGGTCTAATTATACTTATCCAATAGAATTAGGACATGTGTCAGGGTAAAAATAATATCATTTTTACCTTTAATTACCCTATTTACTTTTAACTGTGGTAAATAAAAGTAAAAAGTTACTATTCACCAAAAATTATTTTCATCTCATTGAACCACATTTTACTTACTGATATCAACCATTTCTATTTTATTTTTCAAATTCCACTCATAGAAGCGGTAAAATTAAGTTTTGTGAAAATTTGCAAAATCTCCTAGGAGGTGGGTAAAAGACGGTGAAAAGTTCAATAAAATTTTTATGTATCTAAAATTAATATAAATTGCCTCTAATGAATTAAATTTAAATTATATAGATATTATATATCTATTTTTACCTAAAATAAATTTAAATAAAATAAATAATTATTTAAATAAAAACTCGGTTTTAACTAATAACTCAGTGTTTTTCACTATTCATCAAAAATTGAAAGTTTTCAGAAAAATACCAAAAATTTACCCTATACTAATTTTGATATTCCAAATCCAAAAATGAAGTCCATTATGAAAAATAAAATTTATAAAATTTCAAAAAGTGGGTATTACTATTCATAACGACTAGTTTGATTAGTTGTGGTGTGTTAGAACTCAAAGTTGCATACAACACAAGCTATTGTATTATTCAAAGGGAAACATATCATGGAAGCTTGGGGTGTTACAGATTGAGTTGTGGTCGATTCATACACCATTCAGGATAATGTTTACAATAGATCTTTAGGAAGTCATTATTTTTATTCAACTATTTTAAAGTCCATTTCTAGATGCATCCTTATGATTCACTTCACATTTCAGGAATCATGGGGTTTCCTCTTTCATCCAAAAAGAACATTTTCTATCTTTTTTGGATTATTTAAGATAGTTGAAAGTAAAATATGACTACCCAAAATATCTATAAAAAACAAAAATAATTATTAGATAAAAATGATAAGGAAATTTAATTGAAAATATTAGATAAAGTGATGATAAAAATAACTAAATAATTAGTGGAATTCACCTTTTCATGATGTTTGTGTACATTCTCGACCCATTTCTATGTTTCCATTATCTCAGTTGCAGTATTAAAGTCCTATCTCTCACAAACATGAGTAGCTTCAAACAAACCACCCCGAATCAAGAAAAATAATCTACCTATATAAGAAAACAATTATCATGTTAATAATACTATAAATAAATAAATTAAACATAAATATGGAACAATACATTAATAAAATGTCAATTTTAAACTAAAACCACACCATTTGATTCATACTAGTCACATTGTGTATCGTATTGATGTGAAGATAATTTCTAAATGTCAAAAATGACTAATGGATAATTTTCCTAAAGTATCAAGAGAATATGGATGTGTTTTCTCGGTTTTGAGTATGTTACTTGTTTTTTTACTATAATGTCAATTTTAAATAAAAAGAAACTCTCTGAGTCATATCAGTCACACCACGCATTGGATTGAGGTGCGTATAATTAATACATATCACAATTGAATTATGGATCATTTTCCTCAAGTATGAAAAAAATCTGAATGTGTTTTATTGGTTTTGAGTATATCTCTTTTCTTTTTTAGTAAAATGTCATTTTAAACTAAAAACACACACTTTGATTCATACCGATCACATCATGCATTGGGTTTACATGAAACTAATTTCTACCTATCAAATATTATTTATGAATCATTTTCATAAAATATGAAGACAATTTGAGTGTTTTTTCTTAGTCTTCAGTAGTGACAAACATTTTGAACTAAAATGTCAATTTTAAACTGATAACAAATAATTTGAGTCATAACGGGAACATCGTGTATCAGATTGAGGTGAGGGTGATTATTACACGTCACAAATGACGTATGGATCATTTTCCTAAAGTATAAAAACAATATGAATGTGTTTTATTAGTTTTGAGTTTGTGATGTGTGTTTTGAACTAAAATGTTATTTTAAACTAATAACATAAACATTAAATCATACCGGTCACACTGTGGATCAGATTGAGGTTTGGTTAATTCCTGCACATCAAAAATGACTTACGGATAATTTTCATAAACTATAAAAATATTATATTTTTATTATGTCCCTTATCTTTCTAAAATATTTCAATTTTAAATAAAAAATAAATACTTAGAGTCATACATATCACATTGTGCATCATATTTTGGTGTGGAAGATTCCTATATGTCACAAATGACTTATGGATTTTTGTTCTAATGTATAAAAAATATAAATTTTTTTATTAGTTTTTAGTATGTGATGTTTTTTTAAACTAAAATTTAAATTATAAACTAAAAACATACACTTCGAGTCATAATGATCACACTGTGTATCAGATTTAGGTGTGACTGATTGAGTTGTGGCCGATTTATACACCATTCAGGATAATTTTTACAATAGATCTTTAAGAAGTCATTCTTTTCATTCAACTATTTCAAAGTCCCTTTCTAGATAAATCCTTATGATTCACTTCAAATTTTAGGAATCATGGGGTTTCCTCTTTCATTCAAAAGGAACATTTTCTATCTTTTTTGGATTATTGAAGATAGTTCAAAAGTAAAATATGACTACCCAAAAGATATATGAAAAAACAAAATAATTATTAGATAAAAATGATAAATAAATTAAATTGAAAATTGTAGATAAAGTGATGATAAAAATAACTAAATAATTAGAGGAATTCACCTTTTCATGATATCTTTGTACATTCTTGACCCATTTCTATGTTTCCATAATCTTAGTTGCAGTCTCAAAGTCCAATATCTCACAAACACAAGTAGCTTCAAACGAACCACCTTAAGTCGAGAAAAATAATCCACCTATATAAGAAAACAATTCTCATGTTAATAATACTATAAATAAATAAATTAAACATAAATATGAAACAATACATTAATAAAATGTCAATTTTAAACTGAAACCACACCATTTGATTCATACTGGGCACACCGTGTATTAGATTGAGGTGAAGATAATTTCTAAACATCAAAAATGACTTATGGATAATTTTCCTAAATTATCAAGACAATCCAGATGTGTTTTCTCGATTTTGGGTATGTCACTTGTTCTTTTTACTATGATGTCAATTTTAAATAAAAAGAAACACCTTGAGTCATATCGGTCAAACCATGCGTTGGATTGAGGTGCGTCTAATTAATACATATCACCATTGACTTATGGATCATTTTACTCGAGTATAAAAACAATATGAATGTGTTTTATTGGGTTTGAGTATATCACTTTTCTTTTTTAGTAAAATTTCATTTTAAAATAAAAACACACACTTTGAGTAATACTGATCACATCATGTGTCGGTTTTATATAAAACTAATGTATACTTATCAAATATTACTTATGAATCATTTTCATAAAATATCAAGAAAATTTGAGTGTTTTTTCTTAGTCTTTAGTAGTGAAAAACATTTTGAACTAAAATGTCAATTTTAAACTGATAACATATACTTTGAGTCATAATGGGAACACCGTGTATCGGATTGAGGTGAGGGTGATTATTACATGTCAAAAATGACGTATGGATCATTTTACTAAAGTATAAAAACAATATGAATGTGTTTTATTACTTTTGAGTTTTTGATGTGTGTTTTGAACTAAAATGTCATTTTAAACTAATAACATAAACATTAAACCATACCGGTCACACCGTGGATCAGATTGAGTTTTGGTTAATTCTTTCACATCAAAAATGACTTATGGATCATTGTCATAAATTATCAAAATATTCTTAATCCATTTATTCGGTTTTGAGTACTTTACTTGTGGTTTTTACTAAAATGTAATTTTAAACTGTAAACATGCACTTGGAGTCATACCGATTACATCGTGTGTAGGATTGGAATTTATTTTATTCCTACACATTAAAAATGAATTATGGATTTTATTCATAAATTATCAACAAAATCCAAATTCTTTTTCTAGATTTTGAGTATGCCATGTGTCTTTTTTTCTAAAATGTCAATTTAAACTGAAAACATACATTTTGAGACATACCACTCACATCATGTGTCATTTTGACATGTGACTGAATCCAACACATCAAAAATGACTTATTAATTATTTTCCTAGATAATCAAGAAAATCCAATTGTGTTTTATTTATTTTTAGTGATTGACACATGTTTTTAACTAAATTGTAAATTTTAAACTGATAAAGAACACTTTGATTCATACTGGCCACACTATGTATCAGATTATGGTGAGGCTAATTCTTATATGTCAAAAATAATTTTTGGATTGTTTTCCTAAATTATCAAAACAATCTGAATGTGTTTTCTTAGTTTTGAGTATGTCACTTTTATTTTTTACTAAAATGTCAATTTTAAATAAAAAAGACACACTTGGAGTCATATTGGTCACATAATTCGTCATATTGTGGTGTGGTTGATTCTTACACATTACAGATAAGTCATGGGTCATTTTTCTAAAGTATAAAAACAATTTGAATGTGTTTTATTAGTTTTGATTATGTGACATGTGCTTTCAACTAAAATATCAATTTTAAACTAAAAATAAATACTTTTAACCATAATGGACACACCTTGTATCATATTGAGGTTTGGTTGGCTCTTACATTTAAAAAATGAATTATAAATCATTTTCCTAAAGTATCAGATAAAAATGGTAAGGAAATTAACTAAAAAAATTAGAAAAAATGATGATAAAATTAACTAAATAAGTAGTAGGTAGTCACCTTTTCATGATGTTGTATACATTCTGACACCATTTATGTTGGTCATTAATTTATAAAAATAAATCTATTCCATCTCTTGAATATGAGGACTGTTGATATTCCTAGTAGTACTAGAAAAATATAAATATAGGATTAATAAATATTCTAAATGAAATTGTAATTATCTTCAAAAATACCTCTTTAGAGATGTTAGTTTGTTTATGGAATATGATATATTTCATAAATTTGTAGATATAATAACCACATAATTTCCATTGGTTTGTTTTAAACACTTTAGAAACATTGATAAAAATAAGTAATTTGTTTTGATATATGTTTTTGTAGTAAAATATTATTATATATACCATAATACTTATCCAATTGTATAAATCGATAGGATCCTTGTATTCATGTACTATCCTCATGCCATGATTTTGAAGATATTTAAACACCACCCTATCATAGAGTAATTTTCATTAAAATGTAATATAAAATGTATACCTTGAAGTTTAGTTGTAAAACATTTCATGTAGTGTACTAAAAAATGATAAACTTCATCATGTGTGGTCAGTTTTTTGAGTATCCGTGCATTGAATCCACAAAATAATTCTTTGGAGTATCCAAATTGACTACAATGAGTAACCAATACTACCTAAAAAAATAAATAAGTAGTGAAATAAATGAAAATAAATTTGATATGATTAAATTGTATAATTTTAATCCTTCATCATGGGTATTAAGAAGTGTCAGTTGTTTGTAAGTTTTCTTTAAAACATTATGGCCAGTTTTTTTTCTATTACTTTAATTTTATTTGGTTCCAATGAGAATTCTTATGTAGAAGTGATGTGAGAGAAAATGAGTTAAAATTTCAATTTAGAGTGTTTTCTCTTCAAATAGTATTCATATATATTCCTGCAAAAAATATAAATAGTATTCAGTCATAATAAACATAGTAGATTAGCTATTAGACAAAAAATCATGAAAAAACATCTCATGTATACATTTAAAATTGATAATCCTATTCATTCATGAATAAGGATTTCATTTACATTCTCAAGACCAATATAGTCTATAATGGCCTCTTCGTACATATGTTCTTCAAAATCAATTATGGTCATAGAATCACTTGCTAATGTTGTATCTTCATGAACATTTAATATTAGTAAATGAGGAAGTTGAATAGGCAGGTTAAAGGTAATTCATGAATATCTTTTTGATTGGTTTTTAGATCCTTTAGATCTTTTTGATTCAACCTTCTATTTCACACCCTTCCCTTTGTCTTTCTGTAATAATAGTCATTGGTTTAAAACTTTTTTCATTAATTGTTAAAGATTTTCTATGAAAAATAAATTGGAAATGAATATATCCTTATCGACATGTTTTTTTCAAATATATAATGATCATTATATGAATGTTCCAATACCTATATCAACCACATAAATATCTTCATCATCAAGTGGAATAGGTAGCTCGGTGCTTGGCTCCTGAGCTATGTTAATCACCACTCTCACAATTCATATTAGAAGTTTTCTATTTTGTAGAATATCTCCTTGGATATTATACATGGTACCCCTCACTAAAATATGATGGGTGGATATTGATATATATAAATCACAATCATTTTCACCCTATAGAATATCAGTATAGGAAAGGTATGAGTGTCTTCTTAATTTGCATTTCACAGGAAAAAATTATGACAATATCTATTACCTCTTCTAAGATAGCTCTTTGAGGGGAATGGCTCGCCCCAAAGCTGGTGGGGGTGGTGGGATCTTCACATAGTGGTTATCCTTGTGTTGTTTCTTCTATTTCATTCATTCACATAATATTTTATAACTCTAGATTACAATTAAATTTTTCTTCAAGATAATCTAATTGTGCCTGTAACTCTTCCATTTTCTTATCTTTATCCCCCTGTTCATTCCTTTTATTAAAATATGTTCGGGGTGAAACCCCAAAAACTACACCTCTAACGCAACCATATTATTCTAACAACTTCAATACCACTTTTATTAGTTGGTCATCAGGTACAGCTGATGATGATTCTTGTGTTTAAGTTGGATAAAGAAATATAGGAAAATTATCAATCACTATTATGTAATTCCAATTTAAAGAAAAATAAATTTTTATTATATCATAATTAAACATGATTCCCATACTTTTTTGTGTTTTCAACTATTAGTATCCATTATTTATTTACGTTTTCCTTCTTCCATAGCATGTGACATGGGATGGAAGTGGCTTTGTATTTTGATTTATCAATCTTTATATAAATAAAGGAACATAATTATGTTGTTGTTTCATGTCAAATAAAATTATTATGGTAGATGTAAAATATGTACTATTTTTTTCAAGTGAAGCATACCCCATCCTTGGTTTACAGTAAGGGTACATTGGTTTTGCTACACGTTACTTATTTTCATAATTTAGTTGATGTTCCATAAATTAAAAATTCTTAATCAAAGTGATTAGTACACATATTTTCAAGAAATGTATTACCAGTCACAATGTACCTAAAAAATGTCTCCTCATAATGACCAATAAATGCATCTCACACTTGTTGGTTTATCAGGTGTGCATACATCTTTAGTGTGTGTGGGTTTATTTTCCCTTCATCAACATTGAGATAAAACTTTGTAAGAATTATGTGAAAGCCTCTGTGATCCTTTCCATCAAGCATTAATACAAATTTCATTTGGGAGTCATATACTATAAATACATTCTTCAAGGGATAATGAAGAATTATTCAATGTTTCATTATTTTGTTTTTTAGTAAAATAAATAAAGTATATCATAATTTTACCTTAATCTCTTCCCAAATCAGTGTCTTAAGTTAGGTTACAACATTTTTTCATGAATATACATCAATTGGAATACCCATTCATGTTGTAATCCTAATGAAACTACTGAACATGGCCTCGTTGGGGTTAACAGGTTGGCCAAGTGCATTCCATACAACCTCAAATTTAATGCCTTTGTTTCCCACCTTAATAATTTTTTCTAACACCATCACTCTATAGTGATCCTTTTTTTTAGAAATTGGTTGTTCACCATCAACCATTTATTCATATTCAAAATTTCCAATATGTTGTTTCTCTAGATTGTTAGCATTAGCATGTACAGAAGATTGTTGTTCCTCTACATTATGAGAACCATAATGTTGATAAACCTGTTGTTCCTCGAGATTGGGAGAATCAGCTTGTGCAAAATTCATTATCTATAGTAGTGGTTGAACATTTAATTGAGATTAAATAAATGTAGAAGTGAATATATAATAATATAAAGTAACATGATGTATATTAAAAAATATTTAACCAGACTATTGAACCCTTTTTTTAAAGGTTGAAGGGATTTTACCCCTCTATCAAATATCCAAATCCTTTCATTGTAGTCTCCTCTGACATACAAGAACCCATCTATATTGGGACTGTTGTGAAATGATTGTCAAATTCCAATGAAATTTTCATCCTCAGTTGAATTGACATATGACCCTTCAGTGGTTTAAGTCGACAATAGAATAATTGACCATTTTCAGTTTACAGGATCTAGAAAATAAAATACTTGTACTACCTATGATTCCATTATAAATGGATCATCTTTGTACCCTTCCTTACTGAAATCCACTTTCATGAATCCCTGGACCTCCTGCTGCAAACCTGTTGATAAAGGGGGGATTGGCATAAAAAATCTCTCTAAATTCAATGAGGCTTTGCAATCTAGACTTATGTGGAACATTATTCTCAACACCTCTCCCTCCATGAACTTCCTCAGAACTAACTTCTTTGACAAGCTTAGATACAATCATCGCTATCCTCTTAATTCCTCCATTTGTCCCTCTATCAAAAGCACCTTCATGTCTATTATGTCTAACTCTAGATGGATAGCCTCTAAGGACTCCAGCTTAAAATTCTGGTTTGATAATTGTACTGGTGTTCCCCTGATATCATTTACAGATACCAATCAACACCCTCCCCATCTTCAGGACTAAATTGACTTGATCATTAATATGCATAATCTTGATCTCCCTGAGAATATTACCCAAATTGTTGATAATTATCACTTCTCTAATACTAATGATCTTCTTATTTGTGAACCGGCACACAATGGGATCCTTAACTCCAAAAGATATTATAAGTTCCTTTTCAATAATGATGACAATATACACCCCTGGCTAGACAATTTTAACAAACCCTGGATAAAACCCTCAAAATTTAATTTAGTCTGTTGGATTGCTCATCAAAGAATTCCCACAGATAACTGCCTACAAACGTTCGGAATAAATCTTTGTTCAAAATGTCATATGTGTAATCAACATAGAGAGGATATTAATCATCTCTTTCTCTCCTGTGACATAGCTACCGCTCTCTGGCATTATATTCTTGACATTTTTGAGTGAAGATGGATTTTCCTTGACATGATCAACATGTAGATTCAGAACTGCTTGAAGTTGTCTATGTCTCAGCAAATCAAAAACCTTTTTGTTGCGGCAGTTGCATAACTTCTTCACATTATGTGGTATGGTAGAAATGATTTAATTTTCTGCAATAACTATTTGAAATTTGTGCAGGGAAAACGAGAATCCTCATGGATATTCGTGAAGCGTCTTCTATCCAAAAATCTCACTGCAATAATTCGGTCTGTGACCTTGGGATCCTTAGATGTGTTGGGGTGGAGGGGATTTACCCTCGTCCCCACTCCACTCTTGAAGTTTTTTGGCTCCCCCCTCCTCTGGGATGGATTAAAATCAATGTTGATAGAGCCTCCAAAGGAAACCCGGGACCAGCGGGCTGTGGTGTCGTCTTCAGAAATCACCTAGAGTAGATCCTTGGATGCTTTTATGGATCTTGCGGTTCCGCTACTGCTTTGGAAGCTGAGATGATGGGTGTCATCCATGCCATCACCTTTGCCAGACTTCACAAATGGGACAATATCTTGATTGAGAGATACTCTACTACAATCATTCAGTCCATCTGGAATGGTACAATTCACCTTGCTTGGCCTCTTACTTCCCATTGGATGAACTGTTTGAATTCGCTCGTTGGTCTTAACTTCATCGCCACTCACGCCTTCCTTGAAGCCAACATGATCGCTTATGGGCTTTCCAATCTCGGAGTTACTCATGAATTACACTGGATGGATGATCTCCCTTCTGAATTAATCACTTATTATGCTCGGGATGTCTACAAAATACCTTACTTCAGACTTGTGTAACCCCCTTCTTTTTTATCAATAAATTTTTCTACCTTTTTCAAAAAAACCAGCTTGTATTGAAAAATCGGTAATTGGAATGTTTTATAATATAACTCCAATATTTTTTTGATAATTCCAAAGTATGACATATTCACTTAAATTGGATTCTTATCCATGGTTCCAGATACATGCATTACTTTTTCCATAAGTGTAACTCCACTATTTTGTAGGGTACTACGTTCATTGTGTTCATTTGTATAGAATGTATAAACATTAATTACATAACCATTATAAGATAATACATGCACACTTGGTCCGTTGTCTAGCCATCGAAGTCATTATAAAATGGAATCCAGATTTTCTATTGACTCCTTAAAAATATGGTCTTGAAACCATCATATAAAATATTTCTTATTTGTATTTGATATTTAGATTTCAGGCCTTGATGGATTCAAATGCCTAAGAATTTATTCATGGGTGTCAACATATGGGGAAACCTCTAAACTATTATGCAAAATATAAAGGTAGTATGCTCCCAATTTATAATAGTAATGTGACAATTTATATTCCAAGAATTACATCACCCACAAGACACCTAATGGGACAATATTTTGTTAGGATAATGATTTCCGCATCGGATAGGTAGTCAGTACAAAATTCAATGGCTTCCTTAACAACATATCACTCCACAATACAACCTTCTGGATGACTTCAATTTTTAGTATTCCCTTTAAAAATATTCATATACCATTCAATGGGGTATATCCATCTATAATTTATAGGACCTCATAGTTGAATCTCTCTTACAAATTGAAACATCAAGTGAACCATCATATCAAATAATTTCGACGAGAAGAACATCTACAATTCACATAATATGATATAAATTTATTTTTACATAGTTATAATTTTTTTTGGGTCTATCAATTTTTTTTATATAGCTTTTAAAAAGAAATAGATCTTGGTTACGTTGTTATGGACATTCTTGGGAAAAATTCAACATAAAGCTACAAACATTATATCTTGCATAAAACCATGAAAGTCATGTGATTTCAGACCCTTTAACTTTAAATTAGTAATTATAACAGTATTCCTTTATATTTGATAAATTCCTATATTTAACTTTTATATCATTAAATATGTTGAAAAACTAATATCTATCTTGCCTTGAAAGAGTGTAAGAAGTTGGAGGAAGAAAAGTCTATTTTCACTCTTCACTGGAACCAACTCTTCCTGTATTCCCATGTCAATCATGTCCAATCTAGCCTTAATTATATCCTTTATTTTTTGCATGCTTTTAGTAATGTTCCAATGAAACTATCACATAATTGTTTTTCACCATGTATAAAATCAAGAAAATGTCTCACGTATAAACAATTCCAGTATGGTAATTCAAAAAAACTTATCTCTTTTTTCAACTGTTTTTCTTAAGATTTTTCAAAAAAGGTTTACCAAAAGAAGTGTCCATATCTTTTTCTTTCTCAAATAGTTGATAACCTTTAAATGGATATAGTTTTTTACATTCTTTTGAACTCTCATTGAATGATGTCTTCCAAGATCAATATTTATGTCATTAGGGTATAAATATGCAATGTCCTAGAAACACAGTCTTTAATAAATGTTTCAACCAAATTGATTGTGTACCTTTTTAAAAAATGGGGTGCCCTTGAGTTCCTTCAATTCTATATCCTAAAAATTTCCATAAGTAGGAAAGTAATTTATCATCCCATACAACATGGATCTCAATGTGAAATCTTTATTTATGTAAGCATCATACAATGTAACATCTGAATCATGTAATAATTTCAAATATTCTATCAATGGATCCAAATAAACATCAATATCATTACCTAGTTGTTTTGGTCCTGATATAAGTAGAGATAACATAATTTATTTTCATCTCATACATAACCACAGTGGAAAATTATAATTTTACAACATAAATAGCCATGTCATGTGAGTGCTTCTTTTAAAAACAAAAGGATTCACTCCATCTGTAGTTAGTGAAAGATGAAGGTTTCTCAAATCATTTCCAAATTTAGGATATTCATGATCAATTTTGTTCCACTATGGAGATTCTATTTGATGATTAAGTTCTCATCTTTATTTCTGGTATTTGTGTGCCAAGTCAATTGTCTTGCTGTCTTCTCACTTCCATATAGGCACACAAACCTTGGAATGATTGGAAAGTACCATGAAAATATCATATGACCCGATTCATCTTTCTTGTATCAAGAAGAACCAAACTTTGGGTATTTTTTAATTGATTGGTTGTCCTTGAGAAACAATATACAGTCATTTGGACAGACATGTAATATTTCAGAAATCATACCCATTAAACGTGGCATTCATTTAGCATTATATGTTCAAAAAGGAAACTCACTATCTTACAGGATAATATCATTAAAGATATCAAGTAGTTCAGTAAAATCAGAATCACTCCATATATTTACATCTTTTAAATTATACAGATTCATTATGGCTGAAAACGTTTTATATTTAGTGCAACTAGTATGCAATGGAATCTTTTCCCAGCTCTTTAGCTTCTCAAACAATTTTGTACAATACTGAAGTTCATATTCAACTGTCATTGTCACTTTCTCAATATGATCTTAATCATCATTCACACCTGTAATCACATCCTCTATATGGTCTTCATCATTTTCCAAACTTGTGATCATATCAGATGATCCATAAAATGCAGTCATATCCTGTTCACTAGCTACATTCAATTTTCCCCCATGTTTAGTCTAATATTTATAACTTAGATCTATTCCATGATAGATCAAGTGTTATTCTAACTCCTCTGGACTAATTATTCTTGAATAACTACAGTTTAAACACAAAAAAAGGATTTGATAAGTGTCATATATATGATATTTTGAAAATTTGATGAACTCTTTCACCCCATCCTCATACTCATTTTCCATACGATTGACATCCATCCATTTTCAATTCATATCCATCCTATTTTATTTAGTAATATTAATATTTAACAAAATAAATAAAGCATAAAAACCATTTCATAGAAAATTTTCATCTTATGATTAAAACATTGCTGTAAGGTAATATTATTAATGGTTCTGATTTTCAAGACATAAATTGGTTTATTAATGGTTATGATTTTACTAATGTGGGTTATAATTAATATTTTATATATTATATGGACCGACATTGATCATAGAGGGAATTGGAAGGGTACCATATTAAATGATTGTGTGACATTCCTATGACTGTTGGGGTTCATCCCGCATGTGGGTGTTTCCAGATTTGTGATAAGATATGTTTTTGAAGTTGATATATCATTTATCATATCCCAAAGATAAGGTTTCATGTGTTTCTCATGGGGAGATATATATTTTATATTTATTTATATTAGATATGTGTTTGAATCTTAACATGGAAGATACATGGTGATTTGTAGATTTAAGATATAATATTTCATATCTTATCTGTATTTGAAAAAGGAAACAATGAAGGATTTAAAAGGGGAAGCGGCTGGTGGTGAATAGAGAGAGATTCTCAAGATGTAGTCTTCCAAGAGTAAGAAGGTGGATTTCGTGTTAGTGGTAGCATGTGTGGTACATCGGTGTTCAACAAGTGAGAAGCAGTAGTGATGTGATCAATGATCGTGGCCATGTATTGAGAGTATTCTTGATTGTGGTGATCAAACGGCATGTCCCGATTGAAGATCAGTGGTACATCATGATGGAGAGATCATGAGGGAGATAAATCCTTTGGGTGTCACAAGATTGTGTGAGGCTGACGCATGTTCGGATGAAGATATCCGATGTAGTGACGTTTTGTCGACATAAGGGTGGTTTTTTGTCACGTATGGGTCTTTCGATACATGGATTTGGAGGGATGTTTATCAGAGAGAAGGTAGAGGCATATTAGAGTGTGGTTTTCACACAGGTTTTCTACTCTCTCTTATTTGTAATCCAAGTGAGGGCTTTACTTGGATTCTTTGTATTCTCTGATTCATAGTGGATATTTGGGAATTGCCCCTTGGTTTTTTAATCCTCTTCGTGGAAGGGTTTTTGCACATTAAAAAATCATACATGATGATTTATTTATTCTGCTTATATCGATTCCATATTTCATCATATTTCCCACAAATTGGTTCACAAGTGTTTTTATCTTGAGGTCGGGATTCTCCCCCAACAGTGACATGGTGTTTTTGTTGTACCGTGACGTCCACTCTCTTTGTACTTTTAGGATTTCATCTGTTATGACATCCATTGTTGTCTTATATGATATCTTTCAACTTCAAACAACCCATTTTATTTCCAATTTCAATAATCTTAGTTTGGCTTCCTATCTCTTTCACATCATCAAAAAACATGAATCAAGGTTCAACATTGGAATTTAAATCATAAAATAACAATTAATAAATTAAATCCACATTTAATTAGTTGATATATACATTTAATTCAAAATTCACAAAAAATATTGAATACATGATAAATACCCTAAATATGTGAAAATATGGAGAATATTTTCAATAAATATCAAATTTAAAAAAAATTGAGTTTCATTACTACCTCACACTTACTCATTGAATTATTGGGACCTCAATGAATTCAAGAAAGATAACCCTGTTAAATTAAAACAGGAAAGTCATTATAAGGAAATTATTTAACTCTTTGATAAAGAAAAAATCATGTTTATTTTATGCTTCCAATTTACTTGATCTCTCTTCCCTTTTAGTTATATTTGTCAACCTTTTAAAATTATTCATGCCCATTAATGACTTACCTTGTTAAAAAAATTATCTTGTCACTCAAGGATCAAATATTTGGAATTGTCCTCAATCCCTGAGTACATGTATTCCAGCATAGGTTTGTCATGATCCTAGGTTATCTACTATTGGAGGATATATAAACTAATCATGAGGTATTTCGAAACAGTGTTTTGAGGTTAGTGGTATGAGGGTTATGATATAAAAACTCAAATTTTGAATGAGAAGGTTTAATCTCTTCTGTATAGTTCATGCTATATAATTCAAAAACAGTGAATGATTCTCACTTGTTCCCTTAAAAGTGAGTCACAAAAATCATCATTTCCTTTTTTCTTGAAGGTTCACAAGTCAAATAGCGAATAGTATGAATTTTTCATCCTCTTATATACATTTTCAATATATATTTTTCATTTTATATATATATATATATTTTTCCATTTAATTTTTTCCCCTTAGTAGAAAAAGAGTGAATAAAGATTGCAATATTTCAGTCTAACTCTTGTGTCTCTGAGCCTTCGGGTCTTGTAAAGTTTTCCCTCTCAACCAAGTCAAAAAGAGGGTTTTATAATAATAAATAAATATAGGCCTTCGGACAAAGGGCTCAATAAATATTACAATCAATAAATGACTTTTTAATTCACTACCCGTAACTAATGTTGACCTCCTCACACCTTTTCCAAAATAATGAATTTCTTCCCAAAGATCCCATGAAGTAGAACCCCCCCCCCCCCATACACACACCTGCAGGGCAAGGATTAATTGTCTTGTAACATGAATTTACCCATAATATTGTCCATATATGGTTTCTAAAGGTTAAAATAAGGGTCAAATGCAAAGTTGATCCTAATGTATTCTATAGGGGATTTAAAATAATAGTGGACTTAATAATATTAGTGAATTTGACTCTCATAGTTTTGAAACAAGAAAAAGTTATATTTTCCAACATGCTCAAAGACTCTATTTGTACAATAAATAATATGTCAATAAATTTTAGAATGTCTCCTGAGAATGAGAATTAAATAGTAGTCAGTTAGTCCATGTAAAAATGGACAGTTGATTAATACAAGGTTCAAAGAATTAAAATCAATCCCATGAATGGCCCTCTCGGAGGCTCATATCTTTCTCTCTCTCGCTACTAGGTTTTCCTCTGAGCGGCGACTCAGAGGTGGGAGTTTGGTGTGGGTATTTTTTAAAAATGGGTTTTTTAGAAAACAAATTTTGATAAATGGGATAGGTTCACCAGTGTTTTTAAAAATGGGTCCTGAGATGCGTGAACCTCGTTCACGCATCCCCGATTCCAGGAAGATGTGTGAACGGGGTTCACGCATCTTAGGCACGCTGAAAGATGCATGAACCCTGTTCAAGCATCCTTCATGAAGTTGATGAAGGATGCGTGAGCGGGGTTCACGCATCCTATAGAAACATTGAACTTTTAATTTTTTTGTACTATTTTTTTTAAAAAAAAATTATTTTTTTATTTTTTTTGTTTTTTTTATATATATATATAATATATATATATATAACAAAAAAAATTAGCCGAATTTATATGTTATTTGATATACATTAGTACTTCCATTACAGCAGTCTGGATTCTAACAGAGACCCTCACACATGGCTCTCTTTTATAAGAGGGATTTCCCTAGAAATCATTCTGCATTTCCAATGTGGGATTCAGGTTCTCTCTTTCCTGCATAGAACATTCTGCATTTCCAATGTGGGATTCTATTTTAAGTATGTGTATTTGAAAGACAATAAAATTCAAACTATAAGACCAATATAAATAAAACTTAAAACATGGATTAAACATATAAGAAATTGTTGAAAATAAAAATAATTTCGTAAAAAATGTTGATGAATAATAATTTATAAGATTTAAAAACCACCAACTTGAAACTTAAAAATGTTTCAAGTACGTGTCTTTGAAAGACTGTAAAATAAAAACTATAATACAAATATGAATGAAACTTAAAACATGACGTAAACATATAATAAATATTTTAAAATAAAAAGAATTTTGTAAAAAAATGTTGATGATTAATAATTTATAATCTTTCAAAACCACCAAATTGAAACTTAAAAATGTTTCAAGTACGTGGCTTTCAAGTATGTGGCTTTTATCATGAATTTTCAGGATGCATGAACCCCATTCATGCATCTCCCTGCGCAAAAGATGAGTGAATGGGGTTCACACATCTTGAGACACATTTTTAAAAATATTGGTAACCCTACCCTTTTTTATAAAAATAAATTAAAAAACCCCATTTATAAAAAAAGCCCTATACATTCTTCGATGACGACTCCACACTTACCGTTATCCACATCTCTTTAGTTCTTCTTCACTTTGGATTTTTCTCTTTCTCCCTCATCTCACCATTTTGTTTGGGGTCTTTCTGAGTGGTTGTTTTCTTCAGCCTTTCCTTGCCTTTGGAATCTTTTTTTTGGTCTTCCTTTGATTCTTATGGCCTATTTTCTTCCCTAGGTTTTCTTTGCTAGTTTTTGAACATCCGTCTTTGATCCCTTTCTAGGGTACAATATTTTATGGATCCCAAACTTGAGTGGAATTTTTGGTTAAATGTCGACCCAAATCCCACCTTCAGTGATGTCTCTTGGTCATGGGGGCTGGCCTTTTAGCCCAAAGTGATGTCGACTAGTGTTCCTTATAGCCATGAAATCAAGATGGTTGGCAAGCTTCACCCCTTTGGAGTGATAGTGGCTTTGGGTTTTGGTGTCATTCCGAGGTGGTGGAAGATGGAGGTGGGTTTAGATATGGTGGTTTGGGTGTTGACCCTTTCTCTTTCTATTTTATTGTTGGTTTCATCTTGCATTTGGGTACGAATTTCCTCGTAGTGGGTATAGAACTTCAGTGGTGCTCTAGTTTTCTCCATGCCAGTTGTGAGTTGGACATGGTTTTCCCGTTGTGATTCCTAGATTTGTGTTCCTTATGAGATGTCCCCTCAGTGTTGTTGTTTTAATCTACTTTTAGGATAGTTGTTATTATTGGTTTATCGAGGTAGTTTTCTCTCATAGATGTAGTGCATCGACATCGTAGTGGAGGCCTCCGATGGTGTGAATGCTCCGTGGTGGTGATACTGAGTTTGGGTGCGAGAGCGATTCTCGGTTGGGAGTTTTTTTTTGATATGCACTTTTTCAAAATTATTATAATAATATTAAGCTTAAAATATTTTAAAGACTAAGCCATTAAGGGGTTAAATTCTTTAAACTATTTTGGGTTTTCGGGTGGAGCGGAAAGGCGTTAAGGTCCTTAACCTATTTTGCATGTTCCAAAAGAGAAATTCATTAACATCATTGTCACCTTTGTGATTTTTTTTTTAGTTTAATATTTTTTTTATTAGTAATGTAAGGTTTTGGATTGACCTTTTATTTTAGTTTAATTTTTTAAAATTTTATTATTTCAATTCCATACGACTATGTACTCTTTTTTAGTTTTTTTTTTTAAATTTTTTAGTCGTATGCCGAGTTTTTTTTATATAAATTTTTTTTGTTTAGATACATATATATACAAATAATTTTCAATAATACCATTATTATTAATAATTTATTTTTTTTATATTACTAATTTAATTAAGATTTATTTCAAAATTATATTGTTAAATGATTTAATATTTACATTAATAATTATATTATTTACATCATTATTAACATTTTTTATTTTAATTATTGTAAATATTTAATAATATAATTAATATTTATTAATAATGAAATTACTAACATTTAATTAAAATAAAATAATTAATAATACTTCATAATAATGTAATTGATAATTTATTACTTATTAATAATTATTTTTATTAATATTTTAAAGTGTAAATGTTATTTTTTTTAAATAATAAAGGTTATTACATGTAAAGTAGCTTTTTTTATTATATTACTAATGTTTGTGTCATGTGAATTAATTTTGGTTTATTATATTAATTAAATTCTTTTTATTTTCAACAAATTTTTAGATGTTTAGGATATGTTTTATATTTTAATTAGATTGTTTTTATAGTTTATATTTTATAATCTTTTAAAGTTACATACTTGAAATTTAATTAGGTTTCCTATATTTCAAGTAGTCAACTTTGAAAGCTTATAAAATTTAAAACTGTGAGTAAAATATAAATAACAATCAAAAGACTAACTAAATATGTAAAAATTGATTGACAGTAAAAAGAATTTCATCAATTTAATTGAGATACAATAATATAGAGGAAAAAATACAATGTTCTTTCAAATCCGTTAAGTCAATAGAAAGCTTATCAATGAATAAGTACAATCACTATCTATCATAAGGCATCATCCCACAATCTAGCATGTGAATGGGATGCCCGTATCAATATCACTAACCTCTATGTTGGGGTGGAGTATGATGAGCTGGAGAGAGATCTTCCTCTGTTGTTAGAGCCATGAATGTATGATTCTCTGCCTGTGACTCATCGAGCAAAGGTGGAATCTAGACGTCGTCATGTGCATCTGATCCTTCTCTCACTATGTAAGTGGAAGGACCTTCCATCATCTGATGGGGGAACCATAAGGCCTATTAAGGCTCGTTCATGAAAGGTGTAGGCATGATAAATGACCACTGATATGTGCTCAGCTCATATATACGTGGGGAAAACTGTGGATATCCTGACAATATAAATGGATCTCATACCTTCTGGTGCACACCCACAATCAACGGAGGTTGTACTGGTAGAGGTGTGACCTATGCATATGGAATAGGTGAGGCCTCACGTGCAGTACGACGTGGTCTACGTCGTCAACATCATTGCTCCTCAACATCAGTAGCTGCTAGACGAGGTTCCAAAGAAGGAACTTCCTCTCCCTGAGCAGGAACACCATATCCCTCAGGTGTATGATCAAAGACATTATCGTGTAGAACATAACATGCTGACATCATCTCCTTCGCTGTAGCATGGTACGTTGCCTGGCTAAAAACCTCACCCTCCTCTGGATCAAACATGGGGATAATATTTTGTAGTCGAGTATGCTGTAAAGAGATTCAAAATAAATTAAATAAAGTACAACAAAGAAACTAATGTAAAGTTATTGATTTACCAGATCCTGAAGCTCTATGTTGTGTGGAGTAAGATATAGTATAGACTTCCATCTATACCATGGATCATACTCGACCTGTTGTGATAGATGGAATAACATCCTACAAATTCCCTCGATATGAAATGATGCACATCTGTACCAAAGGTCAGGATACTCAACATTTCATCGGTGCCAATCAACATCTTGCCTCCCCATCAGCTTCATGGAATGAAGTGTTTCTGACTGTCTAGATGGAATTGAAATACATTGGAAAAATCCAAACTGGTATGTGACTCTATTTGGCTAGTACCACTCAATATTATGAAAGTGAGTGAGAGACACTATAGTTATGGCATCATGAATCCCATAGGTGGAATATACAGGAAGATAGTCTAATAGAGCCATGTATGGAAGCCATTATATCTGAAATGACATGTTTCATTTGTTAAAATATTTTTTTACTAATTTCCAAAAATGATAATATTGGGAAATTGATTAGTAAACAAAAGATTGTATATACTTATATAGGTGGGTAGTAGAATATCCAACACGAGACAATATGCACCCAAATTGTGTCTCAGGGTCCTGATGAAGTGGTGGGCCTAACTCCACCTATAACATACAACATTTAAAGTGATAAATCATAATAAATAGATTATAATAACTCAAATTATCATTAAAAACAATAAAAATTAGTGATTATACCAGTGTCCATGCAGTGCGCCATATAACACATCTATATAAAGCTCTGAACTAGAAACAATAGGGGAAAGGGGGGATGCACTCTCATGACCACATCTGAATAAGGATGACACATCCCCTGAGATCTATGTGGTTGGATCAGCATGCCTTGCATAATGCTTTGTACGTGTATAGAAAGCATGAAGATCCCCAGCTCTATCTTCCAGGATGATCAAATTCCTCCTGTAGCCTCAAATACATCATGTGGATATACATACCAGAGTGATTAGAACACGATGTCCCTCTAATGAGCCACGTGATATATTCATGGGCATGATGCATGGAAGTTTTTTCATCAACGTCAGTGGGTAACTGTGCAGACTGCATGTCTATTCAACTCATAGATACCAACCCACCATTTTTAGCATCATCATCCCCCACAATATTGAGGCCTAGAAATTTTTGTAAAAGCTTAGGTAAATATCTATGTGTGGGTCCTATAACTGCATCCTCTTAGATATGAAGACGGACCAGACTTGACATGTCCTCAAGGGTGGTGGTCATCTCTCCATCGGGTAAGTGGAATGTGTGAGTCTTATGTCTCTATCTCTCGATGATGGAAGAAAGGAGGTTATGATCAATGAATGTATAATCAAATAAAACAACACCATAGAATCCAACATAGTGTAGGAATGGTATAATGGCATCTGGAGGTAGAATGTGGTGATAATGGTGGGCTCTACACACCTTGATCTGTCGAACCTCATGACCTGCTAGCACATCACGTGAAACATGCTTATATTGCTCAGTGGGTAGATTAGTATCCTCTATCTCTATGTATAAAAATGAAATAAATATTAAGTAAGTGTAAAATATAAATATAATGTTATGCTCTACATAATTTTATGACTGGTATAATATAAGATATAACATTTCAATTCCCATTTTTTATAAAAAGTTTATTACAAAAAGAAAAGGGCATGTATTCATGTTTCTCAAAGCATATTTCTAATGCTTTTAGAAAAGTATTTTTCATCAAGGAATGTTTTTCATGTGTTTATAGAAATGCGTCTGATGTAGTACAGATGATGTGCATTCAGGGGTCTCCATGTAACAGGATCTGTATTGATTTCCTCGTTTATTTTCCGATAATGATCAAATATCTAGTAGACACCTTAAATGTGGGTGAAATGGTTATTGATACATGATAAAAACCAACTCTATGATTCATAATTTTCCTTCTTAACAATATAAAATGAAAATGGAATAGGTGAGAGGTTGTCATCTTGGGTTTCCACAATCAATAATACACCTGTGTATTTTATATATAGGAACATCCCATCAATTTGTATGTACTATTTACAGAAATGAAATGTGAAAATACATGGAAGGAATGACCAGAAGAACCAATGGAGTTTGAAATGAGATAGATCAAGTTGGTTATCTTGAGACACATGTTTATTCATATCAATATGGGAGACAACTTGGTCATTGTGTCTCAATATAGATAACAATTTTAGAAACACCTGATACGAGTCATCCCGATCATCGTAGATCTTGAAAATTGCCTTCTGTATCGCCATCCATGCCTTTGTATAGGAAATATTTTAACCAAAATTTTGTTTTATCCACTCCTACATAAGGGATATAGTCACATATTAGCAGGTCTTGTTCATCTCAATAATAATAGATGACATAAATTTAGCATCTAATGATGTATGATCTTGTGTCAGGTTTGTTTGAACACAAGTCTGAGTTGCCTCAATCTTAGAAATTCTCCAACCTCTAAATGCAGTGTCAGGAATTTCCAACAAGATGAATTTAAAATAATTCCCATATTTGTCACATCATATAATGTATTTTGTATGGATTTAATCTTGAACTAAATATTTATAGTGTCTCTCAATATGAAATCTTTTCAGTGTATTTTTCATTGAATCTTTAATGGGAAAATCTATTCAAACATATAAATTTTTTTACAGATCACTAAATCTATCCTCTACAACTCCAAAAAATTCAATTGCAGGTGTAATAAAATTCCAGTTGAATTTAGGAAAACATGTCATTGCTTCTAGCCAAGACACAAAGAGTGGTTGATTATTTATTGTGTGTCAAAGCTACTGTGAAACTACTGAATTTATAGAAACTTCCTCCCCAACATCTACAGCTTCCTCCTCATAAGCATTATAGTCACCATCTGTTCCATCGTTAAAAACTTCCTCATCATCCAAATGATGTTGCTACATTTTCAGGAGATCAATTTGGTTGTCTTCTTCTATATCATAGGTAATAGCCTCATTTTCTTAGGATGGTCCTTTTTCAATCAATATTATATATCTATGTCATATTATAATTGGACATTGATGTTGTACACAAGAAATCTCAACATATAACTCTATCATGGAACCATCTGACCATTGGAAAAATAAAGTTATTTCCTAGACCCAGTCCTCATCAGTATCTAATGGAAAAACTAGATGCCACAGCGTAACTGGGAATTGTAAATTTCTATAGCTAATAGACTAGATCTGTCACAAACTAGCCCGGGTCGACCCTGAACCGGGCACCCAAACCGATATGTGGCATGGCCCGAAGGGTGTTTCCGATACCCATGGGATGGAAACTAGTGTTGGGAATCAACAAAGTACTCAAGTTAATAATTTTTCCCAAATATAATCAATAACTAAGCAAAGGAAAGAAACAGACAGCCCAACATACATTATATAAAATTGAATTGAACATTATTTATACAAGAAAATGAAAGTAAAACTAAAAAATAAAACCAACCAACCAAACCTGACGACCAAAATAACACCATGTGACCCCACTTTTCACTCTCCAACACAAGGAATACTCATCACCCAAAGCGATCTAACTCAAGATGAAACCTACACAAGGGCTAAAAACAGAAGAAAAATATAGGCGTGAGTATTAAAACTCAATAGGTTAGCCCAATATTCTATTCCCAATGAAAATCATTTAAAATAAAGGAAACATAAATTTCAAGCTTGAGATACAATATATAAAAATATGTTTTCCAAATGATGTTCCATGCTATAAAAATTACTATACAAAAACTTGCAAGTTTTATAAACAAGAATGCTAGTGAAAAAATTTCAAAGAGGTGAAACTTCAAAATGAAAATAGTTTTTAAGAGGAATACTTTAAAGAATGTAAAATTGTAAATAAAACACATAGGCTAATGAATTTACCAACTAAACGCACTATATGATGATGGTGATTACAAAATAGTCAATGAGCATAAGTCACGGGAACACCCCTAGGCACTAGTTCATTATGGGCCCCAGGTACCTCGTATCTCGGTGTAAAAGTAACCATAACAAATATCTGTTCTCATGAACATGAGCCGCTAGTAGAATAATCATCCATAAACTAGTGGTCCCCAACATCATCATCATCATATTTTAGTTATTGTTTTCATCGTCAAACTTTCTATGTGAAACAGGTACAAAACCTCTTCTCATCACTAACATACAAGTACACGTCCGCCCACCTAGATACCCAAGTTTTCCCTTTTGTGCTCAAAAAAGTTACACATATATAAAATACCATTTACTCATGAATATTACATTTAAAAATAATACACACATAAAACATCCCACACACATGTCTCACATTTCTTTCATGGATCAATAAACTGTCTAAATTTTCATAAAAAAATTTCAAGAAGTATAACGAGGTCTTGCACATAAAATCTATTCAAAATGATTTTTTAAGGCCAAAACCCCACAAATACCATATAAAACCATATTTTGAATCCCCAAAAACATTTAATAAATCAATTTCATGGAATATAAAATGGACCCAAATGATACAACATGAAATACACATGGAAACCATTTTTACAATAAAAATGCCAAACAGACCGTTAAGCATTTCTCAAAAATAACATTTTCCAAAGGAAAAAAATTTCAATTTTAATAAATAGGTGTATACAAACCACTTAAATCATAAAACCAATTTAATAAAACCCTTAAAACATTCAGGTTGCACATCCAAAGCATGAACATTTTACAAGGATTCCAAATGAGCCACTTTCGGGCAACTCAGGCCAAAACATGTTTACCACCAAAAAACCATTTGTTTATAAAACCAAAACTACTTTTTAAAGCCATAAAAGGACCCAAAAATACCATTTTTCATGCTGAAAATTTATTTATAAATCCAAAAAAATCATTTTAAATCACACAAAGCACATAAAATCCAATCGGGCAATTTACCGAACACAGGGCATGCACTTTTAAACAAACAACTTATTTAAACACTTGAAAAGGGATAAAATACCATTTCAATGCCATATATTTATTCAAGATACTTAACCATGTTCAAAATATCATAAACCAGGTGTTTAATCTAGTGGAACATTTAAGTAAGCAAGCAGTGTACACTTTTATAACAAAACAACACTACTTTTCACAAAATAAGGCTTAAAGAACTATTTTGAAAACCAAGAAAATTATAAAAAGTATGAAAACCCATAATAAAAAAATATATCAGGTGAAAAAATAAATAAAATTATGAAACTTAAATGATAAAGTCATGTGCAAGGGATATTCTACCTCAAAATCATGGCGGAAAGTAATCGTGCACCAGATATCACTCGTCGTGGTTCCCAACACTCTAGATCTATGAAGACCATCCCTAAAAGAACCAAAAACCCATAAAATATCATTTTATAACATAAACATAAGTCTTTAATTACCAGGGGATAAGAGGAAACCAAAATAAAGTGGAAGGAGAAGGAAGAGGGAGGAGAAAGGAGAAGGAATCTCACCTTAGAAACTAGAGAACTCTTCATCTTCCCTTAGATATACACCCTTAGAGGAAAGGTAATGGATTGAAAATTATTGGATAGGATACTTAGGTCCTGAAGAAACATGTAAATA
This sequence comes from Viscum album, assembly GCA_963277665.1. Lineage (NCBI taxonomy): Eukaryota > Viridiplantae > Streptophyta > Magnoliopsida > Santalales > Viscaceae > Viscum > Viscum album. The sequence continues at coordinate 506,420,626 of OY728167.1, read as the reverse complement.
ATATTTGGGGGGGAAATACAAAAAAAATTAATGATTCATGAAAGAAACAAATTACCTTACAAAATATGGACAATTTGAAAAGCCTTGAGAAATTTTTCCATAATCCGCAACTAAGATGAGCTCCAAAGAGGTAAAATGGAACTTGGGGGTGAGACTAGACTTATTAGTCTCTATTTAGAGATGAAATTTCCAAAAAATATAAAAAAATTAATAAGATATAAAATAAACAAAATATTTTTTTAAAACTGGAAATGGGCTCACAGGCTAGCCCAATAGCTAAATAAATAACCCAAACCCACCATGATTATGAATTCCTAAGGGGGTAAAAAAGGATAGTGTGGTTTTAATAGGTAAAGGTAGGCCAAGTGGGAAGTGTAATGAGTGAAAAATGTTGAAAAAAAAGGATTTATAAAAGAAACAAATTTTGTTTTTAAATCTGGAAATGGGCTCACGGTTTTCCTAAATCTTGAAGTAACCACCCTTTTCTCCAAAAGCTCCCAAAAAAGATATGAGGAACCCATGGTAGGATGATTAGACACAGATTGAAGTTAAAAACTCAACATTCATCTCACCCAAAACCCAAGAAAAGGATCGTTATTTCCAAATAATCGGATCAAAACTAATACATGAAAAAAAAACTAGGTGTGAAAATTCTCCCCACCATTAAAACTTTCCACCCCCGGAAAGCCACAACACATTCCAGCTGATAGATCAACACCTAATGAGTCCTTATCAATATGGCCCATCCTCTGAAGAAAATGAAACCTCATCCACCATTAATGGTACTTAATCCTCTTACCTCAACCAAAACACCAACTCCCAACCACTTTTCGATAATCGACCGAAAGATCGAGTCACTACCTCATTAACCAAACCAAGAACCAGATTGTTGGGCCTTCTCCCAATGAACCCAAAGATCACACAAACTAAAGAGTACTCACAAAAACTAAATATTCCAGGGGATTCCTGAATGGACTCCCCACCATTAATAAATAACTATCACTCAAAAAATTCTTAGGAGGAAACTCTACGAGACACATGGTGGTTCTCCCCACCATTAAGAACCAACAATCAATGACCAAACAATAATTAAACATGAACTAGGAACAGGTCTCTCCCACATAGACCCACAAAAACTCTCCTATAACAACCTATCAACCCATGTTAAGAGAAACACAACATGAACATTTAAACCCCCCATTCCCGGACGGAGGGGACAAGAACTGGGCCAACACTCTCTGCACGGATCCAAACCCCTACCACTTGGGGTAGGGAGGAAAGGGGACCCAATCATTGGGAAAATGAAACCAATAAATAAATAAATTAACTACATCACTGCAATGGTAGAGGCACGAGCTTAGCAATACTACCTATAGTCTTAGGACTCCTGACTACGCGCTAGATTCACTCCAAGACCTATGTCTAGAGCTCTGATGGATGAAGCATCTTCTATTTCGTAGTAAGGATTTGATATCCTTAACTTGGACTCTTCCCCTTAGTTCCACATGGTGACACATAACACCCCCAGACCAAAATAACTGATCAAGTTACACCATGAAACTCTCTTCCTCAAACAACACACTTTTATCGAAACAAGAACTTGAAGATACACAACACTATTTTATCTCACTCCGAATTAGGATAATAATGGATAAGGTGCATGGAGAAACACATCAACCTCATCGAGCACAACTACCCCAACCGAGAGGGACACCATAATAGAATGGCACTTTAAATCGAGCCTAAAAAGATCTCAATTACAACAAATGGGTTGAGACATCATTTGAAGAGGTGGATTTAACATTTGGAATGAATACTTAGGTTGATCACTAGGAAATATTGCCAATGGATAACCATATGTGGCCACATCACAACATCCAACACATCTTTAGAAACCCACTGAACATTGATCCAAAACTGATCCACCAACGAGATCTCATATCAAGACACAACAAGAGTATGAATTCTATATCGCAAGGAATCATACCGAATAAACATCACTTCTAAGATATAGGAAAAATCATCCACATAACCATTGGTTTATAAAAAACACCATAATTTTTCATCTTAAAACACTTTTGAAAAAACAACCAACTTAGTGGATTTTCGCATTCACCAATGGTGTTTCATCAAGTCTCGCTCATATGCATGTTTATATGGAACCCCAGGCACCCAATCACCATGAAATATCCATTAATCCATGTATCCATAAAACCTTGCATGTGAGCACCCATGAAAACAATAAGGAAAAAATAAAACAATCATCACTCCAAAAAAGAATCAAGTACCTTCCAAATGCACATTAACTACCAAATCAAAAACCATTTTCATATTTCACAAAACAAACCACACTTCATTGAGAAACATATGATTAAAAACACAATCCATTTCATTTAATAAAACTTTCAAAAATAACCATTCTATTCCAAATAGACCTTTCCCATTTTCAAAAATTCATCAAGGTCTCTTTTCATATTCTGAAAACCACGAAGGCCAAAACCCCTTTCCATAAAAACACCAGCCGCTCAAAACCAAATTTCCAAAACCAATTCATTAGATTAAAATGCTTTTCAACAGCCCAAAAATCCCATTTAAAACAAAGTTCAGAATCACTTTAAAATAATCCAAGCTTTCCAAACATTTCATTTCAAGAAACCATAAGTTTAGATTAAGGAAATTAAATCCTATTAAATCATTTTCTCTTTATCCCAAAGATTAGTTTCACAAAACCCAATATTCCAAAACCTTTCTCATATTAAATTTTGAAAACCCATTTTCCACTTTTCAACAATAAACCATTCCTTTAAAACCCATTTTCACAATTCTCACACAAGTATTTTCAAAAAAAAAATCTGAATTCAAGAAAATTCCAAGAGACCCAAAAAAGGGGACTAGTGTTGGTGGGTGACTTGAACATATGGTTGGTAGCCATATGTCAAACACGCCACCAACACAGAGAGCCTTATTAGGACCATGCCCTAGCTCTAGATGGCTTTCCAGGCCCTGCAAGTTCATAGAGACCATTATTCCAACTCCCCTTGTCATATCCCAACACCAAAAAATCAATAAGAACCAAAGACACTAATAAAACTAAAATTCCCATGGACACCCGAGCGTAGGAACGAGAAAGAGTTCGCGACACTCTTCCCAGACCTACCCCTCAAGTCCCAAAAATCCTACTCCATATACCTTGACATCTCCAAATAATAAAGGATTCTCTATAAATAAATGTATGCTAGGATCCAACCTCCTTTGATACCATTTTTTCACAAACCATCCTGGTCGACCCCAAACAGGGCACCCGAACGGATCTATGGAATGGCCCAAAAGGCATTCCCGATCCCCATAGGCTAGAAAATAGTATCAATAATCAATAGAGTACTCAAGGTAACAATTTCTCCCAAATATTTTTGAGTCAATAAGGTTTCCTTATGACTTTTCCATTCCTATATGTTTTGAAAATCACAAACACTCTATCTTAAGGAAAATTATATCTTCCCTAAGAATTATCTTAATATGGAGAATTTTACTTCTCCAAGGAAATTTTATCCTTACCAATTTTTTAATTGTTCTTTTCATGGTTTCTCTAAATCTAACTCTTTTCATTCCTAAGTTTAAAAATCGGATTTCACATCTAAAACCTTGGAATTTTGTAAATCCTTGGTTATAGAGTATTCTGTTTTCAGGTCCTGAATTCTCTGAAATTCAGGCTCCGAATTCTCTGAATATCAAACTCATAATTCTATGAAATTTAGACTCCAAATTCTCTAAATATCAGACTCCTAATTATCTAAAATTTGGACTCTGAATTCCTTAGAATTCAGACTCTGAATTCCTTAGAATTCGGACTTTGAATTCTTCAGAATTCTGACTCTGAATTCTTTGGAAAACAGAGTTTGAATATCCATGATTTATAGTCTCCAAGTGTTTATTTTATTAGAATCCAAACTTTTTTTCCTTAGACTCTGAAAAATTATATTTGGTTAAGCAACCATATTTTTCTTATACTTGTTATAGTTATGAAATGATGTCGTACAATCTGTTGCGAACTAATTGTTGTTCGAGTGACATGTGTACAAGTCTGTCCAAGATTCAAGGAAAAATATGAACGTTGGAGGAGGAAGTTGAAAATTGGAGAAATTCATATAAATAAGATCTCATTTGAACTATCTCATTAATAGATCCATCACTCTAGAGATTTCATGCTGCTGAAGTTATTTTTAGAGAGATAGACTCTCATGTTTTGTGCGTACTGAACATATTGTTAAGCTTGTTTTGTGCGACTCCGATTATTGATGAGTACAGTCTAGAGATTATGAGGATAGGAAGATAGAGGTGTTGACTACCTTGAATTTTCAGTACTTCCTTGGATAGGAAGAAAGAGGTTTTGACTACCTTAAAGTTCGAGGACTTCCTTGGATAGGAAGACAGAGGTGTCGACTGCCTTTAAGTTTGAGGGATTGCAGGGATATCAAGACAAATTCCAATATTCCTGTCGAGGGATTACCCTGGTGTGGGTAAGATAGACTTTAGTATAAATCAAGGGACCATTATCCAAGGTTGTTGGATACCCTACTCTTTGGGTTAAAAGATTTCATACTTGTTACTTGTTTTGTTTCAAGTTTATTTCCGTTGCATTTTTTTAAAGTAAGAAAGTATAACATTCTTATACTTTCTTGTACTTTTGTATACTCTGATTAGTAATATTATATACTCTTTAAGGTAGAATATTTTCCTTGTAAAATTTCCTTAATTTTCATTTCTGAAACCATATTTTCATAACCTAGTAAGTTTGTAGAACAAAGAGGTATTGTGAATTTACCTTGTTTAACTTTTTTAAACATAGTTTACCTTAAGGTTAAAAACGAAAGTTTTTAAACTTACAATTCACCCCCCCTACCCCTCTTGTATTTTGAGAATATACATCATATTTAGATCCTACAAATATAATCAAGAACTAATCAGCAGAAAGAAATGGATAGCCCAATAAACATTTATATAAAATTGAACTAAACATTGTTTATACAAGAAACAGAAAGTACAACTAAACAATACAACCAACAGACCAAACCTGATGACCAAACTAACACCATGTGACCCCACTATTCACTCTCCAAAATAATTAATACTCGTCTCTCGAAGTGACTAAACTCAAGCTGAAACCTTCACAAGGGCTAAAAACAGAAGAAAACTATAGGCGTGGGTATTAAAACTCAGTATATTAGCCCTATATTCTATTCCCAATGAACATCATTTAAAATAAAAGAAACATCAATTTCAATTTTGAGATACAATATATAAAAATATGTTTTCCAAATGAGTTTCCATGCTATAAAAATTACCATACATAAACTAGAAAGTTTTATAAACAAGAATGCTAGTAACAATTTTTCATAGAGGTGAAACTTCAAAATGAAAATAGTTTTCCAGAGCGCTTCTTTAAATAATGTAAACTTTTAAATAAAACACACATGCTACTGAATTTACCAACTAAACAAAATGTATGCCGGTGGTGAGTAAAAAATAGCCAATGAGCACAAGTCACAGGAACACCCATAGGCAATAGTTCATTGTGGGCCCCAAGTATCTTGTATTTCGGTGTAAAAGTAACCATAATAAATATATGTTCTCATGCACATGAGCCACTAGTAATAGAATAATCTATAACCTAGTGGTCCCCAACATCATCATCATTATAGTTTAGTTAGTGTTTTTATCGTCAAACTTTCTATGTAAAATAGGGACAAAACCCCTTCGGATCACTAGCACACTATTACACGTCCGCCCACCTAGAAACCCGCGTTTTCCCTTTTTATGGTCAAAAAAGTTACACATATATAAAATACCATTTTATCATGAATATTTCATTTAAAAATCATACACAAATAAAACATCTCACACACATGTCTCACAATTCTTTCATGGATCAATAAACCACCGAAATTTTAATAAAACAATTTCAAGAAGTATAACGAGGCCTTACACATAAAATCCATTCAAAAATGATATTTTAAGGAAAAAAACCCAAAAATACCATATAAAAACAAATTTGGAAGGCCCAAAACCATTTAATAAATCAATTTCATGGACCATAAAATGGCACCAAATGATACAGCGTTAAATACACATGGAAACCATTTTTACCAGAAAAATGCCAAATGGACCTTTAAGCATTTCTCAAAACTAACATTTTACAAAGGTAAAAATTTCACTTTAAATAAAGAGGTGTATAAACACCATTTAAAGTATAAAACCACTTTAATAAATCCCTTAAAACATTCAGGTTACACATCCAAAGAACGACCATTTTTATAAGGATTCCAAACGAGCCATTTTCCGGCAACTCGGGCCAAAACATGTTTACCACCAAAAACCCATTTGTTTATAAAACCAAAACTACTTTGTAAAGCCATAAAAGGACCCCAAAATACCATTTTTAATGATTCAATTTTATTTATAAATCCAAAAAATCATTTTAAATCACACTAAGCACATAAAATCCAACCAGGCAATTTACTGAACACATGGCATGCACTTTTAAACAAACAACTTATTTTAAGCACTTTAAAAGGGATAAAATACCATTTAATGACATAAATTTATTAAATATACTGAAACATGTTCAAAATACCATAAACTAGGTGTGTAAGAAAATAGAACATTTAAGTAAGCAAGCAGTGTACACGTTTATAACAAAACAATGATACTTTTCATAAAACAAGGCTTAAACAACCATTTTCCACACCAATAAAATTATAAAAAGGATGAAAAATAGTAATAAACATATATATCAGGTTATAAAAGTAATAAAATTATAAAAAATAAATTATAAAGGCATGTGAAAGGGATATCCTACCTCAAAACCATGGTGGAAAGGAACCTCACACCCGATATCACCCGTCGCGGTTCCCAACACTCTAGATCTATGAATACAAGCCCTAAAAAAACCCAACCCCCATAAAATTCATGTTATAACATAACCCTAAGTCTTGAATGACCATGGAAAAATATGAAACCAAAATAAAGTGGAAGGATAAGGAAGAGGTAGGAGAAAGGAGAAGGAATCTCACCTTGGAAACTAGAGAACTCTTCATCTTCCCTTAGATATACACCCTTAGAGAAAAGTTAATGGATTTGAACTTATTTAAGAATATTTGTAGGTATGTAAGAAATAGGGAAATAATATTTGGTGGTAAAAGATAAAAAAATTAATGATTCATGAAAGAAACAAATTACCTTACCAAATCACGACGATTTGAGAAGCCTTGAGAAATTTCACCCTATTCCATGACTAAAATGAGCCCCAAAGAGGGAAAATGGAACTTGGGCGTGTGAATAGGGTTATTTGGATATATTTAGAGGTATAATAACTAAAAAATATAAAAAATTCATAAGATATAAAATAAATAGATTATTTTTTTAAAATTGGAAATAGAATCACAGGATGGCCCCATACCGGAATAAATAACCCAAATACACCATGATTATGAATTCATAAGGGGGTAAAAATGGATATGGTGGATTTAATAGGTCAGGTGAGGTCAATTGGGAAGTTTAATGAGTGAAAAATGTTGAAAAACGAAGGAGTTATAAAAGAAACATTTTTTTTTTAAATCTGGAAATGGGATCACGGTTGGCCCAAATCTTTAAGTAATCACCCTTTTTTCCAAAAACTCCCAAAAAAGATATGGGGAAACCATGGTAGGATGATTAGACACAGATGTCAGTTCAAAACTCAACATTCATCTCACCCAAAACCCAAGGAAAGGATTGGTATTTCCAACGAACCGGATCAAAACCAAGACATGAAAAAAAAACGGGTGTGACAGGATCTCTTGATCAGGTACCAGATTTAAACAACCATGAATTAATTCAAAAAGTTGTCTTAGAGTTACAAAATCATATGTATTTACCATTTTTACTAGTTTTGTACTATAATAAGCTGCATGCTCAGTTTGAATAATATCCTCATAGCAGTAAACACAGGAAAATGTGATTCTCCGTGTGAAAAATACTTTTTGATCAAGATTCTCATAGTGTAAATAATATTTATAATAAGGAATAATATTGAAGTGTTAACTACACAATATTTACTATATTGAAATTTTATAATGTCTTCTTATATCCTAAAATATGACACTAATGTTTCATAGTATAATTTTTAATGTTCCTAAAGGTATGGTCAGTAGTTTATAAAGGGAATGTGAATCATCTAAAGCATATCCCCTATGAGTGTCAAACTAGGTGTGCAGTAAGGCTCGTTGTCATGCACTAGTTCCCAATAAAGTATAGATCAATACATTGCTTTGGGGTTTTTACCCCTAGGTACATATGTTTTAGATCCACATGCTCTTATAGTATCCAGATAGGGATTTCATTCCTTAGATAACCACGTAATGTTTACTTTGCCAAAATTTTATAACTTCTTCTTATATCCTAAAAGATGACACTAATGTTTCATGGTATAGTTTTTAATATTCCTAAAGGTATTTTCAGTAGTTTATAAAGAGAATGTGAATAATATAAATCATATCTCCTAAGAGTTTCAAACTAGGTGTGGAGCAAGGCTCGTTGTCATGCACCAGTTTCGGATCGAGTCTAGATTAATACGCTATTTTCAAAGTTGTTACCCCTAGGTACATCTGTTCTAGAGCCACATCCACTTATAGTATCCAAACTGAGATTTCATTTCTTAGATTACCGCATAATCTTTACTTCGAAATTTTAGAATGCCTTCTTATATCCTAAAAGATAAAACTATTGTTTTGTAATATAATTTTTAATATTTCTAATGGTGTGTTCAGTATTTATAAATAGAAGGTGAATAATCTAACAAATATCTATTAAGAGTCTCAAAACAGGTGTGAAGAAAGGTATTAATCATCTCAATTGTGGGAGTAACAAATCATGTGTGCATTTAAGCCTTTTTTTCATGCAATTATCCATATTTGATTATATGTTAATTCTGTGTTAATAAAAATTTAATCAATAGATAATCATTATTTAATAGTAAGTTAATCCTTAGTTAATCATTACTTAATAAGTAATTTAGCATTATTTAATTAATAGTAATTAATTATTTAGTTCAAAGTTATATAATAATTATTCATTAATTAATCCTAAGTTAAGAGGTATTTAATCCTAAGTTAAGTATTTTTTATTCCTAAGTTAGTGATTCCTTAATCATTCATTAATGAATCTTCAATCACTCATTAATAATGAATTAATCATTTGTTAATTAATATTTATTAATTAGTTAGTTTAAAGTTAATTAACGATTAATTATTGATTACTTATTGGTTATTTATTACTTCATTATTAATTAATCCTATGTTAATAGCTCGTTAATCATTACTTAAATAATATTTATTATGTACTAACTTTATAGATAGTTATGGGTTAATTAATGGTTCATCATTATTTAATTATTATTTAATCATTATTAAATCATTATTTAATCATTATTTAATCATTATTTAATCTTTCATTAATCATTGGTTAATAATTAGTAAATCATTACTTAAGAATTAGATAATTCTAAGTTAACTATGCCTTAATCATTCGTTAATCACTCATTAATCACTCGTTAATAATTACTAAAATAATAGTTATTAAGTAGTTACTTTAAAGTTAATTATTAGTTAATTATTAGTTAATTATTAGTTAATTATTATTTAATCATTATTTAAGTAGTTACTTTATATTTAATTAACAATTAATCATTAATTAACTACTGGTTCATCATTACTTCATAATTAATTAATCTTATGTTAATAATTACTTAATCATTGATTAATCATTCTTTAATCACTTTTTAATCATTATTTTACCATTTGTTAGTCATTCATTAATCATTAGTTAATCATTATGTAATCATTAATTAATCATTAGATAATCTTAAATTAATAATGCATTAATTATTTATTAATCACTCATTAATCATTAATTAATTAATAGATATTAAGAAGTTACTTTATAGTTTATTATTAGTTAATTAATAGTTAATCATTATGTAATTATTGGTTAATCGTTCTTTAATCATTAGTTAATCATTACTTAAACATTAGTTAATCCTAAGTTAATTATTCCTTAATCACCTTATTTAGAGGATTCATTGGTGAACCTCCTGATAAGGAGGGCGATGTGGTGGGGCTACATGGAGGTTGAAGACAATAGGCCTCGCTCCTTCAGGGGGGAACATGCGGAACCTCGCCAATCGGTGGGGTGTTCGACACAAGGCGGAGGACATAAAGGAAGGCGGCAGGGCCGGAAAGGGTGGTTCTAGAGGATGAGGCACTACTCAAATAGTTTTCCAGTGGAAAAGGCAATGATGTGCTTATACGGTTTTACTATTTTGATGATATATGCTATAAGGGAACTACTCCAGTGGTGATGCTGCAGCGTGCACAGGCAGGTGGCCGAATGGGGGCGGCGATGTTTTCCTGTTGGTTGGGGCAGTCTTCCTCTAGTTGTGTGAGGTCTGTAGTGACAACAAATCATAGGTGTTCGGGCATCTATGTACTGGTGGGGACAAGATCTGTGGTGGTGTCGTGACAACTAGACAAGAATGGTGAACCCCTGACAGTGGGGGTGGGGGTCTGATGGTCGTATGTGTCAATATGGAAAGGTTTCCAATGCGACAATAACAGTTAAACTGTTCATTGTTGACATGTAGGGGAGGCCTATTCGGGTAGGTACAATTTCTCTAGTGGATGATGTTTCAAGTTATCTTTGGTGGTTTGGCCTTTTGAGGTAGAATTTGTGTTGGGTCTTCAGGTAGTTATATTGTATGGGGTCTATGGGTCTGTTCTTGGGTGGTTTATCCCTCAGGGGGTCTATGACCTATCTATTGGATGTGTGTATATTTGTTTTGCATAATTGTACCCCTAATCTCCTATAATATATAGTTATTTATTTATTAATTAATATTTCATCATTATTTTATTATTATTTTATTATTATTTGATGATTAATTAATCATTATTTGATCCTAATTTAGTCCTAAGTTAATCCTAGGTTATTCATTATCTAATTATTCATTAATACTAAGTTATTCTTTTTTATTCATTAGTTAATCAATACTTAATTATAAATTTATAATTATTTAATCATTAGTTATTTAATAGTTAATTATTAGTGAATCGATATTTCACTAATATTTATTCATCATCTAGTTAATTTTAATTACTAATTATGTAACTAATATTTATAAAATACTAAGTTATACAAAATAATAATCTTATTATAATAATAAATCCATTACTAAGACTAATTGTAAATTATTTACTCAAAAGACATTATTAAATAATAATATTTTACTTACCAATATTAACTATTATTTATAAATTATATCTAACTAAACAACTAAGTAAATAATATATTTAACACTAACTAAAAAATAAATAACTAATTAACTTTAAAATAAATAAGAAAAATACCTCTAAATGATGCTTCATAAATTACGCACTTCGCAAATTTTTCACTCCTTTTAGGCCACCAAAAATGTCATGAAAAAAGGAGGGAACATTGATAAAATCATAGAGAGAGAGGGAGTGAAATTAGATAGGGGATTGAAGTGGGTGAGGGGAATGGAAAGGGGTGGGTGACTTTTTATAGGGGTTGGGAAAAGGCATTAAGGCACAAAACTCTTTTTTCTTAAAGTAAGGAGAAATGTGTTTTTCTCCTTAACGCCATTACCATATCATCGATCCGAGTCGATGAAAGGAAAAGAAGGAATCAACCTCAATGCCTTTTAACTTAAGCTGAAAGGTGAAAACACTAATGTCTCCCTTTATTATTACATTTAGAAATATTTTTAACCTAGGTTTAATTTAATAATTATTTATTTCAAAAAATATATATTAAAAAAATCCATCTGTTGGTGATTGCATTATGTGCATTTGGATACAACTTCGGTTATGGAAGCATGATTTTTGTGATCTTATGAAGGATGTTTATGTGATTTTATTCTTCAGCATTGGTTCTTGGTAGTGTTGAAGAGGTGTTCTAATCTCACAGTTTTCCTAACAATGGTGCCCCTAATATCAATCGGTGATGACCGATGGTGAGAGAGGTCGGCAAAAATGAGGTACCGAGAGCAAAGTTTGATGAGCCTCATCAATCATTGTGACTAGTGGGATTCTGAGATGACATTTGTCTTGAGGTGCATGTTTCTTGGTGCAACCCTCTTTACCAAAACTTCTCATGGACTCTGGATAGTTTGTGACTTCTCTTGTGGTTTTGTGAACATGGTGGTATGATATTTCTTTAATCCTGGTTATTTTATAGTTGTCGCTTAACCCTCAAAAGTAGTTTTTTTTTTAAAATAAAAAAATAAAATTAGAGATTAAAGAATTAAAATCATTGAAAAGTTAATCATATCAACAATCCTATAGGTTGAAGATTTTAAGAATTTTATAACTCCTCCAGAAAACAAGTTATCCTAACTCAATAGGGCAATTTTAAAATTCATATTTTTTACTATTTTGAATATTTTAAAAACACAAACAAAAAAATAAAATATAAAAATATATTATTTAACTCCCCCATGCTTTGATGTTAATAATCATTCATGAAGTACATAGTCTAAAAATATAGGTCAATAAACAACAAGTGGGATGGAGAGACTCATTATTATTTTTCTATCATCTGGATTCCTATAATAAAAACAAATATAAAATAACAAAAATATAAACAAAAGAAAAAAAATATAATAAAGTAAAAAAACATGGTGTTGTCTCCCCCATAAACACTACATTGTTACTGTCTGTGGAAAAATGGTAGCATTGGTCATCCCCAATCAGAAAGGGGTTTCCTTCCTTGATTGAAACCACCACATATAATCAACCCTGGTTATCCAGATTCATTGGTCTTTATTCAGGAGGTCCCATTGGATAGATAATTTCATGGCCAACCTTTATCTATTGAAATACAAGTGAGGGTGGAAATGGGTTGGGATTATCCTCCTTCCCATCTTCATTTTAGGTGAATATACTATCCTTTGAGTTATGCATGCTAATATCAATAAGTTCCTTCACATATTTTTAATGAAAAGTAGGTTCTTCATTAATTTTAAGCACTTTACCACCTTCCCCATGTGACTCAAGGATCATCACTAGGGTCAGCCCTTGGGAAATACCCACAAGTCTCTGGGCTACGATAACACATAGGAAAGCTAAAAATATATAAATAAAAGGACATAAATTTTTCCCTTTTTACCATACCTCTATGAAATCAAGGGAAAAAAATTGATGTTGGTATTGGGTAATAGAATTCACCAGGATGTTCTTGATTAGAACCATATGATCTTTAATTTTTTCTTCACTATTTTTATCCACATTATCTAGGGAAACCATTATAGGAACTAAATCCTCTAATGTGTCACCCTTTATCTCTTTCTCTACATGAAATGCCTGTAGAAATATTCCATCACGTTCATAAACAAGTGATAGAATTTCTTCTTCTTCAAATATTACCACCTCTTCCTTGGTGGTTTCCTCTTTTTCATCCTTACTCTCCAGAGAAATCCAATGAGATGTTGATTCTATAATGTAATAATAAGAGGAGTTTCTTTTCAATTCATTTTATAAAAAATTAAAACAAAATGAATTCAATATTATTTATCTCCATAGTTTATTGCATCTTTAACTACCATAGATTATGCTTTATTCAGAACTGACCTCTAACAGTACTAGAAAAAAAACACTAATAAAGGGGGGACTTTTATTAGCGCTCAAAAAAAGCATTGATAAAGTCACCATTTATCAGTGATAAAAAAAGTACTAATAAAAGTACCCCATTTATCAATTCTTTTTTAGCACTAATAAAATTGATACCTTTATCAGTGCTTTTTTCTAATGTTGATAAAGGTTGTAGTGAGTAATTTAATTTATATATAATATTTATATATTTTTAAATAAGATTTATATCACAATAAGTAAATATATGTAAATATAATATTTAAATTTGATTTATATAACTTTTAATAAAAAATGAATCTTATTTTTATAATTATATATATATATATATATAATTATCAAATTTAGATTAGTTAAAAGGTTTAATAGTTTATTTATATACATTAATTACAAAATTTTTATATAATTAAAATAAATATAATATATTAATATTTTATTTAAAAAATTATATAATATATAAGTGAATATATTTATTTAAATAGATATTTATATTAATATTAAATAATTTAGAATATATTTATGTGTATAAATATATTTATGTATGTGTATGTGTGTATATGTGTGTATGTATATGTGTGTATAGATGTGTATATGTACATATGTAAATCTGTCATGTGTACATGTATGTTTGTGTGCAGAAAAAGAGGTGGTTTCTGGTTTATTAAAAAAAGGAGGGGATTCCCTCCTACCTGTTTAAAAAATGTATGTGTATACGTAAGTCAGTTTATTGATTTAATATTATTTTTCTTTTTTAATCTCTCCATTTTTAGTATTTTCTGTATTTATTCATTATTTAATATTTATTCATTTTTAAAATAAATTTATTTTAATTTATTCATCATGAATATATGTACATGTATTTAATTTGATTTGATTTGATTTAATTATATATAATTTAATTATTAATAATCTTGTATAGTTAATATAATTTAGTTTTAATAATTTTGTTATTTATATAATTAATATCATCTATTTATACATTTTTATTCATTTTTTTGTCTGTAATTCACGTAAATGTTGCAAATTCACTTTTTAATATTTTTGTAATTTATTTAATTTTATTTATTCATATATGGTTATATATTCATTAATAATGTTAAAAATATATCTAATAATTTTTTAATATATATATATATTTATTTATTTACTATACATGTAATATTTTCAATATGTTTGTAATTTATATTAATAATATTTATTTATTTATTTATATTATTTTTTTGTTGAGTCAGAAGTTTTACTTCTTACTTTTCCATTCCTTTAGTTTTGGAAATCACAAACACTCTCTTAAAACTTTGTTTACTAACTTTTTATGTCTTAAGAGTTTTAGTATGTTTTTCTAGAAAACATTACCTTTTATCATACATAGAAAAAATCTCTAATGTATTATGAATATAAAACTATAATTCTTCATTATGATCATTGAATTGAGAATGCGTCTAATTAATCAAACTTACCTATAATTGGACTAGTAGTTGCACTTTTGTCTTGTCTATCATACTGACAAAATTCATGACCATCAGACTAATTTTGGTACCGAAACAATCGAAATGATCCTCATAAGAATTATTGTATTGAAAAATGATAAGGAAGCCCATCAAACTATCCTATGTTTATAATAGAAATATATACGACTTATTTCCATCATAAGGAATGATTTTAATCATTTTAATGGTGTTGAAACAAAATGATGTTGGACATTCAGTTATGCGAGAGCATTGTGAGTTTTCAAAGTGCCAGTTGTCTGAGGCTATTGAAACTAACTATAAAATATGACTGTTGAAGCTTCGCCTATAAATAGTTGTTTATTTGAAGAGTTTGAAGCAGATCACATTCACAACTCAATCTATCTGAAGTTTTCTCTACATGAACATCTTGTTTCAAAGTCTCTGTAATACTTTAGAGAATTTTTGTTCTAAAGAATCTATGTCAGGGTTATTTCCTTTAAAATGAATTTTATTTTTTAATTACGTCTGATCATTGTTACGATTGAGGGATTCCAAGGATAGGAAGACAGTGAATTCGATCCATCGAATTGAGGGCTTACGGGGATAGGAAGACCAACTCCAATCACTGTATCGAGGGATTTTGAGGATAGGAAGAAAGAGATTATTTTGATCATCATATAAAGGGATTTCCTAGTAAGGAAAGAAATAATTTATATTGAGTATAAAATTGTGTATACCTTTAGTCAATGTTATTTACTACCTTACTCTTATGTTCAAAAGAGTTAAATCTTTTAAATATAGCTTTTAATCCATTCTTATTATTACTATTTATTGTATTTCTTATCTTTACAAGTTTCTATTATGAGGTGTATGTAATAGAAAGTTCGCCTTTATACTTGTCTTTATATACTATTTATTTTATCAGTATAAATATGAATACAATAAAAACATACTTTGATTTAATTGGATCAACTGTGATTATGATTCCCTTACTCTGATCATTAGATGAAGTCTGAGTTTGATAATATTACTTTAATAGTTACTATGTTTTGTTTAGTTTAAACTTTTTGAACTACAATTCACCCCCCTTGTAATTATATCCATATAATCTACTATTATGATCCTATAATTGGTATCATATTAGGTTTCCCATGCTTATAACCTTGATAAGTTTTTACGTTCTTTACTTATTGTATGTTGTTTAAAGTTTTGATATATACTTTATATTTATAAACTGTGTTACAATAACATGTATTTATATAAAATAGTTTCTATTGTTTTAAGATGGTAAGTATGAATGTTGGATATCTTGATAATCTGAATCCTAGTTGACCACCTATCTTTGATGGAAATGACTATGAATATTGGATAGATTAAATTAAAACTTCTTTCATCAATATTGGATTTTATAATTTCTTAATTCTTACTGGAAAATACAAGATTCCTAATAAGAAATTTTCTTCTTTTACTAATTCTGAAATCAAGAATATCAGTTGAACTAAAAATTTATAAATACTTTATTGTGTTATGTGATGAGGAATATCTATATTCAAATGTAATCTTGTAAATATGCCAATAGTATTTGGAGTAAATTGGAGTTAACACATTTTGATACATCCAAAGTTATTGAAAAAAGAAGATCTATGTTTATATCTGATTACCAAGCCTTTGATTTTCTACGTGGAGAGTCAGTTTCCAAGATGCACCAAAGGTTTATGACTATTATAAGTCTCTTGGAGAAAATTTTATTGGTGATGAAATTTTGGTTGAAAATATTACTAATATAATTCCCAATGAGTGGAAATTAAAAATGACAGTTTTGGATGATACAAGAAATCTTACTAATATTATTATTCATGATTTGATTGGTACTCTTATGCAGTATGAGGGTAGACTTAAAAGAGATGCCGAGAAATCTAAAAAATAAAAATAGTGATGTTTCTTTTTCTATAACATTTATTGTATCTTCTAAAGTTCAATCACCTAAGAAAGTTGTGAAATATTTAAGAAATAAGAAAGTTTTTGTTCAATCAGATTCTAGTACATCAGTTGATTTAGAGAATGAGTTGGATAATATTGATAGAAGTATGGAAAATATTGATGGAAATAATGATTTTTAATACTAATATAATAAACTTTAAATATAATATAAGTGACAAGAAATATTCTGAGTTCACTTTCTATGAATGTAATAAAGTGGGACATATCTGGCCTGATTGTACAAAGTTTAAAAGTAAATACGGAAAGGAAATGAATTCAGCTAGAAATGACAAGAAATTTTATAAGTTAAAAGAAAATAAATTTTTGAAAGAGTCTGAAACATGGAGTGCTAGTAGTGTATATTATTCTAATAATTAAAGTTCTTAATAGAGGAACACTGGTCATTTTTCTAAAGTACCCTTGGTAAATCAATGTCTAATGGAAAAGGTGCATACTAATAAATCCATTAAAATTTATCTTTAAATTACAATTACCCTAAAATTGATAATGATACAATTTATACATATTCTTATGTATAATCTTCAACTAGTGAAGATAATAGTTCACCTAGTTGCAATGAAGTTTCTATATTTTCAAAACTATTTGAAAATTAAAAGTGTAAATTTTTTAAAAGAACTTGATAATGCTAAATCTAAACTTTCTAAGAAAGGTTCAAGAATAACTCTTTTAACTAATGAAATATTAGATATTTCTAAATATATTGATAAAAATAATTTTTAATAAGATATTATTTCAAAATATTTTGAAAAAAAATTCTGAGAAAACTACTTTACAATTTTTTTTTTGAAAAAATTATTTCCAAAACTATTACTGGTGAGGATAAAAATTTAGTTATCAAACTAAAATCTGAAATTTCTAGTTTGAAAAAACTTTTATCAAATTTTACCACTGTTAAGGAAAACTTTGAAAAAAATTATAAACAAATTAGACCTCATAGTAATAATTCCGAAATGGTTTTTACCAATAAAAAAACCTATTTTTAGTAATAATTATTTTGTTCCTAAAATTGAACCTTTTTCACTAAGTTATAAAATGGTGGGAACTAGAATAAAAAATTTTCTTTAAAAATATTATAAACATTAGGTTTTCATAAGGCTTGTTTTTTTAAGGAAATAAAATTTTTCCCAAAACAAAATTGTACAAATGTGGTTACCTAAAAAAAATTCAGATAATACTAGACCCAAAAAGGTTTATGTTCTGAAAAACTATCATTTTTATTTTCAAGAAAATAAAGATAGTACTAAAAATAAAAACATTTGGTACATGAATAATGGATGCTCCGGGAACATGACTATAAATAGATATTTCTTCAATAATATAATCAAGATAAAAGGTGTCAAAGTAACTTTCATAGATAATTTCTAGGAGGGATTATCGAAATAGGTAACATTGTTCTTCTTGGAAAATCCATTATTTAAAAAGAATTATTTGTTATAGGACTTAAGAAAACCCATATAATCATAATTCAATTATGTGATGAAATTTATCTTGTGAACTTTAGGAATGATAAATGTATTGCACATATTTATAAGGATGAATTTATTCTTTCTTCCAATCAGCATGACAATGTTTACACACAAAACATAGAATACCTTAGGAGCCAAGACTTACCTTACCTTAGTGCAATGGGAGGTTAATATTAGTTATGAAATAGAAGTTCGGGACACTATAACCTAATAAATTTAGCTAATTTGACTAAGAAAGTAATTTTAAAGGATCTATCGAAACTTAGGTTTGATACTTCAAAATTTTGTGACCCCTATCAAAATGGTAATCAACATAATTCAATTTTTAAATCTATTAGTGAAGTCTCAAATTCTGATAATTTACATTAATCACACATGGAATTATTTCTTCCTACACAAATTGGAAGTATTATTGTAAAAATACTATGTATATATCTTATTTTATGATTACACAAGATATACTTGGGACTATTTTCTTACAAATAAATCTGAAGCCTTTAGTTATTTTAAAAAAATTCCCAATGTTAAAAATAAGAGAAACCTCTCCTTGATAACTACTCATAGTGATCATGGTGGATAATATGTAAATTCTGATTTTAAAACTTTTTTTAGTAAGAAATGTTTTGAACATAACTTTTTATCACTTAGAACTCCCCAGAAAATGGTGTGGTTGAAAGAATAAATAGAATTATTTAAGAAATAACTAGAACCATACTAAGTGAATACTTAGTTTCTAAATGTTTTTTGACTTAATCATTTTATACGACCTGATATACTATAAATCAAGTATTAATTAGACCTTTTATTAATAAAACTCCTTATGAGTTATGGACAGGAATAAAACCAAAAGTTTCTTACTTAAAAGTTTTTGGTTGCAAAGTATTCATCTTGAATACTAAAGATAATTTACATAAGTTTGCACCCAAATCTGATGAAGGATTATTTTTAGGTTACTCCACTGATTTTAAGGATTACAGAGTTTTTAATTAAAATCCTTGTACTATTGATGAAACATTACATGTTAAGTTTAACAAAACTAGTCCATTTGTTTTCAAACAACCTCAACCTACATCCTCAGATGTTATTTCTAAAACCAATTTCCAACATTTTTTAGAATTGTCTTATCATATGGAAATAACTCAAGAATTAGTTTCTAAAGTTATTCCTTAGGAATATTTTATACCTATTGTTTAAAACCCAAGAAGTTAGTTGTTTCTTAGTAATCATCCTAGTGAAAGTATCATTGGTGATGTAGATCAATTGGTTAGGATTAAAAGTTCCTTAAGAAATTAAATTGAACATCTAGATTTCTTACCCTAGTTCGAACTTAAGAATTTTGATGAGTATTTAGGTGATGATGATTGTATTAAGGCTATTAATGATGAGCTCAATGAGTTTTAAAGGAACAAAGTTTGGAGTTTAGTTGAAAACCCTATAGAAACTTCTATAATTAGAGAATAATGGGTATTTAAAAATAAATGTGATGAAAATGGAATAATAGTTATAAATAAATCTAGACTTGTTTCTAAGAGATATAATAAACAAGAGGGAATGGATTATGAAAAAACTTATTCTCTAGTAGAAATACTTGAAGCTATTCAAATACTTCTAGCATTTGGAGTAATATTTAATTTCAAACTATTTCAAATGGATGTGAAGTGTGTTTTTTTAATGGATATGTTCAGGAGGAATTTTATGTAGAACACCCCCTAGTTTTAAAAATAAAAAACATCCAAAATATGTTTATACACTTACCAAATCTTTATATAGACCTAAAAAATCCCTTAGATATCGGTATGATAGGTTAACTAGATTTTTTAACTTAACAATTTTTTTAAGGGAGATGCGGATCCAACTCTTTTTATAAAATATGTAAATAAGAACATTATGAGTGTACAAATTTATGTTGATGACATTATATTTGGTTCAATTCAATAATATTTAATATATTCCATTTTATATCTTATGAAGTATGAGTTTGAAATGAGTATGATGGTTGAGATAACATATTTCCTTGGTTTTAATATTTCCCAAAAACCAAAAGGAACTTTTATATATCAACATAAGTATATAAAATATCTTCTTAATAAATTTGGATATGAATATAATAAAAGTATTACTACTCCAATTGGTACCTCCAATACATTATATCTTGATGGGGTTGGGAAACCAGTTGATCAGAAAACTTTTGTATGTATGATTGGAATTTTACTTTACTTAACAACTAGTCATCCAAATTTAACTTTTTTAGTTTTCTTATGTGAAAGATATCAATACAATCAAAAATAATCCCATATTAAATCTATAAAATTAATTTTATTTATCTTAATGGAACTATGGATTTAGGTATTTTCTATTCTTCTAGAAATTTTTTTGAATTAAAAAGTTTTTCGGTTGCTGACTTTGGTGGATTTTGAATGGATGGGAAGACTACATCTGGAACTTGTCATTTCTTAAGAGATTCTATAGTTTCTTTGTCATGTAAGAAACAAAGTTCAGTAGATCTCTCCGCTAATGAAGCTGAATATGTGGCAGCTGTAAGTTTTTGTGCTCAAGTGTTGTGGATGAAACACACACTCACAGACTATGGCACAAGTTTTACTAAAACTCAAATACTTTGTGATAACAAAAGTTTCATTGCTTCAAGTAAAAACTCATCACATCACTCATCGGATAAGTACATAGATATAAGAAACTATTTTCCTTAGGATCACACACATAAAGGTGATATAATTTTACAATTCATCGGAATGCAAGAAAAACTTACTGATATTTTTACAAAATCCCTTAGTTCTTATAGATTTGAATATATTAAACAAAATCTAATAATGATCAATGTAAAATGATTATTCATATCTAATTATTGTTTACCCATCTCCTTACATTAATATACTCCTTTTCTTAGGGGGTGTATATGTTTTTTCTTTTTCAAAAACATTTAATTTTTCTTAAAAAAAGTAGTTTTTATAAACAATTGTTTATATCATAATGAGTTTTCCAGACTCAAAATTTTTATAAAATTTTTGAAGTTAGAATTATCAAATTGCTTTCCAGACTCAAAAATTGTTATAAAATTTCTGGACTAAGAATTTGTTACAAACATTATCATATTTTTAAAACTATCGTATTTATTTTTCTATTGTAATATTTTTTTCAAGATAAAACTATCGTAATCAGACTTTATTAAAAAACTATCATAATCTATTTATTTTATGAAAACCAAGAATAACAGGATAATCATACTAATGAAAATTTCTACTCTGAAAGGTACTCTTCTATTTTTTTGAGTTTTTCACTATTTCATTACTTTAGTTTATATTTTTTGTTTTTATTTTACTTTTAGTTTTAATAAAAACTATGTCTTATCTTTTCAAAAAAAATAAAAAGTTTTTCTAATCGGAATGATCTTCACTCCAATAAAAGTTATAAAACTTTGAGAGTACAAAGATATATTTAAAACTTCTTCGATTAAATATCATTCTTTATATCAAAAAGAGTTTCAATATCAATTATTGGATTCATTATGGAAGATGAATCTTCACCACTAGTGCCTATATAAGGATGAGTCACTCTATTGCCCCATATCATTTCTTCAAAGTTTTTTCTCCTGAGCTGTGGAACCCTTTAAATACATTAGTCTGATTACTTTTCCTTTACATCAGATTATTGGTCTAAGTTCCAGCTATGATGGAAAAAAAGAATATTATGAAACGTTTTTTGTTATTAGGGAAAGAATTATTGAAATATCATGGTTTGATAAGTTTTATTGTACTCGTAAGAGTTTTTTTCTTTCTTTTCAAGGATGGGAATATGTTTGTGCAGAGAAGACTGATAAGGATTTTGATCTTTATTATCCTGATATGGTTTCAAAGTTTTATGCTTTAGTTAATTTTTATAAAGAGGATAGTAAGGATAATGTATCCTTCACCGTGTTTTTAAATATATACAAACTTTCTTTTAAGAGAGTTTCAAATCTTGTTGGGGTTCCCTCTGATCGAGAAGACTATTTAGCCTCTCATAATCTACCAGAAGGACTTGGAACTTTTGACAAAAATAAAGGTGAATATTCATTATTCTCTTTTTATATGAAAGTAAGGAAATTATCACATATGACACCAAACAATATAGTGATTTTTTTATAGATTCAAGGATATCTGATCCCAAGAAAATGTAAAAGGTATACTCTTAAAGTATCTGACGTATTTGTTCTTCCTTATCTTGTTAACATGAGGAATATTGACTTGGTCAAGTTCATCTTCATTTAAGTGGATAATATAAAAACTACTTATATCAAGTCAAAGATATTTATATTCCTAGATTTTATCAAGAATATGATAGTAAAATTTATGGAGTTATTTAAGGTGGGGAATAAATCATATCTAGTAAGAGAAAATATTTATTTCATAAGTTAAGGTACTATGTCAAGAATGAAGTTGATATTTTATTATAAATCAAATAATTTTGTAGAAAAAAATGATGGGGATGTTTTCAATGATCAGCCATCAAATAAAGATAAGGAAGTTAAGATAAAGAAGATAAAGTCTGAAACTTCCCCACCTATAAGACATAATAAAGAAAATAGATGAGTTTAAGAAATTGATGAAACATAAAGATCAAAAGAAACCAGGGGATCCAAAATTTGGTCTTGATCCTACTGAAGCTAAGGCATTGAAGATTCAGACTACATAACTGCTTGAATAAGAAGAGAAATGAATAAATAAAAATAAGAGATTGTAAGAATCTAAGATTATGGAAAGATTATTGAAAGATATTGAGAAAACTTCTAATAATCCATGCCTTCTGATATCTCACACTAATCAAGTAATTCTGGAAGATGTACTAGTACTTGACGAAACTTCAGTTGTCCCTATTGATATCCCTTTAGTGATTTATAAGGGAAAGGGAAAACAAGTTGTTGAAGAATTGGTTCCAAATGTACCTGAAAAAAGATTTGGAACCTGAATTAGCTGGAAAGGGAGATTTGAGAACAAAAATACAATTAGAAGAATAAATTGATAAAGAAGTTGATAAATAATTTTAATAAGGAGATGAAGAATAATTTTAAGAAGTGGAAGAGGAATAATTTGAATTAGAATAAGAAGAGGAATGGGAAGAAAAGGAAGAGGATGATGATGATGAAACCCAAATAGATAAGGAATCATCAGAATCATCTTCATTAGATTTACCTTTTAAGTCTGATAAGGATGAAAAATAAAAAAGTTACCTGGAAGAAGAATCATCATCAGAAAAGGAAGAAAAGTAATCTTAAAAGGAATAAGAACAAGATCAAAATTCTCACATGAAAATTTCTGAAAAAGAAAAAACCGACGAGGATTTGAAAATTTTTGAAGTTTCAGGTGGTAAAAAAGTTTCAAAGAAAGATGAAAACAAAGGCAAATAACTAGATGTCAGAACCAGTAGACCAAAACCTCCTCATATTGAGCCCGATCAATCAGACTCAGAAGCAACAATTTCTCATAAGGGTTTTGATTTTATTTTTATTTCCTTGAAAATTTTTACTGGTCATATTCTGTATCTACCTGACATTGAATCATAATGTAAGTTACTTAAGGAATCTATGAATTAGATACCAAAATCACTTAAGGTAATAACTGAAACAATGATCATGATCTAGGTGTATTTGAGAGTTTTTCAAGAAAAGTTCAAAACTCAAAAATAATCATACAATCAGATGGTGAAATGGTCCAACCAAATATATGTCGATATTCATGAGCATGATAATCAATTCCTCAAAGTAAAGAAAATATTGTTAGAAATAGTTGATTACTTTAACAAATTATCCTCATATATGGAAGACAGATTTTATGTTTGTTGAAGAATTCAAAGACTCATCTGATGATCAGATGAGGATATAAAAGTCTTGAAATAAAAGGTTTAAAATTTGGAGCTAGATATTAGTCATCTCATATCTTGTGAATCTAAAATTTTCTTTATTAAGGAAGAGAATAAAAATTATTCTATTAAGATTGAAAGACTCTAGACAAAAGTTTAAAAGGAGGCTTATTTAAAGGAAAAGGTTAAAAATCTTGAAAAGGGTCGGCAAGAGTTCAAGAAGATGAAGTCCTTTTAAAATAATCTTATGAAGAAAGATTAATCATTTCATTTGAACTCTTGATGTATTTTGTAAAATATTTTAATGATTGTTTATTAAGAATTAATTTTCATCAAAATTCCTTGTGCTTGAATTTTTTACAATTCTGATTGGTTATATATTCTTTCATACTTACATGGATGATTGGTTAGTTCAATATTGTTTCATATGTTATTTTTCAAATTTTTGAGGAAACTTTAGATTCTTTCCCATTCCTTTTTTAAAATCACAAATGGGGGAATGTTTTATTAAGGGGGGCATGATTTATAAAGTGGTAGAATTTATTTTAAAAGGGTAGACACTATCCTTAGGGGGAAAAGTATTCCTAAGGGGGATAAATATTCTTTAAATAAGATTTACTCCAACACTTTACATCATATTAAAAAGACTTACAAACTTAGGGGAAGTTAATTTTTAGACAATAACTTTGAAGTTCTTAAAATAAAAAATGGTTGTAAGTTTTTCAACTTATTTTTTTAGTTATGTTTTGTAGTTTTTTCTTTCTAAAAAGGGGGATATTGTTGAGTCAGAAGTTTTACTTCTTAATTTTCTATTCCTTTTGTTTTTGAAATCACAAAAACTCTCTTAAAACTTCATTTACTAAATTTTTATGTCCCAAGTATTTTGGAATGTTTTTGTAGAAAAAATTACCCTTTACAATACATAGAAAATGTTCTAATTTATTATGAATATAAACTTTTCATTATTCATTATGATCATAGGATTGATCATGAATCTGATTAATCGGACTTACCTTTAATTATAAAAGTAGTTAAACTTTTTTCGTGTCTATTGTACTGACAAAAGTCATGACCATTGAACTGATTCTAGTACTGAAACAATCAGACAGATCCTCGTAAGGATTATCATATTGAAAAATGATAAGAAAGTCCATCAGACTATCCTATGTTTATAATCAGAATATATAAGACTTATTTATATCATAAGGAATAGTATTTAGAATTTTAATGTTGCTAAAACAAAACAACATCAGACATTAAATTATGCTAGATCATTATGAGCTGTCAAAGAGACACTTGTCTGAGGTCATTGCAACTAACTCTAAAATATGACCGTTGGAGTTTTTCCTATAAATAGCTGATCATTTGAAAAGTTGGGATTAGATAACATTCTCAACTCAATATTTCTAAAGTTTTATTTGCATGAACATCTCATTCCAAAGTATTTCTAATACTTTAGAGAGTTGTAGTTCTGAGGAATCCTTGTCAGTGTTGTTTCCTTTAGAACGAATTTGATTTTGTAATCGTGTACAATCATTGTTTCGATTGTGGGATTCTAGGGATAGGAAGATAATGAATATGGTCCATAATATCAAGGTATTTTGGAAATATGAATATAGATTTTGATCATCATATTGAGGGCCTCCATGGATAATAAGACAGATCTTATTCTGATCATCGTATCGAGGGATTCCCTGGTAAGGAAAGACAGACTTTATAGTAAGTATAAAACTGTGGATACTTTTAGTCAAGGTTATTGACTACCTTAATCTTAAGGTTAAAAGAGTTAAATATTTTAAATATATATTATAAGTCATTATTACTATTACTAGCTATTACATTTCTTGTTTTTAAAAGTGTCTATTCTGATGTGAATGTAATAGAAAGTTAATCTTTGTACGTATATTTCTATACAATTTGTTTTATCAATATAACTCCAAATACAATAAAAACATACTTTGATTTAATAGAATATATTGATTCAATAAGGTTTCCTTATGACTTTTCCATTCCTTGACTGAAAATTACTTTTTTATTTTCAACCACTTTTGAGGGGAAGTGAGAACCCATGTCCGTACAAGAACAAGCATCACACAACAAAAGATACTAACGAACAATTGAAATCAAGTTTGAGACTATTAGACACATTATTCCTAAGGAGTTTCCAGAAAAGACCGTTTACCTCTAAATCTGGGTCATCTTTGATAAGTTCCTCGAACCAGATTGAAATCATGTCCCACTTCTTTATAAACCCCTCCATGCTTAACTTCCCTGTATTAAATCCTCTTGCCAAAATACGGTCTTGCTTATCAATCCACTCCGTTTTCACCTTACTAGTGGCCACCTGAAGTTCCCTCTCAGACATCTTATCACAATCCTCTTTCGAGGCATTGAATGGAATCGATTTCTCCAACATCTCTTCCTCAGAATGGATGATAACTTCCCATGCCTACCCAAGAGGAACCTCCAACATCTCAGCTGCATCCCCTGGAGGGTTAACCAAAACGTTTATGATATCCCTGTCTGTAGACTTCTCCTTATCATACTCTAGAGACCCGGAGTCTCCGAATTGATGAGTCTCCACGCCTATAACAGTCTGGACCTCGAGTTCCTTGGATCTACCACCTTTTTTGGATGACCGAGTCTCC
Organism: Viscum album; assembly: GCA_963277665.1. Lineage (NCBI taxonomy): Eukaryota > Viridiplantae > Streptophyta > Magnoliopsida > Santalales > Viscaceae > Viscum > Viscum album. Next base: position 506,393,513 of record OY728167.1, on the reverse strand, counting down.
ATTGGCCTAGGGAGATATGAGTAGTCTTTTCCACCATTTGGTTTCTGCTTCTTAGAAACAATGCAACACCCCCGAGTCCTTGTTTTCTTTACTTCCCTTCTTCCTCCTTGGGTTGTGAGGACCTTTTCTGATCCCTCATATAACATTGTCACCTGAGGTTTGTTCTTCTCCATATGACTCATAAATCTAAGGAACAAAAGGAGATGCATTCAGCCCCTCCATCGGAGCTCAGTACCTCAAAGTGGTTGTTCAAATTGATACTGGTGAGAGGCTCCCTTGGATTGGGACCTTGTTTGGGACTTAGCATCCTGCTTGATCCGAGCATTGGCACCTCCCCCTCCTGACCATATATAGAATTACCATCATCTGACGGGTGCACAACCACCACTGAAGCTTGTGAATTAGCCTTGAGCATATCCAGGTTAACATCTTCCATTGCACTTGGCTGAACAGCCCCTTGTTTGAAAAAAAATTCAACTCCCTCATGCAACGTAAAGACTGGAATATTGGCACCATTTGAAGTCACAGCCTCTGCATATTAGAGGGGTGATGAGAGCCTTCGCAGGGGCCCCTCGGTCTCCTCCCTTGCTGCTGATTCAATTCCCAAATCGTGACTCAATCGCTTAAAAACCTCAGCAACCTTAGGCTCTGAAATCATGACCCTAGCCTCCTTGTAGATAGGGGGAGCAGTCGGATCCTCCATCTCTGGGATAGTGGCAGCATCCATAAGAACCTTACTACCCTCCTCCCCGACCTGCAGAGGGTGTCCTTCACCCAAGTTGTTCGAAGGAAGATCTTCCTGTGAAAAGTTAGGCTTTCTTTGCCTGCAACTAAGGGCTTCATGACCAAGACGATTATAGGACACACAAAACCCATGATTCATAGAAAAACTTTTGATACCACCTCAGCTCACCTTATATCTCAATACATATAGTGTTCTTTGGTTCCTTGGAAACGTTAAATTCAACACAAATCCTGGGAGAAATTGGGTGGCATACAGCACGGGTTCTCTGTTCCACGTAGAGGAAATGACCCAATAGGTTACTAATCAGGAGAAGGATCGCCGGGTTCTGGAACGGGAGGGGAAGACCAGGGAGCAAGATCCAAATAGCCATGGAAGGAGGATCTCACATCAAATGAAAATTGAAGGACCACCGAAAGAGGGAAAAATGCAAACCTGAGATTACGTGAGGAGAATTCACCCCAAGATGAAATTAGGTCTTCTTCTGATGAAAAACGAACCAAGAAATGTTTGGAATCCAACAGCCCTACAGTCTCTCGTTCTTGCGGCTTCCACCTATTGGCTATGAACCTATAGAAGATTTCAACATAAGGATGTCTCTTTTCAAATCGAGCGATCAGAGAAGGATCCATCATCACAGAGGCCTTATTGAACTACGTGGATGAAATCAGGACAGTAGGAACCCCATCAACGCATATTTGGACTTTAGGGAAAACCTAAATAGAGGGAAATATATGGAGGGATGAAGGGTCCATAAATGGAAAGAAAAAGGATGGGTGAGCAGGAGGTGGAAGAGGAGCCCCCCCCCCCCCCCGGGCCGGAGAGGGCTGAGGAGGGGGGGTAGCGATGCTGCCATCGCCTAGGTCATCTGAAGTGGGGGAGACGGCGTGAGCGATGTGGTACTGTTCATAGCCTTTTTTCCATTCCTTCATGTTTTGAAAATCACAAACACTCTATCTCAAGGAAAATTTTATTTTCCATAAGATTATTTTTCATAAGTGAAATATTCCTTCCCTAAGGAAAATTTATCCTTACCATGTTTTCATTGATCATATCATAATTCCTCTAAACCTAAATCATCTTATTTATACGTGTAAAATTCGGTTTCATATCTAAAACCTCAGAATCTTATAAATACTTAGATATAGAGCATTCTATTTTTAGGGTCCGAATTCTGGTTCCAAGTTCTCTGAATTAAGACTCTGAACTTTTTTAAGTTCAGACTCCGAGTTATCTGAATTCATACTCCAAACTTTTATGAGTTCAGACTCCGATTTATCTGAATTCAGACTCCGAACATTTATAAGTTCATACTCCGAGTTATCTTAATTAATACTTTGAACTTTTATAAGTTCATACTCTGAGTTCTCTGAATTCAGACTCCAAACTTTTATGAGTTCAGGCTCTGAGTTCTCTGAATTCAGACTCCGAACTTTTATGAGTTCAGACTCTGAATTCTTATGAACTCAGACTCCAAATTCTTATGAATTCAAACTCCAAATTCCTATGAACTCCGACTCTGAATTCTTATGAATTCAGACACTGAATTCTAATGAACTCAGACTCCTAATTCTTATGAATTCAGACTCCAAAGTCTATAGAATTATAACTCTGAATTCCTTGATAAACAGAATCTGAATATTTATTTTTTATAGACATCGAATGGTTTTTTGGTTAGACTTTAAACTTTTATTTTTCCTTAGACTCCGAAAAATGGTTTTGGTTAAGCAATCATATTTTTCCTATCCTTGTTATAGTTATAAAACGATGTCATACTTTTTGTTTCTAACTAACTGTTGTTTTAGTGACACGTGTACAGGTCCCTCTGAAATTCAAGGAAAAATATGATCGTTGGAGGAGGGAGCCGACCATTGGAGATGTTCCTATAAATAGAATCTCATTTGAACGAGCTCAATACTTTTGTGTGGTTCTATCACTCTAGATATTACACGCTGTTAAAAGTGATTTCTAGAGAGAGATACTCTCATGCTTAGTGTGTACTAAACATCTTGTTCAGATTGCTTCGTGCAACTCTTAATGTTTCTAAGTACATTCGAGGGCTTCTGGGGATAGGAAGACAGAGGTGTCGACTACCTTAAAGTTTGAGTACTTCCTTGTTGAGGAATACAGAGGTGCCGACTACCTTAAAGTTTGAGGACTTCATTGGTGAGGAAGACAGAGGTGCCGACTACCTTGAATTTGAGGGCTTGTAGGGATATCCAGACAGACTCCTATATTCCTATCGTGGGCTTAACCTAGTATTGGTAAGACAGACTTTCTTGAAAGTATAAATCAAGGGACCTTTATCCAAGGTTGTTGGATACCCCACTCTTTGGGTTAAAATATTTCATACTTGTTACTTGTATTGTTTTAAGTTTGTTTTCCGCTGAAATTTGATTGTTAAGGAAATTATAACTATCTTATACTTCCTAGTTTTTGTATACTCTGATTAGTGAGATTCTATACGCTTTAAGGTAGAATCTTTTACTTGTAAACTTTTATTAAGTTTCATTTCTGGAACCTAGAAAGTTTGTAAAACTAAGAGATCTTGTGAATTTACCTTGTTTAACTTTGTTAAACACAGTTTTTTTTAAGGTTAAAAATGATAGTTTTTATACCAACTTTAAAGGTTCCTAAAGAAATTTTAAAGTATATAATTCACCTCCCCCCCCCCCACCTCTTGTATATTGAGCATCTACATTCAATATTCTGATCCTACAGAATCAACTATGATTTTGATTCTCTTACTCTAATCATCAGATGAAGTATGAGTTCAATAATATTACTTTAAGAGGTATTGTGTTTTGTTTAGTTTAAACTATTAAAACTACAATTCACCCCCCTCTTGTAAGTATAGTCATCTAAGATAATTTTACGATCCTACGTTTTTCACCTTTAAAATATATTTTAATTTTAATTAATCTATTTAACTAAATTTTTAATAATTTTTAAATTTAAATAGTTAATTATAAAATTATAAACATATATAATTAAAAAATATATTTATAAAATTATAAATAAATAGATATATATATATATATTTAAATAACTATAAAATTATATTAAATATATTTATTATATCTATAATTATATATATTTATATATTAATAAATATATGCATAATTATATAAATATATATAATTATATAAATATATTTATAATTATATACAAATATTTATAAATATATTTATTTATAATTATAATTATAAATAAGTATATATTTATTTAAATAATTCTAAAATTATAATAAACATATTTATTATATTTATAATAATATACATATATATATATTAGGTATTTTCGGGTAAAATTACAATGAAACACACACATACCTCACACAAACGAGCTGGGATGACAGGTCTTTATCAGTGCTTTGTTAGCACTGATAAAGATTTTTTTTATCAGCACAAACTATTTTAGCATAGATAAAACAACTCTTCATCAGTGATTTTTTGAAATAACTGATTTAAGACTTCCCAATATTTTAAATAGAACCCTGATAGAGTTCTCCTCACTCACATCATTCAAGATCTCGTAGAACTGAATCGATATTGTCGCTTTTCCCTCATCTTCTCGATGAATCAATCCTCTCGAAATCCAAAGTATGTGATTATTTCTAATCCTCTTTAATTACAATCCTTGAACTTTCAATTTCTTATTTATTTTGTTAGTGCTTAAAGATATACTGATCACTACATGACATCACCCTACTGCCATCACACCATTCACCTAGTCAAGCTCCTCCCTTACAAGAGAGTGTAGTAATTGGTTTACCACCAGTGCAGTGATCCCCAAACACTGACATCCTCAACGTCGCACTATCTTTCTTTCACTACAACTACCCCACCATTTGATAGTGGTTTTAGTCAATTACCATTATCTATGATACACAAATAAGAGTTTTCATGGTGTTTTTCCATTTTTTTAAATTATGGTTCAAGTCATGATTATGATCGGTAGTCATTTGGGTAAAATAATTGAATTAATGGAATTTTTTTCCTAGAAATTCTGATTTCATTCATAGTTTTTAGGTGTTCATGCATGTCAACAATGTGCATAGTGGTTCCCATTATCATCTCGGTGATCGACGGGGGGTGCATCTGATTTGGTGACCATTAGTGTAATTTATAAATAATTTTAATTATATGTATTTAAATAATTTGTGTGTAAATATTTTAAAATTTTTTGTAAATAATTTTGATAGTTGTTGAAATTTAAAGGTTTAAAAATTAATTTATACTAATGATTATGTATAAATTTAAACTATATATTTTAAAATAAATAAATATATGAATTATGTAAATTATTTAAATGAATATATGAAATAACTTTTGTTTCAATATTTTTTAAATTTTAAAAAATTTATTAATATATTTATCTTAGTTTAAATTTTATCTATTTTTTTATTGAAATTATAATGATATATAAAATCAAGGTTTGTTATCACTTGTGATCTATTTCTCTCCCTCAAACATCTATTTTTGTTTTTAATTTTCTCAAGTGGTTTGAACAGTGCCATTGTAAGCGGTCTTATTAGTCCTCAATCTACCTCACTGATTCTCCACCCAATCTCTCTTGTATCAATCCATTGTTGGTTCACCCTCTCCCTCACCTTCACATTCATTTTCATTCATTTATCATTATTTATGACTTTGATTTCATGGATCTCTTAGTTTTTCACCACAAAAACCTTTTCCACTTATCATGTAAGTTAGTGACTGTAAAGTATAAGTAGGCATAGTTTTTTCGATGCATAGATGGAAATTGGATCCAAGTTCCAAGTATCCCTCCTACTCCCATGGATTAAAATCAAAAAATTATTCCCATTTTCTTCCAAGTATCTATCCTACTCCCATGGATTAAAACCACAATGTCTTTTTAAAACTTGGCATTACCTTATGTATTTTATTTTTAGTGACTATTAGAGTATCATATTTCAATATTGTTTTATTTTCAGAAAACCAAAATATTAAAAGTATATTTTTTCAAACATAAAGAAGAAAAAATTTAAATCTGACCAATTTTAATTTTTGTATAAAAATATTCATTATTCACTAATATAGATATCTAGTTTTGAATATTTTTATTAAAAGTCATATGTTGATCACCTATATGTTGGTTTATGATAGGGGAGAAGTCTCTCTTAGGACCCTAGTTAGTGAAAGAGATGGTATATAAGGTTCATATAATATAGAAAAGATTAATTATAACCTGCTTTAGTAAAATCATAACCATTAATAAACCAATTTATGTCTTTAAAATCATAACCATTAATAATATTACCTTACACTAATATTTTAATCATAAGATGAAATTTTTCTATGAAATGGTATCTATGCTTTATTTATTTATTTTAAATATTAATATTACCAAATTGAATAGGATGGATATGAATTGAAAATGGATGGATTCCAATCGTATGAAAAAAGAGTATGAGGATGGAGTGAAATTTTTCATCAAGTTTGCAAAAGATCATGTATATGACCCTTATCAAATTCTTTGTTCATGTTTATACTATTGTTATTCAAGACTAATTAGTCTAGATGAGTTGGAATAACACTTGATCTATTATAGAATAGATTGATGTTATAAATTTTGGACTAAACACTGGGAAAACTAAATGTAGCTAGTGACTGGGATAAGACTGCATTTTATGGATCATATAATATAATTACAATTCTGAACAATGATAAAGATCGTATCGAGGATGTGATTACAGGTGTGAACGATGATGAATATCGTATTGAGTAAATGATAATGATAGTTGAATATGAAATTTATGATTTTTCAAAAAAAATTGAGAAGTTAAAGAGTTTTGAAAAGACACCATTGTATATTGGTTGTACTAAATATACACAATTTTCATCCATACTGAAGTTGTACAATTTAAAAGCTATAAATGGATGGAGTGAGGCCAGTTTTACAGAACTACTTGCTCTCTTTAACGATATGCTCCCAAAATATAATGAGCTTCCTTGCTGAACATATGATGTTAAACAAATGTTATGTTCAATGGGTATGATCTCTGAAAGAATACATATCTTCCCAAATGATTTTATATTATTTTTATAGGAACAAAAATCACTTAAAAAATCCCAAAAGTGTGGTGCTTCTCAATACAAGAAAGTTGAATCAGGTCATACAAAATTTTTATGGTACTTTTCAATCATCCCATGTTTTAGGTGCCTATATGGAAGTGATGAGACTACAAGACAATTGATGTGGAATGTAGATACAATAAATAATTATGGGAAACTTTTTCACCTAACAGAATCTACATAGTGGGAGAGAATTGATCATGAGTATCCTAAATTTGGAAATTATCCATCGTTTTGTGCTATTTATAAATGGATTGAATCCTTTTGGTTTTCAAAGAAGCACTCATAGTACATTACTAGTTATGTTGGTAAATTATAACTTTCCATTGTGGTTATGCATGAAATGAAAATACATTATGTTATCTCTAATTATATCGGGACCAAAACAACTAGGTAATGATATTGATGTTTATTTGGATCCATTGATTGAATATTTAAAATTATTATGGGATTCAGGAGTTACGTTGTATGATTATTATAGAAATGAATATTTCACATTAAGATTCATGTTTTATAGGACGATAAATGAATTTTATGCTTATATAAAATTTTAAGGATATAGTATTAAAGGAACTCAAGGGTGTCCCATTTGTGAACAAGATACACAGTCAATTAGGTTGAAACATTCATCAAAGACTGTATTTATAGGATATCGTAAATTTATACCACAGTGACATAAGTACCAATCTTGTATGACATCATTAGATGTGAGTTAAGAAGAACATACAACACTATCTCCACTAACAGGTGATCAGCTGTTTGAGAAAGTAAAAGATATGTACATTGCTTTTGGTAAACTTTTTTCAAAAAACCTTACAAAAATAAATTAGAAAAAGAGATCATCTTTTTTTGAATTACCATACTATAATTGTTTTCATGTTAGGAATTTTCTTGATGTTATGCATGTTGAAAAAAATTAATGTGATAGTGTCATTGGCACATTAATAAATTCAACCGGAAAAACAAAGAATGGAATTAATGCTAGGTTGGACATAATTTACATGGGAGTATGAGAAGAGTTGGATCCAATGAAGACTGAAAAATATACTTTTCTTTCTCTAGATACTTATACTATTTATATACAAGATAGATATCATTTTTGAAACTTCTTTAATGATGCAAAGGTTCTAGGGTGTATTTATCAAATATCAAGAATATCATGTCAATAACTAATTTAAATTTAAAGGGTCTAAAATCACATGAATAACATCTTTTTATGAAAGATCTAATTCCTTTATATTTATTTTACATTTTTCTTAAAAATTCGAGTCATATATTAACCAAGATTTATTTATTTTTCAAATCTATATATATAAATTTATAGACTTGGAGAAATTTATAATTTTGGAAAAGGAAATTTTTATCATATTATGTGAATTGGAGATGTTCTTCCCAGTAGAATTATTTGATATAATGGTTCACTTTATAGTTTACTTGGTAAAAGAGATTTGACTATGTAGTCTTGTAAATTATAGATGGATGTGCCCCATTGAATAGAATATGAATACTTTGAAAGTGTATGTCAAAAAATAAATTCAGAAAAAAAAATTATATTTTAGAGTGATATGTTTTTGAGGAATCTATTGAATTCTTTACCTACTACCTGTTAGATATAGAAATAATTGGTATACCAAAATCTTATCACATCAAGTGTCTTGTGAGTGAAGGAATTTCTAGAATATATGTTGCCACAATTACTACTATAGATCAGGTGCAAGCCCACCTTTATGTTTTTCGTAATAGTTTAGAGGTTGTCCCATATGTTGAAACCCACAAAGTAATTCTTAGGCATTTGAATCTATTAATATCAGAAAAGTGGATATCAAATACACATAATCAATAGTTTATAGGATGTTTTGGAGACCATATTTTTAAGGATTCAACTAAAAATCTGGATTCAATTTTAGAACAACTTCAATGGATATCTAGAGGACTAAGAGTTCATGTATTATCATATAATTCATATTTAATTAATGGTTATATGTTTTGTACAAATGAACATGATGAATTCGGTACTATGAAAAATAGTGGAGTTACTCTTGTGGAAGAATTGATTCATGTATCTAGTACTAAGGATAGAAATCTAAAGCTGATCTTGGAGTTGCACCAGACATCGATATTGCACCTATTAGTGGGGTATGCGCTCAGGGAAGGGCTGGACAGGATGAGAGGGAAGGTTTTATGGATGCTTCGGCATTGCAACTAGAACCATCAACCAATACCAATGCTATGGAGTTGGCTGAGGATACCTGCGCGGCTAAAGGCTCTAGTGAGGCTCCCCAGTTCTTGCCTCAGGAGGACATCCCAACAGTTTTCCAATTTATGGGTCGAGGTCTGGATCAGATAGGAGCTTCAGAAAATCAAATGCAGGTCACGCGGGATAGAATTTTCTATGCTGCGAAGCTGAAATCCGGGGGATCGTATGTGTCTTCTCAAAACCGATTTGCAGTGTTAGGGGAAGAGGATGGGCATGTTAATGAAGGTGTAGGAGGAATGGATAATAGAGAGTCTCCTCTGGTGGATGAGGAAGTATCTCAAGAGGAAGAAGATGAAGTCTCAAATTTCATTGATCCCAGGGAACTGGTCATAGAGGAAGACTACATTAGATCCTCCTCGCGGAAGGGAAAGAACAAATTTATTGATTAGGATGGCTTCATTATGAACAATAGGAGGACCTGACAAAGAAAGGATTACTCCTATCTACCTAGTCCTCTAATTACTAGAGCTGCTTTGAAGGGTAAGGTGCCTCTGACGACTCCCACACCTGAAGGTAATTCCATCTTGAACAGTCAGCATGTGGAGGATGACATCCCCAAGGACCCGGTGGGGGAAGGATATGAGGTCGTGGTCCCTGTCATCCCCACGGGGGTTACGGGGCTGTTTGGCCCTAGGAAACATCATGAGGCAGGCTCTCCTGAAGTCCCTCAGCAACAGGTATCATCGGTGTTGGAACACATGGATCCTCTTATGAACTCAGATGAAAAGATTGAGGATGCACTGGTTTTTAAGTTATCGATGAAGATGAGACAGCTTCAGGTGACTACTTCTAAAGATCAAGGCGAGTGGATTGATAAACAGACACGCATCTTGGCTAGAGGGCTCAATACGAGGAAGATTAGCAAGGAGGAATGCAGACAAGCTTGGGAAAACTTAGAACATCTTTATGATGGCATCTTAAAGGACTGTCCAGACTCCCAGGTACAATCTATCCCTTGGATTTTGTTTAGGGAGGTTAATTCCAAACAACTCAAACTGTTCTTCAATTATTCCATTGTTTCATTTGGATTTGAAATAGTTAATGTATGAGGGTTCTCACTTTCCCTTAAAAGTGTTTCGAAATAAAAAAAATTATGTTGGAGGATAGAAATCCATGAAAATTAGTGGAGTTACATTTATTTTAATATATTTTTTATCCAACTTAGATGTGAGAATCATCATAAACTTTACCTGATGAATGAATACTATCAGTGGTATTGAATAATCCAGAATAGTATGGTCGCATCATAGGTGTGGGTTTTGGGGTGTCACCCCAAAAATATTATGGGAAAATAAATGAATAGGGGGATAAAGATAAGAAAATTGAAGATTTATAGGCATGATTATCTTATCTAGAAGAAAAAATTAATTTAACATTAGAGTTGCTATAAAATGTTATGGGAAGGAATCAAAGAGAAGAATCAACACAAGAACAACTAATAAATAAAGATCCCGAACCCCACTCTATAGTACCCTTGGTTTCTGGTATGTAACCCTTACTTGATTATTTTAATGGTTATAAAGTTTAAGGGTGAATTATGGGAGACTTGGGTGAACTCTAAATAAGTTTTTGGGGCTAAAGTAGATGTGCATGGCCTACGCACGGTTTGTCTAAACCGTGTGGATATCCTAGGAGAAACTGTGCGCAGTTGTATTTTTGAGTCAGTAGCTTCGGCATGGTTTGAGAATAGTTAGGGAGACTTTGTGAGTATTTCATTCATGGTTTTCCTTAATATAGTATTTAATGCACAGTTAGTGTAGGGTTTGTTTAAATGTGTGGTCTAACCGTGCGCAGAGTCAAAAGTTAGATCCTATTTTTTAAGAACTTGCTCGTTTTTTCTCCAATTCACTCGTTTTGACTTCAAAACAAACCTAACTCTAGATTTAAATCTATTTAAGGCTTTATAACCTTTCCTAAATGATTTTGAGCCAACCCATAGCCCTCCCTTGGTGTTTTCAATCCCAATTCTCGTGGTAATTTCCCGATCTTCATCGTTTTTGTCTCGTTTTCTTAGATCTCCTTCTCTTCTCTTCTAGTTTTCTTAGATATACACCCGTTGTGGGTAGATATAAGATTTTTAACATAAAATAAAATTATATCTGGTATTTTTCTATATATAGGATGAGATCTAATTTGGTTTCTTGGAATCTTGACCCTGATTCTTGAGGTATGTCTTCGTTCTTCATCGTTCCTCTCGTGCTTTCTTAGATCTACTTAGATATTCTTCTCTGATCCTATTTACTTTTCATATATACACCTATTATGGGTATATCTATATTGGGGGTTCCAAATAAGTTGATTTTTGGTCATGATCTTTCTAGTATAATAGGTCTAAGTCTGTTTCTTGGAGAATCGACTCAGGTTCTTGTGCGTTCTTCGTCCGTTGTTGAGTTTCATCAAAACCTTTGAGGTGGGTGGATTCAATCTCATCTAATATTTCTAGAATTGATTGGATTAGTTTCAAATTGATTAAATTTAATGAAATTTATTGTGAAATCTTACTCCAATGCATGGAATAAATCTTCTTTAGTGATTATTTATCGTTTTTGTGAAATTGTGTAATCTCAGTGAATTATTGTGCAAATTGTTTTAGTTTCTTGAATTTAAAATGGTGATTATAAAATTTTGATTTTCTGTAATATCTAAATGGATTTTTTGGGAATATTTTTTCCAATAAAAATGGAATTTTATTGAAATGGTTTTTCTTAGAGATGGTTTTTATGGAAAAATGGTTTTCAATAAAAAGGTGGTTTTATTGAAAAGGTGTTTTGGCATTATCCTTGGGAATATTGGTGTGTGAGTTAATATTTCATATATAGGGCTTGGTTAAAATAAAACTTTGTGTTTAGTTCTAAAGGGTAAATGGAACATGGGATATAATTACCTTGTGACGACTTGGTAGATCAATGAGAAACCACTCATGAGTATGGAACTTTCATAATGAATCATACATGTTTGATAGTATGAATGTGTTGAATGGTTTAGTAATTCAAAAAAGGATATTGTGAAATGGTTTTAAAGATTTTTTAGTATTTTATGGAATTATAACTTTCTGGAAAATTAATTTTAATATCACTTTTGTACTTTTGGTTGCAATGGTTTTTGGAACTTGTTTATATTTAGTTATAAACTATTTTGAGAAATTGTTTTATATAAACTATTTTATATAAATGATACTAAATATTATATCCTAGTGGAATGAGTAGGGAAGTCATTATGATAGGCCTACTAAGTTGTATACTCACCCCTGCTTTGGCACTGTGGTGCTTTTTCAGATGCTATCTTCCGGGAGAAGGGAAAAGGTAACGTATCACATGTTTTTAGCACCACTTCATGATACTTGGGTTGTTTGGTGATCTTGGAGTATAGAGCTAGTGGAGCCTTGAGTATTATGGTCTTATTGGGTTCTTTAGTTTTCCTTCCACTATTTAATTTGATAATTTCTTTTTCTTCCATTGTTGTGCACTCTCAAGTTGTTTTAATATGAATAAAGTGGTTGAATTGTCTTTCATTGTTCATGAATCATTTAGTGAGATGTTTGGATATGGTTTGTTGAGTTAATGGTTTTATTATTGAAGGGTAAATCATCCTCCACTTTCTTTTGAAACACTTTGGAATTTATTTTCATCCTTTTTCATCTTGGGGATGTCTCTTAAGGCCAAGTAATGACTCTTTGTAATATCAAGACAATGGGAATTAGCGGGTCATTACAAATGGTATCATCTTATTCGGTCCTTTCCAAACAAGTAGTAATCAGTGATCTTGGTCTTGGAGTTGAAATTCCTTATTTTCTATTATATGGGTTGTAATCTTATAAAGGAGTGGGATTGTCAGAGCTTGGATGGTATAGCATAAAAGGATGTAGTTAACCCTTTTATGTTGAACTTCAAGTTACCAGGGTTTTGGGTACATGAGTATTTGCAGAAACTTCTAGGATTTTGAAATCTCATTATTATGGGGTTATCCAATGATACAATAATTCCATTCATTAGAGGAATGACTTCCCACTATGAGTGCAAACATAATTTGGATTAATGATTTATGTTGTTCAAAAGTGTTGATTTTTGAAAAAAACGTATGAAATTTTTTTTTCAAATGAAGGATTTTGAAAAAGAAAATGATTATGGTCTATTTAAAGTGGTTTAATTTTAAAAAATAAAGTTTAAAGTTTTCCAAAATGGTTGAACATGTAAAAATGTTGTTTTTTGAAAACAATTTTGTGATAGTTGATGTGATAGAATTTGAAATTCTAAGCCATAAATTTTTAGAGAGTGAGACTTACAGAGTTTGTTGTTTATTTAGAAAATGGAACCTGGTAGGCATTTTAGGAACCAACTAGAAGAAGATATAGAGAATGTGGTTTCAACTGAGCCACAGGTGAACTAATAACTAGTTCAAAGTATCATTCAATCATTTCAAGCTGTGGACATGGGGAACCGGAGGGATGATCCAAGGCACGTAGATCATTCAATCTAGTTCATGAAGCAAAATCCACCCATCTTCAAGGGTGATTCTGAACCCAAAAAGGAATAGGTCTAGCTGAGTAGAATGAATTGTATGATCAAGTTCATCGGCACACCAGTAGAGATCAAGGTCAATCTATCCACGTATATGCTTGAGGATCATTCATGCCAGTGGTTGGAACTAGTTCTGCATGCTAAAGTGGATCAAGGCCTTAATTGGGAGGATTTTTAGGAATTATTCAACAAACAATTCTATCCTCACATGTTCAAGATCTATAGGATGACAAACTTCTTTATCCTGAAGAAGAAGAATCTCTCTATCATGGAATATGCGGCTAAATTCATTAATTTAGTCCACTTTTCACCAGAAGTTGTGGCAAGTGCATCCTTGAAGGCATGCATCTTCGCACCAGGGATAAGGTAATAAATTCGATCAAAGATTATGGTGCTTTTTATTACCGATTATACTGAGATGGTGAACAGAGCAATAGTGGCTGAGCGGGACATATCTGGAGATATGGGAGGAATAGGTATGATGATCCCTATGGGAAATAGTGGGAACTTAAATTCTAGTAGCAAACGGAAGAGGGACACCTATTTCCAAGGTGGGAGTAGGAATCAGAATCAGATAGCTAGATAATTAAATCTTTCTCCATGACTAAAGAGCCAAGCGGGATGATACCAATGTGGTTCCATCGACCACATAAATTGGGAGTTTACAACACCACCAAGAGCATTCCATAATTGCAATAAGGTGGGACACCTTAAGCGCTTTTGTCACATTGCTCCAAGGTCAGGTGCTTGAGACACTTCTCAGGTGTCGCAAGCATCGTATGCTTCGACAGGGTGAGGAAAACAGAATCAGACTCATCAACAGAGCAGATCTAGCCATGGTGATTCTCAGAATACCGTGACTCCTCAGTAAGGGAAATCATAGTAAGGGAATAAAGTGTAGAGTTTAGCAATGAAGCAATTGTATGAAGTTGAGCAGATGATTATTGATGATCAGGTTGGACCATCTATAGTGAGAGGGACAATTCTTTTGAATTCTACCTTTGTGAAAGTGTTGTTTGATACTATTGCATCGCATTCCTTCATTTATTCTCATGTTTTTGACCTGTTATGTTTAAAATTGGAAATTATGCCTTCTGTGTTAAAGCTGCAAACTCCTCTTAGTGAAAGAGAATTTCAAGTCTTTGTGTGTAGAGCATGTGATATATTTTTTTATGGAGATTAGCTGAAATGGGACTTCTTGATATTGGATATGGATGTTTATGATGTAATCCTAAGTATGGATTGGTTGACAATGTTAAAGGATCACATCAACTTTTATAGAAGAATAGTTAGTTTCATGACTGAGGATGGCATCGAGCATCTCTTTAGAGGAGAGAGGGTCGTAAAGAAAGGTGCAACGGGAATGTTGGCACTAATGGTGGGAATGATCTCTTATCAGTTGGCAGCACTGACCTTGGAATCGATGGAAGAGATCGAGGAATATAGTTTTCTAGAATTTGTGGATCAATTTCCAAATGTCTTTCCCAGGAACTTATTAGGGTTACCAACTATAAGGGAAGTGGAGTTTACGATTGATCTCCTTCCGGGGACCAGTCTTATTTTCATTCCATCTTATAGGATGTAACCAATAGAGTTAATGGAATTGAAAGTGTGGTTGGAGGAGCTAGAAAGTAATGGTTTTATTTGGTCGAGCACATCTCTGTGGGAAGCATCGATATTTTTTATGAATAAATTAGATGGAACTCTTCGGTTGTCCATTGATTATCATAAGCTTAACCAAGTTATGATAAAGAATAGGTATTCACTTCCACACATTGATGACCTATTTGATCAATTGTGGGAAGATAAGTGGTTCTCTAAAATTGAATTGCGATCAGGATATCACCAATTGTGAATTAGGAAGGAATATATTCCAAATACATCCTTCATAAGTAGATATGGCCACTATGAATATGTAGTCATCCCCTTCGATCTAAAAAATGCACCAGCGGTCTTCATGGATTTTATGAATCAGATATTTCAGTGATATTTGGAATCTTTTATTTTGGTGTTTATGGATGACATCTTGGTCTATTCAAATACAAGGGATGAACATGATCAACACTCAGAAAAAGTGTTGGTAATCTTGATAGATCACCATTTTTATTCCAAATTATCTAAGTGTTATTTTTGGATACAATAGGTACGCTTTCTTGGCCATGTGATTTCTTAAAAAGGTGTTTTAGTGGATCCTGAAAAGATAGAAGCTTTTATCACATGGAAACCACTAAAGAATTTCTTTTAGATACAAAGTTTTCTTAGTCTAGCTAGCTACTACCGATGCTTTTTCTGTGAATTCTCATGACTAGCCTCGCTAATGACAGCTCTGAAAAAGAAGAATTTTCCATTTCAATGTATTGAGGAATTCCATAAGTATTTCTAGGAGTTAAAATTTCATCTTACATCATCACCTATCTTGATTTTTCCAAAACCAGGACAGGGGTATGTGGTGTACTGCAATGCTTCGAGATCGGGGTTGGGATGTGTTCTCATGCAAGGAGACCGTGTTGTGGCTTATGGTTCAAGGCAGCTGAGGTTACATGAGAAGAATTACCCAACACATGATTTGGAGTTAGCTGCTGTCATTCATGCTTTGAATACTTGGAGACATTATCTCTTTGGGTAGAAATTCACTATGTTTATGGATCATAAAAGCTTGAAACATATTTTCCCACAATGAGATTTAAATCTGAGGAAAAGGATATGGATGGAGAATCTCTAGATGTTTAAATTTTACTTGATTTATACACTGGGAAAAGGGAATTTAGTGGAAGATGTATTGAGAAAAAATTAATATGCTCATTTGGTGAAATAAGATTCAGATGAATGGAAATTGATGTCGGTCCTAGACAAAATGCATGTTGAATGTCAAGACCAAGGTGATGTTTTGGTTTTATTTTCAGATAAGCTTGTTCCTGATTTGGTAAATATAGTTAAATAGGTACAAACATCTTTTGCAGAATTCCTAGTTATAAGTTTAAAACTCAATGGTGGGGAGACCATTGAGGGCTGGAAACTTGATGGGAGTTCAGTTTTGTGTTTTGGAGATCAGATGGTTGTACCTATGGATTTTCAGGAACAAATCCTTCATGCTTACCACCATTTGAGATGGGTTATACATCTAGGCACACATAATATGTATAAGGTGTTCAAGGCATAGTTTTGGTGGAGTGGCAAGAAAAAGAAGGTGGCTGAGTTTGTCTCGCGATGCTTAACTTGTCAGCAGGTTAAAGCAGAGCATCAGAGACCAGTGGGTATGTTATAGTCTTTACTGATTCCAGTGTGTAAATGGGAGAATATAGTTATGGATTTTGTTATATGTATCCCAAGAACGGTTCGAAAACACAATTTCATATGGGAGATAGTGGATCGTCTTACCAAGTCAGCCCATTTCATCCCTATTTGTGAAACTCATTCGGTGGAGGATCTGTCCAAAATCTACATCTAAGAAGTGGTAAAGAGACATGGCATACCAGTTTCAATCATGTCAAATAGAGATTTGAAGTTCACTTCTTCTTTTTGGAAATCCTTACATAAATCCCTTGGGACTCAGTTGATTATGAGCACGACATGTCATCCTCAAACAGACGGCTAGTCTGAGCGGACGATACAAATGTTGGAAGACATGTTGTAGGATTGTGTAATGAATTTTGGTGGCTCATGGGAGAAGAATGTACCCTTAGTGGAGTCCTCATACAATAACATATGTCATGCCTCAATACTTATGGCTCCGTTTGAATCATTATATGAGCATCCTTGTCGTTCTCCACTATGCTGGGTGGAAACAGGTGAGACATCACTAGTTGGGACCAATATTATCCAAGAAACAACAGAGAAGATCAAGTTGATCATAAAGAGGATATATGTGGCTCAGATTCATCAAAATTATTATTTGGATCATCATCGATGACCATTGTCCTTTGCAGTAAGTGATCATGTGTTCTTGCAGATATCTCTAAGGCTTGGACATCGTTGTTTTGAAAAGTAGGGAAAGTTATCTCCTCAATACATAGGCTCTTTTGAGATACTGGAACAGGTTAGAGAGGTGTAATATAGGTTGTAATTAACACCATGGTTCAGTTTAGTGCATAATGTGATCCATGTATCCCAATTGAAAAAGTATCACCCTGATCCTGGCCAAAACAACAATGTCCAAGAGTTGGATGCTTCGTTGGTATATATCCCAGTGCAGATTTTGGATAGGAAATAGAAAGTATTACATGGAAAAACTATCAGTATAGTGCGGGTTTTGTGGAAACATGGTCAGATTCAGGAAGAGACTTGGGAACGTGAGAAGGAAATGAAATAGCAATGGTCGGAACTCTTTTAGGGCAGCAATGGTTTTCTACTTTCTGATGACAGAAAGACCAATGGTGGGGAGAATGTAGTACCCTAGGTCTCTAGTATGTAACCCTTAATTGATGATTTTCATGGTTATAAATTGTAAGGATGAAGGATAGGAGATTTGGGTGAACTCTAAATAATTTTTTGGGGCTAAAGTAGATGTGCACGGGCTACGCATGGTTTGTCTAAACTGTGCAGATATCCTAGTAGAAACCGTGCGTAGTTGCGGTTTTGAGGTAGTATATTCGACACGGTTATAGAATGGTTAGGGAGACCGTGCAAGGAGGTCATGTAGGGGTTTCCTTAAAGTAGTATCTAACTCACAGTTAGCGCACGGTTTGTCTAACTGTGTGGTCTAACTGTGCACAGAGTCAAAAACTAGATCTTATTTTTTAGAAACCAGCTCCTTTTTACTCTAATTCGTTCTTTTTGGATTAAAAATGTCCCTAACTCGATATTTCACTCCATTTAAGGATTTATAACCTTTCCCAAACACTTTGGATCCAACCTGGATCCCTCCCTTGGTGTTTTCAAGTCTGATTCTCGCAATAAGTTCCCGATCTTCATCGTTTTTGTCTCATTTTCTTAGATCTCATTCTCCTCTCTTGTAGTTTTCTTATATCTACACACAATTTGGGTATATATAAGATGTTTAACATCAAATAAAGTCATATCTGGTATTTTTCTTGATAGTGGAGGAGATCTAATCTGGTTTCTTGGAATCTTGACCCCGATTCTTGAGGTACGTCTTCGTTCTTCATCATTCCTCTCACGCTTTCTTAGATGTACTTAGATCTTATTCTCTGAACCTATTTCTTTTTCATATCTATTCCTATTATGAGTATATCTATGTTTGGGGATTCTAAATAAGCTTATTTTTTGTCTTGATCTTGCTGTAAAAGAGATCTAAGGCCGTTTCTTGGAGAATCGACTCAGCTTCTTGTGTGTTCTTCGTCCGTTGTCAAGTTCCGTCAAAACCTTCAAGGTAGGTGGCTTCACTCTCATATCCTCTTTCTAGAATTGATTGGATTAGTTTCAAATTGATTAAATTGAATGAAATTTATTTTGAAATCTTGTTTCAATGCATGTAATAAATCTTCTTTAGTGATGATTTATCGTTTTTGTGAAATTGTGTAATCTTGGTGAATTGTTGTGCAAATTGTTTTAGTTTCTTGAATTTAAAATTGTGATTTTAAATTGTGGATTTTCTGGAATATCTAAATGGGTTGTTGGGAATGGTTTTTTCAATTAAAAAGGTATTTTATTGAAATGGTTTGGCTTAGAAATGGTTTTGATGGAAAAATGGTTTTGAATAAAAAGGTGGTTTTATTGAAAAGGTGTTTTGGCATGATCCTTGGGAATATAGGTGTGTGATTTCATATTACATATACAGGGCTTGGTTGAAATATGACCTTGTGGTCGATGCCAAATGGTAAATGGAACATGGGATATAATTACCTTGGGATGACTTGGTATATTGACGAGAAACTACACATGAGTATGTAATTGTCATAATGAAGCATGCATGATTGATAGTATGAATGTGTGGAATGGTTTGGGTATTCCAAAAAGGATATTGTGAAATGATTTTAAATATTTATTATTTTTTATGGAATGATAACTGATGTGGCAGTGTTTTCATGCTCTTTGCCACATACTTTTTTATATTTTTGTTTACTTTTTAATATCAAACCTTTGTATTTTATGTAACATTTAGCAATTGTTGTATTTTGTAAGTTATTTTATAAAAAAATGTGTTTATATATTAAAATCGTGTTTTTATTGCTATTTGTTATTTTTTTAAATAATAAAATTAAGTTTTTATTTTAGTTTTATTTAATTAATTCTCTATATTTTTAGTTTTCAATAATTTTTAATTCATTAATTAAATTGATTAATTTTTTTTATTCTTAGGTTGTAAATAAATAAACCATGTTACTTTTCAAGTGTTTAAATAATTCAAAAAAATTAATTCTATTCAATTAATTTTTCTTATTCTTTAATTCACTTTATTAATTATTTAGTTAACTGGTTGATTAATGTAAGAAAGTGACTTTAGTTATTTTAGTTTGTTTTTAAATTAACTCTGTTTTTAATATAAATAACTTCATTCTTTTAAATAAAACACAATTAATTTTATTATTTAAGTCTGTTTTATTTATTTAGTTTTTAATTCAATTTAATTTGTTAATCTATTTTTATTTTTATTTTTATTATTAATTTATTTAATTTTTTCTTTTTAATTTGAAGGTACTCACGGTGGCACGTTGCACCGTTTCCATCACGGTGCTTCCGGTCCGATGCCACCGTATTCCCCACTTCACAGTCTCACCGTGACCTTCACTTACGGTACTACTGGTTCCGTTACCCACTATTTTAACTCTTCACTGTCTCATCGTAATCCCCATCTCACACACCCATTTCAACCCCATTTCACCGTCTCACGGTGAGACCGTGACACTCACACCATGGTCCTTCCTTTCCCACAACACTCACGGTGGTACCTCTATCTCCTTTCATAGACCCCCATTTCACCTCTGCTCCCTCCTCATCACCGCAACTACGCCACAGCAGCACCACCACAATCACCAATCAACATCACAATAAATAATTAAAAAACTTCAACACCAGCAATCAACAATTCAACACTGAATTCGAATCAGAAAAAAATCAACGCATACCAGCAAACTCTAATGTGAAGAATAATCACACAACTTGGTCTAGCAAAATGAAAACCCCAAATCAAACCCTTCCTCCTCCGCTGGAACCCGCCGCACTCCCTGACTCAGTTCCATTCTGCTCGAACCCAACGACACAGCATAGCCGCCGCGCCCTATTCTCATTTTCCTGCAGCCATGCCACCATCGTGTCATCTCGACTCCGAGTCCCCTGCCTCTCCCTCTCCGCTTGAACAGAACCGCTCCCTTCTCACCGCGGAACCACCTGCTTTGCGCCTGTCTCCGAGCCACACCCCCTCAGCCGCGACACACCCGAAGCCGCCGCCTTCTTCCACAAGTGCCGCGAACTGAAGCCCCCACTCTCCTCTCACTTCTGCCGCATTTCCCCTGCTCCCGCCGCAAGCCTGCGCCAACTGAACCCTTGCCTCCATATCCACTGCGCCTCCTCGCGGCCGCACGCAACCTAAGCCGTCGCACCCAACCCCCCTTCCCTCTTCCTGAATCTCTTCCCTACGCCGAACCCTTCTACCCCTTTATCTTTCTCTTTTCTTTTTTATTTCTTTTAATTAGTTTTATATAATAATCATAATAAATAATACACTGTATATATAACATATAATAAACATACTTATATTTACATTTATATATTTATATATAATATCAATCCCTTTTGTTTTAAAATAGTTATATATAAATAAATGAATATAATAGTTATAAGAAAATATATATATATATAATAATAATAATAATAATAGGTATTATATATATATTAATAAACTTTTCTTAAGTAGTAATATTAATATATAGTATATATATAATAGTTTTATTTTTATTCGACTCACGTGCATTTTGTTTGGAGTTCTGTGCTGGGGGGAGCTATTCATTGAAGCAGGGATAAAAGAAGTTTGTGGGAAAGACGCGAGAAGATTCTCGAGGTCATTGCAAGGGATTGTTTACACTCACTGGGAGTTCACAAAATGGCTAGTGACCAACGCACTCAAGGAGGCGCCACGTGGATTGACACGGCCTTTTAGTTTAGTTCTCTATTTTCGTCTCTAAATAAGAGGACGCGCAACTCCTCTATAAAAAAAGGTCAGGGGGCCGGAACAAGAATGGGGATTGCAGAACTTCATTCCGGAGAGAGGTGAGCATCAATTCTTCCATCCAGAGATCCCTCAATCCATCAGTTCATCCCGATCATTCTTCAATCCATCTCATCACCAGAACAGAGGCAGACAGACATTGAGCAGCAGATTAGAATCGAAGCAGTTGCTGGAGAGAGGAGAAATCTCACGGGAGATGTTTCTTAATTCATTAATTGTTTCTTTTTGTTTTACTATTTTAATGTGTAGTTAAATAGATTAGGGGAATCAGGCTGTAGAGAACTGGACATCCATATATCCGTCATGTTTTATTAGTTTGATTGCTCAGTGCGATTCCATTGCTCGGTTTTCTCTTCTGTTTATTTTGAGTTTCGTTTCACATTACCTAACGGCCGACGGGCATGGTAGTGAATCATTTCACCATGGATCATTGACTGAATTACTGAGAATCGGAAAAGGTCAATGCATCTCTCTAATTTAAGCAGATTTTTCCAAGGGTCAATATCGGAAGATCGAGACTCAAGGAAGTTAATCGAGCTGTGTTGGTCCACTATAGTGACAACTCAGTGGATTAGCACCATTTTTCTATGCACTGAGTAATTGAATTAAACCAAACAGAAGCGGAGAATATCATTTTAATCAGTTCAATGCAGCCTGAGGACCCTAAAATCATCATTACTGTTTGTTCTCTGTTTAAGCCATATATTTCACCATATCACCTTCATTTTCACACCCACTACTAGAGTTTGTTTCATTGTGTACGTACAGTTTGTTTTTGTTAGTGTTATATTTTTATCTTTTTTTTGTTTTAGATTTAATCAGGTCTAGCACAACATAAGTCCTTCTCTGTGGTTCGATACCCTTCTTACCACAGTACTAGTAGTTTGTAGGGTTTATAAATTTTAAATTTGCGCGCACTCAATGACTGCGCAGCCAAATTTTGGTGCCATTTCCGGGGAAGGCACGTGTGACCAAGTTTAAAAAAAAAACTCAAAAAAAATTAAATAAAAAAAAGAATATAAAACTTAAAAATTTTACAAAAAAATCCTCAAGAAAAGATTGTTGTTGAAACTGCAAGCACACTAGAGTTTCTAAGTCAGAACTTGAAACTCCTATCCAAGAAATAAACAAACATTGTTCTGTACTTAGAAAAAAAAAGAAACTTGAAATGGAGAATTTGGAAAACATTGCTAGAAATCAAAATTGTCAATGAGCCACAGCCCTTAGTTCCTGCCCTTGAGAGACCTAAGCTTAGGGAGTTTCAAATTCCTAATGTGTCAAACAATCCATCCTACATCAAATTGTCCCCTAGGTCTAGGAGCTATGAGATTAAACAGTCTCATCTTTCTCAACTGCCATCATTTAATGGTCTTCCAACAGAGGACTCCTTAGAGTTTGTCAGAGATTTTTATGGTTCTGTCCAGCAGTTGCCTCTGCGAGATCTTAGTGAGGAGGAGTTGAGGCTGAGGTTGTTTCCATTCTGTCTAAAGGGGAGGGATAGGACTTGGTTTCAAAATTTAGATGAGGAAATCTTTGAACCATGGGAAGAGGTGTGCAATTCCTTTGTATCTAAATTCTATCCCAGGAACACCACCATTGAGGTTAGGCATAAGATCACTGGCTTTGTCCAGGATGAGGGGGAACTCTTTCACGAAGCATGGGAAAGGTTCAGAGGTCTTCTTAGATAGAGCCACAACCATCAATTAGCTCCCCATCTTCTCATGGAGACTTTCTATAATTCCCTCACCCCTACAATCAGAACTTAGTTGATCAATCTTGTGGAGGTGATTTCTCTGATTCCACTGCTGATGAGCTGAAACAATTGTTTGATAAGTTGGATCAAAAATCTCAGCACAAGTGCACTAGGAAGAGAGTCATCCATAGGGGTGATGCAAATCCTCAAGTTGTTGTTGTCGATGATAGGGTTCTTAGGGAGCAGTGCTATCACCATGGGATGTTTGGTCACACTCAGAGATATTGTCCAAATTTTGATCTCCCTGTTTCATGTGATGAGAGTGCCCAGTTTGTTGATTACAGGGCTAGGATTCAAGGTGTTCATGCTCAACTCTCAAATCCATAGCAATATGGATATCCAGGTCAGCTCAATCAATCATGGAGTGAACAAGGTGTCACTAAGCACCCCACTGCCCCATACAAGCAGCCCACTGCCCCGAATTTCCACCCACAGCCCAAACAAATTTTCCAGAATCAATTTGAGGCTGAATCTTCTAATTCTCAAGGGGAGTTAAAGGGGATGCTGCAACAAGTGTTGAGTGATATCAGCTCATTTAAGAAGGACACAGATTCTAAGATTCATAATTTAGAACTTCAAATGAGTCAAATGGCTAAGAATCATGCTGGTAAGTAAAAGAGCAAACTACCCATCATTTCAACCCCCAATCTCAGATAAAATGTGATGGCAGTAACAACCAGGTCAGGGCTTAAACTTAAGGAACCAGTTAAGGAACCACATAGGAAAGAGGAAAATAATGTTCAAGCTGAAATTGAAAATGAAAATCTGGAAAATCCCAACTCTGGAAATATGGAAAGCGAGTTCCAAACTGAACAGATTGTGCAAACCACACCTGAGAAAGCTAAGGAACCAAAGAAAATGAAGTGGTAATTGATTAAGGAAGCAAAGAAGAAAGTGGGGTCTAAGGAGAAGGTGAATAACCTACCTATTCTGAAACATTATGCCCCTCCCATTCCCTTCCCTGGAAGAGTGAAGCAAAGTGATGAACACATTTACCTGAGATTTTTGAAATTGATTCAAAGCTTCACCATCAACATGCCTTTCTTAGAAGCCTTGGATAAAATCCCTTCATATGTTTCATTCACAAAAAGGTTTCTGAAGAACAAGAATGATTGGAAGAATTTGGATAAAATTGATCTCAATGCGGAGTGTAGTGAAATTGTCCAAAAAAAAACATTCCTCCCAAATTAAAGGACCCAGGTGGCTTTATCATTCAGTGCCAAATAGGAGGAAGTGGGCAACTGATTTTTTTGTGTGACTTAGGAGAAAGTATTAATCTTATTCCTTTTTTCCTTATTTAAAAAGATGGGTCTTTAAGATATCCAACCAACTTCTGTTTGTCTCCAGCTTGCTGATAGATCACTCACACACCCTTATGGGAGAGTAGATGACATGTTAGTAAGTGTTGGAAAAATCACATTACCCACTGCTTTCCTGATCCTCGATATGGAATGTGATGAAAAGGTTCCAATCATCTTAGACATACCCTTCCTTGCTACTGGTGGTGCCATCATTGATGTCTCCAAAGGTGAACTCACCCTCCAAGTTGTAGATGATGTGGAGGAAATTTTGGTTTTTGAAAGGCTCCGACATGAGGTTACTTGTGATGTGATATATGTGGCTGCAAATCAATGTTAAAAATTTGAGGTTAGAGCTGAGTATGGGTATTTCCCACTTGAGGTCACAAAGATACTAATTCCCCAACCCACAGAAAATTTTTCCCTGGCTACTGCTCTTTCCCCACACCCTCCTGTTGGTGAACAAATACTCTCATTGGAACACATTCTGGAGAGTGAGTCACAACTTTGTCCTGAACTGTCTCAACCTATTTATGAAAGTTTCCCTTGTGAAGTTGATTGTCTAAGAGTTCCTGAAGATGGAGAAAGCTCTGGGTTGAGCCCTGCTAAAAAACTTGATGATTGCCATTATGAACAGGTGCATTTCCTTGATATCATCTTACCTGCCCGGTTTGATATTGTGAGTGACGATTTCATACCTGAACTCGAAAGATTCACATCATTTGAGTCCTCTGTAGACATTGAGAACAACCTTTTAAAAGCTAAATTTGATAACTTCTTCTGGGATATTTCTGATTTTTCATTTTTGCATGCTGCTTTGGGACTTGATGAAGGTTTTGTCGATGTGACCTCTTCTGTTTTTGGGTTTGAGAAAAACTCTAAATGTGGTGGCAGCTCTGGAAATATTCTTGATCTGATCGATGATTTTCATGGGCCACTTTTGAACTTTTTAATAGCTAATGTACTAATTTTTAGAGACCCAGTTGAGTCGGACAACATGAATCCTCTTAGTGATCTGGATGAATTTTGGAGAATTCCGATTGGTGCTGAAGATGAAAATGTCTTGAGTAGTCCTCTTGATTCCATAGAAAGTTGTGAAGTTCACACCATTGACATATCTTTCCCATTAAATGATCATGGTTAGAAACATTCAGGGGAATAAGGTATGGCTAGGGACTTTAAACCTAGCGCTGCATGGGAGGCAACCCATGGTTTTCCTTGTTTTCTGCTTTAAATTTTTAGTTTGAATAAATGCTCCTTGTTCAGTTGTTTGTCTCTATGTTTGGTGAACAATAATGTCTGTATTTCCTTATCATATGATGCAAGTGGTCTGATGGTCCTGGTTTGCTAAGAGAATCATGTTTCAGTGGCATCCACATTTGGAACATTCATGTTGGAAGGAGGCTGTCATCAGAGAACACTGGATTAATGGATAAAAATCCCAATCTCACACTTTGTAGCTGATTTTTATTTGAGCTTTAAATCTGGAACACTAATGTCAACTTGTTTCATCATGTAGGTGCCCAACTGGAGCAGCCAGAGTTCATGCACATGGGAATAAAAGGGATACATTTGTAAATTTGAGAAGTTGCACATTCAGGGGAGTATTGTTTTATGTTTCAATGTCTTACTCTTCACATTTTTATTGCATGCTACTGAGAATTAAGTATGGGGGTCTTCCCACTGATTTTTGAAACTCTTGTACTATGTTTTATGCTTGGGTGTTAGCTGCTAATATCTACTTAGTTGTAAATGTATTTTGAGCTAATTTGTGAAGCATGCTTACACCCACTGTTTTTATTTTTATTATGCTGCTGCTGCACATTACTGTTAAACATGCTAATATTTGAAGTAAATTGTTAAATTATTTTGTCTACTCACAATGATTCAAGCATGAATAGTTTAGGAATAGAACTGCACTTGGTTGCTGGTGATGGTTGGTGGGGTTAGACTCTTCTGTTTTCTTTTGTTTTTTGTTTTTATTTTCTTTCACTTTTGTGTGGAAAAGAAAATATTTGAACTTCATTGATACCCCTCCATATCATTTTTCAGATGAAATTTAAATTTGTATTGAAGTTAAACTATCTCCCACCTTAAGAGTCAACACTGGGGACAATGTTGGGTTTTAAGTGTGGGGGAGAGGGGTCATTCTAGTGTCATGTCGAATTCCCCCTTCTTGAGCATGTGGTTGTGGTTGTTTATTAAAAAATGGTCAAATTTTTTCAAAAAAATGGTTCAAAATTCCTTTAAAATTTTTCAAATTCTTTCATCACATGATGGTCATTGGAGGTTCAATGGTAATTCATTTTTGTCCTATTTAGTGGATAACTGTGTGCTGGATTTTGAGAGTGACACTTAGTCAGAAATTGTTAAGTATGAATGATTGTTGAGTGCAATTGTTCACTGTCTATATGGATCTTTCTGTTTAGGAACTGAGGAAGGGAGTGTGACAGGATAGGTTTTGTGGAGTAAGGATCAGGACTTGGAGTAACTTGAAGTTCTCACTGGAACCTAGGGGACTCGCACCTTTTGATTAAATAATGTCAATCACTTTAGGAAGTCAACTTGATTATTTATTAATTAATTCATTTGTAACTGGAGTAAAATGGGAAAATGGGATCCCACGGTGAGTATCTGAGACAAGGTGCATTGGGTGCGTTTCTGTGAATAAATAAAGCCAATTTCAATCTTAATAAGTGTTATGCACAGTGCTCTGCACATAAAATATGGCTGGGAAAAAGTAATATAAAGTGCCCTTGTCAAAAATGAACTCATTAAGGTGAGGGAAATTTTGAACCCAGATGAATAAGGGAGCAATTGACTTGGTTAATTTTCATTTGGGTTGAATCAATAAAGTGATCAATTTAATGGACTTTAATTTTTAGAACCTGGAGGAATGTGAGAATGGAAGGTGCCCTTGGTTAAGTTTTGAGTTTCACTTCATCTAACCTGTCAACACTCCTTGAATCAGTACTTGAATTGGACGGTGAAGCAGGATAGTTAATGAATACACATAAGAGGCATGACATACTTGATAGTGTATGAATTTGTGAGGCTTTTGAATTCCAGTGAGTATTTGAATCTAGGCAGGACATCATTTTTTAACACCTTTGAAAAGCTTGACCTATTGTTGCTTTTGATCCTCTGGGTATTAAAGTTTAGTCATGCACTTTGTTTTGAACTGAACTTCACAAATCATCTTTCTGTTTAATGTCAAATGTATGTACTTGTTTGAGGAAAAACAAAGTTTTAAGTGTGGGGGACTTTTATGTGGAAGTGTTTTCATGCTCTTTTCCGCATACTTTTTTATATTTTTGTTTACTTTTTAATATCAAACCTTTGTATTTTATGTAACATTTAGTAATTGTTGTATTTTGTAAGTTATTTTATAAAAAAATGTGTTTATATATTAAAAGTGTGTTTTTATTGCTATTTGTTATTGTTTTTCAATAATAAAATTAAGTTGTTATTTTAGTTTCATTTAATTAATTCTCTATATTTTTAGTTTTCAATATTTTTTAATTCATTAATTAAATTGATTAATTTTTTTTATTCTTAGGTTGTAAATAAATAACACATGTTACTTTTCAAGTGTTGAAATAATTCAAACAAATTAATTCTATTCAATTAATTTTTCTTATTCTTTAATTCACTTTATTAATTCTTTAGTTAACTGGTTGATTAATGTAAGTAAGTGACTTCAGTTATTTTAGTTTGTTTTTAAATTAAGTCTGTTTTTAATATAAATAAATTCATTCTTTTAAATAGAACACAATTAATTTTATTATTTAAGTTTGTTTTATTTATTTAGTTTTTAATTCAATTTAATTTTTTAATCGATTTTTAGTTTTATTTAAATTATTAATTTATTTAATTTGTTCTTTTTAATTTTCAGGTACTCACGGTGGCACGTCGCACCGTTTCCATCACGGTGCTTCCGGTCCGGTGCCACCGTATTCCCCACTTCACGGTCTCACCGTGACCTTCACTCATGGTGCTACCGGTTCCGTTACCCACTATTTTAACTCTTCACTGTCTCATTGTAATCCCCATCCCACACACCCGTTTCAACCCCATTTCACTGTCTCACGGTGAGACCGTGACACTCACGGTGGCACCGCCCCTTTCTTCCACGGTCTTTCATTTCCCACGACACTCACGGTGGCACCTCCATCTCCTTTCATGGAACCCCATTTCACCTATGCTCCCTCCTCATCACTGCAACTATGCCACAGCAGCACCACCACAATCACTAATCAACATCACAATAAAGAATTACAAATCTTCAACACCAGCAATCAACAATTCAACACTGAATTCGAATCAGAAAAAAATAAACACATACCAGCAAACTCTAAATGTGAAGAATAATCACACAACCTGGTCTTAGCAAAATGAAAACCCCAAATCAAACCCTTGCTCCTCTGCTGGAACCCGCCACACTCCCTGACTCAGTTTCATTCCGCTCGAACCCGACGACACAGCATAGCTGCCACACCCTGTTCTCATTTTCCTGCATCCATGCCACCATCGTGCCATCCCGACTCCGAGTCCCCTGCCTCTCCCTCTCCGCTCGAACAGAACCACTCCCTCCTCACTGCGGATCCACCTACTTTGCGCCTGTCTCCGAGCCACACCCCCTCAGCCGCGACACACCCGAAGTCACCGCCTTCTTCCCCAAGTGCCACGAATTGAATCCCCCGCTCTCCTCTCACTTCCTCCACACATCCCCTGATCCTACCGCAAGCTTGCGCCACCTGAACCCTTGCCTCCATCTCCACTGTGTTTCCTCACAGCCGCACTCAACCTAAGTCATCGCACCCAACCCCCATTCCCTCTTCCCGTATCTCTTCCCTGCGCCGAACCCTTCTCCCCCTTTATCTTTCTCTTTTATTTTTTATTTCTTTTAATTAGCTTTCTATAATAATCATAATATATAATACACTCTATATATAACATATAATAAACATACTTATATTTACATTTATATATATATATATAATATCAATCCCTTTTGTTTTAAAATAGGTTTATATAAATAAATGAATATAATAGTTATAAGAAAATATATATATATATATAATAATATTATTATTATTATTAGGTATTATATATATATTAATAATCTTTTCTTAAGTAGTAATATTAACATATAGTATATATATAATAGTTTTATTTTTATTCGACTCAAGTGCGTTTTGTTTGGAGTTCTGTGCAGGGGGGGAGCTATTCATTGAAGCAGGGATAAAATAAGTTCGTGGGAAAGACGTGAGAAGATTCTCGAGGTCGTTGCAAGGGATTGTTTACACTCACTGAGAGTTCACAAAATGGCTGGTGACCAGCGCACTCAAGGAGGTGCCACGTGGATTGACACGGAATTTCAATTTAGTTCTCTGTTTTCGTCTCTAAATAAGAGGACGTGCAACTCCTCTATAAAAAAAGGCCAGGGGGCCGAAACAAGAAGGGGGATTGCATAACTTCATTCTGGAGAGAGGTGAGCATCGATTCTTCCATCCAGAGATCCCTCAATCCATCAGTTCATCGTGATCATTCTTCAATCCAGTTCATCACCAGAACAGAGGCATACAGACATTGAGCAGCAGATCAGAATCAAAGCAGTTGCTGGAGAGAGGAACAATATCGCGGGAGATGTTTCTTATTTCATTAATTGTTTCTTTTTGTTTTACTATTTTAATGTGTAGTTAAATAGATTAGGGGAATCAGGCTGTAGAGAACTGATCATCCATATATCCGTCATGTTTTATTAGTTTGATTGCTCAGTGCGATTCCATTGCTCGGTTTTCTCTTCTTTTTTATTTTGAGTTTCATTTCACATTACCTAACGGCCGACGGGCATGGTAGTGAATCATTTCACCATGGATCATTGACTGGAGTACCGAGAATCAGAAAAGGTCAATGCATCTCTCCTCCAATTTAAGCAGATTTTTCCAAGGGTCAAGATCGGAAGATCGAGACTCAAGGAAGTTAATCGAGCTGTGTTGGTCCACTGTAGTGACAACTTAGTGGATTAACACCATTTTTCTATGCACTGAGTAATTTAATTAAACCAAATAGAAGCGTAGAATATAATTTTAATCAGTTCAATGCAGCCTGAGGACCCTAAAATCATCATTATTGTTTGTTCTCTGTTTAAGCCATATATTTCACTATATAGCCTTCATTTTCACACCCACTTCTAGAGTCTGTTTCACTGTGTACATACAGTTTGTTTTTGTTGGTGTTATATTTTTATCTTTTTTTTGTTTTATATTTAATCAGGTCTAGCACAACATAAGTCCTTCTCTATGGTTCGACACCCTTCTTACCACACTACTAGTAGTTTGTAGGGTTTATAAATTTTAAATTTGCGCGCACTCGACGACTGCGCGGCCAATAACTTGCTGGAGAATTAGTTTTAATAGCACTTGTGTACTTTTGGTTGCAATGGTTTTTGGAACTTGTTTATATTTAGTTATAAACTATTTTGGGAAAAAAATATAAAATATTTTATACAAATGTTTTTAACTCTTCTATTCTGGTGGCATGAGTAGGGAATTCATTGGGTAAAGCCTATTGAGTTTTATACTCACCCATGCTTTGGAACTTTGGTTCTTTTTTAGGTGATATCTTCCAAGACATGAGAAAAGGTAACGTATCGCATGTTTTTAGCACCACTTTTTGATACTTGGGCTGTTTGGTGATCTTGGAGCATTTAGCTAGTAGAGCCTGGAGTCTTATGGTCTTATTGGAGTCTTTAGTTTTCCTTCCACTATTTAATTTGATAGTTTCTTTTTCTTCCACTGTTGCGCACTCTCAAGTTTTTTTAATATGAATAAAGTTGTTGAATTGTCTTTCATTGTTCATGAATCATTTAGTGAGTTGTTTGGATATGGTGTGTTGAGTTAATGGTTTTATTCTTAAATGGTATATCGTCCCCCAATTTTATTTGAATCCCTTCATCATTTATTTCTATCCTTTGGTGTTTTGGGGATGTCACTTAAGTCCAAGTAATGACTGGTTGTACTCTTAAGTCAATGGGAATAATCAGGCCAAAGTTATTAGAAAATGTTATGGGAAGGAATCAAAGAGAAGAAGAAACACAAGAACAACCAATAAATGAAGACCCCCACACTCACCATATTTGAGGCAGTCCATTCCCCTCAAAGAGTTGTCTTAGAAGAGATAAACAATACTGTCATAATTGTTTGTGTGAAATTTGAATTAGGCAAACATTAATACCTTTCCTATATTAATAATATATAGGTTGAAAATGATTGGGATGTATATCCATCAACACTGACCCATCACCTTGTTTTTAGGGGTATCTTGTAAAATATCCAAAGAGATATTCTACACAAAAACAACTTCTAATAAGTCATCTGAGAATGGGGATTTACGTATCTCACGAGCTGAGCACCGAGATACATGTTCCACTTGATGGTGTGTATATTCATAGGTTGATAAATCTATTGGAACTTTTTAAGTATAGTCATTAGATCTTGTAAAAATACATGTCAACAAGGATGTATTCATTTCCAATTTATTTTTTATGCTAAAACTTAAACAATTAATGAAAAAATTCTTGAATTGATGAATGTTATTACAGACGGACAAAGGGAAGGGGATGAAATGGAATGTTGAATCAAAAAGATCTAAAGGATCAACTAACTAGTAAAAAATATCTTCAAAAGGTACCTTTACCCCACCCATTTAACTTCCTCATTTACTAACATTAATGGTCGATGAAAATAAAACATTAGAAAGTGGTGATATGACTGTAATTGATTTTCAAGAATAGATGTATAGAGAGGCCATTACAGACTATATTGGTCATGATAATGTAAATGAAATCCTCACACATGAATGGCTAGGATTCTCATATGTAAATGTATGCATGAGGTGTGTTTTCATGTTATTTTGTCCAATAGTTGATCTGCTATGTTAATTATTACTGAATACTATTTATAATTTTTGCAGGCATACATATCAATACTATTTGAAGGGAAATCCCTATGAACAAAAATTTAGACTCATTATTCCTCACATAACTTCTATATAATAATTCTCATTGGAACCAAAGCAATATAAAGGAATAGTGGATAAACTAGCCACAATGTTTGAAATCAAACTTACAGATGAAAGACTCTTCTCAATACCCACGATGTAGGGGTAAAACTCTACAATTTAATCATATCAAATATATTTTCATTAATTTTATTACTTATTCATTTTTTAGCATCATTGGTTACTCATTGCAGTCAATTTGGATACTCCAAATATTTATTTTTTGGATTCAATGCATGGATACCCAAAAAACAAACCACATGTGATGGTGTTTATCAATATATAATACACTACATATATTGTTTTTCAACTAAAATTCAAGTTAAAAATGTATATTATATTTTAATGAAAATTTTGTTTTGATAATGCGGTGTTTAAATATTGTTAAAATCATGGCATGAGGACAATCCATGATCACAAGGATCCTATCAACATCTACAAGTGGATAATTATTAGGGTATATATAATAATATTTCAATATGAAAACAAATTAATTATTTTTTCAATATTTCTAAATTTTCTGAAACAAACCAATGTCAAATATTGTGGTTATTATGTTTGAAAATTTATGAAATATATCATATTCTATTAACAAACTAGAATCCTCGAAGAGGTATTTTTTATGATAATTACAATTTCATTTAAAATATTTATTAATCCTTTGTTTAATTATATTCTTATAGTACCACCAGGACTATCAACAGTCATTATATTCGAAAGAGGAAATATATTTGTTTAGAAATGAATGGGCAGTATACCTAGTGTCATAATGTATACATACATTGTGAATAAGTGACTTTCTACTACTTATTTAGTTGATTTTATCATCATTTTATCTACTTTTTTAGTTAATTTCCTTATCATTTTTATCTGATAATTTATTAAAATGATCCATAAGTCATTTTTTTACATTTAGGAACTAACCACACATCAATATAATACACAGTGTGTCCTATATGACTCAAAGTGTGTGTTTTTGGTTTAAACTTGACATTTTAGTTCAAAACACACATCACATACTGAAAACCGAGAAAACACATTTCTTTTCTTTGATACTTTAAGAAAACAATCCATAAGATATTTTTTATGTTTAGGCATCATCCACACCTCAATATGATACATGTTGTTCCAGATATGACTCAAAGTGTACGTTATGAGTTTAAAATTGACAATTTAGTTTAAAACTTATGTCACTCACTAAAAACCAATAAAACATGATCAGGTTGTCTTGATAATTTATGGAAATAATTCATAATTCATTTATGACATTTAGGTATCAGTATCACATCAAAATGACACATTATGTGACCAGTATGACTCAAAGTTCATATTTTTAGTTTTAATTGACATTTTAGTAAAAAGCGTGTTGCATACTCAAAACTGATAAAACACATTCAGATTGTATTGATAATTTATAAAAATGGTCATTATGTTATTTTTGACATGTATGAATAAATATCACATCAATCCAATTCACAGTGTGACTAGTATGACTCCATGTGTTTCATTTTATTTAAAATTGGCATTTTAGTTTGAAACACACGTTACGTACTCAAAATAGAGAAAATGAATTATGATTGTTTTGATACTTTCAGAAAATGATCCATAAGTCATTTTTGATGTGTAAGAATCATATTCACCTTAATTCGATACATGGTGTGCCTGGTATGACTCAAAGTATTTGTATCAGTTTAAAATTGATAATGTAGTTTAAAACGTGTGTCACTCACTTAAAACTGAGAAAACAGTCTTTGATTGCCTTAAATAATTTATTAAAAATATTAATAAGTAATTTATGGCATGTATGAATCAATCAAACATCAAATTGACACAAGATGTGATTGGTATGACTCAAATTGTGTGTTTTCAGTTTAATTTTACATTTTAGTAAAAAAGACATGTGACATACTCAAAACTGAGAAAATGAATTCATATTGTGTTGATATTTTAGTGAAACAATCCTTAAGTCATTTTTGACATGTAGGAATTAATCACACATAAATGTGATGCACGGTGTGATGGGTATGAATCCAAGTGTGTCCTTTTATTTAATATTTACATTTTAATTCAAAACACACATCACATACTCAAAACCATAAAAAACACATTCTGATTATTTTAATACTTTAGTAAAATGATACATAATTCATTTTTATGTGTATGAATCAACCAAACCTCAATTTGATATAATTTCTACATGTTATCAATCAAAGTGTTTGCTATTAGTTTAAAATTGACAATTTAGTTTAAAACACGTGTCACTCACTAAAAACAGAGAAAACATGATAGAATTGTATTGATACTTTAGGAAAACTATTCATAAGTAATTTATTATGTTTAAGAACTGGTATCATGTTAAAATGACACATGATGTGACTGGTATGTCTTAAAGAGTGTTTTTTAGTTTAAATTTAAATTTTAGTAAAAAAGAAATGTGACATACTCAAAATTGAGAAAACACATTTGGATTGTGTTGATACTTTGGAGAAAATTATTAAGTCATTTATGACATTTAGAAATTAATTGCATGTCAATCTGGCGTATGGTGTGACCCGTATGACTCTAAGTGTGTCCTTTTATTAAAAATTGACATTTTAGTTTAAAACACACTTCACATACTCAAAACTAATAAGATACGTTATAATTGTTTTGATACTATAGTAAAATGATTCATAATCCATTTTTGACATGTTTGAACCATTCACACCTCAATCTGATACATGGTGTACCTATAATGACTCAAAGTATCTGTTATCAGTTTAAAACTGACAATTTAGTTTAAAACATTTTTCACTCACTCAAAACCAAGAAAACATGTTCATATTATATTGATACTTTAGGAAAATAATTCAAGATTCATTTATGATGTGTAGGAAACATTCTCACATCAAACTGATACATGATGAGACCAGTATGACTCAAAGTATGTGTTTTCAGTTTAAATTGGAATTTTAATAAAAAAAGACATGTGGCATCCTCAAAACCAAGAAAACACATTTTTATTGTGTTTAAACTTTATTAAAACAATCCTTAAGTCATTTTTTACATATAGAAATAAATCGCACATCAATCGGATGCACAATGTGATTGGTCTGAATCCAAGTGTGTCCCTTTATTTAAAATTGAAACTTTAGTTAAAAACACATGTCACATACTCAAATATGATCAAACACATTCTTTTTGTTTTTATACTCTATGAAAATTATCTATAAGTAATTTTTAATGTATAGGAATCAACTTCACCTAAATCCAATACACAGTGTTCCCATCATCACTCAAAGTGTCTGTTATTAGTTTAAAATTAACAATTTAATTTAAAACATGTGTCTCTCACTGAAAACCAGGAAAATGCACTCAGATCGTTATGATACTTTAGAAAAATGGTTCATAAGTCATTTATGATGTGTATGAAATAGTTTCACATAAAATCATCACATGATGTGACCGGTATGACTCAAAGTGTGTGTTTTCAGTTTAAATTAACATTTTAGTAAAAAAGACACCTGACATACTCAAAACTGAGAAAATGAATTCGGATTGTTTTGATAATTTATAAAAATAGTTCTTAAGTAATTTTTAACATGTATGAATCAACTTCACATCAATACGATGCAAGGTGTGACTGTTATGACTCTAAGTGTGTCCTTTTATTTAAAATTGATATTTTAGTTCAAAAAAAATGCCGCATACTCAAAACCAAGAAAACACATTTCAATTATTTTGATACTTTAGAAAAATGATCTATAAGTCATTTATGACATATAAGAATCAATCATACCTCAATAAGATACATTATTTTCTTAATATGACTCAAAGTGTAACATCATCGGACTGATGCCCCGAGTTGGGTCACCGCATGACCTAAGGCATGCTTTCCTGTATTCCAAAGGCTATCAACTAGTAGTGAGGGTCTAATAGAAAAAATGTAGAGACTATATCCTCTTTATCATAGTAATCTACATCAGATAAAATATGAAATAAAGGAAATAAATAAACAATAAACATGCATTGTTAATCTATTTCCCAAAATTGGGTATAATACTAAAACCAAATAGTAAATATGCTATGTCATGTCATATAGTGCCAAATGTAAGGAAACCCCAAAATAAATACAAGCTAAATAATCCCAAAAATGAGTCCCAATTTCAAGTCTGGATCCCTCATCCAAGCACATACCAATCCCAAATCAACCATCTATCATAGGTCCATTTCCCTTGTCTTGGCCTGCAACCAAAAAGTTTTCTCAAGTACCCAATGGAGGCCTAAGCAAGGTGTGAGTAAAACTCAGTAGACCACCACCAACAGTGTCTAAAAATTTCTAGTCCAAACAAATAGTGTATGCAGATACAAAATTAATAACAAGATAAACATAATTTAAATTGGGTGTTATAATTTAACAAAGTTCACTTTAAACACTTTCACCATTTATTCCATGGGTTATCAATTTCCATCAAATACACTTCATCCTATGTTGGATATATAAGCTATGCATAATGGGGAAAATCAAGTTCCTACACCACTAGGGAAAAAATACACAGATAAATACATAACACTTCCTCGAAGCCTCAGTCCAAGTATTAATTTTCCATGCATTCATTAGGGGCATAGAGCCTCAGCCTGAATCTCTAACCCATGAATTATAGGGGTGGGTCTTAGAGCCTCATTCTAACATGTCCTGTGGGTGTAGAGCCTTAAGTCCAATACCCCACATACCATAAAGACATGTGCACATTCTTATTTAACCATTTAACACATATACCATGTACAAACCATCACTCATTGAACACATTTAACATTTACAAACCATAGTTCATTCAACACATATACCATCTTAATACCTTAACTCATTAACACACATACCATTTACACACATAACTCATTTCACTCATTTACATT
The DNA here is from genome assembly GCA_963277665.1 of Viscum album. Classification (NCBI taxonomy): domain Eukaryota; kingdom Viridiplantae; phylum Streptophyta; class Magnoliopsida; order Santalales; family Viscaceae; genus Viscum; species Viscum album. The sequence goes on along the minus strand of OY728167.1, from coordinate 506,355,763 downwards.
ATACCAAATTCCCCCTTATTCCATATGATCAACTAAACACAATTAACATCAATTTCATTTCACAATCCATGTTAGAAATCTAAACATAGTTCTAATTTGGTTTCCCTTCATAACCTATGTTAACATTCTAAACATGGCTATCATAGGTTTTATCTCATGAAACTTTCCATTTCATATTTAATAACTCGATCACATGTCCAAAAATGAGGAAAACCCCATGGGTGGCCCCTATCCCAATATAATAAACCTCGACGCATCATATGGGGATCATGAGGGGTTCAATCCATCATTTAGCCAACCAATTCATCAATTCTTACTAAAGACAACAAATGCAAAGCAAGAGGGTACCATAGCACACCCACATACACATAATCCAAACATCAAGACTATGGGATATAAATTTTGGACCACATACCTAAATTTTTTAGATGAACACTCACTTAACCTTGTCTTGTGATTCAATATCAAACCACCTTCAAATCCCCAACCTAGAAACCACTGGAAAAAGAGGGTTTTAGAGATTTGGAAGAAGAAGAACGATTCAACAATCCCTAATCTAGAAAAAGGAAGGAAGAGAAGTGTCAGACTCATCCAGATATTAGATCCACACCCAACAACACTCCAAAAAGCTTAGAAACAAGAGATATTGATCCTTGGGAAATTTGGGAGGAAGGGTTCATCACCCTTGGTTGCTGTATGAAGAATGGGGAGGAAAATTGGGTAAGAAAACTTAAATCCCAAGGGGGGAATGGTAAATTTCCCCATCTTTAATGAGGCGCACAGTTGGACAAACCATGCACCAATAGTGCGGCACCCTCCATCCAAGAAGGGGATAAGTCACACAGTCTCCTGGGTATTCTTCACGGTTTGAAAAACCATGAGGTATCCGTGTAATGACCCAAAAATTTTGAATGATAATTGTTTCCTAAAAATGTGTATTATATTATACTCAAAAAAATTATATCTATTTAATAATTATGTGAGTATAATTTGAAATGTGACTATTGAGTTTTGACCATTATATGACTGTTGGAAATAATACTCTTAATAATAATTTTAACATTATAATTAGTGTTATAAATAGAAAAGATAATGGTTAATTAATGCAAAAAAGAAGAAATGATGGCCTCAACCAGAAGAGTTATGCCGTAAAAAACCCATTTTTCAGAGCTTGAGAGGGAGGTAGAATCATTGGGCTTCACTCTTGACCAAGACCAATCTAAGATTCAACATATTAAGTTTGAACAAAATCGCTTGCAGGAGAAGTTTAGGTTATTAGAAATTACCAATCGGGCGATGTTATCTGAGCTGCCCCAAGAATCTATCACAATCGCACACCTTGCCCTTAGGTCGTATTCGAGTGTTATAAGGGGTTATGTTTCAAGGCCCTAGTTACTTAAAGTGTGAGGACATTGTATAAATAAAAATTTTGTTCCATCAATTTCGTTTTAAGAATAGTTTTTCTTAATAAAATTGAGTTGGAATTTGATAAATTGATTTTTTGGATAAAAATTGTACTTTTTAGAAAATATATAATTATTATAATAAACTAATATGTTATGAATAATACTTATTTGAATGAAATATTATGGTTAAAACACTCCTATTTAAATATAAATTATAAAATGATTTTTTTCCTTGTGTCAGAAATTTCACTATGCATTTTCACTATGCATTTTCTAACCGCTATTATTTTTAATAAATAAGGATTTTTATATTTAAAAGTTAAAATTATCATATTTAGATAATTATTACGATAAAATAAATATTTTTTTTAAATCATCACGTCGAAATTAGGTTATGTTGAATTTATGAGAATTTTCTAAAATATTTTGTTTTTTTGGTGAATAGTAAAAATACAGTTTGAGTTTTTCATTAAGTTTAATGACATCATAATTATGTCATAATGATGTAATAATTAGTTATCCATAATACAAGACTCACATTATTTTATTTTATTAATATCAATTATTTTAATATATTTTAACCAATTTCCAAATATATAATTTACTTTCCAAATTTTAAAATGGAAACTTTAACTTAAAAAATGTTACTTTGTGGAAACTTTACTTTTCCTTGCCAAAATAAGAAATATAAAATTATGGTCGACTCTTTTTGGATAAAATTACATAAAATATGTTCCAAGTGTCCAATACCATGGAAAAATACCTTGGTAAATCTCATGGTTTTTCATTTACCACTACCTAGGTGTCCAAAGAAATTAATAAAAAAATCCTCATCTTTTGCTATAAATACCCAACTATTTCTCCATTTCCTTTAACTTCCAATTCATCCTCCATGAATCTATGATATTTTTAACTTCCAAGGAATCCTCCCAAGGTTTACTCAATCCCCCAAGGTCATGATCCTCAAGTTTTAGGAATACTCTTCAAGGTAAGGTAAATCTCAACTTCTCTTTTCCTTTCAAGTTTTCTTTTTATGTGGTATGTCTTTCAAATAATCAAACTATGTTGTTATATACATTTTATTCTACCCCATTACTATATTAATAGTATTTTATGAATGGTATACACTTGTCCCCACCCTTTTTAATGCTTTCTAAAATTGTGTTTCACACCCGCTATGCTGCCGCATTTTCTTCTCAAAATTTCTCTCTTTTTCTCAAGAAATTATCTTATTTTATTTTTCAAATACCCAAACCTATTTCTTTTTCAAGGTTATTCACCTAGATTTCAAAATGATCTATTTTATTATGGTATTAACATACATGAAACCCGCCTTCCTTTTTCACAGGTTAATAATGACATAAAGATCTTGTCTTTAAGCACTTTTTTAAATCGTCATGATTTTGATATGAAACCAGTTTCTTTTATTCTCTATGGGTTATTTATGAATTGTTTTATTATGATCTATGTGGCTCATATTAATTAATACATATTAAGGGTGCACCCTGATAGCACTCCAATGCATTGGGTAAAGAATTTAATCTCTAGGTATGACATGTTTTACGGTACCTTCACTACGCCAAAAATCGCATTTAGCGGTGGTTTAAATTGTAGCTAAATCGTGTGTCGGCAATCAATTAGTAGCAGTTTTCCAAAACCGCCATAGAATGATTTAGCAATAATTTTTAGCGGTGGTTTAAACCGTCGCTAAATGATTTAGCAGTGTTTTTTAAATTTTTTAATTGCTTTTTAATTTTTTAATTTTTTTTAATTTTTTTCATTTTGTTAATTTATTTTATTATTTTATTATTCTATCATTTTATTATTTTATTATTTTATTATTTTATTATTTTATTATTTTTATTTTTGGAATTTATTATTTATTTATTATTATTATTTATTATTATTATTTATTATTATTTATTTATTATTATTTATTTATTATTATTTATTTGTTACAATTTATTACCATGCGCATGCACATGCATGTACATGTGCCATATATAGAAATTCTGCATTGGGTGAGATTTGAATCCCTTACCTCTTACGTATTCTCTAAAGACTTTACCACTCCAACAGGCTCTTAATGCAATGAATAAACAGAATTTAATATACTTATATATATTAATTGATAAAGAAATAATACATAACAAATAGATATAAACTCAATAATTATTAATCAATAATTATTAATCAATAATGATTAATCAATAATCAATCATCAATCATCAATAATCAATAATCAATAATCAATAATTAATTATTAATTATTAATTGTTAATTGTTAATTATTAATTATGAATATTTAATAATTACTACTTACTAATTATAAACTACTTATTGATAAATAAAATATAAATTAATAATAAATAAATACATGATTTGGAAGTAAATGGTAAATAAAAAATAGTAAATGATAAATAATAATAATAAATAATAAATAATAAATAATAGATAATAAATAATAAATAATAAATAAATAATACATAAATAATATATAATATATAATATATAATAAAAAATAAATGAATAATAAATGAATAATAAATAATAAATAATTCATAATTCATAATTAATAATTAATTAATTAATATTAAATGAAGAATAAATAAATAATAAATACATAATAAATAAATAATGATTAAATATTAAATAAATAAATACTAAATAAATAATCAATAAATAATAAATGAATAATAAATAATAAAAATGATAATAAATATTAATAAAGAAAAAATAATAAATAATAAATTAATATTAAATAGTTGTTTAACAGAAAATTTATAATAAAAATAAATCAATAAATAATAAATCAAGAATAAATAATCAATAATAAATAGTAATTGAATAAATAATCAATAATCAATAATCAATAATAAAATAATAAAATAATAAAATAATAAAATAATAAATGGATATAAATATCTAAAAATATATATACTTATAATAAAATTTACATAAATATTTATAAACACATATTTATGTTACATTAATATATATAAACACACTCATATATATAATTTTATATTAATATAAATATATATATAAACACAAGTAAGTATAAATACCTATATATATATATATCTACACATACATGATATAAAAATATATAAACATAAATATGTATAAATATTTACAAATGTATATAAAATCAATAATTATTTATTTTAATTGAAATGAATAAAAAATATTTATTTCTATTTGTTTTGTATGCTTAAAATACATTTATATGTAAATATGTATTTATACAAGTGATTTATCATAAGTAAATATAATAAAATATGCATATATTTAATTATAAATTAAACTACATTGTGAAAAACAATAAAGTTTCAAAACCACAATATCAATATAAATGTAATCCCTAAGAATAAATTGATTCCCCACCAAAAAAGGAAATAAGAACCCCTTAAATGATGCTGAAAATCCATAGAATGCTAAAAAAATTAGGGTACCCTTAAAACACATAAAAACGTTAAGAAACTCTGAAAACCCTAAAACCTCTAAAAACTATGAAAAGACCATAAGTAGTAAAATCAAAACTCATGAAATCATCTTTGATATGATATGTGGTACAAGCTGAAGGGACATATGGATCGGAAGTTATAACCATTTGAATTTTAAGAAACTGGAGTCGGTGATAAAAAAACTCATTTTTTGGGGGTTAAAAAACTATACAAAGCTCTTTGAAGTTAGTCTTATACCCTCTATGGAATAGAGCTCATTGTAGGATTCGATTTGATATGTGGTAGAGCCCAAACGGACACCCGGATCAAAAGTTATGGTTGTTTGAAGTTCAAGTTCGATTTATGACTTTTTTGAAACTGTAATATATTTTATTCCTTTTATTATCGTATGATTTAAATCTCATGTGGTTTTATCTCATTTCATAAGATTTTATTTTACTAGTTTTGGAGCTGAAATGGACTGCCAGATGAGAAGTTATGGTCATTTAATACCAAAGTCTTCTTTTCAGCTTTTTGTAGATTTGTTTTAAGGTTCATGTTATTATTAACTAATAATTATAAATATTTATTAATTAAAATATAATAATTAATTAAAATTATAAATAATAAACTATATTGAAGAGTGAATAGTAAATAATAAATCATAAATCATAAATTATAAATAAATATTTTTTAAAAAAATATTTAATTTAGCGGCGGTTTTTTTTAAAAGTCATTATTTCCCAGTGATTTTTTAAAAACCCACGGCTAAAAAATTAGATTTATTTTTGAAAAAAAAATGTAAAAAAATTAAAAAAAAAATTTAAAAACATTTAAAGGCGTTTTTAACAACCATCAAGAAATGCCATTTTTTGTAGTGCTTGGTGAATAAACTTGGTAATTTTTATGACACCTCGTTGATAAACCTTGGTGATATTCTTATGAATGAATCAATTAAATGTTGTGTCTATATTTCTATGTTATGTTTCATGTTATTTTTACTATAATATCTCTCTTTTTACTTTTCTCATACCTTTATGATATTATTCATGTTCTTATCGATAATTCTCATGATCACTTGTAAATTGTTTCCCTTGTTTTCCCTTAATGGGCCTTATGCTCACCCTTTCCTTTGATGTTTGTCTCCAGGTTAGGAGATGCAATAATTTTACATAGGGTGAACCAAAGAAGAATCCATTCAAGTGTATTAAATGAATGTTTTATGTTTTCTTGTATTATGTATCATTTTTTAAGAACCTAAACTTTAAAAGATCCTTTGTTTGTACAATGTAATGTAAAGTTATGTAATAAAAAGGTGGGATGCCATAGTTGGTATCAAAGGACAGTTTAGTTATTTTTTAGAAATTAGGATTCGAAAACATTAGGAATAACCCTAGGGACAATTTTAAATATAGAAAAACATCCTGTTATTATAGTGAATTATTAAGTAAGTGGTTTCCGAGAAAAGAAATCCCTATCTAGATATGAATAAATGGATGTGGTTCTGACACATATGTACCTAGGGGTAAAAACTCTTACAAGGTGCATCAAATCTAACTTGGAAAAACATGGTACATGATAATGGTCCTTAATGTGCACCTGGTTTGACTCTCCTGGGGGATATTTTTGGTTAATCACAAGCTTTTTATGAACCATTATAAAGGATTTATAGAAAATGTAATTGTTGTTAAAGAATAACATATTTAAGAATGATGTTTTAAGACATAAAATTCCTTTAGAATTATAAGATTATTAAATGAAACATGTTTCTCACTAAAGTTTTCTTCTTTTAGAAAATGGATGGAAATATGAGAAACCACATAAATGGTTAGCACAATAGACCAAGCACTGATGACTTTCCGATGGAATCTATAATAGAAAACTTCATGAGAATGATGAATCAATTGAATCGAGTTATGATCATTAACTTGAATCAAGATGAGGGATTTGATTCACCTCGAAGGTAAAAAAATTATGTTGAGTCCTTTATGCATCAATAACCACCTTCTTTCAGTGGATCTACTGACCCGTTGATTTTTTAAAAATGTTTAAGCTCTATAGAAAAAATATTTTCTATACTCCATTGTTCGGAACAAGAGAAAGTCACCCTGGCTATGTACCACTTAGAGGGAGAAGTTGATCAGTGGTGGAAACTAGTTAAAAACATGAATCCAAGAGGGGAGATTGATGAAATGGAGTAGGAAGAGTTCAAGGGAACCTTTTTCAAAAAATATTTCCCTCATTCAATGAGAATAAAAATGGAGAAGTAATTATTAGAACTAAAGCAGATGAAAAATGAATTTGTGGGAAGCTATGAGATGAACATCACAAGACTTTATCGTTACACCTCTATCTTTGTCATGGATCCTAAAGGGATGGTTGGTAGATTCTTCAGTGGACTAAGACCCCATCTATGGAATAATGTATCCAATAAAGACTATAAAAACTATGATGATATCGTGAGGAGTACTATGAAAGTTGAAATAGAGTTCGAAGAGATGCAATGGTCCCATAGATCGAATGAAAAGAAGATATCTTCGGAGCCAAATATTGGGAGGATCTTTGATCAAGGAAGGGGAAATCAAGTGCAACTTCCCATGTGAAATAAATATGGTAAGTGTTGGACTCCTCGTGTTTTAATGCTCACAAATCATGTTAATCATGTTTAACATATCACAAATCATGTTTGGAGATTGTTGGACTTCTCATGTTTTAATGCTCACAAATCATGTTACTCATGTTTAACATATCACAAATCATGTTTGGAGGTTTTTGGAATCCTCATGTTTTAATGTTCACAAATCATGTTACTCATGTTTAACATATCACAAATCATGTTTGGATATTTTTAGTTTCCTTATGGTTTAATGCTTACAACTCATGGTCTAAACTCTCACAAGATCCTGATTTAGAATCTCACAAATCATGTTTGGATATTTTAAACTATGTTTGATCTTGTTCTATTATGTTTTATTATACTAATTCTTAAGTCTAATCCATTTCTGTGAGTATTTATTCTTAAAAAAAAGTACAGATATTTTCCTAAGTATGAGACACTACTTATATGATCATTGTCTCACCTTTGGTGTGAAAAATTGGCTAAGTCCCAGACACCTTAACCCTAACATCGTAACTCAGATACCGTGACCATGCTACCAGTTCTATATTTTCACAAAGTCTATGACACCGTAAGATTGATACCAATTCTGAATTTTCGTAACCATTTCCTTGCTAACATTTCCAAGACACCATAACAAGACACCATTAATAATTTTGACAAAGGACAGGACACCATTAACTGAGACACTGCTTATCTGACACCGTAGTATCACTGATTCGAGAATTTGCAGAGTACCAGACACCACAATTGTGATACCGGTTTTAGATCTCAATGTGTCAATGGTACCATGACTGTCTCACCGTGACAATGGCATTGTGATTGTCTCACTGCAACTATGACACCATTCCATACTTAACCATTTTTCTATTTTTTCCAATTTAATTTAAAATTTATTTATAACTGTCATATTTGATTCATTTAATGACAATGACATAATTAGTGTTTTTTTAGACATGTCATCTGACAGTACGAGGTATGAGGTGTATAAATTGTGCTTCCTTTCAGATCCAACACATACACCTGAAATAAAAAAGAAAATCATGGTACTAGAGCAACAAAAAATCAGAGGATAAGAAGTTGAATGAATGAGAAGTATAGTAGAACACATACACTGAAGAACATACGAAGAACTCTCGATTCCTGGTGGTTGAACTGTTGTGGATCAGAACCTCAAACATCCTCGCAATAACAACTCTAATAAGAACAAGAGCTACAAAATCACATCTCATTGAACTGGAAACCAGAACACGAGACCCATGATACTCTGTTTTTACAAGAGGACTCTAAAATCATATATGCTAAATCCTAAAAGTCCAGAGCTTCATAGAACAACACTCAGATCATTTATAATCCTTTCTCTTTATCTTTTATCTACTGTGTATTATTTTCATTACTTGTCGAGCAGGGTGTGTGTCTGTATTAAAACACACTATGTATCCTACATTAAACTATAGGATACAATATATCCTCACTCAAATATCTTTCTACACTCTATTTCACCCATGTATAACTATAGAAGAGGTCATATGTGACTTGGTTGTTAGTTTTCCCACGTATAATAGTGGAAGAGGTCTTGTGACCTGGACAGTTCTGTGTACTGTTGTTAACCCCGATCTAGGGTGTGGATCAAAGATTTATATGTATATATATTTCTTGGTGGTTGGTGATCACAAAGTGGGGTGGATTAGGTCTCATCTTGAGACTGAACCACTTTATTTTTCTATTGTGTCTTTCAATTTAGTTTTTCTCTATTTTAACTAATATTTCAAAAAACTAAATTTCACTTTGATAGTTAGTCTTGTATAGTATTTATAAGTGTTTTTATTTATTATAATAGTTTAAAAAGTTGTATCAATATCTGATATTGATATTACTAAGAATTAATCAATATTATGAGAAGCTATTTGAATATTCAAACTATTATAATTTTATTACCTTGATTAACTGGCCTGTTTTATTTTAATTTGGGGGAATCTTTTAAATAAACTTTTTAATAGAAATTTTTATAGGAACTCAATTCAACCCCCTCTTGAGTTTCCTACTCCAACCAACATTTGGTATCATAGGGGTTTTTAAAATAACTATTCTCAAAATTTTAATCTATTTAAAATATTTTTCAACAGTGATTTTAGTTGTGTATTTTAAAGAACTTTAAATTTATGTTAGTTATAAATTTATAGTTCTTTAAAAGTATATTTATTTATCATGGATAATATATTAGAAGGTGTTTCTACCAACAAACCTTCATTATTTAATGGAACAAATTATTCACATTGGAAAATTAAAATGAAAATTCACTTAAAAGTATAGGTTTTGAGATTTGGTCTTACATTATAGATGAATATAAGATTACTAATAATGATAAGAACACTTGGAATGACCCAACTAAGGGTGATTATAATAATAATTGCAAAGACATGAATGAATTATACTGTTCTTTAAGATATGAAGAGTTTAACATAATTTCTACATGTAAAATAGCTCATGAAATTTGGGATACTTTATCTGTTTCACATGAAGGAACCTCTAGTGTTAAGGAAATGAGACTTAACAAATATACTAGTAAATATGATAACTTTAAAATGAAGCCTGATTAGCCTATTTCTGTCATGTATCTCAGGTTTAATGAAATTTTGAATACAATTATCTCTCTGGGAAGAGATGTTATAGACAAGGAGAAAATCATGAGAATACTCAGATGCTTACCAGATAGATGGAGAGGGGCCTTTATCTCAATTAGAAAACCTTTTTATATTAGTAAGCTACTGGTAAAGGAGCTGATAGGAAAGTTGATGATGTATGAGTAAGAATTAAAATTCAACAAGGAAGAGTAAGATAAACCAAAGAGAAATTCAATGGCCCTCAAAACCACTACTTCCAAAACTAAAGAAAAGGAAAAGGAGAAATTACAAGCCCCTATAGAAAGTTCAAGTAGTGAATAATCATCACCAGATAGTGATGAGGAAATGGCTCAATTAGCTAGATAATTTAAGAAATTTTATAGAAGATAATTTTTTTTAGAAATCCCAACTTCAAAATAAGATATGATCATAAGGGAAACTAGAATAAGGATTTGAAAAGAAGTGAAAAATCTGATGAAATAGTATGTTATGAATGTAAGATAAAAGGACATGTAAAGGCTGATTGTCCTAAGCTAAAATATAAGAATAGGTATGAGGAAAAAGATAAAAGGTATAAAAGTCCATGAAGGCAACATGGAGTGCTTCTGAGGACAGTTCAAGTGACTTGGAGTCTTCACATGACGAAAATAATAACAAATCCAATATGTTTTTTATGACAAAAATGTCTGAGGTAATCCATGAGTATCCTATACATAACTTTTATTATTCTAGAGATGAATCTAATAATGAGGAAAATATGACTTGTGAATAATTATTCAAATACTGTGATATTCTTGAAGACACTTGTAATGAGATAAAAGGTAAATATAAACCTTTAAAGAAACAGCATGCCTTGACTACCACTGTTAAATCTGAACTTATTGTGGAGAAAGAGAAAAATATTCAATTACTCAAAGAAAACAATGAACTTAAGTTATCTAATTATCAATTGAAAAAGGACCTAGATAAATTTACCAATGGGAAAAATACTCTTACACATATGATCGGTAAAAAAGTTTCCCCTAGATACACTATTGGTATATGATATCAACCTGGGAAAAGAAATATCACCAAAAACAAGTTTGTAACTAAATTTGGAAAATCTATTTTTATACCTAAAAATGAAAATTATGCTACTAGTTCTAGTTCTGGAAAATATTTTACTACCTCTAGTTTTTTTGGACCAAATAAAGTCTATTTTCAAATATGTTACATAATTCTTATTAGAAACCCATGAAGTAGATGTGGGTTCCTAAAGAACTGATTACTAATGTTACTGGACCCAAACAAATCTGGGTACCAAAATCTATTTTTGTTTGATTATTGTGTAGGAAAGATGTTTGAAGAGATCCTGTAAAATCTTATAGTACTTAGAAAGTGGATGTTAAAGACAAATGATAGGATATTACTCATGATTCAAAAATTTAATAAAGATTTTTGGTGGGCATGGCACCTTTGGTGGCAATGCTAAAGGAAAAATAATTGGATTAGGACAGATCAGTAAATTTAACTCAGTTTTAATTTATAAAGTACTTCTTGTTGATGGATTGATATATAAACATCTTAGTATTTCACAACTATGTGATGATGGATTTCATGTTAAATTTGAAAATGATGCTTGAAATTTTTGTAACTCTAAAAATGAACTAATAGTTTCTGCTCTTAGAAATTAAAATATTTATGTTGTTAACTTAGATTATTTAGTCTCTCAAAATGTTTCATGCTTAAGTGTATTTCAAAAAGAGACTTTGATTTGGCATAGAATACTAGGACATTTTAATACACACACTCTTAGAAAGATTTCTAGGAAATTTTTAGTCAAGGACCTACCCAAACTTGAGTTTCCAAATGATAAAGTCTAAAATCCTTGTCAAAAGGGTAAATAGCACAAAATATCTTTCAAACCAAAGAAATAAGTTTCAACTTCTCAACCTCTCAAGTTGGTTCACATAGATTTGTTTGGACTATCTAGAGTTTCTAGTTTAAATGGGAAGCCCTATGTTTATGTTCTTGTAGATGACTATTCTAGGTATACTTGGACCTTCTTCTTAGCTTGAAAAAGTGAAGCCTGCTCTCATTTTACCAAGTATTCTAGGACTGTAGAAAATCTTAGCGGACTTGGGATAAAATCTCTAAGAAGTGACCATGGACATGAGTTTTAAAACCAAGATTTTGAATCCTTTTTCTCACAAAATGGTTGTAGTCATAACTTCTCTACCCCTAGGACGCCTCAAAAAATGGAGTTGTAGAAAGAAGAAATAGAACTTTAAAAGAAATTGCTAGAACCATGCTTAGTGATTATGACTTACCTATTTACTTTTGGGCAGAAACCGTCAATACATCATGCTATATTATTAACAGAGTGTTAATTAGACTAATTCTTAAAATAAATCCCTATGAGTTGTGGAACAATAAAAAACCCAATTTTAATTACTTCAAAGTATTTGATTGAAAATTATATATTCTTAATAATAAGGATAATCTTGATAATTTTTCATCCAAGAGTGGTGAAGGAATTTTTCTAGGATATTAAATATCTAGTAAATCCTATAGAGTCTTTAACAAAATAACCAAATGTGTGGAAGAATCTATGCATGTAAATTTTTTTGAAACATATCCACATGAACCTAAGATCTCCCTAGAGAATCTTGAGGATTATATGTCAAATATGGACATTGATGATAAATTTTCTGACCATCTTATAAAAGAATATGTTAAAACTTCAAGTTATGGAAATTCTCCAGATTCAATCCATATTGAACTTGAACCTGTTGAAGAACCTGAAATTATTATCCCTTATTTTTCTACATTTGTTAAAACTCTTAAGAACCATCCCTTAGATGTTGTTATTAGAGATTTGGATAAAGGAACACAGACTAGAGCTTCTCTTATAAATCAGGTTGAACATCAAGATTTCTTGTCACAACTTGAACCTAAAAACATCAACGATGCTATCAATGATGAATTTTGAGTGATGGCCATGAAAGAGGATCTAAATCAGTTTTAAAGGAATAAAGTTTGGAAAATTTTGTATAGACCCAAAGACACCTTGACCATAGGCACTAAATGGGTGTTCATGAAAAAAGTAGATGAAGATGGTAACATATTTAGAAACAAATCTAGATTGGTTTCACAAGGTTATAGTCAAGAATAAGGAATTGACTATGAAGAAACCATTGCACCAGTACCTAGACTTGAATACATTATAATCTTTCTTTCATATGAAACACATATAAATTTAAAACTTTATAAAATGGATGTCAATAGTGTATTCCTAAATGGTTATATAGTTGAGGACATTTTTGTTGAACAACCCCCTGGTTTTACAAACCCTCACTTGTAGGATTGAAATATGAATGTAGATGTTCAATTACAAGATGGGGTGAATTGTAAGTTTAAAAACTTTCATTTTTAACCTTACGGAAAACTATGTTTAACAAAGTTAAAAAAGGTAAATTCACAAGACCTATTTTAGTTCTACAAACTTTCTAGGTTCGGAAAATATGGTTCTGAAAATAAAAATTAAGAAAAGTTTAAAAGGAAAAGATTCTACCTTAAATCATATAGAATCTTACTTATTAGAGTGTACAAAAGTAAAAGAAAGTATACAAAAGTTATACTTTCTTCCTTTATCAAAATACAGTGGAAATAAAATTGAAACAAAACAAGTAACAAGTATGAAATCTTTTAACCCAAAGAGTAGGGTATCAAACAACCTTGGATAAATGTCCCTTAGTGTATACTTTCAAGAAAGTCTATCTTACCCACACTAGGGTAAACCCTTGATAGGAATATCATAATTTTTCTTACTATCCCAGCAATCCCTCGAGCTTTAAGGTAGTAGGCACCTATGTCTTCCTATCCCCAGAAGTCCTCGAACTTTAAGGTAGTCGGTACCTCTGTCTTCATATCCATGGAATCCCTCGATTGATCACAACAACAATCGGATTCTCACAAGGCAATATGAATAAGATGTTCAGTACGCACAAGGAATGAGAGTTTCTATCTCTATAAATCACTTCAAAGTCATGCAATCTCTAGAGTGATGGAATGGTTATGAGCTCGTTCAAATGATCTCCTATTTATAGGCAATTATCCAATGGTCAGCTCCCTCCTCCAATGGTCATATCTTTCCTTGAATCTTGGAGGGACCTATATACATGTCACTCAACCAATGGTTTGTTAGAAACAGATTGTACGACGTCGTTTCAAAACAATAACAAGTGTAGGAAAAATAAGGTTGCTTAACCAAAAAAAAATTTGGAGTCTAAGGAAAAAATAAATTTTGTAGTCTAAACAAATAAAAATTTGGAGACTATAAATAATGGATATTCAGATTCTATTTTTCAAGAAATTCAGAACCTGAATTCTATATATTTCTTAGTCTGAATTCCAATGAATTCAGATTCTGAATTCTGAAGAATTCAGAGTCTAAATTCTGAGGAATTAGATGTCTAAATTCTAAGTAATTTATATTCTGTATTCTGAGGAATTCAGTGTCATATAGAGTCTGAATTCTGTGGAATTCGGAGTCTGAATTCTGAGGAATTCGGAGTCTGAATTATGAGGAATTTAGAGTCTGAATTCTGAGGAATTCAGAGTCTGAATTTCAAAGAATTTAGAGTCTAAATTTTAGATAATTCAGAGTCTAAATTTTAGAGAATTCAGAGTTTCATTTTCAGAAAATTTGGAGTTTGAATTTTAGAGAATTCAGAGTCTTATTTTTAGAGAATTCAAAGTCTGAATTTCAGAGAATTCGAAGACTGATTATCAGAGAATTCGGAGTCTGAATTTCAGAGAATTTGGAGTCTTATTTTCAAAGAATTTGGATTCTTAATTTCATAGAATTCGGAGTCTGATTTTCAGAGAATTCGGAGTCTAAAAACAGAATACTCTATAACCAAAGATTTACAAGTTTCTGAGGTTTTAGACGAGAAACCTATTTTTAGACTTATAAATAAAATGAGTTAGATTTAGAGAAACTATAAAAATAATAATGAAAACATAGTTAAGGATAAAATTTCCTTAGGGAAGGAAAATTTTACTTATTAAGATAATTCTTAGAGAAAATATATTTTGCGTTAACATAGAGTGTTTGTGATTTTCAAAACATAGAGGAATGGAAAATTTATAAGGAAACCTTATTGACTCAAAAATATCCTCCTTTTTGGAAAGCACAGACGTCCTTAAGAAAAATAATATAAGGACTTAGAATTTTTCTTTATGGAATTGAAAATTAAAAAAAAACTTATCTCCTTTTACATATGGATCATAGTGAATATGACTAACTCCCCCTTAGGTTTTTAAATCCCTAAGGATCATATTCTTGATTTCATGAATGAGATTTTAAATTTTTTGCATATGAAAATCTTCGTTGATAAGAACTTCCCCTTAGATAAACCCCCCTTAATTAGGGAAATATCTTCTTTACTTGGTATTGTTTTTATCATTCCTTTCTCCCCCTTTGTGATTTTTAAAAAGGAATAAAGGGAATGGAAAAAATTTGGTACCTGAAATATTAGTACTAAAAAACAAAATATATAAAGAGCAACCAAAATGTCATTATGATTGAAAGAATTTGTACAAAGAAGAAAATACAAAAAAAGATCAGATTGGTAAAAATTATCCTTCTTCCTCCTTCAGCATTAGTTTCTTCACAATGTTTTTGAGCTTCTTAAGCTCCTTATGATCTTCTTCAACATGCTTGAGTAGCTGGTCCTGATCTTTATTTTTCTTCTCTAAGGCTTTGATCTTTTCTTCCTGAGCCTTAAGAATATCTGCCTGAGCCTTCAAAAGATATTCTTTCATAGAAATCTTTTCTTAAAACTCTATTCTGATATCCCTTTCCCTCTACCAATTCATAGCCACTAAATTAAGATTACCATTCAGATCCTTGACTTTTTTCTTCTGAGTTTTCTGTTCGAGGCTTAGCTTTTCCTCAAAACTTTTAGTAAGATCTTTGAATTTCCCATGTTCGGTGTCAAAATAATCCTTCACACTATCTTGAAAATCATCAAGGATTCTCATCTCTTTAATTTTATTCTTTGACCACTTGGTGATTTCCTTGCATGAACTACTATGAGCATCATACCTGATATAAAAGGATTTGAAATCTGCCTCGAGTCTGACAAACTTATCTATAAGCATGGAAACTGAATCTGATTTCTGATTAATCAAATGTTGAATCATCTGGAACCTTGATTCTATACTAGAAAACAAGAGAATGGTATCAACTAACTTCTTCAAAGATTTTACCACAAAATCATGCCCCAGAGAGGACGATTCCGAATCAGACTGTTTGGTTGGTGTGGATTATTTCTATATCTCTTCAACTTTTCTCTTTTATGATCCATCGACATATATTTTTTCTAAAACTGCTTTCCTAGGTGTATCAACCAACACTTTCTTTCCCTTATCATCTCTCAGAATGTTGTCTTCTACTTTGGGTGGTGCATGTTCACTATCTGGTAATAGAACAATCTTGTCTTCCTCAAGATTTTCTTTCTCAGCATCTGCTACAAGATCCTATTGTTGAATGAAGTCATGGTTGATACTATTTTCTTCAAATGGTTTATTTACTTCTTAATGACCCTTTTCTTCCTTTCCAGGAGTATAAAGCTTTGAAGATTCAGCTTTAGAAGTTCGGATTGAAAAATTTTCAGAAGGACTCTCATTCTCATGATAATCGTCAACTTGTTTTATTGTGCCATCTGTATCATCACTTCCTTCTTCTTCTTATTCTTCTTAGACTTCTTCATCCTGAACTATTTCTTCCTCTTGTTCTAGTTCTGGAATCAACATCTTCTTCCTGGAGTCACAGGAAGTGATTCTTGCAAAAACGATTCTGGTACTCGAATTTGTTCAGAGGCTTTCTCAGTAGCCTTGAGAAGGGATTGAACAATTTTAGCCTCCGACATCTTCTTCCTCTACTTCTTTTCTTTCTCTTACTTCTCAAGATCCTCAAGAGCCATCAATTTTAAATATTTTACCTCGGTAGGGTCCAATACAAAACTAGGCTCCCCTTCCTATTATTTTTGTCTTCTCTCCATTTGGAAACCACTTCATTTGGATAAGACTTTTGCTTCTTTGGTTTCGGAGCTGCGGATTGAGTTTCCTGAATAGCAAGAATTTTTCTTTCTCTTCTGGTTCCTTTGCCTTCCTCTTCCTTCCACCCTTCTTAGAAGTCTCAACCACTTCTAGTTTATTTGATAAGGCTTCTATTTCTTCTTCAGATAACTCATAAAATTCTCCAGAATCATTAGAGAATCCAGTCTTCATCCTTCTCATAGTATCATCGCTAAGAAACATTACCTTGTAATTTCTTGTCTTAGAACTGCATGGGATTTTGAATGATTCTAGACAAAGAACTATGATTTTGTAAAGAGTATCCAGATACATAATGATTTGAGATTTGAGAGTTCCATTTTTGATGTTCATGATTGTAATAAATATATACTTCACCAGATTTATCTTCCTGAGGTTCACCAGAAAATCCAAAATATAGATGTCACTTTTCTTCAGGGTGTCCTTATCCCCTTTTCTCGGAATGACAAAACCTTGAACCCATAACTCAAGAATCAAGAGGTTTGTGGAGATATTAATAATCTTCAGATTCTTTACCAATTAAAGACCAAGGCACTCTAAATCCTTTTCCTTATCAAACGAACCTGATACATCTGGTAGCATATGGGTACAGAATTCAGCTTCACCTTCATATAGAATTCCAATCATATTGGTAACCTTACTATAGGAAAGGGAGTAGGTCTTTCCATAGCTATTGAAAGAAAACTTGTCTCTCCCTCCTTCATTGAAGAAACTTATTGACTCATAGAATTCAACCAACAACTCTGGATAAATCAAATCTTGTTCCTTTGGTTTGGATACAAATAGGCTCTCCCAACCGTTCAGCTTGATATTACTTGAAATAATAGAATAATATTTAGAAAATAATTTCATATCAACTAACCTTTCTATTTATATCTTCCATTTAGATATTTCCTTTACTAACAACATTTCTTTCTGAGGATAAGCTTCCACAGACATTTGAAATAGAGGAAAACTTGAAGATTCAGAATGGCCTTAAGTAGACTAGCAGGGCTTAGCACCCCAAATATTTGAAGACCGGTTTGGGACAGCCTTCAGGGGGTCCTTATATATGCGTTTGAGGTGACGGTTCATCTTCTTTGATTGATCCAATGGTTGAAATACTCTTGATCATATCTGACGTTTGAGATGATATCTGAAGAAATAATTTGGTAGGTTCTGATATTTTGAGGTTTTTAAGATAAAAAATTGGATTTAAGGAAAAATGATTCTAAAAAATTTTCTAAAACAAGATAAAAACACCAACATGTAAAAAGATGATTATGAAAATTTAAGAAAGTAAACATACCTTCCAGATTGCTAGGAAAATAATCTGTAATAAGAAAAATTATTCTTGAAGAACTTTAGATTCTGGAAAAACATTCATATGTAAGGAAAATTTTCTTAAGGAAATTTTTTAGAGTGAATTTTATTACAAAAATTTTTATTAAGAAAATTTTGATTACAAAAATTCTGAATTTTTTTTGCTAACAAGAAAATGTACACCCCCTATGAAAAGGATTTTCTTACTGTAAGAAGATAGGTTTCAACAAGAAGTTAATATAGAAGATTACCTTATGGTTATCATTCCTAACTTCTGTTTAATGTATTAAAATCTATCATAGGGTAAAGATTTTGTGAAAATATCCGCAAGTTTATCTTGCGTTCCGATGAATTGAAGATTAATATCTCCTTTTTGTGTGTGATCCCTAAGAAAGTGATGTCTAATATCTAGGTGTTTTTCATGTGGGTGATATGTAGGGTTTTTACTTAGGGAAATGGCACTAGTGTTATCACACAATATTTTTGTTTTGGTAAAACTCATGTTATAGTCTATGAATGTGTGTTGCATCCACAACACTTGAGCACAACAACTTCCAGCTGCTACATATTCAGATTCAGCAGTGGAAAGTGCTACTGAGTGTTTATTTTTGCATGAAAAAGAAAATAATGAATCTTCTAAGAAATGATAAGTTCTATATGTACTTTTCCTATCCATTCTACATCCACCAAATTTATAATCGGAAAAACTTTTTAAAACAAAATCATTTCTAGAATTATAAAAGAGTCCTAAATCCATGGTTCCCTTTAAATAGAGAAAAAATACTTTCACTACCTTTAAATGAGATTAATTAGGATTGGATTGATATCTTGCAAATAATAATACTGAAAACATTAAGTCTGGACGACTATCTTTCAAGTATAATAAACTTTATATCATACCTCTAAATGATGTTTGATCGACTGGTTTCCCAACTTCATCAAGATCAAGTGAATTTGAGGTACTAATGGGAGTACTTATACTCTTAGTGTTATCAAATCCATAATTTCTAAGAGGATATTTAATATACTTGTATTGAGATATATAAGTTACTTCTGGTTTTTGAGAAATTTGAAAACCTAGGAAAAATGTTAACTCACCCATCATACTCATTTCAGACTCATATTTCATTATATTCTCAAATGAATCGGTTAAATATTGATGAGTTGAACCAAATATAATGTCATCAATATAAATTTTAACAATTAAAAAAATTCTTATCTTTCTTTATAAAAAGTTTTGGATCATCATTTCCCTTAATATAGTTGTTTTGTAACAAAAATCTTGTAAGTATATCATACCAAGATTGAGGGGATTGTTTAAGTCTATACAAAGATTTGGTAAGTTTGAAAACATGTTCAGGATGTTTTATGTCTTCAAAACCAGGAGGTTTTTCAAAAAAAAACTTCATGTTGAACATATCCATTGAGGAAAGAACATTTTACATCCATTTGAAAAAGTTTGAAATTGAAGAATGCTGCAAAGGAAAGTAAAATACAAATAGATTCAAGTCTAGCTACTAGAGAATAGGTTTCTTCATAGTCTATTCCTTCTTGTTGATTATAGCCTTTAGTAACTAATCTAGCCTTATTTATTATAATGATTCTATTTTCATTAAACTTATTTCTGAAGACCCATTTTACTCCAATAACAGAAGTTTCTATAGGTCTTTCAACCAAGGTCCAGACTTTATTCCTTTCGAATTCATTTTGATCATCCTGTATGGATTTTATCCAATCATCATCACCTAAAACTTCATCAATGATTTTTTGTTCTAATTGGAAAAGGAATTCTAAATGTTATACTTCATTTATTAAGGAACTTCTAGTCTTTACAGGTTGATTTACATCACCAATGATACTATCACTGGGATAATTCATAAGAAACAATTGATTTTAGTTTTTTAAAACCTGTTCATCAACATATGATAGGAAATATTATAGGGTAAATACTTCAGAAATATTTTCTTGAACATTTTCCTTTTTAGAAGGATCTTCTATCAAGAGTTGATAATCAGTTTTTGAAAACACATCTGAATATATAGGTTAGGTTTGTTTAAATACAAAAGGATCAGTTTCATCAAATTTAACATGTACTATTTCTTCAACAGTATAAGTATTTTTATTAAAAACTCTGTAATACTTAGAAGTTGTGGAGTAGCCTAAGAAAATTCCTTCATCATATTTGGGTGCGAATTTATGTAAATTATCTTTAGTATTCAGAATGAATACTTTGCAACCAAATACTTTGAAGTAGGAAAGTCTAGGATTTCTACCATTCCACAATCCGTAAGGGGTTTTGTTAAGAAAAGGTCTAATCAAAACTTGATTTATATTATAACAAGCAATAGTTACAACTTCATCCAAAAAATGTTTAGCTATCGAATATTCACTCAATGTGGTTCTAGTTATCTCTTGAAGAATTCGATTTCTTCTTTCAATAACACCATTATGTTGAGGAGTTCTTGAAGCTGAGAAGTTATGACTAATACCTTTTTTACTACAAAAAGTTTCAAAATCAGAATTTTGAAATTCTCCTCCATGGTCACTATGAATAGTTATCAATGGAAGGTTTTTATAATTTTTAACTTGGGCTCTAAAATTTTTAAAATAATAAAAATCTTTATATTTCTTTACTAGAAAATAGACCCACGTAAATCTAGTGTAATAATAAACTAAGACAAATACATAATATTTGCCTCTAATGATTCCAGTTTGTGTGGGTCCAAAATGATCCATATGCACCAACTATAATGCATTAGTAGATGAAACTTCACCGATTGATTTAAAACTTGATTTATATTTCTTTCCATATTGACAAGGATTACAAACTTTTGAAGAATCAAACCTAAGATTCGATAGATCCTTAACAACTCTTTTCTTTGAGAGTTTACATTGGTTCCTAAGGTTAAAATGTCATAACCTTCTATTCCATAACCAAGATTGATCTTCCATTACACTAAGACAAGGTAGATCTTGGCTCCTAAGGTCTTCTAAGTTTAGTGTGTATACATTATCTTTCTTATGGGAATAAAGAATAAACTCTTCCTTGGAATTGTGTACTAAGCACTTATCATTCCTAAAATTCACAAGGTAACCTTCATCACATAGCTAACTTATGATAATGAGGTTATGCTTAATACCCTTAACAAATAAAACATTTGAAATAAAAGTTTTTCCAAAAGTAACAATGTTACTTATACCAATAATTTCCCCCTGAGCATTATCTATAAAATTTACTTTTCCTCCTTTAGCCAAAAAAACATTTTTATTGTATTTTCAAAAGAGTCGCAACACAGAATGACCGCAAAAAGACCATAAACAAAGAGGGTCAAGGTGTTCTGAAGTAGTGAAGGCCAAGGGAATCTATGCGGACAAGGTTGACACCCTCCCGGGGGAAGGATCTAAGATTAGAAAAGAAAGATAGGTGAACCCCTTGAGCTGCCTTGGATGCTAAAAAGTCAGCCATAAAATTCCCTTCGCACCATGTATGACATACCTCTGTGCTGCTTCTCAAAAGCCCCTTGCATTGCCGAATGGTGTAGACAATACCCCATGGGATGGGCCCGATACCACACAGAGCATTGTACACGATAAGTGAGTCTGTTTCCATAGCCGCGATATGGACATTATTTTTCTTGCATAAGAGTAAACCAGTTAACATCATCGAGGCTTCAGCTTGAAGGGCTTCCCCACTGACAAGAGTGCCGCAAAAATCCAGAGTCACTGATCCCCTTGGGTCCTGGATCACCCCCCGCCTCACATCATGCCCATGATGCATGAGCCGTCCGTGTTCATTTTGAGGCGGGAATGATGGGGAAACCAGCATACCCATCTTCCCTACCTGCTATATTGGTCATTGCTGGGAGAAAAGGTTGCAGCGAGAAGGGGTCTGATGGAGAGCGCATCCTGACATGCATGACACAGCCGGACCAGATCCGCCATCATGCACCTGGTTTTGAAGATGAGACCCGCAAGGGATCCCAGGATATCCTTATGGAAGGCCTCATTGTGTTCCTTCCAGATCCCCCAGCAACCCACCATCAAGAGGATAGCCCTAACAGCCCTTTCCGAACCAATATTATTCGTTCCCTTAAACCACTACTGGAGAAAGACAGAGCACGGTTCCCCTCGAGATCTTCTACCCACAAATCCTTCGAACTCTTGCCACACTAAATTTTCCCAGTCAATTCCAATTAATAGATGATCAATAGTTTCAGTCTGTGCCACCCTACAACATAGGCATTTGGAGGCCAGATTCACTCCCAAGCGTTGGATATTGTCCTCTGTAGGAAGTGCTTTGTTCCGAATTCTCCAAATGAGAAAATTTAACTTCTTTGGGATCTATCTCATCCATAGAACTTCTCCCCAGATTTCATGGCCTTGGTTCGAAGAAATCATTCTGATATAGTCTTTGGCTGCGAGGACACCCGAGGAAGACCCTGAAAAAACACACTTGTTCGGCTCCGAGCTAAGCACAATATTTTCAAATTTATCCCGCTATTCCTCATCCAGAATAGCGTGCATGAGTCGTGGGAAATCACTGTCTTGGAAAAAAGTAATGTCAAGGAATGGACAACTAGGGAATCCAAGTTTGAAACCAACCCAGTTATGTTTCCAAAAATTAATATCACCTCTACCCACAATCCAGTGAGAAATATCCTGAAGAGATGCCAAATAAGGTTGGATCAGTCGCCCCACAGTAGACAACCTGCCTCTTCCCTTGTCCAGGTTACTACCATACCTGTCTTGCATAAACTTTCACCAACATGATCTCCCTTCAAGGACCTCCCATGCAAGTTTATCTTGGAGACCCTACATCGTGGTAGATATGCTCCTCACATTGATCCCACCTTCTGACAGAGGTCTGGAAATCCTGCTCCATGCCTCCCAATGATGTTTTCCCTCGAACTGTGCATCCCAAAGAAAAGAAGCCATAATATTCTCCAATCGGGAAACGACCCCTTTCGGAACCTTAGTAGAGGAGAGGACATGCATCAGTATAGATGAGAGCACACTATTTATTAAAGTTATTCTGCCTCCAAAAGACAGAAACTTATTCTTCCAATTTAGGATTTTCCCTGTGATTTTATCAATCATCTTGTCAAAATGATGAATGCAGATTTTCCCAGGCGAGACCAGGGCACCCAGGTATCCATTGGAAAGACCCCTCTTTTCATTTCCAAAATACTTTGGAGGGACTCCACTCTTCTAGTCGAGCACCTGTTAGGGATAAAGATGTTACTTTTATCCCTATTGATCACTTGTCCACTCCATTTTCAATAGTCCTCTAGGACCCCATTGATCCCCTTGATGGACCTATTACTGCCATTCAGAAAGATCATGGTGTCGTCAGCAAACATAAGATGGGAAAGTACAAAATCGTTGTGCCTGGACCGATAGGGGAGGATGCTGCCCAGCCTGATGTTTTGGTTGATGTGGCGACTAAGGAGGTCTTGGGACAGGATAAAAAGAGTGGGGGAGATGGGGTCACCTTGCCGAAGGCCCCTAACCACTTTAAAGAAACCATATTGCTTCCCCATAAAGGTTGTAGTAATCCAAGAGGAGCTGAAGCACTGAAAAATAAGGTCAGTCACACACACGGAAATCCCCGTGATGGATAGCACATTGATAATGAAGTTCCATTCCAGTCTATCATCAGATTTATTCATGTCAAGATTTAGGGAAATATTGGAACCGAAGGCCCTCTAATTGATATCACTAATCATCTCCTGTGCCAGCCCAATTACCCCCTGAATGGACCTTCCTTTGATGAATCCATGTTGCTCTTCAGAAATCCAGGTGGGAAGGTGGGATGACAATCGTTTATTGAGAATGGAGGCTAAGACTTTGTAGGGGAAGTTGCACATACAGATTGGCCTATACTGCTGAAGGGAAGTGGTATCCTTAACTTCTGGGACAAACACCAACTTTGTGGCATAAGCCACCCGGGGAAGATGACCACCCTTGAAGAAATCATGGATCACCTCCACAAGATCTCTCTTGATCAGATCCCAACAACCCCTGTAGAAAGATCTAGGGAAGCCATCATGGCCGGGTTCATTTTCAGGATTGAGGGACCAAACTGCATCCCAGACCTCCCTCTCTTTCGGGACAGCCTCAAGCATCTCGTTCATTGTCGTTGTAACCGACCGAGGGACTACTTCCAAGAAACCAACACTGTCACTCAGGTACCCTTCAGCCATTCGAGGGTTGGGTCCAGCCAGAATCTCCCATAAAAAATCATTGACCATCTTCCCCACCTCATATCTATCATTAGAGAATGAGTTGTCTTGCTTGAGGGGGTTGGGTCTCTTGGTACACTGTTTCTCATTAATACAAGCATGGAAAAATCTCGTGTTTTGGTCCCCTTCACGCAGCCATTTGACCCTTGACGTCTCACGTGCCACCCTTTCCTGGTGAAGGATCGACTCTACAAAGGAATTTTTTCTACTTTTGAGGTCTTCAAATAGGGAGTCATCCCAATTACATTCCAACCTGGCTTCAATTTATTCAATATCCTTGCAAGATATCTCCATATTTTGCAAGCGAGATGTTTTGCTTTTGGCCCAAGAAAGAAGATTTCCCCTGAGGTGTCAAAGCTTGTTGTGGAGCTTCACCCAAGGGATACCCGACATAGATTTGCACCAAGAGTCCTTGACCACATCCTGAAAGCCAGGCTCCACCAACCATAGGTGGGAAAACCGAGTGGGGCCAATTCCTTCCGGTCTGGGAAGCACGCCAATTCTCAAGGGGGAATGGTCTGACAAGCAGCGTGCAAGATGAGATACTTTGGTATCAGGAAAAGTGGATATAGCATGACAGTTTGCAAGACACCGGTCCAAGCGGCACCAGGTTCAATTCTTTCCTTTCTGATTGTTGCACCATGTGAAGCGATCTCCCTCGAACCCCAAGTCTATAAGACCACTATTCGCCATGAATCCTATAAACTCTTGGCTGGCCTTGCGAGGAAAGGGGCCCTCACCCTTCTTCTCTGATGGATCAGCTATAATGTTGAAGTCACCCCCCACAAACTAGGGGGCGTCACCGGGATTAAAGGAGCCTAGATCATGAAAAAGGGCCTCTCGAGCCTGTGTATCGCACTTTTTATAAACAAAAGAGAATAAGAGATAATGAGATCCATGTGTAATTCTTGTAGTTAGGAACTAATCCAAAGATGCTATCAGGTCCACTGAAATTGAGTGATTCCAGAACATCCATATGTGAGTGTTCTGAGGGTCTACATGCAGGTAGTTTTCTGCCTTAACTCTGTGCACCATAACAGCAATGTTAGATGGGTTTTGTTTCGATTCCAGAACAGCTGAGAGGGAGACTGAATTGCTAGAGAATTTGTTGGCTATGAAGTCAGACTTGACCCGATCTCCAAGGCCCCGGGCATTCCAAAGGAGAAAGGATAACATTAATGGGAACTCCATATAGTTTTGGCCCCAGACACATCTCCATGTGAGATCGGATATAGTACTTCCTTACCTAGTCTGGATTGGGATCTGGTCTGCATGCCATTTCGGCTCAACGGGACTTCAGGGGAGACCGGGCCATTAAGCAAGACCAATTGCAGATTTGTCCTTCTTAATTCAGGAGAGGGGGGGAATCAGTCCATGGATGAGATAAGGGTTTAGGCTCCACCTGTGCAAATTCAGAAATGGGACCACCGGGGGTCTCCTCCACAAGCAACAAGCCACAAGAGCCTAGGTGGGGAGCATTGCAAGTGGCCACCCCAGAATAAGGCCTCCTAGGTTGGGAGATGGGAGAAGGGGTGCCAAGGGAAAACACGAAGGCCCCGCCCTCTTCTGCTGGCTATTAGATGGATCAAGAAAACCAGACTCCAGGGTCAGGATGGGGAAAGAAGTAGCCAGGACCCCCGAGGACTGAGCCTCCAAATCATAGCAGGCCAAGGTAGGAGCAGCAGATGACATCAGAGGATCAGACCCAGGAGACCTCAACTGATGCTCGGACACCATTCCATTAGCGGTGTCAGTTCCCAGAGCCACCAAAGGATGAGTCCCCAAAACATTGCAGACCGGAGGAGAGGCAGGGGTTGAAGCCAGATGATCATGGGATCGCAGTCCGTTCCCCTATCCAATATATGGGAAAGGCTGACGACATTTGCGGCAAAGGGAAAAAGAGTGACCCTGAAAAAAACAATGGGAGCAGTAGAGCGGCAGCGATAGATAGCACAGGAATTGGGACCAGTCCACCAAACCATCCACGCATAGGGAGATCCTCTCGGGGAAGGGGGTGGCAAGGTTCATTTCCACACAGATCCTCGCCTCCGCCACGGCTTCGTGCGAAAGAGTCTGATCACCTACACAGAGGAAAGATCCCACCGAGTCTCCAATGGCGCAAATGAAAGAAATATTCTGGAAAGGAATCAGGAGACTCGGAAGGGAGATCCACACTGACGCCTTGGAAGAGTCCCTCCCCAAGTGAACATCCATCGACCACTAAAACAAGAGGAAGCGCCAGCGACCCACAGAAGATTATTCTTACCAGAAGATTCATACTCTGAGGATTCATTAGAAGAGTCACCACCACTAGCACTCCAGGTGTCATTAGATTTTAAAAATTTATTAGCTTTATCCTTGTAGTAATTCTTTCTATTCCTATCAGAATGATTTTCCTTTCTATCCTTATTCTTAAGCATTGGCCAATATGGCCTAATATGACCTGCTCTCTTGCATTCATAACAAGTGACTTCCTAATATTTCTTGTATTTCCTTTCTTTATTCTTATAACTATACTGAAAGTATTTCTTTCCAACTATCTTGTTCATCCTTCAAGAAATATTAGCTAGTTCATTCTCACTTTGTTCAATTTCACTAGATTCAGATAAAATAGTGACTTTCTTAGACTTGGATCTTATAACCCTATCAGGAGTCTTGACTTTAGTAAGGATATAGTTCCATTTCCATTTTTCTTCTTATTCATATCAGCATCTCTTTTCATTCTTGTCTCATGTTGAAGAAGTTTTCCAAAAGTCTCATCAAGATTAATTCGAGATACTTTCATATTCTCATCAATAGTTGTTCTCTTAGATTCCCATTCATTGGGCATGATATCTATAATCTTGTCCACAAGGGATTCATCATCAATACCTTTTTCACCCATAGATTGTAGGTTGTTAAAAATAGTCATAAACCTTTTTTTCACCTTACATACTGGTTCTCTATAAGGAAATAGAAAACCATGATATTCTTCTCTAAGCATAGCTCTTCTAGTTTCTATAACTTTGGATGTACCAAAATGAGTAACTTCCAATTTCTTCCAAATACGATTTGCATCTTCGTAAGAAGAAATCTAACTATATATATTTCTATTCATGGAACACAACAAAGTATTGCGTACCTTATAGTTTAGTTGATATTCTGACTTTTCTTGATTGGTGAATGTTTTGACTTTCTTATCAGGAATCTTGTAATATCCAGTGAGCATGAAAAAGTTTTCCACTCCGGTATAAATAAAAAAAGTCTTAAAATCATCTCTCCAATACTCACAATCATTCCCATAAAATATAGGTGGTCTAGTTGGATTTAGATTTTCAATCGAGCCAACATTCATTCATGTCATTCTTAAAGAAAATATCTTTCCATAAAAACTTGTTAATAGTAAAAGTTTATAAACAAGTATAAAAATTCCTAATCAAGGAAAAAATTTAGAACAATGAAAACTTGTGCAAGAAAACTTATATGTGAATATAAGTATTTCAGAGACCTACTTGGATACCAATTATAGGATTGAAATATGAATGTAGATGCTCAATTACAAGAGGGGGTGAACTGTAAGTTTAAAACTTTCATTTTTAACATTAAGGAAAACTATGTTTAACAAAGTTAAACAAGGTAAATTCACAAGACCTATTTTAGTTCTACAAACTTTCTAGGTTCCATAAATAAAACTTAAGAAAAGTTTACAAGGAAAAGATTCTACCTTAAAGCGTATAGAATATTACTTATTAGAGTGTAAAAAAGTACAAGAAAGTATATGAAAGTTATACTTTCTTCCTTTTTCAAAATACAGCAGAAATAAACTTGAAACAAAACAAGTAACAAGAATGAAATATTTTAACCCAAAGAGTAGGGTATCCAACAACCTTGGATAAAGGCCCCTTGGTTTATACTTTCAAGAAAGTATGTTTTACCCACACCAGGGTAAGCCCTCGATAGGAATATAAGAATCTGTCTTGCTATCCCAGCAAGCCCTCGAGCTTTAAGGTAGTCGGAACCTCTGTCTTCCTATCCCTAGAAGTCATAGAACTTTAAGGTAGTCGGTACCTCTATCTTTATATCCACGTAATCCCTTGATTGATCACAGTAACAATCAGAGTCACACAAAGTAATTTGAACAAGCTGTTCAGTACGCAAAAGGAATGAGAGTTTCTCTCTCTATAAATCACTTTAGCAACAGGAAATCTCTAGAGTGATGGAACGGTTATGAGCCCGTTCAAATGAGCTCATATTTATGGGAACTTCTCCAATGATCGAATCCCTCCTCCAACAGTAATATTTTTCCTTAAATCTTGGAGGGACCTGTACACGTGTCACTCAACCAACGGTTGGTTAGAAAAAGATTGTACGACATTGTTTCATAACAATAACAAGTGTCGTAAAAATAAGGTTGTTTAACCAAAACTATTTTTTGGAGTCTAAAGAAAAAATAAAGTTCGGATTCTAACCAAATAAACATTTGGAGACTATAAATCATGGATATTCGGATTCTATTTTTCAATAAATTTGGAACCTGAATTCTATAGATTTTGGAGTTTTAATTCCAATGAATTCAGAGTCTGAATTCTGAAGAATTCGTAGTCTGAATTTTGAGTAATTCGGTGTCTGAATTCTAAGGAATTCAGAGTCTATATTCTGAGGAATTCGGAGTCTCAATTTTGAGGAATTCAGAGTCTAAATTATATGGAATTCAGAGTATTAATTATGAGGAATTAAGAGTCTAAATTCTGAGGAATTCAGAGTCTGAATTTCAGAGAATTTATAGTCTGAATTTCAGTGAATTCAGAGTCTGAATTTCAGATAATTTGGAGTCTGGTTTTCAGAGAATTTGGAGTCTGAATTTCAGATAATTTTAAGTCTAATTTTCAAAGAATTCAGAGTCTGAATTTTAGAGAATTCGGAGACTGGTTTTTAGAGAATTCTGAGTCTGGATTTCAGAGAATTCAGAGTCTTATTTTTAGAGAATTTGGAGTCTGAATTTCATAGAATTCAGAGTCTGGTTTTTAGAGAATTTGGAGTCTAAAAACAGAATACTCTATAACCAAATATTTATAGGATTCTGAGGTTTTATATGTGAACTCGATTTTTAGATGTATAAATAAAATGAGTTAGATTTAGAGAAACTATAAAAAAACCAATGAAAACATAGGTAGGGATAAAATTTTCTTGGGGAAGGAAAATTTTCCTTATTAAGATAATTCTTAGGGAAAATATATTTTTCCTTAAGATAGAGTGTTTGTGATTTTCAAAACATAGAGGAATGGAAAAGTCATAAAAAACCTTATTGACTCAAAATCACTTTCAAAATCATGTCTTTAAATTAACAAGATATTTATATGGTTTAAAATAAGCTCCAATAGCTTGTTATGATAGATTAAGTAGTTTTATTATTTCAAAATGTTTTATAAAAGTTATAGTTGATCATACTTTTTTATAAAATGAATTTATAAATATGTCTTAGTTGTTAAAATCTATGTAGTTGATATTATTTTTGGATCTTCAAAAAATTATTTATGTATTTATTTTTCAAAGATGATGAAAAATGAATTTGAAATGAGTTTAATGGGTGAACTAAAATTATTTATTGGATTTCAAATCTTTCAAAATAAGGAAGGTATTATTTTAAATCAAAGAAAATATAAAAAATATCTTCTAAAATGTTTTGGCTTTGATAGCACTAAAAGTAGTGATACTCCAATGAGTACTACCTATAAGTTGGATCTTGATGAAAATGGTAAATCTGTTGATCAAAACACTTATAGAGGAATGATTGGAAGTTTACTCTAATTAACTACTAGTCATCCTGATATTATGTTTATTTTTTTCATGTGTGCACATTTTCAAGAAAACCCCAAAGTGTCTCATTTAAATGTTGTTAAAAGGATTTTCAAATAACTCAAACATAAAACCAATTTAGGACTGTTCTATCCTATAGGACAATCATTTGACTTATTTAGATATTCAGATGCTGACTTTGGTGGTTTTAAGTTAGATAGAAAAATAAACTATGGAACATGTCACCTTTTAGGAAAGTCTCTAGTATCATGATGTAGTAAGAAATAAAATTTTGTTGCATTATCTACTACTGAATCTGAATACATAGCTATTGGTAGTTGTTGTGCACAAATTTTTTGGATGAAACACACATTACTAGACTACGGATATCAATTCATACATGTACCTATAAATTGTGACAATACAAGTGCTATTAACATTTCAAAGAATTCTATTTCATATTCTAAAACAAATCATATTGATGTAAGACATCACTTTTTGAGAAATCATTATCAAAAAGGTGATTTTACTTTGGAATTCATTGGGACTGAACATTATCTTTCTAATATATTCACTAATCCATTAAATTTTGAAAGAATAAATTACATCATACATGAGTTAGGAATGATAAGTCTTAAGTGAACAATTACTGATTCATAGTTTATGGTTTCACAGTTCATGGTTTCACAAGTTACTATCTTGTAGTTACTGTCTCACACTTACAGTCTCACACTTACGGTCTCACACTTATGGTCTCATACTTGCTATCTCAAATGATACGGTCTCATAGTTTGGAGTCACACTGTAATGCTGACACCGTGACGACCTGTTCCAGTTGCACCATAAGGAATCATACTTCTATTTTTTAGAATTTTATTTCCCGTATTGTTGTGTTGATTATTTTATTGTTTTTATACCATGTATTTGTGTTTGTGATGTTTGAAATCCCTAAATGATAAAAACCCGATATTTTACACTCTTCTCTTCACTCGAGATCTCTTATCTTGAAACCGAAACCCTTCTCTCTCAAATTGTTAGACCTATTTCAACCCTTCATATTTCTCAAACCCACCTTGGATGCCCAGAATGAAGAATATGTCTTCGTCGACTCATGAGAAGCATAGGTCTCATAATAAAGTGAAAAAGCCTCCGAAAATAGTGCATGAGGGACCATTGAATCCAGGCCTTGCTAATAGAATACTAGTTCCAAAGAAAGAAGTCTGTCCAAAGTGGTTGCTGACAAGTAAGTCACTTGTTTTGAAAGTAATAGAAAAATAGGGATGGCTGGAATGGTTCACAAAAGAGAATAGATTGATTTATCTGAAGCTTGTTTCTCAGTTTTATTAGTATGTTTAGTTATCGTTCAACTCTGAAGATGATTTTATTGTAAGAAGATGGGTAAAAGTTCAAAGATATACCTTTTCTTCGAGGCTATGGGCTGCCTGCCTAGGATACCTTGTGAAGGAATTTTTTAGAATTACCAAAGAGGCCCTTATCCTCCTAGTGATTTGTTTATCCTAGAAGAGTCTCTTGGGAGTTTGAATGGAAATAAGAAGAAGATAAGGGAAATTGCAGCTGAGCTTGATGGTGAGACAGGGCTGTTATTTAATTTTATTCAAAATCTTATTTTTCTAAGGAAATGGGACTTCACAACCCTTAAGTATCAAGATTTATTCTTGATACATATTATGAATAATGGGCACAAGATCAATCTATGTAATTATTTTAAACTTCACATGCGTGAAATGATCAAAACAACTTCAAAATCAACCTCTCTGTTTTATTCAAGATTTATTTCTGAAATGTTGATTTCCAAGGGAGTAGTTGTTCCAAACGAAGAAGTAATTGAAGGTTATGAGTTCTGTATCTAAAAGGATAAAATTAGAAGGATAAAAATTAGCTGTAATCCTTTGAAAAAGTATTGGGTAGAAGATAATGAAAGATTGTATGAGAAGTTCAATCCAATTGAGAATCCTTCAAGACCTAAGAACAAATATGAGCCTGGTTTGGAACCAGATGAATTAGTTGAATACTCAAGTGAAGAAGTAGAATATACAGAAGATGCACTTGAATAAGTAACTATCTTTTACAAAGAAGACAGTGGCCTACCTATTCCACAAGAAGTAGTTGTAAAAGATGTAACTACTGCTAAAGGAAGTGTAGAATTGAAGAAGAGCCTGTTGTTGAAAAAGAGCCTGCTATTGAGGAAGAAATTATTTTTGAGGAAGGACCTTCTACTATGTAACATTCATAAGAACAAGATGAACTATCTACTGAGGAAATAATGGAATAGGACTTTCAGCTAGCTAGAAAAGAGATAAGTGAGCCTAACAGTGCTGAGAATTTGGAAATGGGTCAATATATTGAGTCTCATAGTCCTAGAAGAGATGCACCTGTTGAGGGGGAGCAGCACCCCAGTTTAGAAAGTGTTAAAGTTCCCAATATTGTTGACCAAAGCTATGTGGATACCTGGTACAGGTTTCCTAGTTATTTTGATGTGGATAATACCCAAGAGGCCATGGTAAAAGGCATAGATCTTTCCACTGTGTTTCAATTGAAACCAATTTCTTCCATAGAAGTAACCTCTACTAAGAAGCATGAACCTGTTTCAGTACATGTTCCTGAACCTACTCAATAATATTCTGATTTTGTGAGTCAAAATAATCTGAAAGATTTTTGAAACACCGTGTTAGCTGGATTTGAAAAGATCATGAAGTCACAACCTGCCCAGTGACTAATATCAGTGAAAGAGATGTTTCCTTGTTGTTAGAGAAAATCATATGGCAGATTCAAATGAAGATGCTTCATGAAATTCAAGAAGTTATGATTGAGAAAAAGTAGTTGAGTGATGCGGTGAAGTCTCTCATATCTATGGTTGAAGATATGAATAAAGTGTTGCAAACTGGACAACCTCGTGTACCTCATCCTGTTGAGGATGTTGGAGATCATATCCCATAGAAAGTTGTATCTCTGATTCAACCAAATTTGACTTCAATATATGAAAAAGTGGCTGAGAGAAACATTAAGATAGTCATTGAGATGTGTGAGCTTATTTTTGAACTTAACAAGCTGAGTGATGAGTATAAGGGATGTTTATAGAAAGTTCTAAATAAACTTAAGTCTCTCACTTCAGCCATTATAGCTTCAAATGCCTCTAGATAGTCATCTCAGCCTATTGATAGTGACCTAATCAGAATTGTTTTTAAAGAAAAACTTCAGTTAGTGTTAAGTGGTATTGATAAGGAAGGTTTCTATATTTTCATCAAAAATAGTGACTGGGTGCTTGATTTTGTTAGGATTCATTTGAAGATTGCAAATTATTCTCAAGAAGAAATCTATAAGAAAGTATATTTCTATTTCAATAGAATTTATTCTAAGCATGATCTGACCAATAACTTCAAGTATCTTGTAGAAAATTTGAAAATTCCTCCTTTCAATCAAGCCTTCAAAACTAAAGTTTAGAAGCTGGAAGACTTTACTCCTCTGTTGGAAAATTTTTTGGAGAACAAAGATGACTTTGAGAAGGCTATGCAGTATGGTGGTGATATCATCACTGATTTCATTCAGTTGTTAAATCCTTATCTCCATGTGAAAAGTACTACCATTGTGGCTCCTATAGTTGACACTTTGTGGCCTGGTTCTACTCCTTTTTCATCCACTACCCTTGCTCCTACTACCATGTTTGTATCTCAGGCTCTGAGCTAGATCAAACCTATTATTATTGAGAAACCCTTTACTTGTTCTTCAATAAAACCAACTCTTGCACCCTCTGTCTTTTAAGGAGTGACTCTTCCTTCTCTCACAATTGGATCCATCCCTTATACCACTTCTACTTCTGCTATTGTGGCTCCTCTTGATGTTTCTGCTAAGGAAAAAGAGAAGACCATTGGTTCTGACGAGAAGTGAAGGATGTATTTTGATAGGGATGTATTGTATTTTTCATTCTACTTGTAATGAACTATCTTATTCTATTCAATTCAATGTTCACTATTGTTGTTTATTTTCTTAATTACCTTCCTTCAGTATTTATTTTATTTTTCTTATTTTCTTTTTGATAATCCCAAAATGGGGAGACATAAGAAAAGTAATTTATGGACAAAGAATCTTTTTGGGAGAAGAACAATTTTTATACATCTTATCCCATATATTCCCAATATCTTTTCCTTATTAAAATATATGGATAATAAATTCTAAGATTTGTGATCATCAAAAAGGGGGAGATTTTTGGACTCCTCATGTTTTAATTCTCACAATTCATGTTACTCATGTTTAATATATAACAAATCATGCTTGGAGATTATTGGAATCTTCGTGTTTTAATGATCACAAATCATGTTACTCATGTTTAACATATCACAAATCATGTTTGAGATTGTTGGAATCCTCATGTTTTAATGCTCACAAATCATGTTACCTATTTTTAACATATCATAAATAATGTTTGG
Organism: Viscum album; assembly: GCA_963277665.1. Classification (NCBI taxonomy): domain Eukaryota; kingdom Viridiplantae; phylum Streptophyta; class Magnoliopsida; order Santalales; family Viscaceae; genus Viscum; species Viscum album. The sequence continues at coordinate 506,320,802 of OY728167.1, read as the reverse complement.
AGATTGTTGGTTTCCTTATGGTTTAATTGTTACAACTCATGGTCTTAACTCTCACAAGATCCTGATTCAGAATCTCACAAATCATATTTGAATCTTGTAAACTATGTTTGATCTTGTTCTATTATGTTTTATTATACTAATGCTTAAGTCTAATCCATTTCTATGAGTATTTCTTCTTAAAAAATGTAAAGATATTTTCCTAAGTATGAGACATCACTTCTATGATCACTGTCTCACCATTGGTGTGAAAAATTGGCTAAGTCCTAGAAACCATAACCCTAACACCATAACTCAGACACCGTGACCTTGCTACCGATTCCAGATTTTCACCAAGTCTGTGACACTATAATATTTCTACCAGTTCTGGATTTTTACAAAGGACCTGACACCATTTCCTTGCTACCTTTTCCAAGACACCGTAACAAGGCACCGTTCAGAATTTTTATAAAGGACTAGACACCGTTACCTAAGACACCGCTTATCTGAAACTGTAGTCTCACTGATTCCAGAAATTGCAAAGGACTAGACACCACAACTATGCTACTGGTTTCATATCTCAATGTGACAGTGGCACTGTGACTATCTCACCATGAAAATGGCATCGTTATTGTCTCACCATAACTGTGACATCATTCCATACTTAACCATTTTTCTGTCTTTTCCAATTTAATTTAAAAGTTATTTCTAAATGTCATATTTTAGTCATTTAATGACACTAACATAATTAATATTTTTTTGTAGACATGTCACCTGAAAGTATGAGGTATGAGGTGTAGAAATTGTACTTCCTGTCAGCTCCAACACATGAACCCGAAATAAAAAGAAAATCATGGTGCTGGAGCAACAAAAAATCAGAGAAAGTTGAATGAATGCGAAATAGAGAAGAACACATACACTAAAGAACACACAAAGAACTCTCGATTCCTGTTGGTTGAACTGTTGTGGATTAGAACCTCAAACATCCTCACAACAACTCTAAGAAGAACAAGAGCTACAAAATAACATCTCATTGAACTAGAAACCAAAACATGAGACCCACGATACATTGTTTTTATAAGAGGAATTGAAAATCATATCTGCTACATTCTACAAGTCCAGAGCTGCATAAAACAACACTCAGATCATTTCTAATCCTTTCTCCTTATATTTTCTCTATTATTTATTGTTTTTATTACTTGTTAATCAGGGTGTGTGTATATATTAAAACACACTATGTCTCCTGCATTAAATTAGATGATACAAGATATCCTCACTCAAATATCTTTCTACACTCTGTTTCACCCACGTATAACTATGGAAGAGGTCCTGTGTGACCTGGTTGTTAGTTTTCCCATGTAGAATAGTGGAAGAGGTATTGTGAATTGGATAGTCCTATGTTTTGTTGTTAACCCTAATCCAGGGTGTGGATCAAATATTTATATATATATTTCTTGGTGGAAGGTGATCACCGAGTGGAGTGGATTAGGTATCGGCTTGAGACTTAACCACTTGATTTATTCATTGTGTCTTTCAATTTAGTTTTTCTCTGTTTTAACTAATATTTCAAAAAACTAAATTTTACTTTGATAGTTAGTCTTGGATAGTAGTTATAACTATTTTTCCTTATTATAATGTTTTCAAAAGTGTTATCAATATCTCATATTGATATTACTAAGAATTAATCAATCTTCTGAGAATCTATTTGAATAGTAAAACTATTATAATTTAATTACCTTTATTAACTAGTCTGTTTTATTTTAATTTTGGGAAATATTTTAAATAAACTTTTTCACATAAATTTTTATAGGAACTCAATTCACCCCCCTCTTGAGTTTCTTACTTCGACCAATAGGAAGAATTGTTTGGGGAACTTATTTATCAGGAGTGGGAAATGTTACAAGTGTGGAAGATAAGGACATATTGCTCGAAACTATCATAGTGAGGTGAAGGCTCAAATTCTCAACACTGATGACAAAGGGAAGATGGTGCAGGCCCATCCTGAAGTTCAATGCTTTAAGTTTAGACAACTTGGGCACTTTGACAATAATTTTTTGAATCTAAAGTTAAAGGATGGGAATAACCATCAACCTTATCATAGGCCAAGGGAGCAAGGTCGTGTTTTTTTTATCATGAAAGATGAATTTGAAGCTCCAAATGATGTGGTGGTAGGTACTCTCGTTGTTCTCTCAAAGCTAGAAAGTAATTTTTTTTATTTTGGTTCTATGAATTCCTTTATTTCCTCAAATTTTTCAAAGAATATATAATAAATAACTGAACTTCTAGAATTATAACTATCATTCAAGACTCCTGGAGGGATTATCCAAGAATCAATAATGTATAGAAACTCTAAAATTTAATTTAGTGAGCATAATCTCATTTCAAATCAAGTAGTTATTCCCATGATGGAATTCGACATTATACTAGGGATGGACTGGATCTAAAAGTATAATTCTAAGATAAATTATAGAATTTTGAAATCTCAATAGTATTGAATGGACAACCTATAGTAGTTTTCAAAGGATAGATATGTCAACCTAATCTTTATCTAGAAGCACCTCTCATATCCTTCTTTATGAAGATGATCAGTGAATATGAAGAAGAAAATGAAAGTATACGAATAGAGAATGTCCCCATCGTTCAAGAATACATTGATGTATTTCCTGAGGAGTTACCTGGACCTCCCTCAGAAAGAGAGTTATAGTTATCCATTGATATCATTCCTAGTTCCAAGCCAATTTCAAAGACCCCATGTAGAATGGAAAATGTGGAGCTAGAGGAATTAAAGAATCAACTCCAAGATCTTTTGGAGAAGAGGTTTATCTGACCAAGTGTGTCTTATTGGGGAGCACCTGTTCTCTTTTTGAATAATAATGATGGATCAATTCTTCTATGCATTGATTATAGATAACTTAATAGGATCACAGTGAAGAACAAGTACCCTATTTCAATAATTTATGATTTATTTGACCAGTTTCATGGGGCACAATTCTTCTCCAAGATTGATCTTCGATTTGGTTATCATAAATTGAGGTTTAAGAAAGAATATATTCCAAAGAAAGCCTTTAGATAAAGATATGGGAATTATGATTTTGTTGTTATTCCCTTCATCTTGACTAATGCTCCTGTTATTTTTATGGATTTAATGAATAGAGTCTTTAAGGACTACCTTGATAAATTTATGGTAGTTTTTATTGATGATATTCTAATATATTACAAAGGTCGCGATGAGCATGAGGATCATATGAGGTTTATATTACAAACTATGAGGAAAGTGATTCTATTTAGAAAGTTCATAAAATGTGAATTTTGGTTACCACAAGTTTCTTTATTGGGGAACATTGTAACCAATGAAGGAATCTCAGTTGATCCTTCCAAAACAATGTTTGTGGAAGAGTGGCCTCATCCTACAACAGTGAATAAGATTCGTAGTTTCCTTGGCTTAGTGGGATATTATAGGAGGTTTGTTTTCACGACTTTCTAATCTACTAACCAAGTTAATTCAAAAATGGGTCAAATTCATCTGGATAAAGGAGTGTGAAGAAAATTTCCAAGAGCTGAAGAAGAGATTGGTTATTTCACCTGTGTTAACTCTACCCTATATCGAAGAAGGATTCGTTATTTTTATTGATGAATATCTGAAAGGTCTTGGGTTCATCCTCATACAAACTGATAAGGTAATTTCTTATGCATCTCAATAGTTTAATCCTCATGATAAGAACTATCCTACGCATAACCTGGGGATCGATACGGTTGTTTTTTCTATGAATATATGGATGCACTATCTTTATGGGGATAAATGTGATATATACATAGACCATAAAATTTTGAAGTATATTTTCATGCAAAAGGAATTGAACATGAGACAGAGGAGATGGTTAGGACTTCTTAAAGACTATGATTGTTCAATTCATTATCATCTTGGAAGAGAAAATAAAGTTGTTGATTCATTAAGTAGGAAAGACCTTGTTGTTTTGGAAATGATGATGATTCAAGGAGATCCTTTGATCAAGGACCTAGAAAAACTAGACATGGGAATCGTAAGGTAAGGGACATCATCAACCCTGTTCCAAATGATTTCTCAACCATCATCACTAGAGAAGATCAAGAAATCTCAAAGATAAGATACTTTTTTACTGAATAAGTTAGAGCCTATGAAGAATGGGAAGTTTCCTGAGTTCAATGTTGATTAAGAAGGTAAACTGAAATTTCATACAAGGCTATGTGTTCCATCTACTCTAGAAATAAAGATGGAGCTGATGGATGGAGCTCATAGATCAAATTACTCTATACATCCTGAAAGCGTGAAAATGTATAAGGACCTTCGTGATCATTATTTGTGGGATAACATGAAAAGTGGGATTGTCAACAAGTGAAGGCAGAGTGAAAACTTTATAAAGGGGTATTACAACCACTACCCATACCAGCATGGAAGTGAGACAATATCACTATGAACTTTTTCACTAGTCTCCCAAAAACATCCAAAGGAAACAATGTGATATGGGTTATAGTGGACCGTCTCACCAAGACTGACCATTTTATCTCTATTTTGGAAGATTTATTTCTTTAACAACTTTCCAAGATTTTCGTAAAGTGGTGTGGTTGTATGGAGTGCCACTTTCTATCATTTCTGATCATGATTCAAGGTTCACATTAAAATTTTGGAGAAGTATTAAACATGATTTGAGTACCGAATTGATTTTTAGTATAGCCTATAACCCCCAAACTGATGGTCAATATGAAAGGACTATTCAGACACTCTAGTACATGATGATAATATGATCAATGGAATTTAAAGGTGTTTGGGATCAACATGTCCCATTATTTGAGTTCTCATACTACAACAACTTCCATTCGAGTATTCAAATGACACCCTATGAAGCTCTATATGGGAAGCGATGTAAAACTTCTACTTGTTGGGACGAAGCTGGTGATAGAAAGCTTCTTGGACCTAATCTCATACAAGAGATGATAAAAAAGGTCCATGCCATCCAACAACACATAAAATATGCTCTGAGTAGGAAGAAGAGTTATGCTGAAAACCGTCGAAGGGACTTGGAGTTTGATGTTGTTGAAAAATTCTTCCTTTGAATTTCACCTTGGAAGAGATTCATGTGGTTTGGGAAGAAATTAAAGCTCATCCCCAGTTATATTGGCCCCTATAAGATCCTTATTTTCATAGGATCAGTGGTCTATCATCTTTCACTTCCTCCAAGTCAAGCTCAAGTTCAAGATGTATTCCACGTATCTCTCTTGAGGAAGTACATACCAGACCCTTCGCATGTACTGAATACTGAGGTGGTAAAAATGTAACATGACCTCTCTTATAAGGAGTAGTCAGTGGAGATCTTGGACCATGGAGATAATGTTCTACGCAACAAGACTACCCACCTCGTTAAAGTTTTGTGGAGGAACCACAAATATAAATAATCCACGTTGAAACCAAAGGAAAAAATGATTCATAAGTACCCACACCTTTTCTCAACTGAGGGAATGATATGAAATTTCAGGGATGAAATTCCTTAAGGGGGGAATAATGCAACGACCCAAACTTTTTGAATGATAATTGTTTCCTGAAAATGTGTGTTATATTGTACTCGACAAAATCATATCTCTTTAATGATTATGTGAGTATAATTTGAAATGTGCCAATAGAATTTCAATCTTTATATGACTATTGGTCAATATTATCATTAGAAACAATACTCTTAATAATAATTTTAATGTTATAATTTGTGTTATAAATAGAAATGATAATTGTTAATTGATGTAGAAAGGAGAAACGATGGCCTCAACCAGTAGAGTAGTGTTGTACGAAGCTCTTTTTTCGAAGATTAGGAGGGAGGAAGCATCATTGGGCTTCTCTCTTGGCCAATCCCAAGCCGAGATTCAACATGTTAAGATTGAACAAAATCACCTACAGGAGAAGTTCAAGTTAGTGGAAATTACCACTCAGGTGATATTATCTAAGCCACCCCAAGAATCTATCACCACCACACACCTTACCCTTAGGTCGTATGCGGATGTTATAAGGGGTTATGTTTCAAGTCCCTAGTTACTTAAAGTGTAATGACATTGTATAAATAAAATTTTTGTTCCATCAATTCTCTTTTAAGAATAGTTTTTCTTAATAAAATTTAGTTGGAATTTGATAGATTGATTTTTCAGACAGAAGTTGTGCTTTTCAGAAAATATATAAATGTTATAATAAACTAATATATTATGAATAATACTTATTTTAATGATATATTATGGTTAAAACACTCCTATTTAAATAGAAATTATAAAACAATTTTTTTTTCAAGTGTTAGAAATTTCACTATGCATTTTCTATCCGCTGTTATTTTTAATAAATAATAATTTGTATATTTAAAAGATAAAATTATAATATTTAGATAATTATTGTGATAAAATAAATAGAATTTTTTAATTCAGAATGTCTAAATTAGGTTTGGGTGAATTTATGATAATTTTCTAAAATATTTTGTTTTTCGGTGAATAGTAAAAATACAGTTTGAGTTTTTCACTAAGTTTAATGACATCCTAATTATGTAATAATGATGTAATAATTAGTTAACCATAATCCAAGACTAAAATTATGTTATTTTATCAACATAAATTATTTTAATATATTTTAATCAATTTCCAAATATATAATTTACTTTCCAAATTTTAAAATGGAAACTTTAACTTAAAAATGTTATTTTGTGAAAACTTTACTTTTCCTTGAAAAAATAAGTAATATAAAATTATGGTTGACTCTTTTGGGATAAAATTACATAAAATATGTTTCAATAATCCAATACCATGGTAAAATACTATGGTCAAGCCCATGGTTTTTCATTTACCACTACCTAGGTGTCCAATGAAATTAATAAACAAATCCTCCTCTTTTGCTATAAATACCCACCCTTTTCTCCATTTCCTTGTACTTAAAATTCATACTCCAAAAATATCTGATAGTTTTACCTCTAAATGAGTCCTCC